>OY855905.1:32334749-32934749 GCA_963693305.1 Meandrina meandrites
CTATGTTGTAAGCATGAAATGGCAACAAAGTTGTAAATATTTAGCAGGTCTCTTGTTACAACCACAGAGCTTATCTTCTGTTTTTCTTTCTTTCTTTCAAGCAAGTCTAGCCTGTGAGCAGGCTCTCCGAGTGACCTAATCTGAAATTATTTTCCGTCCTTTCCACATGTTTATGAACATGAATCGTGGATAGTCTGATACATGTACACATATTTTAGTATATCTCCTTTTCGACAAAAATCTATTTTCTACTTTTTCAGGTATACTGTGCATATGTGCATACAGGTAGCTATGCCCCTGTTTAGTGCACCAAAATTAACAGCACAACCCAACTTACCAAACCAATGAAATTCTCATGAATGTTTGTGATGTACCACCTTGGGCTAAATAAGAGGGGCTGAGTGAGAGCGATAAAGCAAAAAACCTCAGCTTATAAACTGTGTTTTTTGCACTGCTCCTTGAATATTAAATGTGTTGTTCCAGAAAATGTCCATACCATTCCATGGAAGGTTTTTTGGTTCAAATCCACCACCCATCTGGAAATTCCAGTTAATCCCCATACTTTCTTTAAAAGTTATGGCTTTTGCCCCCCCCCCCCCCCCTCCCCCACCCCCACCCCTTTTAGATACATTTTTGGAATTGTACAACATCCTCCTCATACTTCCCACACAGCAAACATGTAGATAAGCTTTTTGTCATTTTCTTGTATTTGTAACTGATGTTTTTATAATAATTATGGTGAAAAAAGTGTAGGTGTACATGCATGACGGGTACAAGAGAGGATAGTATGAATTGGGGGGGGGGGGGGGTCTTTTTTTACTGTCAGTGATGTTTTTTTGGCTCATTTACAGTGTTTCAAAAATTCAAGGAAATTTTTCCCAACGAATTGATTCAAGGTGTGAGTGACTCAAAATACCCGGAAATGGCATTTTAGGGAGGTCAAAATCCATTTTTTTTAGGGGGGAGGGGCGTGCCTTTTTCAGGACTGCAGTGTTGACTGAAGTGAAAGTTGTCCGCTTTGCCGTACGATTTCCGGTTCCGGTGAAAGGCTGTTTCGCTTCGCCGCTCCTTTTAATCACGAAATTCCCGCAAAAGCGCGCAATTCAGGGGCACAAGTAAAGACGGAATGTGGACAATCTGATACCGTGTGGCTATCGTAGTTGAAATCATTGTTAGTAGAGGGGGCTAACTATGTTGAAATGAGCAGCAATAGATACGGAAGCAAAATTTATTCAAGATGACTGTCACGTGATGAACTGTTGCGATCCAAGATGGAAGCTATTTCACGTGCTATCAAAGTGCAGCTTCCAAACTATCTCCGATCCCTTCCAATTCCTTCTACATTTGGCGGATTTTTAAAGCTCTCGGGCAAGGAATGGGGCCAGCTAGCGCCACTGTTGGTGACTGTTTCACTCGTCTTGTATCTCGTGATTTCATCGCTGAAGCGCTCAACATCAAAGCCCGCTGCGAAGAAGCCAGACCAAGATTGGATAAACAAAACACAGCAAAAGGACAAGGAAAAGGTTGCTGATACAATTCAAATTGAAGATTTAGCAGAGAAGGCAGCTTATCACGCTTTCTGTCGTTGCTGGAAATCAAAGAAGGTAAAACCGGCATTTTACAAGAATTTCAAATCATAAACACTGCTTTTAATTTGTATGACCATATATTTGTTAGGAGCCTCATGTGATATTTGCAACATCAAGCGGTCTAGCCATTAGTCTGTTTAATTGTCAGCTTGTTTATTTTGCATTACTAGTCAATATATCATTAGTTTTGCCACTTGCATTGCATTTGATGTTTTATTATTTTAAGTTTCAACATAGTTACGTAATCAGAAGTTAATCGAGGTGGTTTCAAAGAACAAAATCTTTGCGAAGTTCTCAAGGGGCCTGGGACTGAGTCGCGCTCTTGTGTTATCAAAGAATGGGATAGTTATTGAATTGCAATTTTATAATATCAGCTAATTTTTTAGTAATTCAAAGTTAACAAAGTTAAAACTTAATAAACTAAACACTAAATAATTTATTTCATTCAATTTTCAGTTTCCAAGGTGTGATGGCTCGCATACTCAACACAATAAAGAAACTGGAGACAATGTGGGACCAGTTGTACTGAAGAGAAAAAAGCCTGCAGCATCACCTTCTTCTTAACAGATTTGCTTTAATGTTCACCTGGCTCAAACAAGTAGATATTCATTTCAAGGGGCACTTTGCACATGATGTCTCAAAGAGTGGTTGCACTGAAAATGTAATGCACTTTACACATGTGATTTGGAACATTTTGGTGAGGCTAGCTATGTCATGGAGTGAACTAATGGGAAAGTGTGGTCTTTTGCAGATAGTCACAAATAAATATGTTATTTTTATCAAAAGCTGTAAATGTTGTGATTTTTTTCCTCAACTGGTGAAGTTGTACATGTTCATTATACAGGTGTAGCTGTAGGTACATACAGCTATTTCAATTAACATTGTCGGATTAAAGCTTCAAGCCGAGGAGTCAAGGTCGAATGGTGGAATGGGTATTTACTGTAATTTACATATCAGCGTTGAGGAAATCTACAAGTTTGTATTTTTGCATGTGGAGTATTTGTTTGTCTTTCCGTGTAACCTTTCTTGTATCTTTTCTTTCGCTGTTATCTGGTTCGGATTATTCTTCTTAAATGTACATGCGGCGAAAAAGGATCTGTTCTTCATATGTCTGAAGAGAAAGGAAACGCAAAATGTCTTGTTTGCTATATTGCTTTATCTCATTAGTATTCAGCTCGTGTGGAACACTCTACCTTTGCCCATACTCCCATTTGATCTTGTCTTTTAGCTTTACGCTTCAATCTGACAAATTATTTCAATTGAAATAGCTGTATTCATAGGTGTTGAGTAGCCCCTCTTTCCCTTCATTTGTTGTACAAGAAGAAAAACATTACCAAGTGAGAGAAAAAATTGTCATAAACTGGACTAGAAGCAAGACATGCAGTTCAACTCTTTAAGATCACTATCCTCAAATTCTCCCAATAAGTTCTACAAGGAAGACATAGAGTTTGGTCAGGAGAATTTTTATTTTGATGCCATGGCTTTACACGCAACTCCTAATAAGGGTTTCTCAGTTGAGTGTTGACTGGCAAGCCATACCATTCTCATTGTGCATAGCCTCCTTGCCATTCAACGTGCATTGGACATGGCTCACAGGCACTTGAGGCTGTCTTTAGAGTGCATCAAAAAGCAAAGGACCAAAACTAATTACGTGTTCTGTGGGCTACCAACCAAAACGTTTGTACACAGTCAAGTGACAACATGTAGCTGACTGCTGGGTCATCACCTACTGTGGTAGATGGAAGATGGATCTGCAATACAGGGGCAGATCCAGGATTTTTCTTAGGAGGGGGTGCGCATAGTTTTTTTTGGCAGAATACCAGTTGTATTAGAAAGGCACCCAGCCATCTCACAGGGAGGGGGGTTACCCCCCCTAGATCCGCCCCTGCAACAGCTGATAGAACTGATCCAGATATTTTTGTCGGCAAGAACAACTTCATTACTGCTAGCTTATCTAGTAGCGTTAAAGCATTGCCACGCCTTTCATTAACGTGCAAACTCTGCTCATTTAACGGTTACGATTTTCGCTGCCATCAATCATCTAAGCGAAACTCTCAGGAAATACAATTTCACTTCAACCGGTTCAAAAGTCAACATTTCTTCATGGAAAGTACAAACGAGTTGTTGTCATATCAGAGATCGAACGAGACGGCGCAGTGAGTGAGAATTCCATACTGGAGAAAATGTATCTTACGCCGAAGACCTTTGAGAGGGCAGGGGCATAGATTTTTTAATGTGTTAGTGCTGTTTAGTAACAAAGTTTCACAAAATAGCGATAATAATAATAATAATAATAATAATAATAATAATAATAATAATAATAATAATAATAATAATAATTGTGGTAGATAAATACCTTTTAAAGGGCCGCAACGTTTCCATGAATGGAGCTTTTTACAGTATCTTTACCTTTTTTCCTCGCTCTCCCCCAACTATCGAGAGCCAGGAATCAGGCTACGGTATCTTCGGAGCAGGGGACAGAACAAATTGAATAAGCGTCGCTGTCAACTGTTTAAATAAGTTTTCTAATCTTTTTTATAAGAACCTTTTTTATAAAAACGTTGAAGCTGAGATATACTAAAACTTTAAGAACATACTAAGAACACACCCCAGGCTGCGAGTCGTAGCAAAATTTGGGCAGGCATGCACTTTATTTTATTTTTATTCCTGTCTGTATTGTAATTTAAATTAAATAAGGGTGCAATTAAGTTGTTGTTGTTGTTGTCGTCGGAGAACGTCTTCATTTTGCTCAGGCAGGCAGCGTGGCCTAGTGGTTAGGGCGCTGGACTTGTAATCTGGAGGTCCCGGGTTCAAATCCTCCTCCCTACCACTAGATGGATTTGTCTTCGGTGGTCCCGAATTCAACTCCTCCGCGCTTCGTAAATAGCCAGCTGGTCAGCCTCCTACCAGTTGGGATTTTTAACAAAATTCTGTTCTGTTTGTAATATTTGTTTGCTTATTTACAGTGTCCACAATTAGTACAACAGTGCTAAATACTCTGACACTTAAATAAAGTAATTTTTTTAAGTGTCAAAACCAAAACCAAAGTAATGGCCAGTCGCAAAGTACAAAACCAACTCAGTGAGCCAATCAAAACTCGAAGGAAATACATGTAGACGGCACGAGGTGCGGGAAAACGTGCGAGCGAGTCACGATTGGTTGAGAAAGGGACGCGAGTTTTTCTAAAGCAATCACTAAGCGCAGCAATGCAAAACCAAAGCAAATGTGAATTACTTTTGACACTCAATTGAAAACGGCCCACGATTCAGATTTTAAATCAAAAGGCAAAGCATTACACTAATTAGATATTCCTACGAAATACGAATTGCACCGAGTTGCGTACTAATCAAGCTGACTAATCATCATTCATTCTTGTACCATCACCTTACACGGCTTGTTACCTTGTTTGAATCATTCCGAGCAGAGTATACTTTGAATATTGTAGTAGTCTTGTAGTGAATTGAAACCGACGTAATGTTTATCTATATTTCTCCTATATGCGCCATTGATACATACAGACATAGGGTGGTCTGCCTGTGGTAGTTCACGACGCGAGCGACAGAGAACGAGTCGGCGAGGGCTCGCGCGTGAGGCCTGGCGTGTAAAACCCCCAGTTGTGTAAAAACCCCAATCGAAGTGAGAGGCCTGTTCGCGGGCTAGGTATGGGAGAGAAACACTTCAATTCTGTAATTCTCGTAACATATTTTATTGATTCATTTGCTATTTGTCATTTTAGTATGAAATAATGTCCAATATATGAGGTTGATATACACCTTGTCCTCCCTCTCAATGTACAGAAACACCAAGTACAGGCATGTTTGTTAAGTAGCTGAGCCGCTGTTTTCCTTCTCCACCCCTGAGGTTTTAACCTCTTGTCGTTAATTTTCAGGTGGATCGATTAAAAGAAATAGATCACGCACCGGAAGTAAGACCTATTCCTCTTCCCGGAAGTGACACAACAGCTAAACTCTGTAAACCCAAAGCTAAAGATGCTAATTCTTTTTACTGATCGATATACATGTACATTTCTAATTTACACGTTAGTTCTGTGAATGATTGCACATTACTATGATACCGTCTTTTTGATGATTATTTTTATTCTCGTTAATTGGCTGCGTTATTGTAAGAATAAATTAGTCCATTCCGATAAGATAAGTTATATGCTTTGCCAGCAGCTTTTTAATAACAACATAAAATCGCTCTCAACTGAAACTCGAAGTGTTTTATACGGAGGAGATTGTTGAAAATAAAAGCAGTGTGTATATTGAAAAAAAGTTTACAAAATGCACTAAAAACCCGAGTGATTCTTGGTATATTTCCCATTCAAAACTGTTCACAAAGAACAATAGAATCCTTAATACTCTCTTGTATAATTGCCATTTAAACTGTACAAAAAGTTGTTTACATCGTCCGCCATTTTGCATACCCCAGCTGATTACACGGCATATGTGGTGTATGCCCAAACGGAGCAGTACCAGAAAAGATATGCTTGTGCTGCCGTTTTGTTTGTTTATTGCTATTGTCCGCTCAGGTGAGCTCTTTTGCTCACAGTTGCTCTTTTGCAAGTCTCGCAGCATATTTGACTCCATCTTTCTGAAGAGCACCAGTTCAGACGTATTGCAGCTCTACAGTAGTTTGATCTATCGCCTCTACACTGATTTTGAACTAAAAGGAAGAAAACGAAAAGCAAAACAGGTATTAAACATGGCCTCCGTGCACGTTTGCTCGACACGCGTGACCTATTTGAAAACTCTGATATCATAACGCGAGTCGCGAAAATGGAGTGAGTACCCCGCCCTAAGAGGTCGGGGAGAAGTTGGGGGTACTGGTTTTGGATAATTTAGCCAAACATTTGGAAAGTGAACAAAATTAAAGAAACATTTTACTGATCGTGGAGCAACGTACGGGTGAGGTCGTCAACTTAGCATGCCCATCGTGAGTTCCTTTCTATCTTCCATTGTAAGCTCGAATGGCTGAACCATCCGTCTCATTTGAATCGATAGGGGATGCAAACTTTGAAGGTCTTCGTACAACTACTGGAAGTGCTAGTATATAAAGCTTTTAGAAGTATTACAGCATCCTGGATTCCAGATTTTTTACGTGTACGAAGCTGATAAACATGTCTGTACGCATATGCTACTACCCACGTGTTTCGTCTTGCTTTGGAGGGCATCCACCATTGGAAACCTTTATATCGTCCACGGCTACGTCACTGGAAAATCCTCCGCCACGAATAGCCTCAATGATGATCTGCAAACAGCATAACAAAAAAGGCATTAAAGGGGCTATGTAAAGACCGGCGCATCTTGAAAAAATTGGTCAACTTTTTCAAGTTTGTCTTTCGTAATTCATCAAAGAGAAAATATCATTTTCTCTTGATTCATTTTAATCTTCCTCAAAAGTGACCATCTTTGTTTTTGTTTGGTTTATTACCACTTTGTTGGTGTTTTCTTTGTAAAACTAACAAGCTCTTATTTTTTTTAAATTTGACTTGACCTATTTCCTATAACCCGGTAGTGAAATGGGCCAGGTATTATTTTTAAAGTTTCCTTTAGTTTGAATGCGATTTCAGTGTACATTAGTTAAAGGACTTAATGATATATCGCGACACAGCTCCTAGCTCACGCTATTTTTGGACAGTCAGTCGCATACAAACTGGTATCTGATTGAATTTGCAGGACTCAAAATAATTATTGACCAATGATTGTCCGATAGTAAATAATACTTGATTTCCGTAATGCCGTTAAACAACTCTTATGTTTTATCACTTCTAAAAGTGACCAGTCGAGGCAATTCATTTCTGGTCCTATTCCCCACCTGGGGGAAAGGAACTAAACAAACTAAAACTAAACTAAAAGAGTCTAAGGTTCGAAAACAGCACTGCCTCTTCCCCGATACATTTTTCCTTGAACTTACTTTTTTCCCTTCCCCCCCCCCCCCCCCCCAACCCCCAGCCCCCTCTCGGACATCTCGGCACAAGGCCATGAAGAGTTAGATTTTACCTGATATGGCAAGTAAGAGGAAATAGTAAGTCGCTCGTTATGCCACTCGTTGAGTTGATTTCTTGACTTATGCCACAGCCGCCGCTCTCTTCTGGAGCCTGGACTCTTGTAAATAACACGGAGCCAGCCCATGTTGGCACCGTACATGTGATACCAAAAGTCTATACAGACTTTTTTGGCCCGAACCATTGGACTTATTAACCTTGCACGGTGATTTCGTTTTTGTGGATCTGATGCTTCTATGTATGCATAAAAGCCTGAAGAGAAAAGAATACGTGAAATAAATAAATAAATAAATAAATAAATAAATAAATAAATAAATAAATAAATAAATAAATAAATAAATAAATAAATAAATAAATAAATAAATAAATACGAGAACGTACATTCTGAGCTATGATATAGCAATGCTTTTTATAAAAATTTTGAACACCGCGCGCCCTCCCCACGCCCCCTTCCTCCCCCCGCAAAAAAAAATCGGATCTGCCCATAACTCCTATTCATTATACCCACCTGATAGAGAGAGTTAAATGTAGATAAAAAACGGTTAAAACAAAACTAAGAGGCGAAATTTTCTGAAAAAAAAACCTTTGAACCGTTGCCCGTATACAATTGTCAAGTGACCTACCTTTTGAAGTTCCAAGGGTGTGGTCGTTTGAAGGGCCCGTGTTCCTACTTGGTGTACTTCCGTTTCTCAGAGTCCAGTCAAATTGATCCAGCGTGGACCCTTGCACGTTTTTCCACTCACAAAACCCGTCCTCAAACGAGCATGACATGTTTGTGAAAACTACAGGAAAAAGTGGCCACATTTTAGAATGGAAATTTCTTAAAAAACGTCTAACAGGCACCGAATGGCACGAGGCACCGACAGAATCGACGTCAAACGTAACTTAAATTTTTTATAAAGAAACATCAGAAATCTAAAATCCGATCTAAAATCTGATTAATTCTACGAAATTTTATAGGAAACACTACTATTTTAGATGGACCGCTTTGTCAAATGGCGCACGTTTTAGCTATCCGAAAGTAACGACTCCCCGAAAGTAATGATCCGGCTCCGAAAGAAAGCATAGAAAAAGACTGGTAAATCTTAAATAGAATTTTAGAAATACGGTAATGTAATTTTCAATATTTCCTTAACCAACAGAACTTCGCGTTATATTATAAACATTGTAGCTATGTTTCACACTTAACGTACTTGCGTGACCCCAGAGTAAGAACAGAGTAAGAACGGCGGATAATTTGTGCCACACGGCAACCATCTTTTCAGTTTAAAATGCTATAAACACCAAGATGAACTCACCATCCCCGTTACAAGGCTCTTTCCTACAAACTTTTCTAGTGGCTGCTTTGGTGTCACGTGGGCAGTTCAACGACAAGGCACCAAGAATATCGCGGCACTCAACTGAGCGGGACTGGATACTACTTCCACAAGTTTTAGAACACTGCAGCACAAACATAAAGTTACACGTCAGCCGTCGTCATAACGATACATGGGTCGGATACTTTATGTTGCACAACAGGCAGAAAACGTTTTTGCCAATGACGTTTCCAACATTTGCAACAGCAACAAGAGAATAAGGCCCCGTCCATACTAATCCGGATAAATTTGAAAACGCATCTTTTTTTCTCCGGTTTGGCCAACCGTCCACACTAAAACGGCATTTTCGGTCACCAAAAACGAACTTTTCGAAAACGGTCTCTAAAGTGGAGAAATTTGAAAACGCCAGCTAGGTGGTGTAGTGTGGACGGCCGAAAACAGAGCTTTTCGAAAACGCTGAGGTCAAATGAATGGCCATGTGATGTCCCCTTTTGTTTTAATTAGCAGTATAATAGCACTGCACGCGGGTTATAAATCTTGGCACATTTCTTTCGCGGTGTAACGTTCTCTGAGCAACGTAAAATCATTAAACTGCATTCTGTGAAATTCCCACTTTCTTCTATAAATATTTAGCTGAGGGTAGGTCTGAAATCTATGGATTATCGCAAAGTCCTTAAAAGTGAAATAAAAATTAGTAGTTTTTTTTATCGACGTTATCCTCGGCGTCGACAAAAACATTATAAATTCACTTATGTGAATTTAGTGCGGGCACTGGTAATAATGTACGCATGCTCTGCCATTCATCTAGGGCCGATGCCGAGTTTCATTTTCAAATTTATCCAGATTAGTGTAGACGGTGAAAATATTGAAAACGATATGAAAACGATAGTGTGGACGGAAAACATTTTATCCGTTTTCGGGGCGAAAACTCCGTTTTCAAATTTATCCGGATTAGTGTGAACGGGGCCTAAATCACCCACCTCTGACCAGTCACCCACAATCCACTTTGCCGGGCACGGCTCGTCGTTACAAATTTGTTCGGCCTCAGGTTTCTTCGCGGTACAGAGCAATGGTTTGACCTGTTTATCAGCCAACACGCCTCTGCATTCCACTTCACGAGTTTGGTTTCCACCATTACAAGGCAACGAACAGTCACTCCATTTAGAAACACGCCATTCATACCTGAATTTAATGGGAATAATTTTTAGTACTTGTTCTAATTACTTATACCTGATTCACACCAACAAAACATTTTTAGTTAAACCAGGTTTAAGAAAATGAAAATCAGCAACAGGCAACTGACAGACTAAATTTTACATAGGGTTCAAGCATGCTCTAACTTGTGCTTTCATTGTGCCAAATTTGAAGTCGATAAACATCAGTCAGCAACTTCCATGAAGAAAACAATTTTAAACCGTGTTTAACTAAACAACATTTAAACATGTTTAAGCTTTGGTGTGAATGGGGTATTAGACTATGAAGTTAGTTGGAATATTTTAAACGCGGTCAGCAACCCGAGGTCTCGCGTGTTCGATGATTACCGCAGTTTTCCCGAAGAAAAGGTCTCTGATTATCTACACGTTTACTAAAACAATAGTTCTTTTGTTCGTCATTTTTAATGTAAAAAAAATCTAAGAGAACCAATTTCCGATGTATTCCACTGATTTCTTGAACTTCCAGTGCAAACGAATCCATTTCAGCAATCACAGCCAATCACATCAAGCCTCAGGTAACGAAGTCGTCCAGACTGGGTTGGTTACTGGTGGGGAGGGGGAAAGGGGAGGCTTACACCACCATTAATCTGTCAATAGTTTGATGATTAACACAGGCGTGTTACTCTGCGTACATACCTCTCACAAGCCGTTAAATTACAAGGTCTTGTCAAAGGTTGGGGTTTATTGTGTGAAAAGCAATTACTTTCCGCAACCTCTGTGTCATCTTTGTGTTTGCGGCATTTGTATAGGTGTGTTTGAATTCCTAAAAATAAGAAACAACAACCACAAGAACGTTTTAGCCACCATTGACGTTTTATGACTGGAGCCCAGAGATATATTTGAAGTGGCTAGAAAGATCCTGTTCATCGCAAAAAAACGCTCAAAAATTCAACTGAGCGACTAAGTTTATTCTACCTTTCACATATTTGGAAAATAATGCATCAAAATTCGCGGAGGAAGAACTGAAGAAATTTGTCGGTCTAAATAATTAACGAACATGTTTGCTGGAAAACGAGCAGACGTTTTCAAGCGGTAAAATAAATTTCTCTCTTATTTAAAATGTGCAAGTTTTTTTTTCGATGGTTAAATAGATTGAAAATACTATTCTTTCATCATTCAAGCACAAACCTTCTCCGCACGTCCTGGAGCAGATAGACCACGCGAAATGAGACCAATAATACAGACTGCCATTACTGTTTGGTTTGTAGAAGAGATAACGTAGGTTTATAGGGGCTGGCTTGTCGCTGATCTTAACCTTCATAAAAGATACTTCATGCATCAGAATTAAGCGTTTGAATCGCTGTTTATTTATGAAAATTCATGCATCTACCAATGAAAAACAATGTTGAAAGTACAACCAGAAAAACAAGTTCCATTTTAATAACTTGATTTCATTGTATAGATCTAGTAAAGGGCCTGTTTATATGGAGAAACGTTGTCTATTGTGGGACGGTTACATTTCATAGCGAAGCACCCCGGGAGAGAGAGAGAGAGAGAGCTTTTCAAACTCTTTATAATCAGCCACGAGTCGTGAAGTTGGCTTGATAGTTGGACTGCATGTTTGCATCAACGGATCTTGCTAATTAGAGTAATCATAAAATTATATATATGGGAAATGGAAAAGAGACACAGGGTCGAAACTGTTACCTCAGTTAAATTTCAGTTCTGGCTGTAAGTACCACTGTGGAAAGGGTATTAAGTTCAACAAATTGAAAAAGGCTTGTACTCAGCTGCTTCTCTTAAGATATGGTTAACGCGAATACCCTAGAGCGGACGTCTGCGACTTGCACCGGAAGATTTCAAGAACCAAGATGGGTTATTTTTTATTAAATAGTAGTTTTCCCTGCATCCCGACTCTCGCCTGTCTATTAAGGAGAAGGGGCTCATCGCTAGGTCAAAAGAATTTTAACCCCAGGATAATAAGCAATGGGGCGGTGAAATCCAACAAAATTTCAGTTGCAATATCTACACGGGTTTACGTAACGATTTACCTTTACTACGATCCTTTCTTTGATGGGACCCAGTGAACTCAGGGCCTCTTTGTGACCCTGTCGCCGGTAGTTGAACTTCGCACCAGCAAATTCATATACTGTCGACGTAGACGTCTCGTGGGCGCCATTGAAATACGGTTTCTCTGTTCCCATGCCATCTAGAACTGTCGAACAATAAATTAAGGTGGCTTACTACAGTATTTAAGAGACTCAAGAGCGCGCGCTACGATTTTCTGCCTGTCGTCAATATTGCTCGCGCGGATAAAAATTGCGCGAGCAACTCTAAAACAACACAAACAAGTTTCACCACTTAAATCGCGTTAAACCAAATTGAAAGTTCCAAATACTTTCAGAAATGTTTTATTACCTAGGACTGAAAAGAGTTAAGAGCAGGAAGGTTGATAAATAGCCCGGTAGAGGAGTTCTAATTTTGTCTTTCTTTATCGCACGCGATGCATTGCGTCACACGAGCGCGAGCTAAATGAAAAGGCATACGCAATTCGGATCCTGTCGGAGGTTGTGCAAACTTTTTTTTGACATCAAATTACTCAAAAACCTACCGTACGACCCATAATGAAATTTTCACAAATTATTCATAGGGTTGAAACACGTCTGCGGCCAAAATTTAAGAAAAATCTGTAAGACCGATTTCGAGCTATTTTTAAAATAGCGAAAATACGACATTTTCCTATTTTGCGAAAAATCCATCTTACAGATTTTTGTTTATTTTTGCATGAGTGTTCAATCAAAGGTAATTTTTAATTTATGAAATTTTGAGGTAGGGTCATACGGGTAGATTTTGAGTAAAACGCTATGGAAACTGCTAGTGCCCAGTCCCCTCTTAAGCACTCGGTTGCTTATTTTGGCTATCTTTAGCACCTATATGGTTGGAATGCCGCATATGATGGTTGTATACTGTAACAAACAGTAATTAGAGACAGGGAAAAACATTTTTGAGCATTTAACAAAAAAGTTCAAAGTTGGGCAATTTTATCCCTCAAAACTGTAGTAAGCCACCTTAAATGTATGGCTGAACAACAGAAACGGCACGTAATGCAAAGCTGCAATGAAGATCTACAACTCATCGTAAAATATAATTATTTACGCTTTGCTACAAGCGTACCATCCCTAGGTAAACCATATTATATTGCAAAGAAACGTGTCACCAATCATGGAGAAGAGAAACAGGGTCGAAACTGGTATCTCAGTTAAATCTCAGTAGTTGTGGCTAGTAATTCTGTGCAATAGGGTATCACGTATCATATATTATTCCTAGCACTAACCGAGGAAGTTTGGAGATGAGTCTTCTAACATGATGTTGGTAGCTCCTACTGGACACTCCAGTAGCGTCTGAAGATCTGAAATACCAGTCAAAATATCAAGAAATTCGTCACAATTCTTTATTGATAAGAAGTTGAAGACTGGAAGACTGTTACAATAAGGCAAGTTAACGTCTTGGATAGTGTTACATATTTTGCAAAGCTTGCTTGCATAACAACAATAACATAAACTGGTGAATCTCGAGGAAGTACACAAAGCTGGAGACCAAAACTTCTCCCTCCCTTCCCCCTTTAAGCAAGAGAGGTCCATCTTCACTTTGCCCCTCCCCCACCCCCTAATTTCTGAGCAAGTCTGGATCCGCCATTTTGACCAGTTACAAAAATAATAGCCGACAAACATTAGAAATAGAAATTGCGTGGCCGATTTTGTTAAGAGTACGTTGTTGAACTGGTTAAGACTTGATTGTGAAGTGTTTACCTTCTTTCGGTAATGTAGTGATAGATCCTTTAGTCTGTGAACATAACTTGTTGTTGCCGTTACATACACCACAACTGTCCAGAGCTTTGGCAGATCCAATAACACCGTCGCATCCTACTTGCTATAGGGTGGAGATCACAACAATTACAAGTGTTAATCGGGACTTTCGCGTACTTTTTTTCATTGAAAATATGTACAAACAATAATACAAGACTCATGTAATGACTTGGTTAAAACTGACAAAATCTGAATGCCCCGAACACTTTTGAAATTAACAAAGTATGCGTAAGGCGATAGAAGTCTGTTTTCAAAGACATGAAATAAATTAGGATTTATATCAACTTCTTACATGGGAGCAAAACACACAAAGTAAGGGCAAGGTGAAGTCTGCGTCGACCAAAGTAGAGCTTAATTATCCCGAATTCCGTAGCTTTAAGCTACCAGGAGTATTTCTAACCGTTAGGCCACCGTGCCTCCCACACGCAAAGTATTCATGCCGAAATATTTTCTATCACTAGAAAGCATTATATATGATATACCTGACATTTCCCTTGGATACAGACATCAAACGAACTATAGTTGTCGTAACAGCGGGTCCCGTTTTCTACATTCATTGCTACGACATCTACACTTTTACCGTCGTCGGTTGCTTCACAGAAATGTTCACAAGGATTAAGGGTTATTTCTAAAAACAAAATTAGAAGGTTTCAATATGAAAATTTCCCACACAAACCGCTTAAGACAAAACTCACTCAAATTCCCGCGCAAAGTTGTATAATGCAGAAGTTTTCTGTAAGCTGAGCAATGTAATTTGTTAGAATGCGCACATAACCTTTTCTGTCGCAGCATTGGTTAAAATTTGGCACGCGGTACACTTTCACTGATGAGCCATCAAGTGATAGAAAGGTTGTCGCACTTTTTTTTAACGTAAAGTTTGACCAATCTTAATCGTTATACAACTCGCCTGACCAATCAATGAATGGAATTTAAAAGAATAAGGTTCATTTCATTGTAACACTACTGTACATAAAAGTCTTGGAGGATTTTAACGTCAACAAAATTATACTACTAAATCACAATTATATACAGCATTATTAGCTGGAGGTTTTAAAGCTGACCTCCAAATCCCATCGTTTTGCAGACACTTATTCTTTAATTCTCAAAAAGATTTCATTTTTGGACTAACAACCGAGTCGCAATGAAAATATTCATTCTTCACGTCAGATAGACCACTTGTGGTTTGGCCCTACGCAACTTTTCTGGGTCTAGGCAAAGGACAATGGTTTGTACAAACATACTGTTGTCGATTGCTGTTAATCCCATCATTCCCAGGCCACACGGGTTATTTTCAAGTGAGATGTCATCCAAAGCGAAGTCACTGAGGTAGCCATCGCCTCTCACACCTTGGAAAATGAACTGGAAACGAAATGTAAAGAACAAGGTTTGTCAGGGATAAGCTATTTATGTCACGCAATTTATATGCCTAAACCCTTAGCAGTTGTTTTGAAGACGGAAACTAGTTTATGCTTTACCAGCATGCCAGGTTGAACAAGCTGCAGTCAAACTGACCTCATGGGAGTCTGGTTTGCAAAGAGCAGTATTTCTGCGAGTGCTGGGTCTAACAAAAAAGTCTACGCTGTAGTTTTCTTTTAAAGCAAAAAACCTATTTTGAGTCTTCACAACTGTCAATAACCTGAGGCTTCAACTAAAAATAAACATTAAAAACTATTAATTACTGTCGTGATAAACAGCTTTCAGTTGAATGCAAAGATGACTTCAGCTCATGCTCAGTTTTGAAAGAGTCAAGTCAACGACAAAAATCCTTTCAGGTCTGCTTCAGGGGCGGATCTAGGGGGAGGGTGTAGGGGGTGCGGATCCTCCCCGCTCCTGAGATGACCGGGCGACTTTTTTTACAACTGGTATTCTGCCAAAAAATTACAAAAAATATATATGTGCACCCCCTCCTAAGAAAAATCCTGGATCCGTCCCTGTACTTTTACCCGTACAATCCCACTGGGCGTAATAAACTACAGTCTAACACAACAGGATTGTTTTGGTGTTGCTAGCTAGCCTCCGACTGCACAAAGGAAGGTTCAGCCGATTCAGCAAAGGCGTCAACATAGTGCTAATCCAGCAAAAAAATAAAACATTAACGTTTTAAAGGTTTGCTTATTTTGATTGAAACCGGCCTGAAAATATCAGTTAATAAACGTTGTTTACCCTGTACGGCCTCCTGCTAAATATCGTGGCATATCTCAACACCCATCTGTCCCCTCTGTTTCTATTGACACTCCAAACCACTTTCTCTTCCTGTAAAAACAAACATGGCAAAGCTTAGCCTTTTCTCCCTTTTACGAAACGAAACACTGTGGATCACTTATCAGAGTAGAAGCTCTCGTTTGTCAGCAGATCAAAACCATCAAATAAACCGCAAGCGTTCCCTTGCGAGCGAGGTGCTGTGTCGCGTGCGAACGAAGATTCTTGTATGACAGGACATTATCATCATAAAAGTACTCCTCGAGTTCCAAATGCATCGGTTTTTTTTATCTAAAAAAGAGTAAGCGCTCATGAGCAATTAAATACTGCATGAGGTGTCTGTTTGTTGTATTTGCATCTTTGGTTTCCTCCCGTTCGTCGAACCTACTCGGAACAAATTAGTTCATAATTCTGGACGCACTTTTTTCAGAAACGTTTTGGAATTTACTTTGTAACTATCTTTATAGGTTCAGAAGTTATTTTACCTACCAAACTTGTTTTGACTACCAGCTGAAGTCCACCCATATGAGCGTCATCGCCAAATGCGTGATACCAGAACTTAAGGCATGCCACGCGCATGCCTATGAACTTGCTGACGAGCCGAGCTTTCCATCCTGGACTTGTGGGTCGAGAAGTCTCCAAAAACATGTAATGACCTATGATAAGAGATATGGAAGATAGATTTGAAGACTCATTCAGTTTACAAATGCAGGCTCCTTTGCAAATGTGCGTACTTAATTAAACAGCTGTTTTAGTCGCGAGCTTGGATACAAACGGAAAGCATTTTCCAACATAATCAAAGTAGTCGCTTCACAGTGAATTTTTTCAATCGCTCTCATTCCTGTTGCTAGGTGCACGATCGAGACCAATTGTGGCAATTTAGTGAATACCATGCTACTTGGAGAAGTTTTACCGCGCTCCCAGTGCTTAAACAATTCTTCGCCACAAAAGCTGATGTTATGTGCGAAATCTGTTAACTAATCCTGACAATGGGCACGAGGCATCTGTTAGGATTGAGAAAATCATTAAAGGGCAATTTATATGGTACGACTTTCTCGCATGCGACAAGCTTACGCCATGACTACAACACGAATCGCGTCGTGTAAATCAACCTACCACATCCTTACGACAGACACGCGCGCGTGTAAATGGTCCTACGTCATGTCGTAGGCCTGTCGTTATCTTGTCGCATGCGAGAAAGTCATACCGTGTAGATCGCCCTTAACGATGCTGACGGCAATAGAACTCCATCAAAACCGACAACGTCTGTACAATTTGCACTTGTTCTTGTGAAAGCACAGAGTAGATAAACCAGTCAATATATGAGTAGAATAACAACCCATGTTGAGCGTTTTACGGGTGTTGCCCACCTTGGGTTCCTTTAGTGTGATCTGTGGAGGGGCCAGTACCAGCTGTAGGAGTACGGCCCCTGTGGCGCTTCCAGTCGTAGTTGTCATGAAGATCATTTGTCCATCCGCACGTGTCAGTCTCAAAGTCGCAGTCGATGTTTGCTGAGATAGAAGAAAACAAATGGTTTGATTAGGATCCAAAGTGGTCAAGAAAAATGAGGGGAGAAAGTCTCGGGAGGAAATGTACCATAGCGTATTGCAGAGGTTTTCATGGTTGGAATAGGCCACCATATCAAAAGCTTAATGTATGGTTCATGCACGTTTTCTAAGCTGTTAAAGTCCGAAAAGACATCAAACTTAATGAAAAGGGACAATATCAGCTTTGTTTTCGTATACCCGTTGGTAAAACCTGAGGTTCTCACCTTTGAAAATATCGTATGAAGACCACTCTCCAGTGATTTCTGGTAACGACAAAGGCCCACGTCTCTTGCATTGTTCATTCCGTGATTGCTCAAATGTTAACAGCTGACCTGGGCAGTCCTAATGAAAAACGTGAAAAAAAAGTTAATATGAATAATGGCTGAGTCAATCATAAGACCTGTACAACCTCGCTAAGGTCAAACCCATGTCACTGGCGTGGAAAAGGTTACAGTGTTCAAATCTTCAAGTCTTATCGACAAATCGACTGTTCACAAGTATAGGCGTACATAATCAAACTACATATCACAAATTGCTACGCCCACGGGCCAAATAACTAACATTGATCATAAGCGGGGATGGGTTTAGGGGAAGGGGAGACACAAGGCGCCATTTTATGCAAATGAGTTTATCAGGTTATGGACTGAATGTGACGGTGGGACTGGAATATCAGTGCGCGCCACTCATGTCTTAACGTTGCTATGTAGTCTTCAAGCACCCACTACACAGCTATCATGACGTTGACAATAAGTAAATACAAGGTTCACACTTACCTTAAAATTGCAAAGTTCAAATTTAATATTCATGCCCTCACAGGGCCTTCCGTAATCTTTTGGTCTGCATGGATACAGAATATTGTTTCAATTAGACTTGCAACCACATGAGCACAACCGTAAAGAAACTGTATGTGCTTAAGAATCCATAATTTGTTGCAAAAAGGCCATTTCTTATTCTGAGTACATAAGGCTATTTCTGATATCCTTTTGCCGTTGTTTCAAAACAAGACCTGGTTGGGCATTGTTGACTTAAAAATGAGCTGATGAGGTTCACTAGAACTTATTTTGAAACACACAGATTATGATTTCAGTAAAAATGGTTTATCGTCTCCAGACTGACCTCCGGCTCCAATCCTGATTTGTGTAGTTTTGGTTGAGAAGAGAATGGGTACTAGGAACGTAATGCGCAGCTCGTTAGTTTAACATCCTGTGCGTCACCATTACTAAAACCCAATCTCTTCTCAACTGATGATCTTCCAAACGACGACTGGGTACGAGTGCAAGTGTGCGTAATGACTTGTAATACTTACACTGGGTTGTTGCACTTTCTTGTTCGGTATCGAATCCCTACACCACATGACCGTGAACATTCACTTAGCTTACTCCATCCACTCCAGCCACCGTGAACTGGTGTTATTGTCGGTCGAGGAAGAGGAATAGAGAAATCTTCATCATCCACTGACACGCATCTTCCGAGCCGACACCACTGACGAACACAAAACAAAAACGATGTGAATTAATTTTAGAAAAAAAAAACTGGACCGCTATACGTGTTAAACCTGCAGCTTGACTGGTTCTGAGTCTTTTCGAGACGTTTAATTATCAGTCTGTCTGTTTCACTGGTTAGGATCTTCAGTCTAGTGGCTAAATGTTGCCCTTGTTAGATATGAGATATCTACCATCTCAAATCCAATGTTCGCTCGTGGAATAATTGTTGAATATTTACCAACATGGATTATGCAGAAGACGTGTATCCTACGGAATTATATTATTTTCTGGGCAATATATCCAGCGTGCAGATGTCTGCTATATTCTCTGCTTCACTTGGAAAAGACCGTCGTCTCTTTTCCGCGTTAAGTATAAGTTATAGTATATTTTAGTATTTAAATATGTGGTGAGGTAACCTACCTTTTCTACCACACGAGCGCTACGAGGGCTTATGACCAGAAATGCATGTTTGATATTTTCAGAAACTCGTGAATGGAATATAAAAACAAGTATAAACAATGATTAAATACTTCCCCTACCTTATTAACTCCACATTTTGTTCCTTCCAGTGCAGCAGTGCGCCTGGTTTGACAGAAGCGGTTATTATACGTCGAATAAGACAAGCGGCTACACCAGAGCTCCTTACAAGGGTCACGTTTCATCTGTGAAGTATCAGTACAAAATAATTGCTTCAAACATCCCGGGCGTTCAAGGCGCACGTAGTGGTTTGTAGATGCTTGTAATCTAGTACATTTCTACGGATACTAATTTTATGGTATTCCACTGAACGAACAGGAAACGATGGTTATTCAATTTTAATTGTCCAAGCCAAAATATAGCATGAAAACTTCAGGAAAGATTTGAGAACAGCTTCAATGCTCTTCTTGAGCAGGTTTTGTCTCAATGTTCTGAATTGAGTACAGGAGTATCACAAGCATAACCACCGTACACTCAACATAAAAATGTTCGTTCCCCAATACTCTCGCCCTTGTTAGTGGTTTTAGGGATGGGCTATTTTATTTAGGGGGGGGGGGGGGGGGGGGGGGGGCAAAAACAAAAAACGAATTCCAACAAATTTGCACAGCAAAAGTAAAGAAAATAATTCATACACAGCAACCCAAAAGTAAACCGGCAAAGTTAAAGGCGGAATAATTCTTGCACAAACACAAGACGGAAAAAACAATTGAGACCAGAAAAATAACGCAATAATTGCTCAATAAAATAGTCCACCACTTAACAGTCGGTGTTCTTCTTGTGTGTCACTGAACAACAAGATCACTATGGTTAGTGTTACTTAAAGAAAGCCGCAAGCTAAGACAGTTGTTTTCCTGACTGGATCAGTTTTCCTAAACCGCGGAAAAAGATGAGTTAAAATAAAGCCTTACCCCGCTACAGAACCTGGTGTTTTTACCAAAGTCGTGCTGACATTGTTGGTCAATGGTGAAAATCTGACCTGGAAGTTTTTTCAAATAAGGAATTTTATTTCTGAATGGAACGTCATCTAAACACCATAGGGCTCTAAAAACAAGATGAAAAATAAACAGAAGTGATATTACTCAGACAAAAATCTGACTGGAGGAAGTCTTCCCCACGTTAGACATCTAGCTGCTCGTGTCCTTGGCTGCTAGTCATAGTACCCAGAGCGAGAAACCCCCCTAGAAACATAATGCCACACAACACGCCACACAGACCGTAATCCATAACACATTTTTGTTTTGCTTTGAGAGAAGAACTAAAAAAAGCGTATTGTGTGTACAGTTATTTATTTTTTGTTGATAAGCGAGCGCGCGAGAGCGACTCTGCTCGAGAAAATCGAAATCTGTGAGCAAGATTTTCTGATTTACAGTCAGCAGAACGAAAGCCAAAAAGACACAAGGGCAATGCAATATTGTTAACAACTTTAGACGTTTTCCTTATCTTTTGACTCACTTTAGTTTCGATAGAAGATCTCTCCGACTACAAGAAGACCAATAAAACCGGTCAAATCGAGATCGCACCAGAGGCGCCATAATGCTTCCCTTGATGACGTCATTAGAGCAGTTGTTATTCACTCCGTCGTGTTCCATTCCTAATCTGTGAACAAGAGAAGGAGAACAACGTTTGAGGAATTACTTACGATTCTTGTTTCCTTGAAGTATCTCGAAATAAAGTAAAGGTCAAATTATTAGAATTGACTGCGTAGAATTATTCAATAAGGAATCGCAAATGGTGAGCAACATTATAACTAGCTTTCGCTCCTACTTAAAAATGGCATTGCTTTCTTCTGTTGACAGTTCCCCCCCCGCCCCCCCCCCCCCCCCCCCCAAAAAAAAAAAACTATTTATGCGTGCTGTCCGATTAAAAGCAATTTGTAATATAAGCAAACAATTATTAGATGACATCAAAAGCTTGCTACTTGCTACGAACCAGTCACATTCGCGAATTATGTTATAATTATCGATTTCACTGTCATATGTCCAAAAAGATATTTTGGACAGTGAGTCTTGTAGGTGACATATCTGCCCCAAAGTAGACAAAACAGGCATTTTTTAGTATGCAGTAATTTTACTACATCAGCCACAGTTCATTCCGATTTCCTGTGCGATGTAATAGAATTTTTTAACCCAAGAGGGGTTTATGTAAGTACCTACTGCCGCGAAAAACAGGCAAAAAAGAAGACTAATGGATTCTAATTGTGGCCTTTGAAAAGTTTAGAATTAAATACTAACTCAAGTAATGCTTATGACGTCATCAAGTAGTAGACTTACGTATGTCCCGTCTCGTGAGCGATGATGAATGATGACGTAAATCCATCTTCCTCGTTTAGTGTACAGCTTCGTATTCGGTAGCACATGCCATGAACTGGAGCGTACCCTGCAGGTCCAGATTTTGATTGTTTGATTATTTCAAGCATTCACATAATTATATGTAATCAGCCAATCATATTTACAACTCAGTCATAAATACCACGTAAATCAAGAAAACTCCCTACCTGATGGTCCGAAGTCCTTTCTGAGAAAAAAATAACATAAACAAAAACATTAACAAAAAAAGCACATTAGCCTGTATTAGCAATTAATTGGGATTAGCACGGAGAACGGCGACCTCGTCTGTTGTTTATCAAAGGTCTAAATAAGATCTACCTGAAAATGCCACTGAACATACCTTATACTTAACAACAAAAGTAAAAGCATGTTTAACACTGAGAAGCTCTTACCTTGTTATGAAAACAGTTTGGTCATAGTAATCCTTGTTAATTTTATCAAAGCCTTTGCGTGTCTTGTGGCCCCAGTAGCATACACTTGTTAAACTACTCATCGGTTTACCAGTAATTTTGATTTCTTTCTGAGATAAAAGATAATTATACGAGAAAAATAAGACACGATTTTAATGAGACGCGAACTGGGTGTATAAATTGAACAAAATCACGCTTCGCGACTAAAGTCAGGCGGGATTTAAACAGGGCGGGGCTTATTTAAGACCGCGGTTTAGAGCTGGTCTTCTTCTAAGACGCGTACTTATTTAGACTTGACGTTCTTGTATAAACGGATCATTGATTTGTTCGCGTCTTGATTGTTGAGACAATTGCTGTCAGCTTATTCTCGCCGAAAACGCCAAGATGGATGGCAAAAGCCAAGTAAAGAGCGACACAAAGAGCTCAAAAACCATCTGGAGCTTGCAGTTATATTTTTCACTTCAGTGACAGAGAAACTGCGTTCAGAAGCCGTATCGAAAACAATTTTTGGAACAAAAACAAGTTAGACTCCTATTTCTGTTACAGTCTCTGTTTCTTCACGAAAGAGCCCACCCTTTCGCCTCTTTGCAATCCTCATTGAGCGGCGGCAACCATGATAAAATGTTATTTTTTCCGTACTAGCTATGCCATTTCATCATGGAAACCGACATAGAAGCAAAGCTACCCTAAGCCTAGGCATACTGCTGCCCCATTTGAACGAGCTTTTCGAGTATAAATTTGACGGTATCAGCCAAAACGTTTGTCAGTCAATGGCTCTAACTGGCGTCTAATTTTGTCCGCATCTTATTTAAGCTGCGTCTTATTTCGCTCATAAAAATAGTGTTATATACTTGGATTTGACTCTTCTATCAATTTTCAGCGGCCCGCCACCTACGAAACGATGTTCCAAATATGGAGCACACATCACTTGCATAACCACTCAACCCCAGGCCGTCGTATGCACCTGAAACACGCGGTCCTATGATCAAGAACTACTGCTTCTTGTCAAACAACTTCTGGTTTTATTTTTTAATATACCTGGATACGTAACACACCGATTACTCAATGTCGATTTTCCCTACATAAACGAAAGCAAATTAAACCAGTCTTACCGGATCTTTCTCCAGAAGTACAAGTTTTACGACAACAAAGTAAATAGGAGCACCAATGGACTTGTGTTGAAATATTCTGGAGACCTGTGAAAAGCAAACAGAAAGAATTCTAGCCATAGTGTTGGTGCATTTCCTAATAGATGCTAGACACAAAAAAATTGAATTTTGAGAGTCATACGTAACCTAAACTACTTACAATGTTCATCAAAGTTAAGATATATTTTTCCGATTTTTCTTTGCCGTGAAACTTCACTACTGAGCTGTCAGCGGTTGCCATCACTTCGATGTACTTCGGCTTCATTTTAAGCATTGAGGGATATTTAATATCGGGAAAAGAAATTGTACCTGCAAAAAGGATAACACACAACTGTGTTAATTACAGCTAAAGACTGAACTATGTAGCTTTTTATGTAACTAAGAGAATTAAAACCATTAGCTTGCTGTTAGCGTACGAGGTTTAAGCATCCGCTTTTCTTCAGTTAGTTCCAAACATATCGTTTCTGCAAGCTTCCGGCTTGTTGAAGAAGTAGAACTCGATTTTAGACATACTGTGTGCACCAATGGGAGAGGTCACCGCGATCTGCAATTTTGCCCAGGTTGCAAATTTGCTTGAATAGTTTAAAAATATGTATTCGGGCCTTACAGCACAGCTCTAAACTGCGTGACATTTTTTTTAAATTACAAAATGCGCTACTACTAATGCAGATGTGTTTTTTTTCTCCGTTCTTATTTATGACGACTATTTCCAGAATGCAAAAGAGGAGGAACGTAGCTAAAGGCAGGTTCAATCCTTCCCTCTTTCCTTCGCTCCTTCGATTCCTGCTAAACATTTTGTGAGTCCGCTGACTAGTTATAACGCTTATGCATATATTGCGAATTCAGTACTGAATCTAGAGCAACTTCGAGGGAGAGAAACCGTCTTATATTTCATCAGCTATGCACGAGCGCGAAGTGCGTGTTCCAATCAAATTAAGGCTACCTATTTATCTAGTTGGGATTTCGAGTAAGACTTCGAGTTGGATTTGAATTGAATTAGATTGGATTGGATTTCAAGCACTTTAATTGCAAAATCTTTCTTGGTGAGTCAGAACCAAAATGGTTAAAAACCTGAACAAAATAATGTCATGTTGACCATCCTTGTTGTAACGAACATGTTCTTTTGGATTATCACTCATTCTTGTCCAAATGTTTCATTGTTTTCTGTTTTTCTCTTATACTTCAAATTCTGATACAATGTTTACGATAATTTCATTCACCAGATACAAAATAGTCGTAGACTCAAAGAGACCTTTGATACGTAAATGATATGATAAGGACGACTATTTGCACTGATATTATAGGCAAATAACCCTATTTGGAAAATAAGCTTAGGCCGCGCGGTATCAGGACCTTGTCTATTTTTGCAGGGTTGTTCCGGTGTTTTCGGGTTGAAAATTTGAATTTTCTTGCTTCAATTTTCAGGATGGACATCACGTCTGTGAATATTGCTTTACGCGCGGCCCGATTGGCAGTTTTATCCGCTATTCGCTTCTACTTCGAGTATGTTGCAATTCCGAGGCTAATCATTGCCGTCGATTAACTTCGCTATCTTGCAGCACTTAGCCACCGGCACTATTGCAACTAAGGCAACCCTCCCTAGATTGCAAGCACTATTGAAACTTCTCCCAACTCGCTAATGCCCTCGTCATGCTGTCAGGTTGCCCATCCATTCTATTGCACTGTGAAATTGTCCTGATATAACACAAAGATACCATTGGCCGTTGTTTGGAAGGGACTCTCGACTTCCAAATCACGTCCAGTTCGTTAGCCAATTGAAGTACTTCCGGTAGAAAAGTTCACTGACAACGGAAGTAGATTGCATGGTGTGAACACGTAACCATCATCATTATCAACATTAGGCTAAGATCGTGCAAACAGTCCCCATTTTACGATAACCAACCTTTGTTTGACACCACTGTTACTTAAAATAGATATTTTAAGCAGTTTATTTAATGTACAACAATACTATCACGAACTTGGTACAGTGATGAAAACTCGTATCCGATGATACACATCCGATTCCTTCGGCGAATACTCTTTATGTCCATTTACACGAAGTAGTTTACTTGTGTCAAGGTCTTTGACAAACCATATGTGGCCAGTATACGTGTTCACCGCTATATCCCCCTCCGGTTGAAGATTGTAGAAAAAGACCGTTTCGCCTTCCTCAATGTAGTACAGCTGTAGAAAACAAAAAACAAAACTTACTGAAGAATGCACTACTGAGCCATGAAAAAAATTGCAACGAACAGATCAAGGAGCCTATCCCAGAGCGACAAAACACATGTGTGCACCAAGTTTCCGCCAAATCCGCAGCTTATGAAAGTCTCAATTTCCTGAAATCCTCCAATTTCAAGCCAAAAGATAAAAAGGTACTGAAAAAATAAGTTTTGTGCACCATAGATATATATATATATATATATAAATTATTTGTTATCCACATAGTTTATCAGTTCATAAAATTATTTGGTTTGTCACTGATCTCTTTATAACGTTTTTCAACAAACGTCTTTGCACATTCTCACTTCAAAGTTCGACGAAACGAAAAAATCGGAAGTGGTGTTTGAGCCCATACACGGGACAAATCAAAGCCGTCAGGGGAGCAAAATAATCATGCTTGAGCTCTTTTCGTTTTTACAATGGGGAAAGTAAATGATTTTCCTTGCAGATTATATATATTTTCTTCAAGATTTCTAGTGGGATGTCAAAACAGTTTCCTCTACTAGTTCATGATCTGCCATATCCTCGTCGGCTGTATGTTTGACAAGGTGATGATGCTCAGGTTGGGAGAAGTTACATGCAGATCACTTCTGGTAACTACAGGCAAGACTAATAACAGTTTGCTAAACATGTTTTTCTTGGACAAGAAGCAACTTGATCCGATCAAGTCGAAAAGACATTTTAATAGACTCACCTTCACAAAACGATTTGATTTGTTGATAAATGTTATGTGGCTGTTTGGCTCAGAAGGCTTTGTGGCTGCAGGAAGCTTGAGTCCAGCTGAAACAAAGCAAAGCTTGAACGTTCGATTGGATGAACAAGCTAAGAATTGTCCGCGAGATTGAAGAAGTTATGGCAGACGAGCATGGATTCTCTTGTCTGATGGAACGGTCCCTTGACCAAAATAGATTGTTTGTGAGAGCAAAGGTTTTTGGGACAAGTATTCTCTTCAGCAATAGACTCTTGAAACGAAAGGATTGATTGTGGCTGTGCAGATTTATGCGAGGCTCTTTCTCTTATATGTGATGATCTCTAAGTGATAGAAAAGTATCTCATCGGTTCTTCTCTGTAATAGTACTTTTGGTATTTTGCTCGAAGGGATGGGGGATACTCTCCGAAACTTTGCGTGGGGGGGTGCGGCTCACTTCTCGAAACTCTAACCCTTATTTCATATATATAATTTTCTTTACCTTTCTCAGACATGACTAAAAATAGATACCCCTTTTTCAGATTTTCAAAAACACAACTGACATTATTGGAAATAATGCAATAGAACTAATTAACAGCAATTCCTCAAACACAGATAACATTGGATATCATACTATTCCATAAATGGTATTCGGCGTATATTTCTCCCCCGACTATTTGCTCCACTTCCATGACAAAATTTTTTAGCTAACAGTTCAAACTCAATGTACAACGACCAAGTTTTTCAATACCCGTCGAGAGCTTCGAACGTTTATGAATAATGCATGCAAACGCGTTCTTACGTAAAAGGGCAAGAATTGAACGCTACATATTTTTTTTCTATTTTTCATCTCATTGATTCTCGGTTTTTGGAACCCTTGATAAATCGCTCGTCCTCGTTTTTAACATATCACATCAAAAGTGCAACATGTTGCATGATACTCACGTGGTATGGTGACGTTGGCATGGCCTCGCCTTCTGAGTGAGGTACCATGTGGTGGAGTGTAGGCCTTTTTATTGTTGATGAAGAGTTGTTTGCCGGAACCGAAGTCTTTCGCTATCCAGGTATGACGTGTAAAAGTATCTACGTTCTGCCATTCTCCCGTTTTCAAGACTTGGAAAAATGATTCATTTCCGTAATTGATAAAGTAAAGCTGTATAAAAGAGAACACGTTGCTTGCATTGATTACGAAGACAATTATTACAATTACAATACAATGTGAGACTAACATGGAGCACGTATCGATAACTATTCAAAGTGATATACAAACAAGGTAGTAATGAAATGTTGGTTCTCATCTTATCTATCTTCATTGCACAAGATGAAGCATGATGAAGCATTGTGTTTATTCCTAGTGAAGACAGCATAAGATTGTTCTTCTTATGCGCTTATGCTTATGCTTCTTAACCAGAGTAAAAATTAAAAGGCTGATGGATGAGTGGACGAAAAGATTGATTGATTGATTAATTGTCATGAATGAATGACAGAATGAATGGACAAACGAACGAACGAGTGAATGAATGATTGACTGACTAACTGACTGACTGATTGATTGAGATTGATTGATTGATTGATTGATTGACTGATTGACTTACTGATATATTGAGATTGATTGATTGATTGCAATTACTCATTCAGTAATCAATCAATTATTAAATGAATAACACTGGATAGAGTGAAAGGAAAGTGGAACAAGAGGACATGATTAAAGGGGCTTTGCCACGGATTTTAACAGATTTTTTAACAGCCAAAATTCATATTTGTGGCGTAGGAGACCTAAAAGTAATGGGCCATTTTTATTAACAATTGCTATATATATTAGAGCACTGAAACTGTTAACAAGCACCTTTGGCTGCGGATGGCCTGGATAGAAATGGATTGCAACTTGAAAAATTAAGGCTAAACTTTTCATGTTTTTTCCGAGTGTCGTCAAAAAAATCAATATTTATAGCTTCAGTTTGATTTCTATCCACTAATTGAGGTCATGTTCAAAGATAATGTTTTTCATAGGTCAAGTTGCCTACCACTAATTTCAGAACAGTTTAGACCAAAAATCTGCGAAATTCCTGTGACGTAGCCCCTTTAAATAACATAAGTTATACGCGACATTTAAGAATATCAAGAAAAGTAAGTATTCACCCTGATCGCCCGGCCTGCGTTGTTACTGATTGTAATGTAAGAGCTCTCCGAACGAGCGGCTGCGACGTGACTCGATTCTCCGTCAACTATAAAAAAGTTTAGTAATATGCTATAACAGTAATATGTAATATGAGATCAACAGACAGTGTTTGTTCGTGTACCGATCAACGGCAAATATCACCGAATGTCTCTCCCAGCCAGCTAGACTCGATTACTTCGTCCCATTTAGGATAATGAGAGGCGTGGAAATAGCATACCTGACTATATAACAAACGAATTTGCGCCCTCTAATTTCACATGAAATTATTCAACTGCGGATTTCTTCTAAAAGTAAGCTTGGCAGTTTAGAATTTCCTTAATTCCCTCCGAAAGTAAGCCACGAATCAAAAACAACAAAAGGCCATTTGAAAGAAAAATGTCATTTCACGGCTTACAAAAATATCATTTTCAATTCACTTTTAAGGACGTGAGCTTTCTCAAAATGCAAATGATTAGTAAGGAGCAATATGGGGGTGTCAACTAGGTGCGCATTTTTTAATTATGTTGATCGGCACACACCAATGCTTTGCAACAAATGACAGTTGTCGTTAACAGTACTTCATTAGATCTATCACACAATGTAAGAATATTTACACTAGTCAATTAAAGCTTTACTCGCGCGTTCCCTAAGCAACCCACATAAGAAATATTTCATGAAGTGATATGATCAAATTCTCCCAAGGTGTACTTTACAAATGTAGGGAGACAAACAAGGAGAATTTCTTTGTTGACACGATCTTTAACCCACGGTTGATAATGATGACGCAACTGTTTGAGCATTTTATTTTTGGTATGTAATATAAGGGGAAGTCTAGCGTCAGGAGTGTCGTCGATCTTGCCTCAGTGGTGTTTTATTTAGAAGGCAATCACTACACTTTAAAACTCAAGAAATCTGCAACTGAGGGTTATTCGAATACGAAGGATTCTTTGTTGGCAGGCCATTTACATCGGTCACAGTAACAGTGGTATGTGTGTGTATGTGGCGGGGGGGGGGGGGGGGGCGAACTTTTTGAAAGCATACTTTAAGAAGACTTGCGCTAATGTGCTTAGGTTGTCGAAACGTCAGTCGCCAACAACAGTCCTTTACAGCACTTCCATCACCTGGACGATCGCACTATACGAACTACTGAAACTCCTGGCTTTAGACAGTTTGCTATGTCAAAAATTTACGTGAACGCGCAATACATGTAACTAACGAGCAAAAGAGCTGGGTGTAGATTCATTTGTAGATTATTCAATTACTACTACAGACGAATTATCTTGACCTTGGCATGCTGATGTTACCTGAAATGCCCTTCTGTAATTCTCGCCTTTTTCGAAAAATTGTTGGTACAAAAATACTTGAAAACGCTTGCTTTTATAACAAACTGTCGAAAATTAAGCCTAACACAGAAAATTTCTATTCACCTCAAGCCGCGACTTTCAGAAAATGGGAACTCGAAATGATAATACGGAAACTGCTGAGCATCCTTGCCAAGGCTCTCCCTGAACTTTTTGCATCGATTTTCTTCTGTCAGACCCGAAAATCTACAAAATGGTCGGTTTTACTGTTTGAGTAAATCTTTACTCTTAAAATGCTAGCATTTTCTATTGTCAATGTTTTTGCCTTGCAAAAATGCTCAAAGCGGATGCTAGAATAATTATGTGCAAAGTTTTGGAGTCATCGGTTTGATTTCGTCTTAGCCGGATAAAGCATGTCTAGACATGTCTGGTATGTAGACGTATGAATTCTTTTCTTACACGAATAACTTGTGATCTGTTCCGCTAAATAGCGCACGGTGTGCGGACGAACTGCGCGCGCGGCAAATCAGCATCGCATCCGATTATGCCTCATTAATTAATCTTCTTAAAACTGAGTTTATACAAGAGTGTAACTAAAGATATTTATACGCTTTTGATCGGTCCCGGACGAATTATCCATCTGAGACGGATGCATGATTCCGCTCTCTAGTATAAATAGTTGGGCCAAATTTAGAAAAAAGTAGAAACAACAAATAAATTCTCCTCCAGAAAATTATTTCGTTTATTTATAGTAACGTCGGTGCAATTTTGTTGGTGCAATTTTGAAACTTGGGAGAAATTTAAGAGGCGGGTGTGTCAACCTTACTTAAACTTAACGTGCTTGCTTTAGGCAAATATTCACTTTAATTAACTGTGTGCGTTAAAAGTGTGCGTTATATTACTAAAGAAGGCAGCGTGTACTGTCGTAATGCGTCCCTGTCGAACCAAAGCTGGTGCAGCAACGATTTAACTGTTGTGTTATGGATTTTGCCAGGACGTTAAATGTTTGCGAAAAACTTTTTATAATCATCCCAGGCAAAAATATAATATACCGGGAGGCTACGCCCTGAGGTCGAACACCTTACCCTTTCATGTATCACTTTGACAGAAAAGGTAACCTTTTATAGACGTGTGATAGAAAATACTATCCCCTTTTACATGCCTGCAGAAGGGTTACTGTATCTGTTTTCTTAATTTTTTTGCTGGAAAACCTCTTAAATACTTTAATGAATAGACTGTTCGGTTGGTCTGTTCGAGATACATTGGAACGCCCTCTTTTAAATACCAAAATGACTGTTTTCCCTACCCTTTTATATGCTCCAACTCATAAACCCCTCTATATACCAAGAGAAAGGCATATAGAAGGTGCCCCTTTCAGGCGGAATAGTCTGTTACAGGGAGGATCCCCTCCCTCCCCCTCCCCCTCTCCGCGGCATTATCGCTCAAACGTCTGAAAAGTGAACTTTTCTGATGCTAGCAAACCTTTCAATCCGGTGGGGTAGTCCTCCATTTTAAGCTCGTCAAACGCCAGGTTGTGTTGTTCTTTGCGTTCCAGGACGGCTTTTCTATACATTAGATGCGGCCTGCCAGGCCTCGTCCAGCCCCGATGGACTATCAGGCTTGTATTTAACACGGGCTCGATGTATATTGTGTCACTTCCTAAATCGATGATTCCTGCCTTAGAACAAAGAGAGAGCCGCCGTATGTTAAGATCTAATAGTTTGTTAAAAAAACTGTTTTGTCGCTAACAAAAACATTCATCAACAGCTCGCTTTTTGATGCCCAGAATGCTGGAAATAGCCTTTCCAAGCTTCTTCAGGGGGGGGGGGGGGGGGGGGGGGGGGTGGGGCTGGGTGGGAATGACAGTTGGATTCTGTAACACAGTACTTGGCAATGCAGTTTGATTTTACTTAACTTGTAAAATTCGGCTGACTGAGCCTGTGGAACTTTCAGAGGCTACAATGTAACGCACATGGGTAGAACACAGAATACAATACTTACTAGTCCATCGCAGTCACTTATGGCCACGCTGGTATGGAATGATTCCGTCTCGCCCACCAGATAACAGTGAACGTCCGTAGACGTCTTTCTCTCAATGGTTCCATCCTCTTTGTAACGCTCGATCATAAAGTCTGATCCAAAGAGCTTTGTGTTTACTCTAAGAGTCATTTTGATGGTCTTTCCCTTAAATTGGACCTGCAAAAATAGAAGTACTTAGAATGTTGAACAGAACGTACCCCTGCCTAGGGTAGTTCAACGTTACTGACAATACGGCCGGCATTCTTCCTTATCCTTGTAGATGCTGACACATTTATACGCTAATTTTTCTCACATTCCGTACTGTTCAAGCGTTTTAACCCCGTGTCGACGCTTTTATTTCAGTTAAGACTACCTCGACTCCTTCTCTAGGGATAGCTTCTGCCTTAAGCATTAGGACAAAGGACCTTCTAATGCAATCCTGTGCGGGATTACATGCATAGATGTTTTCCTTAAAATCACAACTCCGCCGCCTCAAAGACATTTTGTGACACTTTTTGCGCTGAGTTTCCACAATCCAAGTTTTGGAACATTCTGCACAAGAACGACATTGTTGATGGACGCGAAGAAATAAAACTGACCCAGAACAGGCAATTAATAAAATTGTCGAGAGAGGAATACTTGGTGGTATGTAGTCGGCTTAATCCATTACAATTGCAATACCTGATAGATTATGGGCCCAGCCTCCTCAGTTACACTCCGCCGACGACGTCGATGGCTGGAAAGGGTAGTCACGTGGTTGGTCACCTGACCACGATGATCTAACTCAGTTGGGTAAGTGATATCGAACTCTGCTAATGAGTTGATCAAGTGATCTGTTGAAATAAAACATAAAATCGCAAAAATGGAACAATGAATGCAACGAAAGCGTAGCCGGATTTTGGCAACTTTTCGACTACAAATAAACACGAGAAAAGAAAATTCCTCAATAACAGAAAGTCTGTAGAACACAGAGCACGGTGGTTGGAAAGCCGATTACTCAAGTATGGGATAGACGGAACAAGGTTACGTTAATATAGCGCCAGGGTATTCACGCTCAATTTAAGTTAAAAGATAAGTCCATAGCCTGTATACAGCCGTCCTGCTCCCATCAAAAAAATCCCTCCCCGATTTTTTTGAGGGGAGCAGGACGGCTGTACACAGGTTACTGAAGTCCCGAACCTACTTTTAGTAAAATATTGTTGATAAACCTCTTTTAAGCGGCCGCGACCACCTTTTTACCGTCCCGATGAGCGCTTATCTATTGTTTTCACCCCTATTTACCCGGTGATATCAATCAATGAAAATCAATCATTGATTGCAATCAATATAATCAATAGTAATCAATAATAATCCATTGATTATTGTTGATTGGTTCAACCAATCAAGAAAAATCGAGATTCACTCACCAAATCGTCTTAATTACTATTGATTGTTATTGATTTTTATAGATAATCAATAACTGATTACGCAACTTTATGGCACGTGGTAGCGTGGACGTGCGTCACAAATCACGGGCATATTTATGTGTCAAGGGTATTTTGATTCCCCACCCTTTTTTTGGGCCCGTGCTTTGATAATTCCTTGTATTCCCTCTGGGATTCCCACAACACACTTGTTTCCAGACTTCACTTGTTCCAGACTTTTGGAACGCATTGTGAAAGTATCTGTACGCTGTGTAGTTAAAGGCTACCACGAATGTCCCTTTAAAGTGAATATTGGGCAAACATTTTACGCATTCAAGAAAAGAGGAGAACGAGGGAATGCATTCAAAGTTGCCAATGACTGAAGAAAGTAGAAATTAACAGTAATAACATGTTCTTGTTTCGAGACAATCAAACGTTTTAGTAACAATTAGTAAGCTTTTAATAGTAAACTGTAGTAAAAATGCTACAAATTTGAAACATTCGATTTGTAATCGCATAAAGCATAGCAAATAAAGTTTACTGAATGGTTTGTTAATTCATATGGTGCGCTTTATTGAAAATAAATAACAAATTTCATAATCAATAAAAATCAATATTAATCAATAATAATCAATAAAAATCGAGACTCACTCAACTTTTAGGCATTGATTTTTATTGATTTCCAATACCAATCAATTAATTGTTATTGATTATTATTGATTTTATTGATTATAGATTTTCATTGATTGATATCGCCGGGCTATTTAGCGGCTAGCAAGAATGTAATATACAATGCTTGGTTTTGTTTTCAAGAAGCTTGGACAGACCAGTGTGACGGCTGATAAAATCATTCACACACAGGTTTTTTGTCGTCTTCATTTGATTCCGTTGTTCCTTTTCACGCTATTTTGTATTGAAGAAATGTAGCCTTATGCTACTTCCGTTCCACTGTGTAACTGAACTCAAAGCTGACGTTAATCCAGGTTTAGATTAATTATGATTTGAACAACAGGACACTCGTGAGATTTTGGCGCACGCGAGGCCAAGCTAGGGTCAATCAGTCGAACGGACAATCGTGATGCAATTATAATCAGCTTATTAAATTATCAGCGCCGGGCATGAGGAGAGCAGGTGTATACAAAAGAATTAAGTGATATATCGAAGGCTTATTTTACTCGTTCAACACTGCAATGAGCTTTAAAATCAATTGTGCTCGCTTTGGTGTTGATCATTTATCCTTACCGATAAATACACTCTTCTTTTGACGCAAGTTTCAAGGGGTACTCCCCTGGGGTATTAGTGTTACAATAAGGCATGTTTACCCACGGCTTAGTAATCAAACTCGCCTTTAAGCGGCACCACATCCTCGGCCGGCGACCAGAAGTGGCATTGCGAAACGTCGTCTGTGTACACAAGCTACCCAGTCGACTGTTTCTCCGGCACGTTTGCCATAACACATTATAAATAAGAACGTTTCTAACACTATTTTGGAAACCTTTTTTTTTCTCGACGTCAATGCACGTTTGGGTAAATCGTTATTAGCAAGAACAAGAAGGCTATTCCTGAAGCTAGGGGACCTGCGCTTGCGTGAGTGGGGAGGGCGGGGAAGGGCGTGTACATGCGTTGGTGTATAATTACGTAATCCAAGGTAATAACGTCAAAAACTGGGAATTTCTGAAGAAAGGGGTTTTAGGATCAGTAAAAAGTTTTGAACTTCTTTGGGGACTCAAGTGAAAGGAGTTAAAAATTATGTGACTAGGTAAAAACTGAATATACGACGAATGACATACAAGAATGATTTTTTAAGAACATTCCGGCGATGTTATTACTTTTGTTCTGGCTTGTTCGGGAAATATTTTCAAGTGGCGACAATCCATTAACTTCAACCCGGATATGATCTACTTGAAAATTAATCAACGTCCGTTGGTCGTCAGTTTTCAAAAGCGATGACTGATTACTTCCTGAGACATGAGCGAGTCTCTGTAATCAGGCTTTAATTAACTATAGTTTTCTGCTCCGATTATAGCCAGGTTAAAGGTTAAAAGTCTGCCCCAATCCTGGATATAGGAGAATCATCGTTTGTCAGCCCCGGGGCTTATTTTAACTCTGGGCAGAGTTTAGCGACTAGGAATAGTAAGCACAAGAAATGAACTTAATTATCAGTGAGAATTGAAAGTAAATGTCACATTTATCACTCGTCTGGCAGGGAAATATGTGTTTTGCCCTTCAGGAAAACCTTTCTTAGATTTCACAGCCAAAAATATAGCAAATCTTAAGTTTGCGATGTGGCATTGAGTCACTGCCAGGTTATCGCACATGTCAACATCCTTATGCTTACCATGGGGCCTTTTGCGCTGTGATTGAGAATCAACCCTTGCTGCCAGATCATGATAAGATAATGAAAATTATAATAAACCTGATTAACTTCTGTTTTGGCGCGGAACTTTGTGTCATCCCTAGTGCTGGCATAGTTAACTGCGTGAGTGTGACATGCAGTCGTTAAAGTATAAGCTCTAGTTGTCTCCCACCTTACCCCAAATTCTTAGCCTGTGCAGCTGGCGGGATTAGCGGGCACGAGTGAATTCTCGCTTCTTGGCGGCCAAAAAAAAGCACTCGCTCGCGAAATCCCGCTAGCTACGCAGGCTACCAAATTCTTAGCCTGCCAGTCTAATTGTTACAGTAAAGTTATTTTCTAACCGAGTATTCGCAAAACTAAAACCAAAGCAATAACAGCGACCAATAATCACAAGAAACGTATAAACAGCACAATGACTACGTGGCCGGCGCCAACCGCGGGAATTGGTTTTAGTTTCAGTAACTGATTGGTCAAGTCGGTGTTGCGAGCTTTTAAACCAATCCCTGAGCACCGTAAAGACCGTTAAGTAAAACCAAAAGAACCACAGAAGGTATTTTACAAACACGATTAACAACGAACTAACTAATGCAATGAACCAGCCAGAGGGTAGCAAAGGGAGGGGTGGGGGGGGGGGGGGGGGGGGTGTGTGGTCATGATCTCGTTTCACGCACAAACTTTTTAACGAAATCCACGTGTCACGTATACTTGAAACAGCAGATTAGGTCAAAAATTCACGAATCCCGTTTTTTTTTCTCGCTATTTTCACTCGTCACGGTCTATTTTTTGCTCTTATCATGCGTCCCGTCCCGCTGCCCTCCAGCTAGAATACCAAGCAAAAAAAAAAAGAAAACTAACAAAAAAAAACACGCGCGGGAAAACACGCGCGCAAGCTGAGTCAGATTTGATCTGCTTGTCCGTTAATTAGTTGAATTGGAATAAAGAATGTTAGCTGTGATTGTCTAGAGCACCGGGAGAACGGGCACGTTGCACGAGGGATTTTTTTTTTTCATGACCAAAGGTAGAAGCCGGAAATTCAAGGCAAAACGAGTTAATCTAATGAATCGTATTCAATGGCTAAATATGGCTTGCGTGCAGACGGCAAATTTCCTACACGACTGTGGTTGGAAACTGAGAAATTACCTTACATAAACAATAAGGTTCAAGGATAAGGTTTATTGTAGCCCCCATCACTTTATGAGATCAGTGATGCTTTGATGTTAGCCGTTAAAAGAGAGAATATTATGTTCATTCTTTTAACACCTTGCGAAGATTTTCGACACGATCAGTGAAGAGCGGAAATATTTCGAAGTAGCGAACGGAGTGTTAGACCATTAGAAGTTGTGGTGATTAGAAAGGAAGTTTTGTCGCGTTAGAAACAAGGAGTAAAGCTCTTTTTCATGCAACTTCTTCTGAAGTAAATGTTACTCCCCGCCGGTTAATTAATATGGCCACTGGCTGTGTTTTCACCAGGACAATTTTAGCTAGATAAAGTCAGAAAAGTCCGGAAATACAGTGAAAACACTTTGTCTAGTGTTTAGCGAGTTAACAGTGCCAACTGTTTTCACAAGGAAAAACAACGGGTTTTCTCGCCTTTACGACAGGAAACTCACGCAGAGTTATACTACCTCGCAAGATGGTTTAACTTGTCCCAACAAATACCGCAGCCAATCGCATCGCGTGTAGTGACAGATGCCTGCCAAACAATCTGGCAAAATTATTTTCCAGACGCTCGCATTGTGGTTCTTTCGAAACAAAACCTTGTATGCTTGTAAACATGGCTCACGAATTGCAAACCTTTTCCCAATTCTTTCGCCGTTTTACAATTCCTCCGGGCCTTACCTGTTTCACAGCGTTGGCATGCAGCATCATTTCCCGCATTATGGGCAACCAGCAGTTCTTCAATACCAAATTCAGTCCTATGCCACATGCAATACCCTCGACAAGCTCAGTAGTCCTGACTTACACTGCTTACGGCAACGAAAGCGAAAGCTCAACGGACGAAGAAAATACAAAGCCAGGAGCTACGAATAGGAACCGTGGCTCCAACTGGACATTTTTGAAAGTTGTGCGGATTTGTAATTGAATCTTTCGAGTTATTTTTTCCAGTGAAAACAGATGTTATGTTTAACTAGCTAATGTCGGTCGGCAAACAAACACCTAGGAAGAATGTTCAGCTAGTTAATCGGCCTAGTGAAAACACAGCCACTGACGGGTAGAACTGGATTGTTTCACACCAAATCAAGTTGCAATAGCTCAACAGGGTCACAGGACGACACGAGCACATACAATTTTAGTCCGTCTCAGTTTTGTAACTGACCTTGTTGGTAAATCCGAAAGAGTTTACTGGGTGCAGAGCAGAATTTAACTCCTTTGAAAAAGCCTTTGTCTCCTAAGAGTTTAATTTCAATGTACATAAAAGGTAATTTTTGATCGTATTACATAATAACTTATAGTTATCTAACCAGTGACCTTGCAAAAAAGAACAAATTCAATAATTCTCTTCTTACGACCTTCTCATGGAGCATGGCCAAAATTGAGAAACACACTTCCTCTACGTACGCACAATTTAAGTTAAATATCTTTTTGAACACGACAGCTTTAGCTCAAGATGAGCACCTCTTTATATTGTGACGGCCGGCACTACCGATATGTGTAGAATGTGCTTGGCTTTATAGAGCAACAGTTGAGGAATCTGTTGCGTGTTTTTTTAAAAATTCCAGTAGTTAGCTATCAACGCTAATAAGAAACAGGTCTCGAGTTTACCATATAATCTGCGTCACTAAAGTATTAGTCTAACGTTACTCTTTAAGTGTTACTAGCTTGATTAATAAGGGAAATCTTCGTGTCCCTTCGTTCGAACTGAGAACACACAGGGCAGTAACGAAATTCGCGGAGTAAAGGAAAATATCATTAACTGTGTGTACTTCACAGAATAACCTCTTTGACCTTCAGTTCCATTGCTTTCAAGAAAGTGACAGAATGATTCTGGTCATATCAGTGTCGATATGAAATTTAATGTTTAACCACTTAGCTAAAGTAGCGTACGGGAATCCAACGATAAACACAGTTCGTCTTTGTTCCTCGAACCTTAGCATTTCCGTGAAGCAGATCAAACGAAGCGAGCCTTGCGTTCCACAGAAATGATCTTGTAAAGGCAGTCTACCAAGTCGTAATGTCATTTTAGCTAAATTAAGATTTTCGACCCGAACCGAGCACTGTTGTAGCTTTTCACAGCTCGCGACACGGGTGAGGTTACCTGGATGCAGTATTAAATGTAGCGAAGGATCTGGTTGACGGTGAGATGTTCTGGTTTCCTATGTTCGTCATTGCAGCCCTTATACAAAACTATTACAGGAGAAATTATGCTTAATAAGGTATTTGTACTAATCCGATTCAACGTAGATTCCAGACTTCGGACTAACGTGAATCCGATCGGAAGATTTACGATGGCTTGACAAAATTTTGTGATTTACTCGATCTGACTAACCTACCTTGTTTTTCTTCTGCGCTGCGATGATTCATTTTGTCCTAGGAATCATAATAAAACACAACATTGTAAGCGATCCGTCACATTGCTTACTAACTCCACGGCTGACTGAGAAATCTCTCAAATGAAAGCATTTTGCTTGAGCTAAAAGTATGTTTATCGTAAGATAGGATGGATTAATAATTACCGTCTTATAGAAGCTTGCTTCGGTCCATGTACACAAACAAACCACTAACCATATCACCACGAAGTTCGACATATTCCAATTGAACAACTCGACCGAGCTTCTTTAAAACCTCGTAAAACCAACTACACAAGGGTTTGACAAAATCTCACGCATTTGTCTGTGACTTTGCCGTCGGTCTGCCAAATCTGTGTATTTAACCAGCGCCGAAGGTTACTACTGCATGACGTCACATCCGCCGTTCTCCATCCGTCGTGGCACGTAATTGGTTAATACATCGAGGTGAAATGAACTTCTGCCAGCGGATGAATGGTTGTGCGAGGCCAAAAATAATTAATGGCCACTCAACCTGGGTGTTACGCAGTTCTTGATAGTTATTTCATTTCAACTGATCACGTTTTTAATTGGAAACAAAACGGATGTAACCCCCCCCCCCCCCCCGCCCTGAGAGAACATGTTCTAGTTTTTGACAGAATTATCTGTGCATGAAAACGTTAACTGATAAGTGGGAAGTGTTGAACTTTCTAACGCAGGAGCTCGAGTTCTCTAGTTTAAGGTCAAGATCGTGGTGGAATTTTACCGGTAGAACTAACCAATATGCTGGAACCTATGCCTGTATGCCGACGTATGGTGATTTGGGGCGAAACACCGTTTATGGAAATGGCGACTTATGAGCTGAAGTACGGTGGGGCCCCGAGTAGGAATAGCGGAAATAGCTTGTAGTCGTTTAAGAGGATTTATAAACGGACTGTAGCCCGGGAACGCCTTGCAGCGGTGCGTAGCTGACCGATAAGGCGTCTGCCACACATACATAGTACATAAGATAGAACAGAGTGATGTAGCTTTATATTACGAACTAGCATGCAGGCAAAATGTCTACACGTTCTTGGTCGTGATCAACGGCACTGCTCGCTAAGTTAAACAAACAAACTAACTGGTGAATGTTTATATGCCAGTGGCCAGGAACGCGGAAAGTACTCTTGCTTTCCGGCTCTGCTTTAGCGTGAGGTCTGTATTAGGACCTGGTCGACTTTCTTCAGTTTTACAAAACCTTGCGGAAATATAAGCCATCCATTCATAGTAAGCCTGCCCCTGCATCTGCCCCTCTCTCTCTTTTGACCCCCCCCCCCCCCCCCCCACCCCACCTTGATATTAAAGCCGCCCTACGATACGATTCGATAAGACAGGGTATTTCCATCGGTCATTTTAAAATGTTTAAACAAGCAAGCAATCGTGGACGATGATCCTACTGGTATACGTTGGATCAATAATGATCTGATCGGTTTAAAATAGAATCAAAGATCTCTTCGAGATTCGACTATTTCGCATGGAGTATGCGTTGGGGAAATGTTAGTATTGAAAGCGATTTGTGATGCACTAACCCATTGACTCACAGTCCAGAAGGCTTTTATTAGCGCTCACCCACCCCCCCCCCCCCCCCAAAAAAAAATATCCTGGCTCTTTTACGGCTTTTAACACAAACGTGCGAGTGGGAAAAAATATACCATATGCGTACTAAATTCAGACAAACAATTCTTTTCTGAAGTAAACGTTTATTACAACTAGACACGCTGAAAGACCAATTCATGGTTTGAAATGTTAATTATCAACCTTGATAAATTGATCCCAAACCAAACTTGAAGACGGTGAAAAAAATTTCTTCACCTCCGTGCGTCATTTTAACAACTCGCAAAAACACGAACTCTTTCTACAAAATATAACACTAGTTCGAAACACTCTGGTGAAAGGTAGGCTTTCATTCTGTACAACTGTCACTGACATTTATTTAACCACCACCAGCGGTAACTGGGGATAATAATTTGCGAATCATGGTGCCGTGAGATAGCGGACAACTACTGAATTCCTTCCACAAAATTAACACTCACATTGCTTTTTATGAAAGGTAGGTTTTCATTCTGTATAACTGTCACTGACATTTATTTAACCACCAGTGGTATTATCTTGGTACAGAAAAGCGGTAATTGGAGATAAGCCGTGAGATTGCCGTGAGATAGCGGAAAACTACTGAATTCCTTCCACAAAATTAACACTCAGATTGCTTTTTATGCTATCCATCACTATAACTAATAACAAAAAAATACTTGTTTGCATTTTCCGAAGTACTGTAGTAAATCTTTGCATGTAAAAGGTCGTAAACTGAACACAATATATTAAATAAACAACAATGCGATGGTACAGTAAGTCGGCCGCACGCTGCATATCAGATGTCACCATGCGCTTTTCAAATCAATACGCTTCAGAAGCCTAAAATTCCAAACGTAAACTGGGCAAATGAAAGAAACTTGAAGGAAGTTTTGTTTTAGATTAATTCTCATTTCAAGATGTAGCTACTAATGTATCAAAGCTTCAAAATTCTGCATATTTCTGAAGCCGTGAGATCCTGCATTATTCACGCTAAAGCGTAAGTTTAATTTTAGCCCGACGGCTTTTTGCAGTCCATTTTTCACTAACTGGCTTTACCGATCCTTCTAAAAATTCCATTTAAGTTCGAAGCAATATTGTACATTACCATTTTCCTGTCTGAAGTCTTGAGAAGCTGCTGTCGTGATCAAGTCCGTGAATTGTGGTCAAAACAAAAGATTGCGTGACGAGCTAAAAATACTTCTTTCAATGAAGACGACAAACAATAGACTTGTAACAATAGAAAATAGCATTGGCCAATATCCTCTGACAATGAAGATTCGCAGCAGCTTTTAAGCATGTAAAACCAAGCAATTCAATCGATGAATAGCACAGATCTTTAAAAAATACCTACCTGTAGTTTGCAAAAGGCTAGACAGGCTAAATGACGAGCGACGTGTGAAAATAACATTTCGGGATCGAAAACTGCGGACGCATTCCTATCCAGTGACGTTTTATCGCCCACAGCGAAAAGTATTCCCTTGACAAATTAAAACAGTCCCTTGAGAGTATACAAAAATGTGCGTCAGAGAGTGCCACCAATGCAAATGATCCCAATTCTTACCATTTTCCTTGGTAACCAAGCAAAATAGTCGAAAAAATGAAGACTATAAAAAGCAGAGACCGATACAACGTAGGAAGGTTTTAAATTTGTGTACTATATTTCGGCTGGCCAAACCAGCCTTCTTCAGGTACAATGGGAAATTACATTGGGAAGGGTTTTATATGTAGTGATTGCGGTATTTTGCGTAATACCGGAAATACGTAAAGGTAATGAAATTGACAGTGTAGAATGAAATAAAAATAAAGTAAAATAAACTAAAAATAATAAAATAGCTGATAAAACAGTACAGATAAATAAATCAGTATGTTTCTTCGCGGATGTTAAGACCTTCGGGATCAATTGTCCTGCCTTTTAAGATTAAAAAGACTTCCCTTACCACCTTCAACCTTTAGTTCACAAACTTCCATCCTTTGTTAAAGACACTAACGACTTCCTTAACAAGCTCCTTACAATTAGTAATTTACCCGCCAATTCTTTATTAGTCACACTCGATGTTTCATCACTATACACTAATATTCCACATAATGAAGGTATTAATGCTTGTGACCATTTTCTACGTACTTCCTCTCATAATACCATTCCCACTGGCACACTCTGTGACCTCATTCGCATGATTCTAACCATGAATAATTTCTCTTTTAATGATAACCACTACCTTCAAATCCACGGCACAGCCATGGGTACTAAAATGGCCCCTTCTTTTGCTAACCTTTTCCTGGGTTTTTTCGAGGCCAATGCTTTGAAAAATGCCCCATTTCAACCCCACATTTGGTTTAGATATATCGATGATATTTTTATGATCTGGACTGAAGGTCTGGATAACCTAAAAATTTTCGTCGATTATTTAAACAGCATTCACCCTACCATTAAATTCACCAGCTCACACTCCGCCACTAACGTGCCTTTTCTTGACGTTAATGTCTCTTTAACCAACGACGGTAACATTTGTACTGACCTCTATACGAAACCTACTGACAAACACCAGCATCTACTTTATTCTTCTTGCCATCCCCTACATACTAAAAAAGCCATTCCTTTCAGCCTAGCACTCCGTTTACGACGCATTTGTTCTACTGACGAAACGTTCAACACTCCAGCTGCTCAACTTACTACATACCTCCTCAAACGAGGTTACAACCGCAACCTTGTCACTAAACAAATACAACGCGCAGCCGACATCCCCCGCAGACTCGCTCTACAAACCAAAGACGGCAACAAACCTAAACGTATACCATTTATAACGACTTTCAATCCATCACTTCCTCGCATTTCTTACATCATCAAAAAACATTATCATTTACTTCTCTCCTCTAACCGCTGCAAAAACGTTTTTCAGCAACAGTTGCCTGTTGTTGCCTTCAGGCGTTCTCCTAACCTTCGTGACTTACTTGTTACAGCCAAACTTCCTTCTAATTCTACTAATCCCCATCCCCAACTCCCTTCCGGTTCTTTCCGTTTTGGAAAAAACTGCGCCACTTGCCCCTACATTTCTGACGGACTTACTACATATACCTTCTTTTCTACTAATGAAACGCGCCACATTAAATCTAACTTGACCCGTGACACTAAAAACCTCATCTACATGATTCAATGTAACCGCTGTAATTTACAATACACAGGAGAGACTAAACGACGTTTAAAAGACCGTTTTAACGAACACCGCCGTACCATAGATAACCCTAACACTAAATCTAAACCTACCACAGTTGCGCAACATTTCCTATCCTCTCCTAACCACACTGCTAATGACATGCAACTAATCCCCATCGAAAAAGTCTTTTCAAACAGGGACTCAATCCGTAAGGCCAGGGAAGCCTTTTTAATCTTAAAAGGCAGGACAATTGATCCCGAAGGTCTTAACATCCGCGAAGAAACATACTGATTTATTTATCTGTACTGTTTTATCAGCTATTTTATTATTTTTAGTTTATTTTACTTTATTTTTATTTCATTCTACACTGTCAATTTCATTACCTTTACGTATTTCCGGTATTACGCAAAATACCGCAATCACTACATATAAAACCCTTCCCAATGTAATTTCCCATTGTACCTGAAGAAGGCTGGTTTGGCCAGCCGAAATATTGTACACAAATTTAAAACCTTCCTACGTTGTATCGGTCTCTGCTTTTTATAGTCTTCATTTTAAAATGCCGTTAAGTCGGAAAAGTAGAAAACTGAAGCTTCGTTTCCAACTGTATCTATGGGATCTTTTCTAGATCTGTCGCCTTGTGGCAATACCAGCAATTACAGAGAATCACTCCCTTGCCGAAAATCATTCTTCTTTCAAAATGGCGGGAAAAACCGCGAACTTTGGATGAAACTGCAGAGCCGTAGGCGACTGGCACTAGTGGGATTGCACATTTGATCATGTGATCACGGTTGAGCCAATGAAATTGACGGTTTTGCCTTGGTCACCATTATAACAGGAAGTTTGCCAATTCTTGGTACATGCACATCACACTTGCATATAAAAATTGCCTGCTCCTAAAGCATTTCACAGCGTAATAGATTCTGAAGAGGATGGCGTTAAGAAGGATCAATAAAGTAAGGATTGATTTTGTTTTTATTGGCGATTATGTTAGGTGATGGGTAATAAAAACAGTTCAGGGTTTGGTAGGTGTAAACTGCATGGCCGGCAAAGGTGATAGACATTAGCTTCTTTTCGTACGCGTGTTGGTCGTCAAGTGTATCCTTCCTAAATGTTAAACGATGGAGGTTGTATTAAATAACAGATCCTCAAAGTTTTTCAAATTAATTTTTGATTTTTGTTGTGGTATTTCAGGAACTACAAGATCTTGGACGTGATCCGCCATCACAGTGTTCGGCAGGACCGGTCGGAGATGATTGTAAGCAAATTTTGTCGTATTTTGTTGTTTTTCAAAGAAATCATTTTACAAACGGACCATTCTCACTTTTAAAACTTATGTAGCTGGTTACTTTTGTTGTCGAATTTTAAGTTGTTTTTGCAATATCGCCATTATAAAAGGTGCTTATAGTGTCGTTTCTTTTTCTTACATTCTGTGGCATCGCGTGCATGAAGTATTTCACTGGCAAGCAACTATCATGGGTCCGGTAAGAAATTCTTCTTTTTTTTTAAACCGAAGTCTCTTTGAACTATTCTTGATGAACAATATTGCCAAGCTGTTGCTTAGATGTGATGTTAATTTTTCTCGTTCCTCGTTTCTTCGCTAACAGCCCGATAGTCCATACCAAGGTGGAGTATTCTTCCTTACGATACATTTTCCAACAGATTATCCTTTTAAACCTCCAAAGGTAGGCCACTGAAATATTCGATCAAAAAAACCTTGGTTTACAAGTTAACAATACCGCCTTTCTTTACCAGGAAGTGTATTATTGTACTGTACATGTTAAATTTGTGGGCACGTTTGTCGAAGCCTTCGTGAATAGTTCATTCATTTGATTTCCCTTTCTTGTACTGAATATAAAACCCTTATATATTATAGCTAGATCCCTAGCCATCACATGTGGGAATAGTTTGAGAGAATTGAAATTTTTATTTTTTTTTAATCAAACGTTTCGTCATCGTAAAGGTAACAAACTTTAATATCATTAAATATTTAATTGCTCAATTCGTCACTTCGTGTAGGTTGCCTTATGCCTAAAATTATAAATGGGAAAAACTCAAATCTGTGCTTCAACTGAATTTGTCTACATGTTGATGCTTTCTGTAAGGATCCTATATTGGTTTTAAGACTAGGTGACTGATCAACCAACTGAACTAATACAACTTAATTATAAGCAGTCTTCAGTTTTTTTTTACTTGAAATTCACAGACAAAATTTTGTGAAACATGTGTAATTTATGCAAAAAATATTCTGCATTTGTGAGCCAGCCTTTGTGCAGGGTGATCCTCATTGATGTCATTGTTCCATCTTACCTTTACAAATTAACCTTGCAAAATAGCCAACGAAGATGATAACAATGTGTTGAAAAGAGCTTACAAAACTTAGTTATTGTGTGGAAAGAAATAGGTTGAAACGCGCTTAAAACTGTGCCAGACCTTCTAATCTCAAGTTGAGTCTGGGATAGGGTGTAGAGATCAGAGAGTTTTGGTCTAGAATAGGGTATCACTGATCAGTGGTATGGAGAATTAAATCCAGAATAGGAATAGAAACTCTTAAGCAAGGCTGTGCTCTAAGAAAAATTACAAGGAGCCCAAAGGTTCCAAACTATGAGATCCAGGGTGCCCAGCATAAAGCTTATATGAAAGAAATAAGATTATCTGGTCGCCAAAAGGCAAAAGTTTGTTGCCTGAGGCACCTGGGCGCCCTTAGAGCACAGCCCTGTGAAGAGAAAGAGGCTTTCCTAAATGCAAATAAAATCATTGTGGCAATGTTGTTAACAGATGGTATTTCATTAAAACCACTAATAGTTATACAGTTCTAAAAAGAGCAAGTCTGGGACAGGGTAGGGATTTTCAGTGTATAGTCTAGTATAGGGTTGCAAGATCAGCTAAACATGGTATTAAATAGGGTATGGGTTACATACAAAATGGACACCGCAACAGTCCCACAAAAAATCGACTCACGAGAACTGATAAATTGTACTTAAATTCTGCAAGGTATATTTTAAGGGACTGTTCGCTACCTCATCCAGAGCTAGTACCCACCACAGGCTAGCAGGCATATTGGATTCTCAGGCAGAAATTTAAAGTGCCTATAACCCCCAAAAATTTTTTTCGCCTAATCAAATCTCTGTATGGAATTGGGAAAAATGTCGCAAAAATTTTTGAATTCGGTTAAAACCCGAATTTTTAACGAATTTTTAAAGTTGGCGCTGTTAACAGCACGACCGAGCATTCGGGAGAATGGGACTAGTGACGTCATTCCAGGCCATTGCCAGCGTCGCTCCAGTAACTCTCACGTTGTTTTGTGTGTGGGATAGAGTACTGAGGGTTAGTTTTTCGTCAAAAGAACTTTTATTTGACTCAACAAAAGTTCGAATATTCAAACGCACTTATAATGTCGTCCAGCGATTCTAGCTTTGACTCTAGCTCGGACTCTGAGGCCGCAGAGGTCGAGGTCGAGTACGACTTAGAAGTCGAGGGTTCATCAAACAACAACAACAACATACCGGTAACATGAATTCTTGACCTTCGCACAGCATGCACAGTTTAGTTAAATAAATTGAATTGCCTCAGAGTTTTAAAAAGGTATAAGATTAATAATTTTATTGACTTATCAGTATTTACTGTAAATTCTACAACGAAAGTCTGTACTTGCGTATGAATAATTTGCAGTCAACTATTCGTTTGCGGGAGCGGCCGGTACGCCGACTTTATTCGCTATTCATCACATTCATACGATCGATAATCTTCTTAAATTTTCTGCTCGAGGTTAGGATTCAACTGAAAATATCTTGTCCTGCTTTTAAACCCTTAAGCTTAACACTTGTGCTAACTAAAGTAAAGCCCGAAGACGCCGCATCTTTGCGGTAAGAATCAGTGAAGAACTTGTTTTCCTTCGCTGCTAGTAATGTAAACAAAGTGTCGCGGAATGAGTCGATTATTAATTTGCATCGTGTGTACATGCAGGGGAGCGAATAAGTCTGAATAAAATCAGCAGCGCTCACTAGAATCGCTTAATGCTTCAAATAAATAGTGGTAATATTTTGGATCGGGAATAGAAGATAATTACATGTACCTTGAATTCTACGAAAACTGTGGAGTCCATACGCAGAAAATTGAAGTTTGTGTGCGAAGATCGAAAGTCTGATTTTCATTTTCGCTGCTAGCACTCGCCGATCAAACCAAGATAGGTGACCAAGAAATCTTAAACTCTGATGTGCTTCGATTACATTGCCGAGAACTTGATGGTCTCCCGGTTTTTTCGCATTTTGGAGCTCCGACCCGAGTCACGACCTACACACAACGCAGATCATATCGTGAGCGATATCACGTTCGACTGATGTACTGGATTGACGTCACGAATTTTATTGGACCCAGACCCTTTTGACCGGATCTTCGCCTCGGTCGTGTTTCTGATTATTGCGATTTTTTTCGACTTTGACGATTCACAGAAAATCGAGGTTTCAACCAAAATCAAAAATTTTTTCGGCATTCTGCTCAGAGAAATGTAAATATTCTTTTCCTTGAAAAAAATTTTTTGGGGTTATAGGCACTTTAATGTGCCTATAGTTGAACCTCGATTTAACAAACCTCTATGTAACGAAGTCCGTGGTATAACAAACAATTTTCTTCAGCCTGGCCAAAATTACAGTAAAATGTATAGAACAGAACCTTGATATAACGAACCTCGATATAATGAAATCCTCGTTATAACGAACATAATTCAGAAGCCCAAACGTAAAGCATACCTCAATATAATGAATAATGAGGCTGTGACAGCGCTACGCAATTTCATTTTGTCATTTGACAAGGCCGGTTCAAAGGAAAATAATTTCTTACGGATGACAGTAAAAAGACAGAGGCAATCCTCACTGAAACAGTCTTTTATTAGTATCTCAATTTATGAATAGTTTTAAGCAGTTTCTAGTGTTTTAGCTAGGAACAGATCTGTACTAAGATAGTAGCTTCGTATAGACCGTTAAGAACGAATATTTATATTAGTAATTTTTCAGATCCGAAATGCTATGTAGTGCAACATACCTCCGTTGAAAAACAATACTAAAATACTAACAATACTAATTTGTTATTGGCTATAAAAGGTAAACAAATAGGCTTTAAGGAGCAATCATATTAAGTGTTTTTTGTAATATTGAGGTGTCTTCTTATTTTGTGTGCATCTAGCATGGTTAAACTTCAAGGTCACATAAGGCCTGGGGCATTATTATTACTACTTTTCAATAATATTAAATTACTTATTAACTTAAGGTGTTTTTTTTGGAAAAATTGCTCTGTGTTTTTGTATTATTCATAAAATTACATTATCCAAGAATGTTATGAGTTTTTTGTTTGTTTTCTTTTTCAGGTTTCATTTAATACAAAAATATATCACCCTAACATAAACAGTAATGGCAGTATTTGTCTTGATATCCTACGATCACAGTGGAGTCCAGCACTTACAATTTCTAAAGGTAAGAAAGTCTTTGTATGGCTGAGGACATGAGTTCCTTGACAGTCTCGTTATACTTGGCAAGTGCTTCTGATGGGTTCTGAGCATTGTATTACAACACACGCACGGTTTATTTGTGTTGTTCATAAATGGGGTATACCGCTGGCTAATTGACACAGACGGCTCATTAATTTACCTGTCGGCAAGTTTGCTCCAATGAAAGTGCTGAGTATCTTCAGATATATTGGGCTCAGATGAATGAATAGGACTTGTGACTTTTGGGTGGCGATTCTGTGGATGTATTTCAAAAGAATTCAATGGGGCTTAATTATTGTCCCTCAAGTGTGATCCTTTTGTTCTTTGAAGCGTGGTGATTGCGAAAAAAACCTCGCATCGCATTTTCATCTCTTTCCACCAAAAAACGTTTTGCTCAAAAGCGGCAAAGGTAATATTGGTTTATTATCGATATGCATTTTTCAAGCTTGAAAATGAGCGTTTAAACGAAATTTCTGGTTCAGTATTACCGGAGAACCGCCTTGTTTTGCAAATTGCAATGCAATTTGCCGCCGGCAGTGAAAACGGCAGTGACATGTCTTTGGTCACGTCTGAATGAATTTGCTCCTGTTTGCAAGGTGGAAGTCAATTTGTAACTGGAAAAAAAATATTCGAAGTGATTTGTTGCTGAACCATTGCTAAACTTTTCTTGGATTAGTTTATTTAAGATTAACAATCAGATAATATTAAACGACAAAGAAATACATAAGAGTTTGTTTGGATTTGATTGACCGTGCGCTTGCCAAAGCAACAGACGATATATTCTTATGCAAATACAAACCATTTTTATGCGGGCTTATAAATAACAAAGTCATTTGCGTGGCTACTCACTTATTCTTGTTGCTTACGAATGTCTACTTTTAATTCAGTGAATCGAATACAAAAAATGGGCTGACTTCCATCAGCTAGCTATCGACAGAGTGTTTTTATAAATAATTGAGCGGGCTTCCGGTTCCATAGCTTTATATTCACTTGGACTCATCAAAGCGATATGATGTTGACAAAGCAAGTGAATAAAAGGAGCAAATTCATTGATGAAATCATTCCAGAAACTAGAATGTTTGCGAGTGTTTTTGCGGTGTATGTTATTTGCCAACACTGAGCATAGCATTCATGTCAATTTTCTCAGCCTTTCCATGTGCATGCTTTTAGCTTTTCCAGACCTTTTTTACAAATAAATTAATATATTGTAACAATAGGGTTTAAAAAAATAAATCAAGCAGAAATTTTAAAACAAAGCAAAAACATTGCACCTAACATCAAAGCGTTTGCCCTTGTGCAGTAGCCAGCCACATCGGAAAGAAATTGGTCAGTGAATTATGAATATTCAATGACAAAGAACAATAGCTTGAATATATGAATAATAATCGACCCACAAAATGTGGGTACACATTTAAACTGTGTGTGTGTTGCAATGGCATGGTTATCCAAATAATGGATGCATTGAGGACTAGAGGAAACGGGACAAACATTAGAAAACGTTAGAAGATGGAGAATTTAGCACTTGGGAATTAGTTCTCGGCAGGTTGAGGAAAGTTTGTTTCCTTCATGGGTGGGAAGCATGGATTTGCTGATGTCCTCCATCTTTATATTAGCTGTTGTCACCCAATTTCATGTAAATAGCAAATTGATCTACATTTAACCTCCTGGTTTTCAGCTGTTCCTATTTGGTTATTGTCAATAATCTGTGAATTTCATCTTGTAAACTGCTTTAGAATGTGTTTGCATGACCAATCTTGGCCATACTTTCTAGTTTACAAGCAGTCTGTTATTTTTTCTCAAGGTTGGTGGAGCAGGCAAGCAAAAATCATGTGACCTTGCAGAAGGAGATGCAATGCTGACAGTGTGATTTTTGCATGCTTGCAACTGTACATGCTGGCTCACTCCACTAACCCTGAAAACAATGTAGGACTGCAGGGTCCGAAATTGGCAGCGTCTCACTGGTCGCCAATGTGACCAAAACTTGAGTGTTGGCGACCAGAATTTTAAAACTGGTCGCCAGCAGGCGACTAACCTTTTGTCCCCTCAGCATTAGAAATTCCAAGGTAAAAGGGCTTTTTTAAAAAGAAAACATAAAGCTCCCGTGGACAATTGTAGTAAAACGAAGCGACGATTTTACGATCGCCATATTTACCCAGCGCCATATTGTTTCAGTGGCTTCTCCCAATACAGATACCTCAGGTGAAAGCGTGGTGTTGCGAAGTCGTTTTTGTTCTGTTTCAGTGAAGAACAGATACTTAAGTTGCACACTTCTAAAGTTGAATCTAGGTATAGAAAGAGGGCCCCCATATGTCTTATACACAGAACTTAACAGGATACCAGCATAGTTGCAGCTAAATGGAAATAATAAGAGAAAGAAATCCGAAGCCTTCACAAGAACGTTGGCAAACGTGCTCATTTAGATGTGACTCTGTTACCACTACACTGCTTTTGTGAGTCTCTCCCTTAAGTATATTGCATTAAATGAAAACATTTTTTTGAAAGGTTAAATTTTGTGCTTTACTGTAAATTAAGGTAAACCCTGGGTTCCAGAGGGATTGTTTTCTTTAGTTTGCGGCAAATTGAGTGGCATAGCCGCGATCGTGGCGTGGCGAGCAAGAAACCAAAATGAAACTAACAGTTATCTTTGGCGGCCAAACCCTTCCATTTGGTGACCAAAATTTTACGGTTAGTCACCAGGCCCCAGTTGTTCAAAGGGTGGATAACGCCATCCACCGGATAAATCGCTATCCAGCAGATAAGTGTTAGCAAAACAAACTACACTATCCACTGGATAGCGATTTATCCGGTGGATAGCGTTATCCACCCTTTGAACAACTGGGGCCAGTTGGCTCCCTTAGGAAAAAGTTAATTTCGGACCCTGCGGACTACTTGCAAGTTAATACTTGCCGCATTATTCCTGATTTTTATTTTGACATTACAAGTCAGAACCCCCAAATGCATTTGGAAAGTTATGTGACATAATTTTAACACAGGAAGGTAGTTTACTGGTAGCATGTAGAAAACTCATTATGGTTGACTGCGAGTGGGTAGCTAGAAAAATTTAACATAGCGAAAAATTCATTACAGCGAAACCCATAAAACCGCAACAAACTGCAAGAGTATTAGTCCTGAAACAAGGAGTTGGCTTTTGCTCCTGCAATAAATCCTCAATTTAACAATAAATAAAATTAACTGTTAACAAAATACTGAAATTGTTATTCATTTTCTATTACAGAGCTCAAACATAACTATGATGATAACTTTGAAGGATATTTTATTGAAGAGATGTTGAATCAAGCACACATGGTTAAACAGCATGTCTGAGAGCAGAATTGTACTTTTTAAATTTTTTTTACATCAAAACTGCTCAAATGTTCCTATTGAGGAATTTCATTTCCTCCTTTGCTTCAACTTTGCTTCAATTTTTCAGTTAACATGGTGACTGGCTTCAAAACTTAAATGTTGATTGGATTGTTGTTGGCTTACTGCAACAGGGAATTTGGCCAAAATTTGCATAATGCAACTCGTCAGCCGTCAAATGTTATACACGGTGGTTTCCCATCATTTTGTTCACCACTCTCTATTTTCAACCCTCTCATACAGTAATACCAAAAGAGAGGCAAGACATTCAGTTTTGGTGTACTGAAAAGGCACAAACATGCTACCGGCAGAAGAGAAAGTGGAAAAAATGTTGTTGACCCAGAGTTTGTTTTTTATGCAAATTAGGGTATATTTAAAATCTCATGTGCCTATGACATGAAGCCTCAGCATTCAAATTTTGAATTGAGTCATTGTTTGAAGATAGAAACATTCACTTCAAGAATGGAATATTGAAGCAAAGAATGAAAGGAAGTTTTTCTTTAATGAATTTACTGGTAATTTGCCCTCGATAGGAATGTTTGAGTAGATTTTACTGTAAAAAAATTAAAAAAGCACAAATCTGTTCTCAGGTGTGCTATCAAGCTGTGTCTGCTTGATTCAACATCTCTTCAGTAAAATATCATTCATAGCTATTCTTTGCTCATGCAATAAGCTCTGCAATTAAAAAAGAATGACAATTTCAGTATTTGTTAACTGTAAAAGCGAGGATTTATTGTGGATGAAAAAGCCATCTTGTTTGACATTTCATGACTAATCCAAGCCTTTCAGCACTCTGTTGCAGTTACATCTCGCATCTGATTGGTCGCAAAATAATAAACATTCCAGAAATAACTTATGGTGTTCACTGTTTTATGGGTTTCACTATAGCCGATAACATTTGATGCTAATTAATTGATTGATATAGGAAATCAATGAGAAAAAACTCTGGGACTAATATGATTGATTGATTTTTATTGATGCAATAATTTTGGTGAGTTTTGCTTGTGGCTACTGACTGGTAATCAGTTGTTTGATTCCAACCAATATCAATGGATACCTATTGGTTGATTGAGTTCAACCGGTTTTCAGTAATTGGTCAAGCCAGATTGAAATCACATGTTCCGTTGCTGCAGGTGTCTGTGGTTTCAAGTACATGTAGTGTACAATAAGTAATGTACTTTTTTTCAGTGCAGTCTATTCTGATACTTACCTTTTTGTATTTCAGTTCTCTTGTCAATATGTTCCTTGCTTTGTGATCCAAATCCTGATGATCCCTTGGTGCCAGAAATAGCGCGGATTTACAAAACAAACAAACCAAAATATAATAATACAGCAAAGGAATGGACGACAAAGTTTGCCACAGTTTGACTCTAAAATGCACTTTCTGCCATTAATTTTTCTCACAAGGAGTCTTGTTGTTCTATTATACAATGTATAATGCTATGTTCCAGTGCCCTTTCTCTGAAAGTGCTTCATTTGGGCTTAAATGATTTTCTAGGTATTTCTCTTTGAGTGAATGCTGTTGGCTAGGTGATGCACACAGAAACAGGAACATGTGTATTTACGAACAAGGTCTAATATTCTATGTATCAAGTTCAGATTTTAAATTAACTGTGGCGTTGATTTAATTAAGTGTTCCAGACATTTGTGTATGTTAGTATTGTTGTACATATACATAGGAACTGACTGTTAATAATAATAATATCAACACTTTCAGCCAAAGATTCAGGTTGCTCATGTACTGGTGTAGGTGGATCTCTATACTAGCTTTGTTGCTTAGAGTGTAAATTAATGTACATTTACAGTAGATGTCGTGGTGTTGTTAAAGAGTTATTACCTATTATTTCACTCTTGCAGTTTTGTATTACCGTAGTTGTAAATCCTGTTTCCATCTGATAAAAGTTGACAACAATATACGGATGGTGATTTATAACCACCTCACAGTGAGTCCCCTCTCCCCTCCCCTTTGCACCTTATTGTAATATTCAATGTGAAACGATTTTGACATGTACAAGTGTAATACTTGTAAGCTTTATTGATCAATTACTAAATTGTCTGTCTGCCTCTGGATGCCTTGAATAAACAGATAATTTAGCAATCGCCATTCAGCGTGTGGTTTGTTTTCTTAATCTACCCCCTCCTGAATTTCCAGATAACTTTTAAAGCCAAGATGCTAATGAGGAATTCCAACAGGTCAATAGATTTGAGCCTTGCCAAATCATCCATGCCCGGTTGTTTAGAGGTTGGATAATGCTATCCACTGGATAAATCACTATCCACTGGGCAGTGTAGTACCAGCATGTTTTGTTTTTCAACATTTGTTTACTGGATAGTGATTTATCCAGTGGATAGCTTTATCTGCCCTTGAAAAGCTGGAGGGGGGGGGGGGGGGGCGCGGTGGGCAGTCAAGTAGCCCTTTCTGGTTCTTGAGTTTTTGTCGTTCTTTGCCTGGTTTGGTACCCATGTTCCTCTTCACACCTGGGCCGGGTTGTTCAAAGCACGATTAAGCTAATCCTGGATTAGCGTGAATTTTAGTTTCAGTATTTTATTTTTCAGTGAGGTTTTCTGTTTATATTTTTTCCCTCCAGTTTTGATATCAACTAATCTCAAACTTCTCAAAACATCACCAATAAAAACACTTTTATACAAGAGAAATTGAACTCTCGATTAACTTTTAATCCTGGTTTAGTGTTAATCGTCTTTCGAACAACCTGGCCCAGTGTTCTTTTTGTAACCTCATTTATTTTTAGTTTATTTTTATTTCAGCCAAAAGCGATTTAAAATCAATGAACTTACCGGCAAAATAAGCCATGATTGATCTACTTACCCATTTTATTCGCTTATGAGACAAAATGTTTTATCCCTGTACCTTTGTTACCCAGTTATGGAAGGGGTTGTTCAAAGCACATTTCAGCTAATCCAGAATATTGATTTGAGGTTGTACTTTTTTACTTTTTTATGTGGTACGTTTTCAGTTGATAGTTTTTGAAAATTGTTACTAAACACGCTCAAGCGACTCCATCAAACAGTGGTCTCAAATAAGTCTACATGTAAAACCTTGGGTATATTTTAATCCAGTGTTTGAGTTAACCCCAGTGGGTACCCTGGATTTATGGTGACAAGGAGGTGCAAAATTGGCTCATAAATTAAAACACCCCCAAAAAACCATCAGACCTGAAGCGAAACCCCCAAAAATTCCGTGGACCAACATCGGACCCGAAAAATCCCACGCTGAATTTCGAACCATGAAAATACTCCAGAAGCAAAGAACAACACCCATTTTTGGATATACCTAAAAATGTCCCTGGTAAAGCAAAGCTAAGAAAAATGCCTGCCAAAATTTCATTGCCTCCCAAAATCCCTTAATTTACCCCCCATTACCCACTCCCCAACCCCCCCCCCCCCCCCCCCCCCCCCGGTGCGGCGTTAGCCAGGCCCAGATCTCTATCGTGCGCCCTATATAGGAGTGGAACCCAGGATAACTTGCATGCGCCAAACCACCCCAAACCAGAGGAAAAGCAAAATCATCTTTGGAGACGCGCACGCACAGATGACGAATTAAACTAAATGCAAGACTATGTACTAAAAGTGAGACTAAAACTGAAAAGCAAGAATACCGGAACAACTTCTAAAGAGCTTTAATAACCTAGATAGGCCCTATCCGATGAACTCTACGGGAGATGGGCAGGGCAGTAGAGATAACATTGTGCTCCCGCCTCTATAACCCTTTAATAGAGTGTTTGCGTTCGACGATAGGAGAACGCAACCCTATTTTCTTGTGTAGCTAAGAATAATCGAAATTTCGTTTCTTCTGCAATTTGCCTCGCTTTCGTTTCTTCTGCAATTTGCCTCGCTTTCGTTTCTTCTGCATTTTGCCTCGCTTTCGTTTCTTCTGCATTTTGTCTCGCTTTCGTTTCTTCTGCATTTGCCTCGCTTTCGTTATTGGCCTCAGCTTGACGATCTCACTCGAGTGGCCTCGGTGGTACTTTACATGTATTTCGATCGTGCAGCCATTGTCGACAGAGCAAGGGATTACGTTGAGGCTAGGCGAGACCCAACGCAGGCAATGAGCGTATTGACAAGTCTTTCGCGTGATTCGATCTTGCGCAAGAATCGCTTTGTGACGTTTGCTATCGTAGCACGCACCAATTAGTGAACCGTAAAAAAAAAAACCTTTACGGCCTTTATGACATTTGAAACTGATGAAGACCGAAGATGTTCGGTCGAAACGTCTCCTCTATGGGGAAAATGGTAAACGAAGAAAAGCAAGGCTGATTGAACAGCTGGGAACTATATATATTTCCAATATTTCGGAAGGCACGGCCTTCCTTCTTCAGGGTGTTACAAAGAAACAGTTCCCAACTGTTCAATCAGCCTTACTTTTCTTCGTTTATTATTTTGTTATAGCTGATTAGATCTTCTACATTTAGAGGATCCGGTACTTCTATTTCTTCACGGTGGTCCTTGCAAATTTAAATTCGTTGTAAAAATGGGGAAAACTGATAACATTTTTTCACGCAAGGCAAGTTACAAGTAGCACGTTGTTCTTCAATGGCGAGCATATCGAACGCACTACATAATCTACGATTACTCCTAGTTTTAAAAATAATAATAATAACAACGATAGTTGACTTTTGAATGCAAAAACAACGGAAGTAACGTTGGATTTGCTTATCACTTAAACGTGTTACTTTCTGGATTTTGTAAGATAACTAGAATTAACCTGTACTTCCAACAATCCCCCCCCCCCCCCCCCACTCCCCCTCCCGGGATTGAAGGGGGGTGGGGGCGACTGACGAGTCAGTAGAGGACGTCCTTGGCTCGATTACCAGCTGCTGTTTCGGCAATCAGCCCGCGCTCCTCTTCTCGGTGAGGAAAGACCGAATTCGAGCGGCGGAAATCGAACCTAAGAAAGTCCCAGTTGTCTCCAGCCCCCAGTCTGCAGATGAAAAAAGCCTGTTGAGCGGGAAAATGAAAATGAGACGTCTGCACGTAGTTTCGGGTCTTTTGGCGTGATATTTACCAAATTGCTATTACATGAATATTTGGTCTTCCGATCCGATTGACTTTCCTCCAACCTTTTATCTTTAGGACACTATATGCATGTATACGTTGATTTATTTTTGGTGTGTCATTCAAGCGCTTTGAGTTTATTTTTGGAATCGGTAAAACTGTTTCAAGAATAATAATGTTTCAGTTATGCCACTAGTCCAATTGTGGACAATTGTCTGCGCATGCTCGTGATTTTTCTGGACTTTTTGTTTTGAGGGTCGCGTGTGATTGGTTTATCGCGGGCATGCGCAGACAATTAACCCCGGACCCTCTTTAGGACCCTCTCTCCCGTAGTGTTGCGTGACAAAGAGAGGGCCAGAACTGGACAACTGGACTATTATGTTACTTGCGCGGGGTGTGAGCGATTTCTAACCTGTATTGTCAAATTTTACTAGTACTCTGTTCTCAATTGATTTGTTTCCTCCGTGTTTAGCGTGAGCGTTATATAAGCTCTTGAAAATTTTATCTAAAAATTATGTTTGATATTTTGCGCTTCCAATTGCGTGAAAGACGTAATGGTCAGCGGAAGTACAAACGAAACTTTACGACTGACTGGCCACCAGGAGGCCACCAATTTTCCTCCACATACTATATTCCTGTTTTGCATACGCAAATACAGTCGTAAAAAGGGATATTTCCAACTCAGTTATAAATCCATGCAAACTTTTATAGTACGCTTTGGTCACCTGTGACGGCTGTGGCATGAAAGGGACCTCATCATCAAGCCACAAGGAAGTCTCTACGTTTTGATCAACCCTAAGAAGTGGAAAATCTAGAACCTGAGTCTATTAGCATGGCCGTAGGCAGGATTTTGCTTGGGTGGGAGCGAGCACCGGAAGCATGAGCGTCCAGCGGGGGATCCGAGCGTTTATTTCCCCGGGAAATTTTGAAAAATCAAGCTGATGAAGTCCTCTTTTCCTGCATTCTGACAGTCATTTCAACCCTCTCTCAGCGGAACTTGGCGACGCGCGAGGAGGTGCGGATACACCAATCGCAGCAACCCCCCCCCCCTCCCCACCCCCTATGACTGCGGCCCTGATAAGTAATATTAGTGACGCAAACTGTATAGGGACTGAACGCAGTTGCTCTAGTTAAGGGCTTTTTCTCGCTTTTACGTCACTACTTTCGTGAGCTTGAAAGAAGTGAAGAATGTACAGAAACAACAAAGATCCCAACTTACTTCCTTTCCACCTGAAGCCCCCGGCCATCGTGCGCCTCAGTTGCGGAGGAACAAATTAGCTGCTTATCCCTCCAGCTACCCTTCCCTCCGTCAGAAATAATAAATAGGCATTCTTCCGTCCTGCAGTAGCGGTTTAATATGTGATATGTTGAAGCAAGAGTCGACTTCGGTTGAGCAATGTGACGCCATTCTCCACGAACCAACACCCATAAAGAGAACTGGAAACGAGCCCGGCTGTACCGTAGTCATGTGATCATCTTTTAGCCAATGGCAGAAGGCAAAAACAGCTCACACGTTTCGTCTTGGTCTCCATTAACAGGAAGTTTGCGATCTAAATCACACTATAAAATTTACCATTTCTTCCAGTTTTTCATAGCATAATAGCTTTCAAAGAAAATGGCGTTAAAACGGATCAATAAAGTAAGTGCCGAGGTTTCTTCAGTTGCAATTTCTTGAGGTTTGGTTGGTGAAAACCACACGTTTTCAAAGATGGTAACCTTCGGACGTAAACTGTATGGCCGGCCAAAGTGGATTTTCGTGGTGGTTGTCAAGAGTGTTCAAGTTTTGTTTAAGCGATAGATATCCACTCGTTAGTTACTGTTCAATGTTATGAAATTGATGTTTGATTTATGTTCTGATATTTCAGGAACTACAAGATCTTGGACGTGATCCTCCAGCACAGTGTTCGGCAGGACCGGTCGGAGATGATTGTAAGCAAATTTTGTTGTATTTCATTGACTTCAAACAGAACTTTTTTTACCAGTAGATCACTCTTACCATTAAGACTAGTGTCGTTGAATTATTTTGGCTGTTGAATTCTTCGTTTTTTGGTAGGCTTTCGGCCATAAATATTCTAATTAACAATGTCCTTTCTTTTACATTCTGTGGCATCGCGTGTATGAAGTATTTCACTGGCAAGCAACTATCATGGGTCCGGTAAGAAATTCTTATATCTTTTGAAACTGAAGTGTCTTTGAACAATTCTTAATGAACATTATTGCCATGCTGTTGTTTAGATGTGATGTTAATTTTTCTCGTTCCTCGTTTCTTCGCGAACAGCCCGATAGTCCATACCAAGGTGGAGTATTCTTCCTTACGATACATTTTCCAACAGATTATCCTTTTAAACCTCCAAAGGTAGGCAACTGAAGTAATTTCTATATACCTTTTAACTTAGATGTTTATAAAACCGCCTTTCTTAAGAAGTAGCTTAAAAGCTGCTAAATACGGTGGACTTTTGCGACGACGTGCAATTCTTCCCTTGCGCACCTTTTAATCGTTCTTCCGGTTTTTCATTCTCTCGTATCTTGTGCTTACCTTGTGATTAAACTAACTGTTGGAGTAAATGGTTTTCGTGTTGATTGTGAGTTTACAAGTTATAATTTCTGGTTTTCTGCAACAGTCGACTAGCCGATATAACAACGACTTTTTGAGTTGCGAGTTGTTCCATGACTTCGTACATTTAATTATTGTATTGTACGTATTTATTGAGCAAGCATTTGCAACTTTCACTCGATTCCTATAGCAAATTTGTGTGATGACGTTTTAAATAAGATCTCAGAATTGGAAATTTTGATTTCTTTTCACTGATCGCTCTAAAAAATCAAAGACATGTTGGTCCCTTTATGTAGGTTTATAGAGGCTTGTCACATTTCTAACATGAATGAGCCCAAACCGTACATAAACTAAAGTTTATGTCGTAACAAGTTAATGATTAGAACCCATGCTGTACCTGCCAACTTCTTTGTGTGTGGGAATTTTGCGACTTCCAAAGATTACCTGAGAATTTCTAAAGAGGTCCAAAGATTTATTTCGACTTTTGAAGTTTTTTTCATGACTTCAAGTGTTTGGAATTGGCAAAACATCTGCCCAGGTCTTTTCTCTTAGAAAGTAAGAAACTATGACAACTTAGTATAATTTACCTAGAAAAATATAAGTTTATTTAAGTAGATTTACACGTAGCTAACATTTTTCTCAAGAATGGTTCATTGAGGGTCATATGGGAGGTGGGGGTCTTCTGCGTGGTTCACGGGCAGGAAAACAATAATGAATCGTGGATCAGGGATATCAAAATTTCATTTTCCCAAATCACGAAAATAAGCAACTAATATGGTACTCTTTATATTCTGCTGTTACGCAAAGAAAAGTGACAAAGAAGGAGTGCTTGAAGAAAGCAAACTCAAGAAAGGCAAACGAAAAGCGGCATATTGCAAATTGCTTACGTTTATTGGGCAATTCTAGAAAATGTCTATACCCAACAATGGATGGCTTCCATTTTCACCCCCCTTGCCTTCAGAAATTCCAAAATGCATTACCCCCCCCCCCCCCCCCCCCCCGCCCTCTAAATTCCATAATCATTAATCTCCCCTCCCATTCAGAATTTCCAGTTTTATTCAAGCCCTAAGGAAATACCTTTTGGACTCGATAAGACCTACTGTAGTTTCTCAGTTGAAATGGGCACCGATTTTTCGACAAAAGTCTGTTTTTCCGTGGCAACTTTCACGCAACAAAACCTTCTAATGACCTTCTGATTTCCTGGAACTTACAATAAAAACAAGAAAATAAAGACTGACTTCATATTCATCATCGACTTTTTAACATTTTTGATGTTGACAAGTCATGGCAAGTTTGAACTTGAAGTTTATAACCACACATAATGCAAGTGGTTTGGTGAGATTTACCAGCAACATATGCATACAAGGACATTTTGTCCATAACTTAAGCAATAGGCTTAAAAAAAATAAAGATTCCAATTGCAAACAAACCTTCTGAGTTGGGGAGAGTTGGTAAGTGGCTCTAGAAGACAAGAAAAACACCTTAAAAACACAAGAACCTTTGAAAACAACTTGGTAAACAAAGTACCAAGCTTGCTTTTGCGAACTTGGTAACCAAGCTACATGTTTGCAAAGTTAGTTAGCTGGGAAGTTCAAAGTGATGTTTTTCTCCAAGCAGATTTATGGCTTTATAAGCGGTAAATTATCCCAGAAATGTGCAAAGGAGTATTAACAACATTCAGTCAAGTTTGTTTCCTGAATAGGAAAAGAAAAGTGCACAAAATCACTTGTCTGTACCCTCTAGAAATCACAGATCCGAAACCCCCTGATGCCTTTGTAACATATTTTTGTATGGCGGTTGTTTGCTTTGAATGCTCGATCGCAAATGGTTTCAACTACGGTTAAAAATTGACTTACCCTTTCATGTCCAAGTTGAAATATTCTAATGAAGAAATCATGAAAGGTAGAGGCCTGCTTAAAGGCATCTTTCCATCTTAAATGTCGCAAATCTTTCTTACTACACTAAACAAGGTCAACATCACTCAAAACCCTGCTTCTGTTTATGTCTTTCACACATGTTCCCCATATCATACGTCATAGACTCCTAAAGTGGCCGCTGACCCACCCAGAAATGAGCCACAATGCTAATAGCCTAAAATCATAGTTAAAACTAAGTCAAAAAATTAAAAAGGCAGAATGGCAAAAAAATTTAAAACATCAATATACTAGGTCTAAACTATAAGAAAAGACACTTGATTTTTGCCTTCAGTTAAATTATGTATCTTGGTTGTTGATCTTTATTCATTTATTTATTTATTTTATAGGTATCTTTTACTACAAAAATATATCACCCTAACATAAACCAAAATGGCAGTATTTGTCTTGATATCCTACGATCACAGTGGAGTCCAGCACTTACAATTTCTAAAGGTAAGGTTGTTGTACACCCCCAAAATGACAACTTCCAAAGTGTGTTATAGTTCCACAGACATTATAAAGTTCACACTAGGACTAAAATTACACTGAGGCCATTTCAGAATAGGCCTCTGCAGTTGGGGTCATGAAACCAATTTTTTTAAAACATTATTTTATGGGCTATAACTGCCAGAAATGGAAAGAGTTTGTTGAAAATAGCATTATGGCCATGCAAGTTTGAGACCTCTGGCATTAAAGAGTATGGTTACATGACAGTTTGAATTTTTGGATAATTTGAAGGTGGTTTTATTTACTTTTTAATCAAGATTGACTTCAGGGGAAAGTTTAAGGGAAATTGATTTTTAACCTGAAAATATGCAGTAAACTGCTTTTACAGAGACTGCCTCTTAAGTATTTGTTTTTTTTACCTCTATTTTTCAGTTCTCTTGTCAATATGTTCCTTGCTCACTGATCCTAATCCGGATGACCCCTTAGTGCCAGATATAGCGCGGATTTATAAAACAGACAAGCCAAAGTATGAGGATACGGCTAAGGAATGGACCCGCAAGTATGCTATGTGAACTCAAAAGAACTGTGACTTTCTCCTGTCTTGCAAGAAGTCGTGCTGTTCTCGAAAACTCTTTGTTATGTATAAGGTTACTTTCTCTGCCTGTGCCCCGTAAGTTAGGTCAAGCACATGTACTTCATTTGTGCTTCCCATAACTGATTCACTTGTAATTTTGTATCAAAGTCATCTTAGAGTGAACATACGGCACAAAGCAAGGCCTTGGTAAGGTGGGTATCAAAATGTGATTTGAACACCAAACTTTTGTTGTTTGAAGGATTGTTAGACAGGTATTTGCACTAGAAGTTAGTCTGTTGGTACTGAAGTCTGAATAGCACCATTCATAACCATGATGGTAAAGATAAATATTTAAGAGTTGAAACAAATTTGAATCAAAACCAAAATCATTTCTTTTGACAGTCGTGAGTGCAAATGTTTGCCCAATGCACTTTCAAACTTAGAAATTTGGTGGTCAATCACATTGTGTTTAATGCCCACTTTATAGGACATCTTTCTGCACCATGTGTTCACACTTAGATGATGAAGATTTGAAATGGTATACCTGTACAGTATATCGGTCATAGATTGTAGCGTTTTCTAGCAGAGTGGATTGTGTGTCCATTCGTTAAATTCAGATCTTGATTAATGTGGCCTTAATTTCAGTAACGTATGCTAGATTTTTGTCTGTTAATGGTGAAGCTACATGTAAGTGTTTTCGTTTATGTACATACGCAGTGATTGTTAATAATATCAACACTTTCAGCCTCTCATTCAACATCTAAATTCTCCTATAAATATTCTTGTGAATGTGCACTGTTTGTTTAGAGAATTTTGTAGTAGATAATGTACAAATCTGTGTATTTTGTTATCTGTAGTAGGTGGTTCTTCCTTAGTTTCACTGAAATCGCTTAGGGGAAGTTAGGTGTTGGTGTCTTGTGGCATTGAAAGTGGAAACCTACTTTTTTACTATCACAGTTTTGTATTAGTTGTAAATCCAGTTTACATCTGTGTGAATTGGCAACAATATAGTTTGTAACTGACAGTGACTGGGTTAAATGCCAAGGAACCCCCTGTTATGTTTTATTGTAATAATAAAGATTACTACAAGTGCAATACCTTTATTAAAGCTTGAGCAATTACTAAATTGTCTTTTTGTCAGCTATAGATGTTACGAATAAACAGATGATTTAGCAATTGACTCAATGCCTATTTACTGGGTATCTTGCACTGCACCTCAACTCCTTTTTCTGCATTTTGTTCGTCGTTGGTTTGTCTTTTACTTTCAAAATGTCTGCTTATTATTAGAATTTTATAAAATAATAACAGGTTACTATTAATAGAACATAAAAACAGAAACACATTTTGTCCATGCTTCAGAGACAAAGTCTGATGGACTTGAAACTGGTGTACTAGCCTTTGCTTACATGTATGTTTCCACTGATGTTTCACGTCCTTATAGACTTCTGGAAATGTTTCTTTTTCTGAATCCTAGCATGGTTATTTTGTCTCATTGCAATTCTTTCCCTCATTTTACGATTTAAGAGAATGAATGAAACATTAATTTTTGTTTACATACTGTACATTGATGCAAACCCTTGGTGGATTTAGAAGAGCCTGAGAGTTTCAATATTTTGTTTATATGGTTGTATGGCCAGGTTTGCAGAAACTCTGCCCTTCTAATTTCAAACACCAGCCAGTGTTCTTGTCAATATTTAAGAAAACCAGTGGCTTTTCCAACCTCGTAGGCAATATAGGCTTTTGTGATGATCATGTAATCTTTCCTTCACCTGTATTATTACATGCTAGCAGAGTCCCCTTTGATGTTATTTTGAGTCTAAAAGGAGGGGAACAAAACATCCTGTTTCAAAAACCAGGTACCTTTAGTCTCATCCACAATCATGGATGGGGGTTAGTTCAAACATTTTTTGAGTTGGAGCAGAGTTTCCTTTTTCCTCCATCTCGAAATAACAGAATAGGAGACTGTTGGCAGTGAAGTTCAATTATTAAGATGTTATTAAGTTTTTTGGTTTGTATGGGATATTCATTATACTTTATAAATTTAAAACAATTTTAGTGCTGAATTTCCTGTGCTTCTGCGGCTTCAAAACCCATTTGACCAATGCCATCATTCAGCATAGTAATGTCAAGCATTCTTGAGAGAAAGGTTGAAAAGCCAGGAGGCCCGTATCAGGGCTGTAACTAGCAAAAGATGAGGCACTTGCCTTCCAAAGTTAAAAACAAAAAATTAATATTGTTTTGGTAATCCCCAGTTGAACGAGATTGATTTTTTTTGAAGACATACCTTATGAAAATTCAGAAAATAGCATTTCAGAGCTTCCAGGTTTCGGAATTTTCAGACTCCCCCCCCCCCCCCCCCCCCCGCCCCTTCCCTCCCCCTGTAGTGGCTAATGCCTTTGGTGGTCGCATATCTTGTCTTTGCCAAAAGTTTGACTACAGCCCTGACAGTCTGGCCTGTTTGAAGAACACTGCTGTTTGTATCATGTTGCATAGAAATGCATGTCAATGTATGGATTTTCTGTTTCGAAATATTGTCAAAAAGTCTGAGTATCAATATTTAAGATCAATTATTTTTCCTGTTCAGTGTACTGATATGCAAATACTTTTGAAACACTAGATCAGTGCTGTGTTGCATCTGTACCACACCAGCACTCCTTCGCTGTTAAGTTGATCAGGTAGAGCAATAAATATTTTACATTAGGTAATGGTTGTCAAATAACTGTGTAACTTCATACTTGAAAAGCTCTCTTTGCAAAGCTGGCTTTGAACTGTCTCCTGATGTAGTCCTTCGATTAACTCCAGAGGAATTATTATGTATATGCATTGGTGATAACAAGATTCAGCGCAAGTGATGAAAAATTGTAAAGAAGTTACCTGGGTATACCTAAGCACTGTAGCTACAAACAAAGCTTCATGTATATTCATGAGGAGTGCCAATAAATTTGAACTTTTAGTCGAGCCAAGTTGCGCCGCTACATGCCTGTGGTACAATTCTGATTTTTTATAGGCTTACATGGAGTTCTTGCTCATTTGCATTTGCTTTGTGCCCTCTACAATTGACACTCTCCCCTCCCATAGAGATTCCAGCTCCTGACTATCAGTTCCCCTCCCTCTCACTTCATACCAGCCATGCCTTTGATAGGGAAGGGGTAGGATAGTGGGGTCTTAACCTCGCTCTCGCCTTCCATACCTTTTACTCCCACTTCCTGCCCCTTTGTGTAGTGGTTCCCTTCTCTTTGCCCCATTTCTATTGCAAAATATAAAATGTTGCAAAATTTTTCTCAATTTCCCCTGCCACCTTGGGAATCCTGCTTACTGCACCCTCTCCTCCGACATCCTGCCCCTTTCCCACTAGGCTCCTGCCTTTCTGCCCCACCCACTTCATAATTTGTGGCTTTTGAGACCCTGTACACCCTCAGAATTTCCAATAATTTTATCCTTTATGATTTTCCATGGGCTGTATGTGGTGAGGGTTATGGATTTTGTGGAACTGCATAAATATGAGGAATACAAATTATAATTCATGTTACTTTTTTCTGGTTGCTGTCGAAAGTCACATGATGGGGTCCAGTCTTCATAACAGACTTGAATAAGAGAATTGAAATAAGATGGTTTACTATGCATATTTTGACTAGCACCAGTAAAGCAAACAACCAAACATAATAGATAAAAGCAGGGACTTTTTAATCAGGGTGATTTTTTTACATCTCTAAGTCTCAGGGTCTCCCAAATCAATGTGATCAGGGTTTAAAAATTCATTGGCATCTATGCCAACTCTCCTGCGTTATCCGGGAGTCTCCCGAATTAATGCAGACTGAGTCTCCCAGTCTTCCAAACGGGCCACCAAATCTCCTGGATACAGTTGAGAAACGAATCTATATCAATGGGCTAGCATCCTTTCTTTAAAATACAGCAAGTGTGCCTTACATTTGACCAAATGCTTTTTCTTTATTATTAGGGATGGACTATTTTTAGTTTTATTTATTTATTCGTTTATTTATTTATTTTTTGCAGGGTGGGCTGGGGAAGGTTGGGCAATTACAAAAACAAATATTTGCTACACAGCAAAAGTCGTTAAGGGACGGACCATTTTTTTTTTCGGGGGGGAGAGTGAAGGGGGGCTGGGCAATTATGGAAAAAAATTCTTGCACAAGAGAAGTAGGAGAAAAAAATATTGTGCACAAGTAAGCACGGGAAAAAATAAATGTGGTTATGTTGGTAAAAAAATTTTCTTGCAAATACCAATGCTGTCCAACGCATTCCAAACCCCCCTCCCCCCACCCCACCTCAAAATTAAATGGTCCGCCCCTTAAAGTAGAAGCATAACTTAAAGCAAGGGACCGCAAACGAAAATGCTGCTAAATGTAGGATCCAAGGGATCTGATCAGCGTAAATGGCCGTGCCATCCACATTTAGGACAATTCGCTTTGTGAGACATCATCGTGACACTTTGGTCTTCTTGTCCCCCGAAGCACGTGATATGGCAGCGCGTGATTCAGGGAACAAGTGAGTTCAAAGTACGGAACTTGATATAGTGCATGGGTTATTGGGCAATCTATTTGCGTTGGCTCTTTCGCTGGCTTGATTTGCTACTCCGTGCTGATGAATTCCAATAAGAACGAAACAGCTGTCCACGGTTGCAATCCTTTTTTCTTTGTATTTTTGTATTTTTTTTCAGTACTCTGCTTATTATTTACAACACTTCACACGTTCACATAAGATTAAAACTAATTACAATATGCGTACATTACACATTTAAAAACTAATTACAATGTACACCCGGTGTACATTACACTACATCACTTACAAAGCCTAATTAAATTCTTTTAAATAATCATTTCTATTTCACACATTCAGAAACACATTTATTCGATCACACATACACTACATCACAACACACGCCAGACCCAATTGTGTTCACCCCAATACGTATGAGACGTATCTAAAGCGTAGTACTTTAGATACGTAATTCATAAGTCAATATTTCTCAGGAATTTGCTCCATTTCGCAGTATGGTTAGATAGGTTATTTTTCGATTTTGCAATCAACAGTTCAAGATCTTGAATCTTTTTTAGTCTAGCAGTTGCGATCCTGCCCGGGGGGGGGGGGGGGGGGGGGTACTCCCATATATGGGCTATATAGGTATGTGCCGCGGGATAGGGTATGGTTTTTGAGGTTCTCGGTCCTTAAATAGGGTATCACTTTTGTTCCTTTTGGCATTGTGTTCCCGGTGTGATCCTTAGATAGGGTAGCTAAATTCTATCAGCTCAAATAAAGGCCCAGCTAAACGAAAAAAATTGTCTGTTAAAACTGAACTATCCGTCATTAAGTATTAACAATTTTTGAACGATTTGAGCTTTGCCGTGCACGGTTAGCCGTTATTTGGGTCGTCACGCAATTCTTCTCCTCCCCTTGAATAGGGTGTCAATTTTCAGGTTTGGGCCTTAGAAAGGGTATTAATTTTCGTTTTCTTTATCCTTAGATAGGGTCAGGGTTTGAGAACGTCGGCGGCACACCCCTATCCGAAATTTAGGGGAGTATCCCCCCCCCCCCCCCCCCCCCGGGCGATCCTGTTATATCGGTTACAGTCGTGTTGGTGTCTCACAAAGTTTACTTTTTACGTAGTATGATCACCCTAAAGTAGAGCCCCTCCGGCATCCGTTGATAACGTCGAGAGCCTTTGCAGTCACGTTTTACCTAACCTGTAGTAGTGTCGTAGGGAGGGAGGGCGGCCAGGGAGGGCATGATTTCAGGTTACGTTTTACCGCCATTTCACCTTATGGGAGGAGAGGCACTGGGTTCGGAGTTAAAATGGAACTCAAGGGAGCCTGAAACTAGTTCTAATCCAAGATGGCGGATCGTGAAGAGCTTGAATTTACCACAACGAAGCGAGCTCGTTTGTCGTCAGAGAATTCTTTTGATCAAAACGATAGCTCTATCGGTGATTCTGATAAGAACGAGCCTCGCGTTAGTCCTTTTTCGCGTCCCAACGAAACTGAACAAAGCACAAATAGCGAAAGGTTATCATCCGAAACGACGTCACGTGAACAACATGTCGGACATGTCGGGCACGAAAGACTGGAAAGTGAAGACTTTCCGACATGTTTCAGCGTCGAAGACGGCTTCGATAAATTAGATCAACACCATTATCAGCCAATAGCAGGTAAAAAGAGTTCTTGTATTGAAAAATCGGCCATAAAATTTAACATTTACATGTTTTTCATGTCCGCCATTTTGTTTTTGATTTTGTTAGAGTAAATAATCGCATTTAAATTATATCTGTTAAACCCAAACGTGTCTTCTGTGCGAGAAACGGCAGTTTCTAAGTGTTAACAAAGAAACTGTGGTTTATCAGATAATACCTGGCCACTTCATGACCATGACATATTTTGCATATGTGCCAGTGCTTTGTAGAATGAGACATACGACAATATTAATGAGAAGCAAACAAGTGGCTTTACAATTAAACTGCTGAAAGTGCTACCATTACTGAATTACTAAATATTTGAAAATTCTCCACAAATATTAAAAAAAAAGAAAAAATATACTTACTTTCTACCCCCTCCCTCCCTTCCCTGTCAAAGAGCAAAAACAACAATCATTATGCATCAGTCAATTCCAGCAGTCAGCAGTGCCCATCCCCCCCCCCCCCCCCCCCCCCGGGCTAACCCACGGGCATTAGCATTTCTTTAAAAAAAATTGGCAAATTCCCCAGGGTGGGGATGAAGGAACCGGGCAAATGCCCCGCTCCCGGGTTGATTGTTTTCAATCTCTCGATAGGTGATATAAGAATATAATACAAGTTGTTGCTTCTTAGCAATGAAAAAATATCTAATATTGAGAAAATATACCTTTAAAAACATCCACGAACATCCACGAGCTTCTTTAGTCCTTCATGGACTAGCTAATCTGCAACGTAGTCCACGTCTTGGCCTATAAACGTCTCCATCACGAATACGCGACTCACTCCACGGTTTTGAAACCATGTGTCAAATGCCTGGGGGTCAACCCGAGGTACGCAAATGCCCCACCCTCGGGACGGGCAACATTAGGAAATGCCCCACGGTTGCCCGGGGGGAGGGGATGGGCACTGCTGGAATTGACTGATGTATTATCATTATCAGTTAATTCACCACAAAAAGACAAGAACAATTACAAGAATCAAAGACAGAAATAGGGTGAGGAGACGTCCAAGAAACCACCAGACTTATAATAGCCAGAAGACAGAAAAACATAACCTCCTGAGGACTTATATCTTTCCTTAATTTTTTTCCGGCCTAAAGACCATGTCAACAAAACTTAGACTGTTGGAAATCGTGGCTACATGTACATCCCTGCAACTTTGAGTTAATTATTTCCATTTTAATATGTCTTAAATAATGAAGGAACTATTGCATCTTGTTGTGGTCTTTATAATGGTTATTTAACCCACCCTATCATTATGATTCAAGATGTAGCACTTTATCTCACTCCTCAACGTCAAACTTTGAAAACTGACATTACAGGCAAAAGACTCAAGCACAAAAATGTACAAGCTGATGACCACAACAACAGTAGAGTAAACTTATCCTTCCTCATGTGTAAATTTATGCATGTTTACAAAAGACACCAATTACTATTCCCCCTCATTCCTCTGATCTGTGTAGCATCTAGAACAACTTCAGTTCTCCTCAACTTGTGTCAATTATTGGTCTGGAGTTCCATTTTCTTCCATTGTGGTCCTATCTGCAGCAGCTCTTGTTTGGGTGACCTCCAGTTTTTTTTACCATTCTTGCTTTCTTTTCCCTTGCGGGTTGCTGAACAAGGCTTGCCTTGTTATCCTGGAGGTGGGACTCCCATATGAAAGGGGCGGGGATGCTCAGTGTCTCGCTTAGGGCTGTAAATTTCGGATTTTGGTCTGGCTTAGGGTGCTCTGGGCAACATGTCATTATTTTTGGCCATCAAGGTCTCGTTTAGGGTTGCACACGAAGAAATAACAGAAAAGAAAGAATTTTGGTCCATTATACTTACTCGATTTATATAAACAAAGTCTCTTCTAGGGGTCTGTGTAAGCTTTCGGTCACACTCAGATTGGTCTTTTTTAAGGGTTAAATTCAAAATTTCCGATGAGCATCCCCATCCCTTCCATATGGGAGGGTTTGTTTTCCTATGATTCACACAGTGTTCATAGGATGTAAAATGCAAAATGTTCTTTTGATGTTCTCAGCCCACTGAACTGCTTGGCTTGGAGATTAAACTTATGTCCTCAATGCTTATTGAATGCTGTCCTGAACAGTTAATAAAATACACATGCATGTGGATATACACTTTGTCTTTATATTTAGCTGTGAGCTGTGTTGTTTTGCAGAGCAGTTACCAATCAGTGACACTGAATTTAACTTAAATGTTTTTCTGTTATGTACAGATAAAAAATACAGGTAAAGGAGAGTTATAATTAATATATATATTTGTATCAAAACTAAGAATTCTGTTTTGTTTTCCAAGGTCCAATGGGTTGGATCCAACGGCAGATGAATCTGGATGTTAATCCTGAGGATATTCTTGCCTATATGGTGCCCCATGCTCAGTTGGTAAGCTACATGTGTGTGTATGTACAAGTCATGTAATTGTGAGACTTTGCGAACTACATGACCATTTTGTATTTGATAGCACGAATGCATTTTATTATTTTCTTATAAATTTCTTGTGATATGGCTATTTTTGTTTGCATTCTCTGGAAATCAATGACTTTCTGTGAGAGGTGGAGCCACAGCAATATGTTGACCACAAGTCTAACTGTTTTGCATAACATAAAGCATGTGTAATATGTGCACTTGAAATGCTGTTAGAAGTATTAACAGTTTATGTTTTTTTTTCTCTGCAGCCTCCCAACATAGATAAGTCAACTTTATGGAAAATCATTGTCGATATCCTTACGGAGCCTACACCGAGACAGAAGCTTGACCATATCAATTCTCTTGACGATGTTGTAGAACTTCTCAGAGGATCAAAGAACATTATTGTTTTAACGGGGGCTGGGGTATGTTAAATTAGTACATGTAAAACATACAGTGTGTTTCATACAGAATATGAAACACGCTCTTGTGAGCAATTCATTTAGTGCATGAAATTGAGAACATTTTTGAGTCCTTTTTGTTGACATGTTCATGTAGTCATACATGTAACAAGACTTTACATTCATGGTCATTATTTCATATTTTATTTCTGATTTTGCTGCAGGTATCTGTATCTTGTGGAATCCCTGACTTTAGATCTCGTGATGGCATCTATGCCAAATTAAGTGTAGAGTATCCTGATCTTCCAGACCCTCAAGCAATGTTTGACATCTCCTATTTCTACCAGAATCCACGGCCATTTTTTAAGTTTGCAAAGGTAAGCTTACATGCACATTTATCTTCTGTTGCTTGGAAATATGGAAGCTCTGGCGAGATTTGACATGCAAGCAAGCAAAGGCATCTCTATGTGAGGGTAAAGAATGTCATGTTGTCTATATTCAGTGTTCCTCTTGTTTTGTGAAAGATGTGGTCACCAACATGAAGTAATTACAAGAAGTAATTATTTGGGGAAGTTTGACTGCAATATTATTACTACATTGAGCTACATGTAACGCATTTTATTGCAGTCATGGATAAAGTAATATTTGTTAGCTTTGCAATTATAACTATTGCAATTAGCTGCAATAATTTGGTTGCTCTTTGGTCTCAGGAAATCTATCCAGGACAGTTCAAACCATCCCTTGGTCACAGATTCATAAGGCAGTTGGAATCAAATGGACAACTACTGAAGAACTACTCCCAGAATATCGACACACTGGAACAGGTCGCAGGCATAACAAGGGTCATACAATGCCATGGTTAGCTTTGATAATGCTTCAACTGTATGTATGACATATATGAATGCATTTATAATGTTGATCCAGGGGACACCCCGTATGAGCATTCGTTGCAGTTTGGTGAGGGATCATAGAGTCTCTTGTCCATTGGAAACCTGTTAAAATTCACTGTTACTTTTTACATACCTATTAACATTTGAGCCCAAGTGTGATTTGAATTACATTTTTTGTAGTTTTCACTTGAAGAGTGAAAGTCTCAATTAAGAATGAAATCATCAAATAAGAATATAATCATGTACATGTATGTCACAAAAAATAACTTCATTACTTTTCTTTTGAGAGCAATGCTGTAATAGGTTTTGCTGTAGACAGCCCTGGAGTTTTTCCGTAGAAGACATTGTACGGTACATACATATGTATGCATGTGCACCATATATGACATGAATCTCCTAGAATATGAATACTAACAGGGTGTTTTAGTTTATGTTTGACATGTTATTTCTAGTCATCTGAGGAGAGTTGGAAAATAAAACATTTATTAATAATATATTTATTGAACACCACAGGCTCGTTTTCTACTGCCTCATGTACAAACTGCAAGCACCAGGTTTCTTGTGAGGCCATTAGGGAAGATATTTTTCAGCAGGTTAGTTGATTCTCATGCAGTTGTTTAAATATGTGAATTGCCACTGCTTTCACAGTGTATGTACCAGCCTGTTGGTTTACAAAGTCTCAAATCTTCAGCCAAGGAGCAACTCTTTTTATAATTAAGTTCTTTATCGCGAAGACTGTCAATCAACGTCTACTTTCTTTTTTAAACAATATAAATATGTTATTGAAATAAAGCAAATGGGTGACTTGAGAATAAAGAAATTCATCAATATGGATAGTCTTCATCTTCAACAAAAATTAATATTCAGAACTGATAGATTATTATAGACATGTATATAAAAAAGAAATCAGACAGTATATTTCAAGCTTGAGAATGATAGGTAATACGTCATTGAACAGATACATTTAAATTGTTTTATTCCTTCAGGTCATACCACTTTGTCCAAAATGCCCACAAGATGGAAGCTGCTTTGCCATAATGAAACCTGGTATCCTTTGAATAATTTTTGAAAAAAAAATACAATAGATGATAGACATTATAATTTCAAGATAGTTGTGTTTTGTGGCTGTTTTCTTGGGGCTTCAGAAAACGATGGGACAATTAGGTGGTGCTGTCTTAATGAATAGGGACCTTCAAATCGGAGTACGAATACAAGATTGAGTATGACTTTTCAACCTAGTGCTTATGCATTGGATTGTCACATTTCACACCCATCTCCTGTACCAATATTGTCCTTCTCAACTGGTCAGCAACAGGGAGGTGTGAGAGCTCTGGGAACATAACTGGACTGAAACTGAAAGTCATACTCATCCTCGATCTGGTACTGGTACTCCAATCTGAAGGTCCCTAATTATTCCACCCCCACAGCAGAACTCTGAACCTCCACATCAGGTTAAATGGAGATGTGGACTAGTAAGACCTTTTGAATTGGGTGAACATAAAAGTGAGGACTTTCATATTTACACACCCTTGCTCTGCTGATGTTGATTCTTGTTGTCTAGGTTGCCATGGTTACCTTTGATAGCATCCATGGGGAGTAGAAATACTCCTGCATTCATTCAAGTTTGGCATCCCTGTTTCCCTCGTGTGTATTTTCTTGGTCCACTAGGCTTGAACACAGACTTTACCTCCTCACTTTCTGGCTTACTTGAGACTGAAGTAAAACATTGTGTATTACTAAGATGTAGAATGGTGTATGAGAATTAGCCTGGTATTAACCAAATTGTTTGCTGTTTGATTGTTTATTTATGCACCTTGACTCAGCTGGTTTAGATATTGTATTCTTTGGTGAAAGCCTTCCATCTGAGTTTTATCACAACCTAGAGGAAGATTCTGAAAAGGTATGACTTTATGATACATGTTTTAGAAAGATTTTATGTAGAGAGATAATTTTTGTTTTGTTTTGAGAAGATTAACAGAAATTTGTTGTTTGTCTAAAGCACTGTGGTCTTACATGACGGTTGACACAAAGTTGATACTATTTATAAAGTAACAGGTTGGCTTAAGAGCTAATAATATTGTTGTGATGCACATCAGATAAGATGCTTTGGTTGAGCCTTACTCAGCCATTTAGTATGAGCTTGATATGAAATGTGTTTATTATAATTATCATTACTTCTTTGTTTAGGCTGACCTTCTGATAGTCATCGGCTCTTCACTGAAAGTCAGACCAGTTGCCTTAATTCCAAGTAGGTGCCAAACACAAATGATCATAATTTTATCAACAGTGATAGAAATCGTGCATAGAAACATTTCTTTTACCTTTGGTCTCAAGCAAATTTCTTAAAACTTGTGGTTTGAGTAGCCAGTCAGAACAAAGGTGTTTTTTTTTCTGAGCTGTTCGAAACCAAAATAAATCTTGATTTAGAAATGTGCATCTCTACCCCATCCCAAGTGACAGTTAACTTGTGCAAACTTTTGTTTGCTTTGAACCTTAGCTGGTCATAATATTTCTCCATATGGGGTGCAGGGATTGGTTTTGAGCTGCATATATGGTTGTTAATGACTATGGATAAGGTTCAGATATAGAATTACATTGTACTGAATGAGGTTTTCTTTTTTCAAATATGAACTGAGAAGAAATTTATCAAACATTGCTGCATGATTTGGTTTATTCGGATCACATGCAAAGACCTAATATAAGTTTAGTGGCAGACTGTTACCCAGATGGCTATCCAGAGATTCTATAGGCACCCTTTTTGAGAGAAAATTAATATAAATGATATTACTGTTTTGCAAGTTAGTTTCAAGCAAATTTGGAAAGCTTCAAATGCAGTTGCGCTCTATATATCTTGCATGCTTAAGTTCTGTCCCCAGACCCCCCCTGAAGGATGGCATTTTGGGCCCCATATGTAACCGAGCTCGATTATAGAAAGTTTTTGACACCCCCTTTTCCAATCCAGGCTAAAAGCCTATCCACTGTGGCAGGCCCTTCTTTCAGTTTATTTACCTAGCTGCGTACAGACACTCTAGTGGCCTTACATGTAGTTTCCTTATCCTCTGTACTGTGTGACTGTCTTGTGGCTTTGTTTGCCTCAGGTCATGTGCCACCCGAGGTGCCACAGGTGCTTATCAACAGAGAGCCGCTCAGACACGTGACATTTGATGTTGAGTTGTTGGGAGACTGTGACGTCATCATCTCCGAGCTATGCCAGCGGCTGGGTGGGGCCTGGAACAGTTTGTTAGATGATTTTGAGATACCTCGTGTGGGTAAAGGTCTTTCATCAACACCTGCGAAGGTGAATACGACTGTAGAGGAAGGTCCAGGAGTGGAGAGTGAAACATCAGGAAGACAGGAGGAGATCGACCAGGTGAAATATCTTCTAGTTATAGTTCAAGGCAGATGTTCATAGGATAACCTTGCAGGGTTCAAAACAGCAGCCGGCTGTCGGCGGTAGCCGGCACTTTGACCACACTTGCCGGCTACTTTTCACCGAAGAAATATTAAATATCATGCCTTGATCGGCCAATTGAAATCAAAGTTGCTGTAAGTTGAAGGAAACATTTTATATCAGACAATAAAGCAGCTACAGGGTTAGAAAGTGCGACTCACTGGTGGCTAATGCGACCAAAATTTCATCTTTGGCGACTAAAACTTCTGGTTTTGCGGTTTAGTGGCCAATGTGGCAACTTCATTTCTGTGTTAAGATGAATAACGGGCCGCCCCACCTTCTCAGGTATTGTGTCCCTCCAGAAATTATATTGGAAGATCTTATTTACTTCTCAAACATTCAAAATAAGAAAAGAAGTCAAATTGCTCCAATCCATTCTTTTGCTTTGCCGTAAAATATTTTCAGTTCGGAAAACTAAATTGAAATCGCCCCAGAATGCATTGCAAGCCTATGGGTACGTCATGTATGCATATGGATTGTGTCCCTTGAAAACGCATGGCTCTAGATCTAGCCGGGAAAAAAATGAGCCTTGACAAAAAAAGCCGACATATTCAAGCTAAAAACGAAATTTTATTTTGAACCCTGCCTTGGAGCATCAGGCATGCAGTTAACTTTGATGCTTTTTTTATAATAATGGACACTCACACTACATAAATTTGCACATTTTCCCCCTAGAGACCTTCGTGATGTCCTTGGATATTAAGTATAGTATTTATACGCCCTCCTGACTTGAGATTGTTCTGTTTAGGATACTTTTTTGGCCCCCCTTCAGCAACAGAAAAAAAATAATTTCGCCCATACCTTGGTATCTCCGTGCGTGCCATAGAGGTGCGGCAAAACAACGAAAATTCTCCTACAGTCAATTAGCCCTTCAAGTATTGCATACAAGAACAAGGATGTTAGATATATGCTACAGATGTATGCAAATCTGTGAGAGCTTATGTAAATATATGCCATTCATCTGTAAAAGATAGCAGGGAAAATATTTGAGGTGCTATGACCAAATTTCTTTGTAACAAAAACCAGGGCTTTTTGTTGGGGGTTTTTCTTCATTATAGTTTAAAGTGAAATCCACCCAGCTAGTACTATTTTATTGGAAATGTATATGGAGACGAGTAAAGAGAATCTTTATGTTGATGAGCTTAGTTGCCCAGTATCAGTAGAGAAGCATCATCATTATGAATTTGCCCTATGTGATCGAAGATGCAGTACACAATGCACAAGTTCAACTTGCGACTACTTGCGTCTAGCCTACGTAGCTTGGCGGTTTTAATGGGGTAAAACGCGTGCAAACAAGCGGCGAAGCCGCGAGAGGCCCCTTGCAGCTTCGCGGCTTACTCGCGTGCGCGTTAACCGCAACAAAACCGTTGCGTCCTCTTTTGTTACCGTTTGGCTGGGGCTTTTCACCAAACCATTACTTCATAACGTGAGAGTCTTATGTTCCAAACACTTAATTTTCAGACACCACAAATTACAGCAAATGGTGAAAGCAGTGCAATACAGTCTGCACATGATTTAAAGGAAACAAGTGAAGAGGCCAGTCGAGTAAATTCTGTGTGTCCTGAGGAAGGTCACGTGACTGTTGGTGAGAGCAGTGGGAGTACAGAGACTAGTGATGAGACATGCAGAGACCAGCCAAGAGCTTCTGCTAGTGGACAAGAAAACGAGTATAACAATACATCATGCGATGAAGGTGGGTGAAAATCAGACTAGACGTTTACCTGTTGTTGCATACAGCGCATTCCTCGGTAACAAAGCTATAACTTTCGCAAATCGTTATTTCCAGATTCGCCTCGATTCCTCTTTATGCCTCCGAGCCGCTACATTTTCTACGGCGCCGAAGTCATGGACTCACCTCTGCCTTCCCCCTCCCCCTCAAGAAACCTCACGAGCTACCTGGACAGCACCAGTGAGGGGAGTGACAGCGACAGCGTTGGAGAAATCGACGATCACGAGGCTGTCGGTGATGAGCTTGATGGTGTCATTGCAGATCTGATGAGGCATGAAAGAAGTATTGACAACGATCATCAAACAACAACGAACACTGGGCAAGCAGTTTCACACAGCAGTGGAAGTGACTGTAACAGTGATGATGGCTTTGGTGAGGGCGATGTCGATAAAGGCTCAGAGATCAGTAACAGCGAAGTGACAAAACAAGCGCTGTCTCTTATCCTGGGAGGCTTGAGCAGCTACACATGCGCAAGCGAAGAGAACAGCCGATTGTCGGCTGGTTCTGATGTTCCAAGCGACCCTTGCTCCCTGTCAAATGCTGCAGACACGCTGTTGACCGATCGACCATTCAGTGCAGTCACCATGGATAAAACACCAATAACACGACGTCATCTTGAGCCTGAAAATCAAGATCAGATCGAGGATACGGGAAAAGGCAACTCTGAGTGCCTTCAGCACTTGGTAACCGAAGATGATGTTGACAGTAATGTGAATACTGCCCTGAACTCCGATTCTTTACATTTGTAACATTTATGTTTATTCATTCCATACAGAACTCTAAGAGCATCTTCTTGTTAACGTGTGTATAATATTTATATATTTTTTCTTAGTAATGGGTATAAAATAGCTCTTAGCTACACGGTCGGGAAAACTTATACATGTGCATCAGCGACACAACTGCAACATAGTTGTAATTCAACACTGTAATGCTGTAGTTTCGAATTCCGAACTGGATCTTAAAACAGTCACTGTACAGTATACAACAATATACAATATTTATCTTTATTATATGGCAAGCAAGTCCATAACGAAAAAGAGAATTCTGATTGGTTCCCTGAGCGGTTCGTATTTTGCAATACAGACCGGTTAGATGGACGTTTCATGAATTAATTTCGCCCTATACCTTTTTATAAAAGAAAACTGTCTTCTATAAATTAACCAGAATCATTTGTCCTTAAAGTCTACCATAATTGTTGGAAAGGGCTCTAAACATTAAAGTATATGCTGCTTAATATTGGTGCACACACTTGTCGAGATTGGAAGCATAATTTATCAGCAAAGTTTTTAAAACATCCGTCATACTAAAAAAATATTGAACTAGGTTGTACGCCGGTCCGTATTGGTTTGTGGAGTCCACTTTTGGCTCGATCCATGAATTTCCAAAACAGGAATTCGACCAAGATTTTCCCAGTACGGACCATATAACATCTATGTCATCTTACAAGAGGGCATGATATCAACATGAGCAGTTGATGACATTGTTTAGACTATAAACACGTCAAGCTGAAACGGGGTGGGGTGTGTACCCTTTGCAGAATGATGAGTACTGCAAACATTATAAAGTAAATAAATAAACCATTCGAAACTCAATTGACATTTCTCTTGTTGGTTAGCTTATACTAGCAAATAATTAAATTATTTGAAAGCAATAGCAAGCCACATGACATCTATAAGTGCGCACAGCCAAATTACTCGTGGAGTGGCAACATCACAGACCAAGCTATTTAATGTACCACATGCAGTTTATACCCTGCACTGCGTTCTCTCCCTTTCACGGGTGAGTGCTACGTAACCGCGAGGGTCTTTGGTGACGTAATACAATTTTGCGCCAAATCAAGTAAGCGGGTAAAAGACGCCCCCACCCCCCACTCCTGCCATTTACTGGAAAACATGAATACAGTTGACAGCTATATCAGTAACAAATATTTTGCCGGTGTTGGACACAGAAACGGAATAAGGAGACCCGAGTTGAGTGATTTGTTCTTTGATCGTGTTCACAAATCTCCCATCCAGTGTGAAGACTTGCAGCCTTTTGTTATCACTGTCGGTCACGATGAGATTATTAAACTTGTCGATAGCGATCCCTCTTGGCCAACTTAACTGACCATCACCAGACCCCTCACTGCCGATATCATACATAAACACTCCTTCCTTGTTGAACACTTTAAGACGATGAGCCCCGTGATAGGACGCAAAGAACATGTCCTGGTGATAAACAACAGAATACAGAGACTCGCTACACTCGGGAGCAGCAAATGACTGTAACAATTCTGTACCGTCAGGGGACAGGACCTTGACTGTCTTATCACCCCAGTCACAGGCGACCATGTTGCCATCAGGTGCTAAAGACAAGCTCATGAGAACCTTTAGGTGCTTGTTGGTGATGTGTTTAATAAACTGACCACTTTCACTGAACAAAGAAATCCTACCAGGTTGATAGACAATGAGATCGCCGTGCTTGTTGAATGCTACCGAGCGTGGATCGCGTAGTCTTTCAGCTTTATTTCCCTTGTGACCAAACTCCCTCAGGTAAGAGCCATTTGCACTGAATATCTGTACTCTGTTGTTGCGAGAATCTGCTACTCAAAACTTTGATCACAATTCCCGAACGGATGTTTCCAGTAAATTACTGTTCCGTTTGCTCTACAGCCGAAATTTCCGTGATTTTTTTTTATTAAATGGTAAGCACCCCTGAGCAACTGACAGTCATGGTTATACCTTGCTGGATACATGATTAATAAAGATTAGCGAGTTCCCGGACAATGGTTAGTCATGTGCTAAGGTTACCTTATCCTACATCCAAGATATTTGCCGCATGCTTCTATGAGATTGCTAATGAAACAGTATTGCAATTTCAAACGCTTAGTTGTCATAAGGCTTGAGCACTGATATTACGCGTACAATACACTGATGCAAATATATACTCCCAGGACTATTACTATTACAGGGCCGTAGGCAGGATTTTGCTTGGGTGGGTCCGAGCACCGGAAGCATGAGCATCTAGCGGGGATCCGGGGGTATATTTCCACGGGAAATTTTGAAAAATCAAGTTGTCGAAGTCCACTTTTCCTGCATTCTGAGAGTCATTTTAACCCCTTTGCGGCGCGTGAGGGGGTGCGGACGCACCCTTCGCACCCCCATGCCTACGGCCCTGTATGAGAACGTTCAAGCTTCCCGTGATCTAATTTATCAATTACCTTGTGTTTCTGTTACCTTCAGGTCTAAACATGCATTCTCATATTCTTGCTCATCAATTTCCACAGTCAGCATTACTTCCTCGCCATTGGCCAGTTGTTTAACATCTTCGGTAACCAGAAACTCTTGCAGATCTTTTTGCAGTGTGCCGTTCTGGTATCGTTCCCACAGTGCCTCAAGAGCTGATCTGTTTTCAGCCTGGATCGTGAAGCACGCCGATCCTTCGCTTATTGCACGTAGGGTATTGCCAAGTGGAAGAACTGCTTCAGTGAAAGCGTTTACAAATTCCTCGAGATTGGAACTTCTTCGTAGGATCATCCACGTTGTGACGGCTACTATACCTCCAGCAACATCACGGAAAGTACAGTGAGGTGTAACGGCTGTGAGAGTTGTAAGAAATAAACAAAGGGGTTTATGGTCTGGTGCACGTCTCTTAGATTGGGTTAATATCATTGAAATAAGGTTTATAAAGTCGCACTCGGGCCCAAGTGGTTTACACTGCCGGACCTCATCTCAGATTCCGTAACACAAAGCAACTCGGAGTATTCCTACTCCCCATGGGAGGGATGCTAATCTTACGCCAGGTCACCGTTCAACATTTTGTCAGATTGCGCCAACAGCTACTCTTAAGCTTGGGAAGAGAGTCACTGTGATTGGGTACATGCTTAGAAAAGTTACTGTCATTGTGTGATTTGGGGTGGCTTTTCTTGGAGTAAGTTAACTATAATTACAGCAATACGGGAATGAGGAATTTAATAAAATTGTTGCTCTGAAATTCCTGGTAAATAGATGATAAACTTATAATATCTTACTTCCTAATAACTTCTCTCCAGCAATTTTTGCAGAAGACAAGACAGCAACAGCTTGAGCTGAAATTAAGAAAATAGATAAGTCAACTTTAACATGTTTAGTCGTTGTAAAACCAATACTAAAGCAATCATTCTGGCCAATGAGCGCAAACAATTCATTGAGGACATTGAACCAAACAAAACTCAAAGCAAGTTCCGGTTGGTTTTGGATCTGCTTTTGATTGGGTGACAAAAGCCTGGTTTAAACGTCACATTTTACATGCGCCGAATACAATACTAATTCGAGTCGACTCTAATTAAAAAACTCGGCATTTGGTTTTAAACGTCGAATTTAATTGTGTCGCATTTAATTGCTGAGCGTTCAATTCCAAATATAAAAACCCAAAATTATCCGTCGTGGTTCAGGTTGTCCACAGTACACAAAATCTGGTCATTTCACGTTGTTGTTCCGCAAAGAACGGCTATGAACGGAACAGCCGGACATTCGACTTAACTCGCATTAGTCAAATCTGCCCAATTTAATTGTTTTAAACATTGTGTAGCAGCTCTCGTAAGCTTGTAATTCTACTGGTCCTCTAGTGTAGCAGCTGCTATTGTTTTGGGGGCTAGGGGCATTGTTCTTGTTGTTTGTTCTATTGTTCTCTCAGCCACTCATGTGAAACCTTACGAGAGCTGCTACATGTCGCATTTTACATGCACTTAAAGGAACACGGTCAGCTGGTGCACATGCGCATTAGTTACCATTTCATAGCTAATTTGCATATCATACTTCATCACAAGACGCGCGAGCGAAGAACGGAAACTGAAAAGCGCATCAGCAAATCTTGTCGAATCGATATATATTTGCGAATCAAAGAAGTGGTTATATACATGTTACATTATTAGAACACTGATTTTATTGAAACCATGGAGAATTTACCGATGGACTTGTACAGGGAAAGACTAGTGTCAACGAATGCCTCTGAAGTCGAAGAAATATCAGTAGAGGTGAGAAACACAAGTGATCGCGGTCATTTCTGCTTTCGATCGGATATTTTGCTTTTATAATTTCCTTTTACAACTTTCACTCTTTCTGTGAGTTGGCACGTTGTTTGTGCGAATCTCAGGATCTTTTTTCTAGCGCCGTACGATGCATCAAAGGATGTATCGTTACGTTGGCATAATTGTTTTTATTTCGCCGCGCCGCGTTTGTATTTGCTCGTGTAGTTGAAATTATTCACATTAAAATGCAGGCATTGAAACTTGACTCAGTTGTAATGTGAAATTGAACAGGCAGGTCATCATTCCTAATGATATTGAAGAATTAAAGTAGAGCTTACAACATTAATTGTTGTGTTGTTGTATTCCTTTGACCTCCAAATCGAGCAGCTTGATGATGCCACGTTCGAATCGTTTACAAAATGCACGGACCTTTTCCCAGGTCGAGAAATGCGATTTTGCAAACATATATAATGGTGATTTGCTGTCCAATGTTTTTGGTTAATTTCTTTCATTATTTTGGTCAACGGAGGCGATTCTTTCCGCCCGGCGCTTTCACGCTTCCCACCTCTTCTTTTCATGTTGTTTTGGAGACGCGATCCATACTGTTTTTAACCAAATATGATAAAGTAATAGCATAGGATGACCAAAAGGGCACTCAGAAACAGATTTTCAGTAAAGGATGGAAAATCGAGTAAGACACTGGGAAGATTGAAGCGGATTTTGAGATGTACTCGAAGCGTATTTTTGATTTCGGGTTGAGGTGGACTTTTTTCAAAGTGAAGAAAACTAGGGTCCAGGTCAGCGCGGCCAAAAAGCTGACCATGTCCCTTTAATTCGGCAATTTGATTCGGCGCATGTAAAATGCGACGTTTAAACCAGGCCAAAGTGACGACAGTTTTCTTTAAACCATTCACTAAGCGATGCAATGCAATGCAAAACCAAAGCAAATGCGAATAATACCTTTCGCCAAGGGAAAACCGCCATATCAAATATACACTTTCTTTATTCGTTGAACAATCGAAATAATCATATCAGTTTATTAAAATTTAATGCAAAACACAACGATATACACGTATTCAATTACGACGTTGAATTAAACTTCTTTTTTATGTGAAGTCTTCCGAAAAGACAACGCGTGAAACTATGTACCGTATGTTTGGTCGAGTTTGGTAGACAACATAACATTCAGAGTGTAAGGCAACGGTGTAACGCAACGTTACACACTGAACACAATTCTGTGTCCCTTCAGACACGTGCGCTAAATCATTCCTTCATTCCAAATTTAAAAATGTTTCAGTAAAACAAAAAAGTAGATCTTTAATTAGGAAAGCGGACCCTACCTTTTGTCCTTCTCCTAGATTCCTCTAATTCAGCTGTTTTTCTCTCCACAGTTTCCTCCTGTTTTCGTCTCTCCTCGAACCCCACAATTTGTTCAAGTAAGTCTGGCTTCTCTACATCAATTGAAATCTTTTTCAAGATATCAAGACGTGCGATCCCCAAAAAATTCTGTTTTTCTAGTTCTGTGAACAGTGTTCGAACATCTTTGACGTCTCTTTCTTTGTCATAAGCTATTTCTTCTTTGCACATTGAAATGGCCTGTTCCAGATGGTTACCCTCCTCGAGTACACAGCAAATCTGTTCTAGTAAACTGTTGTACTCTTTTCTTTTGATGTCAAATTTTTCGATTATTTCTAGGAGATACCATTTCCCTGTACCTTTTAAAAGATCCTTTAACACTTCAAGACGATCGATTCCCAGATGATTGCGCTCCTCCAGCGCTTTAAACAAGGAGAGGACATCTTGGATGTTGCTCTCAGTTCCTTTCACAATCAATCCTTCGGCTTCGCAAATAAATATTAGCCGTTGTCGTTCCGTTAACCAATCGATTTTCTGGCTTATCTCATAGAGTAAATTACGGTATTCGATGGCAGACATAGATATCGAGTAAAAGAGGCTGAAAAAAGATTTTATGACTCGTAAATTTGTGTGGAAGTCACGCCAAAGTTTGATTGACAACTGATATAGGGCTGGTCACTCATCAGAAAAGTTGGTGTCGTGGCCGCGAAGGGAATGGAATGTATGGAGGTACAGTTTATAAGAAGGCTTGTTTTCGGGAGGAGGAGAGGTTGACTGGTCTTATAATAACGTATGCAGGAAAAAAAACCTTCAGGAGCGTTTGATTGTTGATTAAATGAACCGAAAAACTTGGTTATATTGCTGGCTTGCACTGTCACGCCATAAAAAAATAAATTAGAAACCGACCGTTCAATGACAGAAGCTAAGAAAATGAAATGTTATAAGAGACCTACACTGGAAAAAACTTCTCCAAGTCTCAGGTCTCTGTGATGCGCCGTTTCTGAGTTATTCGCCAAAACGTTTCATGCAAGTTTATAGAGCTTTGTATGGAGACGCCATGTTGGTGTACAACTTTAGTACACCAACATGGCCGCCAAATCATCTGAAATTCACTTCTACGATAAAAGCACTTTCTCTTCGCTCATGAGCTCTTATATATGCGCATAAACACATCTCCTAAGACTTTAAAATGTTTTAAGCGCTAAAACTATAAGAGGAGACCTTTTTTCAACCAGTACAGCTTTGTCGCGGCCACTATCTCCGTGTCACGCAAGGTTAAAATTAGGTAATTCAAAATGCTGTATTTTTAAAGCGACAGTACAAGACTGAATACCTGCAAAACGATTTTTTTCTAGGTCATCTTCAACCTAGTGTAGGAAAAAAAAATTAAAAGACCTCACAATAATGAGTTTAAAATTTTATGACGTCACATGCAAACCAAGAATTACTCGGCCCGTAGGCCTATACAACTTCGTAAATGGTCTTATGGGTTTTTATGGCTAGGTTATAAATGGTTATAATTGGTTTTATAAGGAAATGCTCAGTGTTCACAAGGCATCAAGTGACTGTTGTATTGAAAACATTGTACTGATCTGTAAAATGTCCAAATGTTTTTTTCAAAAGTTTACAATACTCACAGCTTGCTACTTCCCTGCCCGAGTAACAACAAAATTCAAAGTACTGAGAGTTATTTCGCGAGATGATTAAGTCACACGATTTTTAAATCAAAAGTGATTTAATTAAGGTCATCTCCGCTGTTGCATCTGGATAGTTTCTTTGTTATATTTCTGATCAAGCGTTTCATAGGTCAAGTGTAGGGTGGGTGATGATGATTCTGAACTCAAATTTTTAAATTTGAAGATAGAGATCAGTTTAGAAGCTAAAAGACTGTCCGTTTTTGCTGGTAGGGGAGTAGCTAGCCTATAGATCCGTAGGCTCTGGCCTACAAATGTTTTAACCTACTCGTGTTTTTAGAAAGAACAATAGAAAAAAACTCAAGCTGGTGCATTAACATGAAATAGAAAGCAAATTTTAACATATCTTAATAGCATTATGTATTATGTACTTATATACCAGCCGCCCGAAGGGGTTTATTTATACTCAATATTAGACATTTTAGTGTGCAGTATCGCTGTTTATTTTCCAACTCCTTGAGCTCCGCTTTGTGGAGTACAAAATAAGTCCACAAGACCTTTAGAGCGCGCGAACGATTAAAAAACGTTGGAAAGTCAGCATTTTTGGAAAATAAAAGGCTGAAAAATAAATCTCTTAATTTAGCTTATTACCCAGTTTTTTGGTGTGTAGTATCGCTGCTAGTAGAAGGAGAACTCTTGTTTATGGGGAGATTAACTCAGTTCTCGATACTACAAATGAATACCACTTGATGTTCGCAACTTCTTTATTCTTCTGGTCAACTTCAGCTCACAAGTTACGCTCAACGTTCAACTACAACTCTAGATTCTGACTACAAATTCTGCGTGAGTTTTTTATGGGTCCAGATACAAACTGCCAATCATCTATCGAAATGTCAGAAAATGTCATAAATCTTAATCAATTCTTACGCAATGACTTGCGCAGTACGCTTCACAAGATGTTACATCGGGAAGGTCCATTTATTCGATTAAGCAAACATTGCCCAAATCGTCTCTTTTTCCTAAATTCACTAACGTTCCTTAGCTAACTGGCCCCAATAAAACAATGCAAGCATTATAAAAATTACAAAGAATGTTTGAACAGAATAATGTTAAACTTAAGTAACACGATTGCACAGGAAAAGTCAAACTGAAAGTTATTGTGCAAACAATATCCAAACAACAGCTTGTGAGAAACATCGGACAAGAGTTGGACCTAAGGTGTTACAATCGGTTCCTGTACAAACGAAGTACTAAAGAACAATTGTCTTTACAACTCACACCTTGCATACAATACCATTAAGTTAACTTTGAACCAAAAGTTTATAATTACTTTATTATTAAAGAACAAGTTCGTTTCAGCTTCGCCTCGGACAAAGTATAGTTTTAACTTAGCTAAGACACTACCGCTAACAGTAACTGACTTCGAAATCTTAGAACAAAAAACTTAAAACTATTTGCCATAATTAAATTATTCATTGAAGTCTATCACGTACAAGGACATAGGGAAAACATCTTACTGGCTGGACACAAAGACCTGTGAAATCAACAAAGAAATCTAAAGATACCGAACGTATTAAGAAAATTAAACACCATCTAAAAACCTTTTTCTATATTTTATATTCACTACTAAAGGTGGTGGCAAACGAGGACACATTGTGGCGGACACATTGTTGCTCATGATGTTTTCTTGGGCGAGCAAATTTTGTGTCCGCAACAAATGTAACCTACAACAAATGTAACCTAACCTGATCTTTTCTAAAGTAATATAATAAGTATCGAAAAAAACTAAAATTCTTCAGCATGTTTTAAACGGACGAATTGTCTTTCCTTATTTTTTTCACTGAAACATTTGAACACAGCATTTTATGGAATCAGTAACATACACACGGCCAGTTTTAGACACAGCAACAGCTTGAGGGTCACACAGTTCAGTGAGTATTCCGCTTATCGTGTTTACAAATTGTCCATCCAGTGTGAAGACTTGCAGTCGATTGTTACCAGAGTCACAAACGATCAAATTATTAAACTTGTCAATGGCAAGTCCATAAGGATAACTCAACTGTCCGTCACCAGACCCCTTGCTGCCAATATCATACTGAAACACTCCTTCTCTATTATACACTTTGACACAATCATCCCAGGAATCGGAGGCAAAGAACATTTCTTGATGATAAATTATATCATCGGCCCAGTTAGCAATGAAGGACTGTAACAATTCTGCACCATCCGGGGAGAGGACCTTGATGTTCCTGTCGCCTTTGTCATATACGATTATGTTGCCATCAGATGCTAATGATAGGCACCACGCATCCTTCAGGTGCATGTTGGTAATGTGTTTAATAAACTGACCACTTGCATTGAACAGAGAAATCATACCACAAAAAAGGACAATGAGGTCGCCATTCTTGGTAAATGCTGCTGAGGTTGGTCCTCTCCTGTTTACTAAACTGTTTTTCTTTTGTTTTCCAAACTCTATCAGGTGAGAACCATCTGCATTGAATATTTGTACTCTACCACCGTCAGAATCTACTACTGCAATGCAGCCAGTGTCCTCGTTAATAGAAATGCCACAAGGCAAATGAAACAGGCTCGGTACAATGCGTCGTGATCCAAATTTTATCACATGTTTGTACTTATGTGGAAACACCTGAACACTCCAGGGACTACCAGCCAGCGGCTTGCCATTCACTGTGATTAACACGCTGTGCGGACCTGCAGTGTTCGGTGTAAAACTTTCCATCCAAGTACCATCCAAGCTGCCTTCAATTTTCTTTTTGAAGACGTTTCCTGATGGAGCCTGAATTTTGACCATTATTTGATCGTCGCCTTTGTAATATCGCTTTCTTTCCGTGTCAGTTGTCTCAAATGAAAGGTGAACTTCTCTTCCCACCTCAGCTTTCTTCAAACCTCTAAAGAAACCTTTAAAGAAAAAAAAAACACTATTTAATCTTTCACTTTTCTCTTTCTTTGCAGTAGTGAAATTTAAAGCCTTTTTAAAATAATGATTACAAATATCATAAATTTCTTGCGACTGACTACACATTTTTGACTTGCATTGCAACTTCCATCGTGAAGCTGATTGCTGGGTGGGCCACTTATCCGATACCGCTAGATAGAAATCGACAAAAAATAAAGTTCTAAGTTCGATTCATATCGATTTCCGATAGAAATCGATGACGATTGATTTATCGAACGTTATCGATTATTATCGATTGTCATGGGAAAAGATTTTTGTCATTTTACAAGTTAATCATCGACACAATGTTGTCTGCATGGTTTTATTGAGTCATTCAATCATCATAATATGCAATAGTTTTATAACTGTCAAAAAATACTATAGGAACAAATACAATAACAGGTATCAATCTTCAGCTTCAGTGCAGAAGAAGACGTTGTGGTCAAAGTAGCGGTGTGCAACCCTCGGCTAGTCTCGTTATAGGAAGCAAAATAAACAACAAAATCAGCTAATCAACAATAACATCTTCTGCCGAACAAAGTACGGTTCCTTATGCTAAAAGATGGCAGCGTTCTGGAGGGCTCCAATGTCCATGCATACATCGCATTGAGTTGGCCGATTCACTACGCGAGATTGCCATAAAAGACATGCAAGAAGCAGTTAGTAACGCTGGAATGAGTGGACATGTCAAAATATTTAAATTTTAAAATAAAAAATTATGCTAGGAAAAGCCAGAAAACCAAGTGGGATGAACACTCCGCGTTAACTAGAGGATTAAATCGATAATAAAATGCTCAACCTTTAACGCCTTTCTCGTATAAGTCGTTTAAAAGGTAGCAACGCCAGTCTTTTGTCTATTATCGATTGTTTTCGATAATTATCGATTATTATCGATTGCTATCGATTTTTGCCAATTGATATCAATCGATAATTCTTTTTTTTCTGTGAGTTCGATTGTTATCGATTACCGATATCAATCGATATCAATCGGTGGTTGATATCGATTGATATCGAGTGTATCGATTGATTTCCGATATCGATTTCTATCGATTGACCTCCGCCTTGAATGACTATGTTAAACCGTGCCAACTGTCTCTCATCCTCACCAGATCTATTTGCTGAAGAATGTGACACCTTGAGAGTGATCTTCTTGAAACTTAAGTACCCAGACAAGCTCATTAATTCCACTATAACTAGATTCCAAGACTTGGGTTGGAAGGTTCATGACCGTGCATATCTTTTGTTTTGCGCTCATACACTATGCATGAATTACGTAATCGCAATGTTTCTATTGGTTAAAACCTATAACAAAGAACTTTGCCCGGCAACATAACCATTTCCCTGATTAACAATGCGCGAAATCAACAGCAAGTTCGCGATGTTCAAGCAAATGCACCAGCAGCCGTTCGGATTATTCTGCCATTCAAGGATCAGCCGACGTTGTACGAAAACAGCTGTCCGATCTTGAAAAGAAAGTAAACAGCGATCTACGCCCAGTTTTCACAAACAAAAAAATTGCCAATGACATCAAAGTAGCAGAGGCCAAAGCGCCGTTAATAAATCAACAACGCGTTGTTTACAAATTATTATAAATTCAAATGTGATCTGTGTGATGCGGATTATGTAGGCTATACTCGCCGACACCTTTTCCAACGCATAGATTAATATAAACACTCAGCTATCGGAAAACACGTGCGTGACGCCCATAATCAGAATGACAAAGATCTTAACGAACAATTTACCATCCTGAAGAAATGTCGCGGGAATAAAATAAATATATCACTTTATTTAAGTGTCAGAGTATTTAGCACTGTTGTACTAATTGTGGAGACTGTAAATTCTTGGTTTTCATGTTACGTCATAAAATTCTGAAATCAAAATTTAATAGGCCTGCTAAACTTTTGATATCACTAGGTGTAAGATAAACTAAAAATATATCTTTTCGCAAATTTCCAGCTTGGTTGTGCCCTTCGTTTTAAAAACAGAGCATTTTGAATATTCGAGTTCTCCGCCGTATGTGATATCAAGCTGAGTGCCGTGACAAAGTTGTTTTGATTCAAAAAAGGCCTTTCCTTTCCATTTTTGCAGATCGAACATTCCCAATGTACTAAGTGCTGTTTATGTGAAAGCGTAATAGATCATGAGCCAAAAGTAGTCGCTATTAATAGGAAAATTAAGTTCCAGATGGTTTCTCTGACTCACGGCGGCCATGTTTGTGCCCCTCGGAAGGACACAAATATGGCGTCTCCATACTGAGCTTTATAAATTTGCGTGGAAAGTTTCGGCAAATAACTCGCAAACGGTGCACCGCACAGACCTGAGATTTGGACAAATCGTTTATCTATTTATCTTCTACAATATCTGAAATTCATAGCTTCTGTCGTTGAATGGTTTCGATTTTATTTTTTTATTGCGTGACAGTGAAAACCACCAATAAGCAAACAAATATTACAAATAGAACAGAAACGTGTGAAAAATCCCAACTGGCAGAAGGCTGATCAGCTGGCTATTTACAAAGCGTAGAGGAGTTGAGTTCGGGACTAACCCTAACCAATAGGCCACGCTGCCCCCTCCTGCCTCTACGAAGTGCTTTTCATCCAAGAAATGAAACCTAAACTGAAAACTCAATCAACTCATTAAAGCAAAACTATTTAGTACTTAATTAACACTCTCTACATTCCACATTGTAGAGTCTTTTATCATATGCAACGATACTTTCACGCGCATTCTCAACATATATAGAACGAGTTCGTATGGTGTGATCGTCCGGGTGAGTGTAGTTCTGAAAAGAAATAATTCTTGATAGAGTAGATGGGGAGCATCCTTTACGGCTGGGGTGTCATCGATTAACCAAAATCGAACAGAAAGACGAAAGGTAGTGCAAGGAAAAAAAAACACAATTAAAACACATCTGACACATTCGTTACCTCCCACTTTGCCAGTCTGAAGAATCATGTGGTAGGCCGTTTCTGTTGTGCTGATGTTGAATTTTTGGATGTCCTCTAAAGGTTTTACACCACGGACCGGCTTCACGGGAAGTTTGTCTTCAGAATCTGATGAATCTGATTAAAAAATGGCAAAGATCAGACAACTATCAGCATGGTTCCCGTACATAATTAAATCAAAGAAGAAGGGTCTTATTTATTTATTTTATTTATTTAACATTTGTTTATACACGGTTAAAAATCATCAGGTAATATACTATTATTTAAAGGGACAGTTTCACGGTTCGGCGCATGTCCATATTATATATTCGCCTGTGCACGCTTTATTGCAAGGCCCGCTTTTTCATTGTTTATGAACCAGTCGGAAGCGAGTTGCCTGATTTCGCATGCAAATAGCCATAAAATCATCAACCGTGGAATAAATCATACGGGCCAAAACTAAATTCAACGGTCCACTAAGCTTGTAAAATCCACTAAAATCTTCTCACAATTTTGGTCATCCGTCATTTTGGTACGTCTAATCATAGTATGTGATTACTGAACTACATGTGAGTGGGGTTTACTAAGCGATAACATTGATAAAAAGCGAAAAAAGTATTTTGATTTCTGGACATGCGCCAAACCGTGAAACTGTCCCTTTAAAGTTATATATTGTCGGTGGCCTGATGGTTAATGCTTGGGCAAGAAATTTTCCCTTCTCAGTCACAATGCTGCTGTCTGCCCAAGAGTATTAATAAGAACCGTTAAACTTGTGAGCTTAGTAGAGAGTTTTTGAAAAACCACTTGATGTTCATGATCCAAGAAGAATTCTTTATCATAAAACAAGGATGACCATTTTCGAGACATTCTTGTACTATTAAAATTCATCCAGGATCGAAAAATAAAGCGTGCAGGGAGAACGTGCATCATGACTCCTTCACAAGTAGAACACTGTCGTTTCAAATGAGAACCAAACAAAAAGACCAATGGTATTTGTGATCATGAAAAACACCGAATAATACGTTCGTTTCCTGAATACCTTGAAAAAGGGGTCGTTGTCGTGCTCGCCTTGAAGAAGCCCTCGCCGCCGTGGGATAGTCGTCTTCAAAATATAATTCAATAGAATAACAACAATCAAACAACTATCACCATTTTGTAAGTTCCCGCCTTTTATATTAAACAAGAACAGGTTAGTACTAGTGTCAGACACCTCTGCAGTTACTTTCTACACCCAGAAGCCCAAAAGTAAAAACATGTACCGGCGAGACCTGTTAGAGAAATCTGACGAAATGATGGGAGTAAGATGTGCATAGACTAGAGCTAGCATCCCGTTCAGTGAAAGTAGAAAAAAAATCCTAATCGCTTCAGATGCCACAGAATTACCTTATTGTTGCTTATTTTCGCGGGACTTAATTTTCGCGATTTTCAAAAAATCGCGAAATTAAAGTCCCGCGAATAAAGCTCCTCGCGAAAATTAACCACGCGAAATTTAATACCCTACTATATATTTTGATCAAAGTTAACGTCAGTTTACTACATAATTATACTGTGGATGTTTTCTAGTTAAGGTTCGGCGTTCGAGTTTTCTTTTTCTGAATCAATATCATCTTTCTGTAGTTCTTGTAAGATATCCTTGGTGCAGTCGTCAAAGTAGCTCTGCTTTGTTGGAAAGGAACATGTCAAACTAATTTCAGTTTCGTTTTGGCTTAGTACAGTGTCACTGGAAACTATTGCCATGGAAAATTAAATCAGTTGTGCCAATTCTGAGGCTAAGTATTTGTTAATGCCAATCAGTATTTTGACAATTTTCGCGAATTAGTTCCTTCTAACGTATTTTTTTGGCCAAATGGTGAAATTTAAGTTCCGCGAAATATGCCGCTTCCATTTTCGCGAAATTAAGTTACCGCGAAAATAAGTAACAATAATGTAGTTTCCGTAAAAGTTTAGCGCTACATAATAAAAACACGTAATACCTAAAAGAGAGAGTTGTTAATTTTAATAATTGACTGAGTCAGAATGAAAATCAGTACCAAGATTCCAATGAAAGGAGCAGGAAAGGAAGGCGTTGCGGGGCCAATTTTCTTTGCCTGTTGTTTTGCTTGTTTCTTTGTTGTTGTTGTTGTTGTTGTTGTTTTTTCATGGCTCAAGGGACAAGAGTGAAGGCAAGAATAAAACTTAGATAAAAGAGAAAGACATGTTCTAAAATTTGAAATAAGCCTTGTATTGGGATTATATTTTTGCTCAACAGGTGGGCTTATTTTCGGAGCGAGAAAAGAATTCGATGAAACTCTCCAAATATGATCTACGATTTGAGACACAAAACAAGTCCTTTTGGTGTTTGAAGCATAACATTTTCGCCATGAATATTCAGTATTGCTTGCGCATTTTTCATGAGTATTCGTTTTTCCTTGCCTATTTTAAGGTCAAGGTCAATATTTGGTCATTCCAAATGAGTATGAGTAATTCCAAGAACCAAAAAATACTTCCCAATCAACACAAAACTAAGAGCAGCGCCAATGATATTTTAATAATAGCTCAAACGTTTCTCACCTTTAAATCTAAACTCGCATTCTGAACCGTAACTACTGTCAGAATCCCAATCCTTTGATTTGCTTCTCGTGGGAAAATCATCTGCTGTCCACAAAGCAGCTGAGGGAAGCGTCCAGTTCCTTTCCACTCCTGTTGTATGAAAAGAGGCGAAAACAGGATTCGCAGGAAGGCAAAATCACTTTTTCTATTTTCATTATCGGGGCTAAATCACTCAGTAAGGTGCCTTAATTTGGTAAGAACACATTCTTAATTATCGTGGTACCTTGTGCACCACATCATTCTGAAAATCAGTACAATTATATAGGTCTTACAGTGTATTGTTACGGTCCCTTTACATGCCTTTAGATATGCAAGTTGTTTTCTTGTCGTTTTCTGTAAAAAAAGTATTTCGCGAGATCGCATTCATTGGTAAGCAAGGATTGTAGCCTCCTCATTCATAAAAAACTGAAACGTTTGGATGAAGAGGACCACGAAACGAAGAATACAACTGCTTGGCTTGTCTCTTGGCGCATCTCTTGCTCAAGAAATACTAGTTTCAGACGTCACTTTAAGCGTAAACACTGTAAAACCAAACCAAATTGCAAGCCTCGTACTACATGACAAAAGGGCAAAATTTATTTGCCAGTATTTCTTTAACTGGAAGAGCTGGTATTCTTCAGTGTCAGTAATGTTGAATTCTGGCAGCCATTCATGTTGTTTAGCACCTGTAGCATCAACTTTTTTATGATTCACACGCTCACGAAACTAAAAAAAAACAACTTAAAAAAGACCAATAGAGAACCCTGCAATGAAGAAGAACAACAAAAGATGTCTTATCTGTCAGTGAAAAACTGAATTCCAACATTTTGGCATAAAAAATGTACTGTTATTTGCTTGGGCAATAACTGTTTTTCAGCGGACGTCTTATCAGAACAGACCATTTCCCGAGTTACTCGTATTAGTCAGGCGCGAAAGACAATTCCTGTGAACAGTATGTTGAGGTAGAGAATGAGAGATTTTTTCCAATAAATAACTTCCGCGTGTAGATGATCTAAAAAGAACACGAATGTTCGATTGAATAATGACCTTAAGTTTGGCTGGAAGTTTTTTTGCAAAATTAACTTTACGAAGATATGCCGTCAGTAGTCTTAGTAATTCCGAAGTAGGAAGCTAGGAAGAAGGCTTGGATAAATTTTGCTCGTGAGTGTAGATATTCTGCCTGCTCAAAAATTCTGCTAGGGCAACGAAATCCTGCTCCAATACTTAAAGAACAGAAGATATGCATCATTTATAACAAATTTGTTGTATATGACTTTTTGGGCGCTTTTATTATTTTCTGAGAGCATTTTTCACAGCTATGTGCCATCTCATGCGAGTAGAAAATCATAAGGCATGTTGATTAGGTTTGATATTTCTTAATTTTAACTTGTCTGTGCTACTAATTTTCCGAATTCCCAAATCCCGTTTCAAATATATATTCTGCTCGAAAATCCAGAATTCTGCCGGCAGCAAGCCCTGTAGATCCGAAGCTTTTGGATTTCCCACTTATTTTTTTGTGAATTCAAAATGCCAGATATTTGTATTTGAGGTTGCAAACTGTGGGATTCCGAATTCCAGCTTCTGATGTCTAACACCAGCTGAAAGTACCGCATGAGCATTTCTTACCCGCACTTATTTCCTCAGTGTTCAGTTCACCAAGTTGATTATCTCCTAATATAAGTTCCTCCTCTGTTTGTGTTTCAGAAATCCTGCTGATTTCCTCTTCCAGACGATCTATCTTTTCCTGCTGAAGTTCAATCCACACTTGACTCGTTTTGGACATTTCCACTGTGGCTTCATTCTCTTCAGAAATCTTGCTGATTTCCTTTTCCAGGCGGTCTATCTTTTCCTGCTGAAATTTAATTTCTACTTGTTTCAATTTCGACAGCACCACTGTGACTTCATTCTCTTTTGGCTTGACATACACAACTGAATCAGAGTTTCTTCGAGTTCTTTCTCTGTGACTATCATCTTCCTCGTTGCCAAAGACTGGAACAAAAAAAAATACCAGAGGCCAAGAAAACATGGTTTACTGTATCCTGTTCTGTCAATGATAAGCTTTATATAACACAGGAAGTTATAATGATCGTGATTGGATACCATTGTTCGTTTGTATCATGCATGGTTGTTAGCGCCGTAGTACTTATTAACCCCTCCACCTTTAACTACCCCTTGTTTTCTCGTAGCCTGACGCACATGCATCAGGGTACATCATATTTTGGAGGTTGTGCCAAATGAGTACGTTTTTCCCCCTGCTCAACCTCCCTTGTACTTGTTTATGGAGGGATCGAAAGAAGTGTCATCAGTTTCCTCAGACGAAATCAAAATTTTGACTATAAGGACAAGACGGTCCAGTTCCCTGGGATACTATCTGCCGAAATTTGAATTCAAATTCAGTTTTACCTTCATTTCCCATCATCAAATCCAGACAGGCGTCTTGAAATTCTTGCTCATCAATGTACACAGTCACAATCACGTTTTCGCCATCTGCCAGTTGTTTTATTTCTTCTGTCACCAGAAACTCTTTTAGATTTTTCTGCAGTGTGCCACCCTGGTATTGTTCCCAAAGCAACTGTAGGCTTGATCTATTTTCTCCCTGGACAGTGAAGCACAGTGAGCCGTTGCCTATCGCACATAATTTGGAAGCCGCTGGAAGGACTGCCTCATTAAAAAGATTTGCGAATTGCTGGATATCGGAATCGCCTCTGGAGTACTTATATAAGACCACTCCAGCACCAACTGCTACTACGACACCACCCACAGTCTTGAAGTTACAATGCACATTTACTGCTGTTGATAAAGAAAGTGACTTAAGAAGTTACAAAATACTCCGTACAAACTAAATCAGCACCGATTCCTTTTTGCAGATTGAATTTTCTGACTAGAAATAGTATTTCTACGACATTTTACATAGTTCTAGGGCATGGATCTGATGGATCAAGTGGACTCATTTCAAACTTGGAATGAAAAAAAGGAGTATATTACTTATATTTTATTTTCCGTGTGCCAGAAAAGAGAACGAGGATTAAGTTAAGGAAAACGAAGGCAGTCTTCCCCATCACTTTTGCAGTATAAACATACACTAGTGTGTTCGAGTGAGGGCATCATTGCTTCCTTGTATGTCCGCGGTTAATTTTGGGGGTTGAATAAACATCCTACCAACAGATTCATCGACTTACATAGCTAATAGTTTGGTTAATTGCGAATACGTGCATAACTTCCCTGAAAAGAGCATTTTAACGTATAGGGGAATGACAAAATCAAATAAGAGATAATAGGTCGTATCAAATTAAAAAATTTCCAAAAAAAGACCACCACTTACCTCCCACCATCCTTCCCACTGCTCTGGGTACTGCGTAGACTGCTGCAGCTCGAGCTGAAATTTACAGATGGATAGCATTGTAGGTTTGCTGGGTCTACCTCATTCCCAGACACCCTCTCTCCATCGCGCTTCGCGCTCCTCACCACCTCAGCCGCTCGCGGTTTGCGCTCGTTGTCCTTGCCCGCAGCAAAAGTGCAAAATGCAAGAGGAGGAGGCTGTGATAAGGTTACAACCACTAAAGCACGGACAAAGATATAGAGGCGTGATTGTTTTGTGCTGATAACCGCCTACAGACCAGCTCATGTCTCGCTTTGCGCTTTGCACTCATGTATCTCGTGTATCTGCTTCGTTAAGGTGGCTCGCAATGCTTTTAATTTTTTTTAGCCATGCCAGTCTTCGGTGTTCTATCGCTGCTATCGCAATAATGCTTAGGAAAATCTTATAGTACACATTTGTAAACATTTTACCAATGAACAAATTGAGGTCATTGTGACGTCAAAATTTGTTGCCATGGCAATGTCAAAAGAGGTCAAATATGTCCTATTTTGGACCTTTTGAGGCTAATAACTCAAAGACTACTGGGTGAAAGTTCTTGTTTTGATAGTTTTAAATTCTGTAGGCAGGATTCCGAACTACGTTATTATTTCAAAAATTTAAGGTGGCTCTGAACTCAACCTACAGAATTTGTAAAATGGTTTGTTTCGTCTGTTAGACAAAAATATGTGAAAAAAAAATTTTTACTGAGTATTTTCTAAGTTATAAGCCTCAAATAGTAAAAAATAATTTATCTTTGACCACTTTTGGCAACGAATTTTGACGTCACAGTGGTTTCAATTTGTTCACTGGTAAAAGTTGTAATAAAAGTTTAACCTCAACGTCATTGGTATAGCTCCAACAAAATACCAAAGACGGGAAGATCTAAACCATTACGAGCCACCAACTCATTTGTTCTGTATTTAGGGACCATTCATTATTTATGCCATGGGTGGGCTAACAAGGATTAAGGGGAGAGGGAAATTCATAAAAACTCCAGGACGTTCTGAAAGGGGGGGGGGGGGGGGGAATGTCACCTTTAAATGTTGCATACAAAGAGGGGGAGGGGGCTATCTGTTTTTTTTTTTATCAACTTACTACCTACCTACCTACCTAACTACAAGTATAACGGAATGAAATTCAATACAATGGACGCTGCTTTTCTTGGAGCCGTGTTTAAAAGTTTTACTTAAAACTGTGGCAACTGGGTCTTACCCGAAAATCGCTTAAATTAAAGAAGACGCTTGCCGTAATTTAGGGGTAAGTTGTTCCACAACTGAGCTCCACTAAGAATAACTTCTCTTTAGATAATCAGTGCCTGGTTGTAGAAGAACTGGTTTGTTTTCAGTGTCCCTTAAACGATAACCATTCAGGTTGTCGCGAAGAACAAATCTTGATTTTAAATATTCTGGTGTCATCCCATATAAGGTCTTACATCATGATAGATTTCTTTTCTAATCTTTGATGACAGAGTTTCCGCCACCCTAGTGCCCGGAACAAATCGTTCAAGCTACTATCAAAGCTGGCAGACTTTAATAAGCGGGCTGCGAGGGAGGCAGGTGTTAGGTGCCTCATGCAACCTGTCTGTTGTAGACATGTGCCATGACCAGACAAACCATGTCGTTCTTTTTTGCCTTTTAACGAAAGATTGAAGTGAGAAAGATACTTTCCCAGCTCTTCTTGTACCTTTAATTGTTGGATTTTGCCAGTGCGACAGAGAGTGTCCCAGTTGTGTTCATAGTTCTGTCTTTGCTGACGTTTTTGCGATCTGCCTGTTGAGCGAAGATTCTTTGTCCTTTCTAACGTACTGAGGTGATGTAGGTGATCTTCTACCAGTCTCTTTTCGAGAATAAATTTGGTAGAGAATCATGATATTTTATTTGTTTTGTTTGGAAGGGGTCAACACGTTTTGGTTTTGTTTATGCTGTATCTTGCCAGCCCATCCCCTGGCATAAATAATGAATGGTCGCTTAATGCTTTTCAGTTGATGATAGAAATCGATTCCCTTCTTTCTACTTTTTAGGTGCGCGTGAACTGAATATAAAAATCCACTCTCCACGCTGGCGTTACAATAGCCACACACACTCCAAACGCTTTTTGGAAGGCCGCGATTACAAACTCGCCAAAACTATTAATAGAATAAAATTGTTTTGGAGTCTAACGAGTCACGGTCCAGTACTTTACATATCAATTATTTAATATTCTAGATTTTGTAAGCTTTTGTATGTTTAAATTTCCTTCTAAAATTTCTACGGTCTTCTACCCGTGATTTCTAAGTTATCAGTTCCTTTAAAGTTCAGATTGGGGTTTAATGAAACCCGTCAAGTACTCAAAACCAGTGCAGTGTTTGTTGCGTTTTCTTTGTCGTGTCCCCGGGCAAATGATTGATGAGTACGATCGAATGACAGTAGTTAATCGAACGTCGTAGGTAATCGGACTCAACGAATGTTCCTGGCATTTAACATTCTCTGAGCTAGTGTTAGAAGTCTCAATGAAACAGACATCTATCCGTGGCCATGATCGAGTACATCTGTGTTCGGAAATCAAAGCAAATTGAGCACTAAAACATACGCTATCAGTTCCACTGTGAATGGTGAACACAATCTGAACCCAAACATCCCATCAGAATCAGGAATTCACACGGTTGCGATCGAGCGTTAGGACATGTTAAGACATCGAAAGTTCGATTTCAATCAAATGTTACGTGGATTACCTATAAGTTCGATTGTTGAAGCCCTCAAGGTGGCCTGACTTACCTTCTCTTCTCTCCTCAGCCTCCGTTCTTTGTCTGTCAGCTATGTCTTCGTCTTTTATTTTCCTTTCGAAATCCTCTACTTCTTTTAAAAGATCCTCTTCTCCCGTTTCTTTTAAAATCTTCTTTAAAATCCTGAGACAGTCTGCCCCTAAACGGTTCTTGCTCTCAAGCTCCTTGAACAAGGCACTAACATCGCTGATGTGACCTTCCCTGTCCGCCGCTAAATGTTGTCCACATATTTCGATAAGGCGACGTAAATCATGCTCACGGAGTTTAAGGATAATCTTTTCCAACAAACTGACATAGTTTTCCCTTCTGACCTGGAATTTCTCGACTTCGTCGATTAAGGTCCATTTCTGCATTACTCTCAAAAGTGCTTTCAGTACGTCAAGGTGGTCGATTCCTAAGTTATTCTGTTTCTCCAGTTCTTTAAACAACGAGGAAGCATCATAAATGTTGTTTTCACTGCCTTCGGCTATTAATCCCCGTCCCTCACAAATCAAAAGCAATGTTTCACCATCATTTAACCAATTGATGCCTTGGTTAACTTTGCGATGCAATAGAGCACTGTATTCGATTAAAGACATCGAACGGCCGGATCACCAACAATCGGCCGGGAACGGGTTCTTCAAATGTGTAACAAGATGTCACCCCGGGCGTTTGTATGAAGGACGTCATTCTTATTTTCATATATGTTTTTATATCATTCTCTGATTGGTCCATTAACATGTATATAAGCCTCTATGCCGGGTGGCCCCGATGACGTTTGACTTTTCCTGTTCTCCTCAACAGTCACTTGCAGTTTTGACGGCAGTTTATCGACAGAACGTAAGAAAGTCTGCTAAATGTGTGACGATAAGTTTTTCCACTGTCGGGACGGGAAATGAATGGACTTTTTCTGCGGACAATAGCACAACTTGAGGGAATTAACTCTCTTGAGCACTCGCTTACTGCGGGGACGGAAACTCGTCACGATTTCCTGTACACGGGAATCTGCGGCAACTGGAATTCGGACTAACCCAAGACTCATATAGCCTGTGTACAGCCGTCCCGCTCTCCTCAAAAAAATCGGGGGAGCGGGAGGGGAGCGGGACGGCTGTACATGTACACAGGCTAAGACTCACACACAGAATTGATCCTCAACGCCGTTTTAATCTTCCTCTTGCAATGATATACAATTCAGAGATCGACGTAAATCGAGTATCGGCGATGGTAAAGGTCCGATATGCAAATCGAAATACAGTAACAATGTCGCAAAATTTATACTAACGACTGCCTGAGTATTACATCAGCTACGTAAACAAGGAACGTTGCGCTGAACGTTAGTTCGGGTAACTAAAAATAAATCATAACATGTACATTTCACGTGTGTTGTTATTTTGCACCATGTAATCAGGAGTACCCAACGGATCCGCTCGACAAAATATCCGCTCTGCAGGCCGAACTTGAGCTGGCTGGCAATTTTTGAAATGAGATCGAGCGCTTGCTGGGACCATTTTTCTTATAGAAAATTTGCTGGGAGTTTGTAAAATATCGATTGTAGCTGGAGCAAAAACAACCAAAATCTCTCTGCTGGCTAAAACAGACGCGCCGCGATAAAGAATTCAATAATTAACTTTAACTTTTAACAACAAAAAGTAAACTATTACTTTATTTCTATTGTTTTCGTCGCTCATTCTGCCGTCACTGAAGAGATAAACCAGATCTGTCTCCCTTTTTGTGTGTAATACGAGCATGTGTATGATTTTAGCAGTTGATCGAGCGAGCGCGAGCGGCCCAAAGCGAATGCGTGGATTTTCGAGAGTCATGTCGCATTTTATGGAGTAACTACGCACAGGATAATCAGCTCCACCGATATAACTCTTGGTGAGTATTTAGTTGTCTACTCTCTCTGCTGATTAAATAGCTTTGAGCAGTTTTAACGGCTTTTGATGTCCGTTGTTCAACTTTTCAGCTTGCCGCCACGATGGAATATAGAGATTCAAGTCATTCCATGGGCGTATCACGGTATATTGTACAGTCTTTTAACTGCCTCCGATTGTAAGTACAGTTTATAAGGTAATTTGCGTGGTTTTCACCTGCGTGAAACAAATGTTTCGATAACGTTTGCTGGAGGAGTCGAACGCCGCTTTCATTGTGGACCATAATTTTGTGTTCGAGCAGAACAAAATCGGAAATTGAAAGAGTCATTTAATTCGACCTGAAATAGCTATTAGCAGGCAGTTTTCTTATTTTAACTCTTTACAAAAATGGATCGGCGACTGACAAGATGATGAACATAAAACTTAAGCCATGAAAACCGATGATAACCCGCGTTTTCATTTAGCAACTGTAACGTACATTACAATTTGAATTTAGGCGCGCGCCTGCCAGATAAACTCTGTAAACTCTGCATCTGTTTCTTGGTGCGCGTCTTTTTAAATATGCAATGAGTTAATCAGAATGGGCTGAGAGACTTCCAAACTAAGTACTGCGGTCGAAAAAAACGGTCCTACGAAAAATTCTTCCGATTTCTCTGAAACAGGATCTGGCTGAATAAACATTTCCGGTTAAACGTGTGTTTTTTTATGTTCCTTCCTACACAAAAAGTTATCGAAAGGGATGAAAATATATCGTAAAGTCAATTGAAACGGTGATATTTTGAAGTAGAAAAAAAATGCTGCATTGCCGGCTAAGTTGGACTCCTGCGTGTGACTCAATTTCCGGATTGCGTGACAAGGCACTGACAAGCCGAAAAAATATGAAGGCGGCCGCGAAGCTAGCCTGTGTACAGCCGTCCGCTCCCCTCAAAAAAAATCGGTCCCTCCCCGATTTTTTTTGAGGGGAGCGGACAGCTGTACACAGGCTACCGCGAAGCCTCAAACAAGTAATATTCCTTTGCTTCATTTGTCTAAAAGGTAATTAACTAATGTCAGTCCTTTCAAGTAAAAACTTAACATGACGAGCGTTGCTCTCCAAAATTTTCCGTTTAGTCTTGTACAAGACATTATACCACATTCCAGGAAATATGACATGAAACTGTTTGTTTTGTCACGCAGTCGCTGCAGTTCATGGTTATATTGTAGTTATTCATTCAGTAAATCTTCTTTATTAAAATGCCCCTATAGGCATTTGTGGGACCTTAAAACGATGATTATAGTTTCTTTTCCTGGCAACGCTATCAAGTCTGAGCCGGCATCAGTAGTAGCCAGATAAAAAGCAATTTCTACAAACGGTACCAAGAGGAATGCCGAAGTGTAGTGCTCTCCAGTTAAGCCGAATTCCACTGTGTCCACTGTAGTGTATCGTTACCAGGGTTGCGCATCTTCCAGGCATATTTAATATATTGCAAGTATAGACGATTGCAAATGCAAGTTTCTCGTCCAATGAATATGAGACTCAGCATTTTCTTCTTTCGATCTTAATTCTGGCGGGAAATACAAGGTTGCGCAAACCGCGCGTACATGACATTTACCCACTGGATGTCATGGAAGAAAGACACAACCAACACATTGGTAAGTTTTATGTCAAAATTTACGAGTTAATATACACTTTTTTGCTTTTCTTTGAAAAATGTATTTGTTTAAAACGTATCAACCTCAACTCACTAACTTATTTTGCTTCTTTATTGCAAAACGGGTGACACGCCTTGACATAAAAGTACTAGTCACGCAGCACTGACAGAAAGCTTGAAATGGCTAGTCTCGCACAACTCGAAGTAACAACTAGGGCGGATCCTAACTCTTTAATGCGAATCTTTGCTATTAACTTTGTGAACTTTGCGGTGAACGACTCCTGACATGACGACGGGTCTTTGCTGCGAATTTTTGCATTAACTTTGTGAACTTTGCGGTGAACGACTCTTTACGTGACGACGGGTCTTTGCTGCGAACTTTTGCATTAACTTTGTGAACTTTGCGGCGAACGACTCTTGACATGACGACGGGTCTTTGCTGCCAACTTTTGCATTAACTTTGTGACCTTTGCGGCGAACGACTCTTGACATGACGACGGGCCTTTGCTGCCAACTTTTGCATTAACTTTGTGAACTTTGCGGCGAACGATTCTCTTGACATGACGACGGGTCTTTGCTGCGAGCTTTTGCATTAACTTTGTGACCTTTGCGGCGAACGAGTCTTGACATGACGACGGGTCTTCGCTGCGAACTTTTGCATTAACTTTGTGAACTTTGCGGTGAACGACTCCTGACATGACGACGGGTCTTTGCTGCGAACTTTTGCATTAACTTTGTGAACTTTGCGGCGAACGACTCTTGACATGACGACGGGTCTTTGCTGCGAACTTTTGCATTAACTTTGTGAACTTTGCGGTGAACGACTCTTGACATGACGACGGGTCTTTGCTGCGAACTTTTGCATTAACTTTGTGACCTTTGCGGCGAACGACTCTTGACATGACGACGGGTCTTTGCTGCGAACTTTTGCATTAACTTTGTGAACTTTGCGGCGAACGACTCTTGACATGACGACGGGTCTTTGCTGCGAACTTTTGCATTAACTTTGTGAACTTTGCGGCGAACGAGTCTTGACATGACGACGGGTCTTTGCTGCGAACTTTTGCATTAACTTTGTGAACTTTGCGGTGAACGACTCCTGACATGATGACTTGACTTTGCTGTGAAACGTTGCAATTGAACTTTAAAACTTTTCTCAGTGACCGGCTAAAATACCCTTTTATTAATGCTTACACAATGTATAGAAGTAATTGTTATTTACAAACATTCCCTCAGTAAAACCTGCATTTAATTTTCTAGAAGGATCATTCTTTTGTACCCTATCTCACTTCCTCTCTTCACGTTATCTTAGATGTGAGATGGAACCTTGACCAAAGTGGATTATGCTGGCACCAATGGAAAAGGAATCATTATGTGAAAGTATTTTTTCCCTAAGAGAAGCAATCGACAAGTGGAAATTAAAGAGATCATTTTCCCCCTAAGATGAAAGCTTTGCTAAGAAGTTACGAATTGCAAGTGGGCTTAACAAAACAAAGGTGTAGATTCTGATCTTTGTGAAAATAACAAAATATTAAATGCTTATTTATGTCCAAAAATAGTCATCAGACGAAAGGCTTTTGAATAGTTGCCAAAAAAGAGTGCGTTTGTGTTTTATCCAGATCAATACGCTGGTTAAAATGTTTTCACCTGCTAATGCCTTGCTGGCTGGCAATCAAAAGTTACAGTCAATTCTGGCTGGCTATTTGACTAATTTTTGATTTACTGGCTCGGTATTCATTTTTTTAAATGAAATCTGGCTGGGAGTTTTATAAAATGAAGTCCATCTTGCTGGCAGTGCAGAGCGGATATTTTTTTCCCAGGAAAGTTAATTATTAACTGTAATTAACATTGAAACACATAATCAGTGACAGTGAGGTCACATGTTAAATTTCCAGTGAAAGTGTCGTTGGGTACTCCTGTGTAATACTGATTGTTTCCTCACCTATACATTTTGTCAACAGCAATTCATGTCCGAATGTTGTACAAATTTTTGTCAAAGATTTTATGCAATAGGGCCGATTCGCACTAGCGGACAAGTTTTAAATGTCATAACATTTTTGACAAAGACAAAATTGTCGCGACAAGTCAGAGACATTTTGAAGAAAACAAAAGGTGTAATTATTATCACAATAGCTCTGCACGTGCTTCTGGCATCCTGGTACATTTCTCGGCACGGTCGTCTTGTGCAAATAGAGACCTTACGCAACAGGACGGCGACGCCGAGGACAACGCCTGGTGAAAAATGAATTTATATTTTACTCTAGAATCTCGCGATTATTCAGATGTATTCAGCGTATCTGTTGGTTTAAGAACTGGCTCAAGCTAAATGTGTAAAGAGAGCGTTCTACTCCAAATAGAAAAATTAAAAATTTGCCGTCGTGGTTCACGTTGTCCAGAATACGCAGAATTGGGTCATTTTACGTTGTTGATTTGCAGAGAACGGCCAGGAAATGTACCAAGACTTCAAACGCACGTGCAGAGCTATTGTTCTGCTCATTAAGCCTTTTGTTTGGTGACGTTCTCGTTGCCGTTGCCGTCGTAGTTTGCGTAAGCTCCCTAATATCAAATAGTCAGGCAGGTCCACGTGGTGAAAAATTTTAAAACGATTTGCATTTGAAGTGCGCGTGTAGTGATGTTTTTGTGCTGACCTGCGGGGAAAATGTGGCAAGTAAACATTTCTTTTCCCCTCCATTTATCGGCACGAACTGGTTCCCTCCGCATTCATTTGTTCCAACCCCGGTATTACCATCCTTCCACGACCTCACCTCAGCACGCAAACATGTTTTGCCGCCTATCGCGGAAAAATTTCGCGTGTTGTTTTTTAGTACAATCCAGACCAAACACAATAGCCAATCAACAATGTATTGTTATCTTGTATTATGAGGGGCGTTGGAATGCGACTTGTCATGACTTGTCCTGCCTTGAGGCAGGACATCGGCCCCTTTGAAAATTTGCACTTGTCCGACAAGTCGTTCGCACTTGTTTTTGCGATCGTTTGACAAAATGTATCGCGCGTGCAACGCGGACCAATCATAAGACAACTGCTTCTTTGTTTTCCTGAATTGTTTGACAAGTTCTTGGTCTCAAAAAACGTATTCGCACTTGTTTTCTATAACAAGTGACACACAAGTGATGAAATCTACCAATTTTTACAAAATTTGTCCGCTAGTGCGAATTGGCCCTAGCCAGAAGGCAAGACATGTAACGTTTTTTGAAGTTGAAAAACAAGACCATAAATTTGACTTTCCATTCTTTTGATTGATCGATACGGCTTAATATAGGTCACAAAGGGTACCACAAGGGAAGGGGCAGGAGCAGGAAACGAAGTATGGTAAGGTGCTTCCCTACCCGGCCTTCCCCTTGGTAAGTGTGGTAGTTTTCCACTGATTAGCATTGTGGCTGTACATGGGTGGATGCCAATTAGAGGGTTGTCATGGCTACCCACTGCACTCGGATGCAGCTCTCGGCTCCACCAACCTCTCAGGCACTTTCCTCCATGCTCATCTATTGTGGATGAGTTTAACAGTGGGAAGAATGCAAGCAAGTCTTGTTTAGTAAAATGCTTTATTTGACAAGAGAATAACAAGTATTAAAACTAAACATAATATTAAGTGATTCTGATTGGTGTCCAGTGTAGCAAAGAATCTTGATATTTGCTTTTAATAGACTTGCATGTAGCCCCTGAAAATAAAATTAAAAAATATTACTACTTGGTGAAAACAGAAACAGGTGGCCTCCTGAAGCCAAGAAGTTCTTAGATGGGACACTGACTCCAAAATATAGCATAAGTTATCCTTGGACACACTCGTGTCTTTGGTTAAAAAAATGCAAGGCCATTTACTTCTATTCCAAAGAAAGTATCTAAAACTGCAATACCGGAAAGTTATGAAAGTAACACCCCCTTGAAAGTAGCAAAAAGATTCGCTGTTCCCCGAAAGTTGGGACCCTCCAAAAAGTAATGACTTTCTGAATGTACCGACTTAAGAGCCGTTCCACGCAAGGTTCAAGTAATTTTGGAAATGGCCAAAACCAATCCTACCTCAAACTTTTTCTGGTGAAAAAGAATTTGTTATTCAACATATTGTGTTTCAATTTATTGAAGTTCTGGACCATACATAATTCATCATGCACCTGCAGTACAATTTTAGTTGTTAAAGCACGTATAAAGGCAAACACAAGTTGTTTAACGAGTGAAAAGCACAAGGAAGCGCAGCTGTTAATGTTCAGGCACTCAGGCATGAAACCAAGATAATGTAAACACGAGGCCTATCACATGAACGAAGGAAACAAAGTAATCGTCTTGGCTTTTAAGTATGATTCACGTATATATTTGAGTGTCACGCCAAAGTCATGCACATTTCCAGTGCACATTTTTGTTATTTTCAGACCATTATAGCCTGCGTCACAGACCTAATCTAACCCTGGCTAGTAACCAAGGGTTCAGTTTCGCCTGCGGCGCAGGCTAGACCATTACAGTCACTAGTGTCTTTCAGGTAGTGTTTTAAAGACTTAGGCAACCACACACGATCATCCAATAGCAAAGAAACGAAAACGAAACAATAGGTCAACAATTTGAAATATTTTCCTCGATAGTTCGGAGCTAGCGGTAAAACCCTTCGGGGGAGGGGTGGGCGAAGGGTGATGCTGATGGTCAGAAAAGTGTTTCTCTTCAAAATTCGAGACAGATTAATCAACCAAATGAAAACTATGACATTTTATAGCCTTTGGTTTGATGTGAAGTGGATATTGTTTCCTTTTAAGATTTTTAAAGGCAATAAAAGTTTATCTATTTTATTTTGTATTACCGAATATGCAAATTTTCAGTTTTCAGCACTCTCGTTTCACACCTAAAAGTAATTTGCCCAGAGATATTTTTCTTTTATTCAAAATACAGCATTTTTGCTCTAATGCGAAGTAAAAAACGAGTTATTGAAAATTGTTCCTAGAGATTTTTGGTGTCAAAAATGACTAAAATTGCTACTTTGACAAAACCTGCAAACTGCCATCTTTGTTTCAAACTGTTTCTCTGCAGAGATGCAGTCCCTGGAAAAATGAATACAATTTTTACAAAAAGACTGGCTAGAAAAGTTGCATGATTTGGTTGGAGGTTATGCTTTCTATGTTGTGATGAGAGTCATACAAAGTTAGCCAATGTTTGGAAATTTTCAGTACAAAAATTGGTCCCAGGGGGGTCAAACTTTAATTGGTTGTCAAGTGATCAGTCAGATTGTATTTATCAAATTTTTACTGCCCATTTGATTACTTACTCATGGATACCTTTCACCAGAAAAAGTTTGAGGTAGGATTGTCTTTGGCCATTTCCAAAATTACTTGAACCTTACGTGGAATGGCTCTTAAAATGCAACCTGACTTGTCAAGAAACAAATATGTAAATAATGGTTACAACAAGCTCTACCATACATAGACTTGTCAAGACTGATAAAAATGGTTTACGGTCATTTCGTCCCATGGTCAGATCGTTCCAAGTCACTTCGTTCCAAAGAAAAGTTATTTTGTTCCACAAAAAAGTCACTTCGTTCCACGATATGGTTAGTTCGTTCCATGACATAGTCAGATCGTTCCACTTTAAAAAAAAATTCGGCTATGCAAAGAATTAAACGTGCTTACTCGATGAAAGTGTAAATAAAAACGTTTCTTTCAATTTAGTGAGCTAAATAATACGATAGTACTGTTTATATCTGAGAATGAACTGGTCCGCCATTTTGAATTTTTGCAAGATGTCGAAGCCGAAAATGTTATATCGTTACTCTTCGCGAGTAACAAATTATTAACTTAATATTTAACTAACTGATTTTGAAACAGCAATACTGCATAAAAAATGATGCATTATCGCCGTCCCAAAATCACAATTAGTTTAATACAGACAATGGACCCCGGTTGAAAGGATAAACACATGTTAAAATATAATATCGCCATTTTTATTGACATACCTGTAACTTATTTACAAGATCTAAATTCTAAAGTCTTAATTGAAAACTAAAACCTTAACCTATGTTCTAAAGCCTCGAACCTATCTTCTAAAGACTTAACTAAAGACTTAACCTATGTTCTAAAGACTTGAACCTATGTTCTATAGGCTTGGTTCACAAGAACTTAATTCTAAAGCCTTAATTGAAAACAATAAACTTAACCTAAGTTCTGGAGACTTAACCTATTTGCTACTTAACCTGTGTTTAGGAGTTAATTGAAATCTATAGGCTTGGCACCATCAGTGAGCAAATCTTCCGGCGGCGATGGAAGTTCATCGGCCACATCCTGAGAATAGATCCAAGCAAACATCCCAAGACGGCATTAACATGGGCCCCGGAGGGAAGGCGAAGTCGTGGCAGACCCAAGGAGACTTGGCACAGAACTGCCGAGAGGGAGAGAGCAGCTTTGGGGTTCGGTTTGTGGAGTGAGGCGGCGGCCGCTGCTCGGGGCCGTGCGGCATGGCGGGGGAGAGTGTCCGGCCCTATACCCACCTAGGGTTATGGTTATAATGAATGAATGATAAGCTTGGCCTATCTTCTGAAGCCTTAACCTATTGGTAAATGCTAATTTTGTTTACTACCCTTTGATAAAGTAAACCAAGTTAAAATTGTTGAAACAAAGAGAAAAAAATCACACCTACCTTGCGCGGGACACTACTTAGCTGATATTGTTGATATGCTAGAAAAAAACAAAGCAGGAAAAAATCACACTTACCTTGCACATGCCACTTACATCCTGTCATTGTTAATAGAGTCACAAATTAAACTTCCTTTTACAACTTGTTTTTACGACGATGAATTGCACGCGCCGTACGCAACAATATTATTGTGTTGCGCGCGCTTCATTACATGTTTGATGCGCTCTATCAAAGTAATTCTGATGCCTTTTAAAATTGTAGCTAAGTGTATTACTTGAAGTTGTCAAGGTTTTATATTATTTTTTGACCTTTTGGGCTCTGATGAAGGTGAGACTTTTTTCGTTCTATTGTTTTCTTTGTTTCAGTGTCGGCTCAATGCTAATTAAAGCACGCGCGTTTACTTGAAGTTGTCAAGGTTCTCAGTTTACTCGTTCTGCGTTGACTCGGTGTTTTTGACTCTGATGAAGGCGAGACTTTTTTCGTTCTATTGTTTTCTCTGTATCAGTGTTGCTTCAACGCTAATTAATGCACGCGCGTTTACTTGAAGTTTTCATTTACTTCAAGTATTCATTCTGTAAATAAAGAAAAGACATTTGGTTTTAGTTACACGTTGACTTTTCACTTGAACAAGCCATATTTCAAGCGCGTGCAGGGAGATTGGGGAGAGCGCAGTGTTGCAAAGCTGTTCCTTTCGCCATTTTGACGATTAAAATTACACGTATAGAATGTGCAGGGTATCAGATGACAGAAGTAACGTTTTTCTACTTACACTTTGTGGAACGATCTGACTATGTCGTGGAATGAACTAACCATATCGTGGAACGAAGTGACTTTTTTGTGGAACGAAATAACTTTTCGTTGGAACGATCTAACCATGGAACGAAATGACCGGATACCATAAAAACTTACGGCAGCTTCATCCTCATGAACACTCTGCATGTAAAGAAAGACACTAAGACACACACAAAACCCAGGAACAGCAGGAGGAATCTGTTCAGTTTAGACATGCCAACAGCATTGGATTTATCCAAGATAATAAAGCCCAGTCCACCCATGGAGAATAGAAAACTTGATGCCAGACCCTCCATGATGTACTGACCATTTACACGGTATGGCATGAAGGCAACCTGCGGGGAAATGCAAAAACATAATCTTGCATCTTTGTAGTAAACATGTAAATAAGGTTTGACACTGCAACTCTGATATATAAATAATGAATTATGCTCTCACAAAACATTGTCAATATTAATTTTGGTTTGTTATATCTGGTACTTGTCATCCATATAAAACGTCACTCACATACAGATATGTATAACAGATAATGTGTGATATCTTAGGAGATAGGGGTTTCATTAGGATGTTCAGCAGGATCACAAAAGGTTAGTACACTTGGAAAAGATAGAAGCCTATTTTGGTTCTAAAATAAAGTCAGTTGAGATGCTGACCCAGCAGCCAGGCAAAACTGTGTTCATAGGTGGTTATTTTGCCAAGTACTCCATAAAACCTTTTTCTATCATCAAATTCTGTGCTTGGTTTGACTAAATAAATCAAATGGCATACACTGAACATAATTCTCCCAGTTTGGAGAATTACTGTTGGAGAATGGAGAATTACTGTTGACGGACTTAACACGAGTCTTACAGCCAATAACATCACGGCTAAACTGTCCAATCAGTTTCAACGGACCAGACTTATAACATCACAACAACTTTTCACTTGACTCTGAAGATGACTTCTGCACAGGTTGTCGAAACATCAGTCACCAACAACAGTTCTTCTCAGAACTACTTTCACCCGGACGATCACACTATACGAACTACTGCTACCCCTGGGTTCAAACCATTTACTAAGTTTTGAGAATTGTTGCATGTCAACTGTCCAAATACCAACTGTAGAGAAAGGAGGCAACAGAAAATTTTTGTGTCTGTTGTTTTGCCTGAGAAAGTCAAAGATGCAAGAGTCATGACTAAGAACCCCCACTAACAGTGAAGGATCCAGTAAGGGCTCCATTGAAAACTATCCACAGCAACTCAGTTAACTTACTGGTTTACTGTGGCCAAATTCATCTGTTGTGCTTCCAACACTTGGTGGTTCCACAATCACATCATAGATAATACCTGCAAGCGAACTCATGTTTTAATTAAAATATCAATTTTTTCCCAACAATGTAAGTTATGCAATTTTCAGTGATAAAAAGTCACAAATCCTATCAGAACATGCTCAGATAAGCAAAAGTCCTGAAAACTATGTGGCAAGGAACATGATCCCACGCATGAGATAGAAAACATATTCTAGATGTTTGGCATATAATGGCAAATGCTACATTAGATTACACTTTTACCCATTTATCTTAATCACAACTTTTTTTGGAATTCAATTCAGCAATAAACTATAAATCATTGCTGTTATTATTAATCAACAATTGGTGCACTGAAGGGTAAGATTTCCGCACAGCCCCATACATTATGTATGCAGCTATTTCATACTATCACTATACACAAACAGCAATCATGAAAAGAATGAGTCAGTCAGAAAATTGTATGCATAATTAATGTATGGGGCTGTGCGGAAATCTTGCCCACTGAAGAAAAGAATTTCCAACAACAACAACTTTATTACCAAAAAAGGACTTCATACAATGCTTCAAAAAAAAAAAAAATTAAAACAGGATATTGGTAATAACACTCAGAAAAACTAAAAAGCTTATCGAGCTGAGCGAAGTTAAATTAGATTAAAACTAGGACGGTGGTTGGCAATAAAGCAAAATTAAATAAATAAATAAATAAATAAATAAATAAATAAAACGGTTAATGGCAAACGTTAATAGCTAACAAACATTCTACAGCAAAATATATAAAAGCTAAATAGAGAAAATAAGTATTGAATATTAAGTAACTACTAGGTGCCAGATGAACACTCATTAATGTTGGCAGTATTTCTGTAACATGTTAAGTTTAACTTCATTTTTGAACATTTTGAGGGGAGGTATTTGATGTTTTCATCCAAGTCATTCCAAACTTTTACAGCAGCAAAGCAAATGTTGAATTTACCATAGTTTGTTTTGACAGAGTTAATATAATAAGTTGATCTGGACGCAAGCCTGGTTTTGTACTGGTGAATTGATGAAACAGATTGAAAAAAGTTATCAAAGGAAGACGGAAGAAGGTTCGTATGATACTGATACAAAAAAAGTGCATTATGCAAGCTAACAAGGTCACCTAATTGTAGAATCTCTAGTTCTTTAAAGAGAGGCTCTGAATGTTCATCTGGTTTTGAAAAAGTTATTATACGCATGGCTCTCTTCTGAAGAGTTATTAAAGGTTTGATAGAAGAACTATAGGTATTGCCCCAGAGTAATAAGCCATATTCCAGCCAATGTTATTATAGAAAACATACATGTATTATTAAATCCTTTGAGTGAAATCGAAAATATTTTATTTTATATAATGCATATGTTGATAAATTAAAATATAACCCAATGGTGATAATATCCAAATAGTTTCTGGCTAACTGACTTTATAGTGTAATATTTTCAATCGTTTATATTTGTGGGATGGATAGCAAGTATTGCATACTCACTTATTTCTAAGCTTATTTATTTTTTCCCAGTGCCACGTATTCCCTTAGCATGGAAAACTCTAATGCAACACAGGTATTAAATCAGAAACCCATAATGTTATGCTTCCTTAAAGTAAACGTGCAAAACACTGCGAAGTGTTTCATACGAGCCTTAAACGATAAGATAAGAGGAATCTCGTACTGCGTACACGTAATAAACTTGTAGTTTCGAACACTGCATGGAATTTTATTTAGACCATATTCTCGTCACGATGCATTGTTGAGAAATCGGATGCACAGCTTACCTCCGGTGACCAAAAAATACGATAGGAGAACGAAGGCGAAGACAACCATAGCTGATGGAGGTTTCACCCATCCTGGTTTCTTTAATTTTAGGTTAGGTACTTCTAAAATGTGAAAGGGTATTCCATACAAAGCCTCCATTTTGAATACAAGAAGAAAGGGAATGTTACCGGATATTACAGCGAATTTGATTGGTCCAGCGCTGCGATAAATTATTGTCCAATCAAAATTGTGGTTTTATCGAGGCAGCAAACTGTTCGCGGCGACCTGAGGCCGAACCCAATCCTGTGATATGATTGGTCAGTAGATCCAACGCCGCTATTTTCAAATACAAATCTCACGACAGCACGCATTGTGGTCTTCAGCTTGGGACGCTTCTTTCAGGTTTGTGTACCATTTTTAACTGTATTTTTATTTTCCATGAAGACTTGTTACTTTCGTATTTTACGTTGTTGTAGTTCTATACCTAATCAATTGCTTAAGATCGATTTTAATTTAGAATCCTGCTTTCTCAACCAACGATAAATGAGATTGATTTCTTTCCGTTACCACACGTTTTTTGACTTTCTGTGAATTCCAACCGTACAACAGTGCTGATATTTCGTTTTGTAGACACATTCTTAGAACATAACATCGCATTTTTCACTTAAAAAATGTTAGCTTATTTCGGCTTTGACCATAATTACTTCACAAGCTTTGAATAGAAGCTGTTGATAAAGATTATAATTTGAACGTGAGCTTGCAATGCAGATTACAAATTTTAAATGACGTGCCCGATGAATGTGTCGGAGATCAATGGTTGCCTGTACTTCTCAGTCGAAAAATGATAACGCCAAAGGAAAAACAGAATTAATTTGTAACTGCTGTTAGTTGAGGAATCCCAGGGAATCCATGTCACGGCAAGCGCGTGCAAGTCGTGCTGGCTTTCGGTAGTTCGATCGGTACCGTTCGATCACACAGTTCTGGAACGGGTACTGACGTCGATTTCAATACAGCGATAGAAGATCAACAAGATAAATAAATCAGCTACAATCTATATGATCATCTGCCGGAGAATTAAATGAAAGGAAAGCCTTTTCAGGGACAAAAAGCTTTTCGGACAATATAATGCTAAGATATCTGAAGACTCTAGATTTGCACATGAATACTGTATATAAATTATACGAAAAAAAACTACTTTAAGCCACTCTATTTTCTCTGCACATCATGCACAGAGGAATCGTCTACAAAGCAAGCATAAGTTCTATACATATTTACTTGCTGTGGTTTGGTAGCTACATGCATGTATGTTGAATCCAGGGAATTGTTTAGCAGTACTTCAGTAGTGGAGTACTGGCAATTCACAGCCAATGAGAATAATTTGCCAGTTCTCAACAAAAATGGGGTTGTGATTTCATCATGAAAATATACTCTTCTAAACATTTCGCATTTTTTATCTTTTCCAAGGTAAGTCTGTACACAGTTTGGGATATTACAAACAACTCAGAATGGGATCCAAAGCTGCAGAAATGAAGATGGACGATTTCATTAAAATTGAAAAGATAGGAGAAGGTAACTAAATTGGCTCTGTAATGTGGTGAATTAAATTTTTGGAGTTATTGATATTTGTAACAATTGTGGTTGTTCAAAGGGTGGATAATGCTATCCATTGGATAAATGTCTATCCAGTGGATAACTGTCCATCCGGTGGATAAGTGTTGTCAAGAGAAACCAACCTCTTCACTGGATAGCCATTTATCCAGTGAATAGTGATATCCCTCTCTTTAACAGCTGGATCCTAGTGTACATATAGAGATTTCAAAAACTGAGATTTAGTGAAATATTTGGAAGAAAAGGCATTTACACTTTTGAGTGTTAGTAATGTTCATTTCAGAGGTTTTCCTTTTCAGCTAAAGAGGGTTCTGAAGAATCAGGAACAGTTAGTAATCAAAAAATTCCTTGGACACCCCTGGCAGGATTGATAGGTCACCAATAGTTTGCTAGACTACCAGCAGTCCCTATTTATTTTGCAGTCTGTCGAACATGAAGCAAAAAAAATAAAAAAATAAACGCCTTCGGTATTTTTTTTTCACACCTTGCCTTGCCTCTTATCCCCATTTTGCACTTTTTTTCTCGCTTTATGCTTGATGGACTGCGAAAATAAATCTGGACTGCTTGTAGTCTAATAGTTTGCAGCTGGAAAAAAATAATAGCCTATTCCTAGGTCAACAAAAGAAATCGAGTACTGACACTTATTCTGCAACTTTGTTTTCAGGTAAAATCATGCAATTTGTAATTTGTAAATTTGTTTTTGTGAGCATAAGTTACTTTTGTGAAAATTTATAAAAGAGCTTTGAAAAATCTACAGGTTGTTTTCCTCTATAGGTACATATGGCGTTGTGTACAAAGGCCGTAACAAAAGGGATAACAAGCTGGTTGCCTTGAAGAAAATTCGACTTGAGTTGGCAGATGAAGGAATTCCAAGCACAGCTGTGCGAGAAATTTCATTACTTAAGGAACTAAAAGATCATCCAAATGTTGTCAGTCTTGAGCACATTCTTCATGATGAAGCCAAGTTGTATTTGGTGTTTGAATTTCTTATGTGTGACCTCAAGAAGCACTTGGACTCAACGCGGGGATTGTTAGACCATATGTTAATTAAGGTATAAACATCTTGTATAATTAGTTTCCTCATTGCATTTGAAAATGGTTTATAATTTTGATTCAGATTATAAAGAGCAAAACTGAAGAATTTAAAATGGCAGATCAATTCGTGGCCACACTTTTAGCTTCATGCAAGAACATCATTCTTGCTGTCGTCATTTTAAAAAAATAGTTTGCTGCAATGCAAATACAATCTTGAGTTCCAAAGTCTGTGTAAGCCTGAGCTGTTGCTGTACTTCTGAGTCTCCACAAATTCATTGGCTAGCCAATGAGGTTGTGTACATGTATTATTATTAAAATGTTCGTCATTTCCTGTTATCTTTAAAAAGGAAAGCAAAGAAATACTGCATTATACATGTACGAAGTAAAGTATGTCTTATTGCTTTCTCTACAGAGCTACCTCTATCAAATGACAAATGCCATGTACTTTTGCCACAGTCGTCGAATCTTACATCGTGATTTGAAACCCCAGAACTTGTTGATTGATGAGCAAGGACTGATCAAGCTAGCTGATTTTGGGCTTGGAAGGGCATTTGGAATCCCTGTTAGGGCTTACACTCATGAGGTAAGAGATAAGCATTGAGTTATATGTACATGTTAGATGTACATACATGTATGAAGTGCAGTTGGTGGAGTAAAGTGCCAGTTGACAGCAAAGTTGCTCAGCAACACAGCAAGGGTTTTATAAAGGGCTAGGCATTGGGAAAATCGGCCGGCTGTGAACACGACTTTGTCCAGTTGGTTTTCGAGATGTACTGGTACTAAAACCCGAAACAATGAAACAAAACCACCAAAACGAAACTGCTAAAATGAGCAAAACAAAAACCAAAATAACCAAAACAAGGAAAGCATTAAAATTATTGAGAGCTAACCATAAACAGGCTAATCTGGGTGATATTCAGGCTAACCGGAGTGCTATTTAGGCTAACCTGAGTGCAAGGTACACTCCAGTTAGCCTGAATATCGCTCAGGGTTAGGCCTGTTTAGGTCTCAATAATGGTAATGGATTTTGCTTGTTTCGGTGATTTTGTGGTTTGTTTGGTTGTTTCAACTTGGTGGTTTCACTCGTTTTGTTTCGGTGGTTTCATTTCATTCTTGTGGCGTTTTAGTACATGCCATTGGTTTCTTTCGTGGGTTTCTTCAGTTTACCAAAGAGGGATTGAAGGGCCTTGCTCATACTTTTCCTGGGTGCAAAACCCTGATGCCCACCTGCACTTAAAACCTTAATGTCAATCAAGCCCCTGAACTCTGGCTTGTATCCTCATTGCACCATGCTGGTAAAACATCTTGCACAGTTTCTGGGCTTTCAATAATATTTTGAAAGTAGATGGTAAGAAAATAGCTGCTGGAGCTCTGACAGGTGCCCTACAGAGTGTTGTTAGTTGAACCTGAAATAATAACAGAGCTGTGCAACAATTACCACTGACTGAGTGTAACACAAAAAGGTGTGTTGGCCATGATGTGCCTGTTCATTGAAATGCACTGCCAGTGCCTGATGAGAAGATCATTGAGAATCCTGCCAGTAAATTATGTTGTGCTTATAAATTATATATATATTTTTGGAGTGTATTGTTTCGCAAAGATTTGCCCGAACGTTATTTTAAAACTCAGTTATTGACCAAAACACATGCTGTCTCAGTATTTAAACAAAGTTCAATGTAACAGGGTCCTGTGGCTTTTTTCAATAATTTCAGGTAGTGACCCTGTGGTACCGTGCACCTGAAGTTCTCTTGGGATCTCAAAGATACTCCTGTGCGGTGGACATGTGGAGTATAGGATGCATATTTGCTGAAATGGTTACAAAGAAACCGTTGTTTCAAGGAGATTCAGAAATTGACGAACTTTTCCGTATTTTTAGGTTGGTAATAAACAAGTCCTTCTCAACTTCAGATGTTTATGTAATGTGAAAAGTAACTTTCAACTTAAATTCCTTATGGATATAATAGAACAAACTCTATTTTATTATTGTTTTTTTTTATGCGAAATAATAATAATAATAATAAAACATTCATTTGATAACTTCATTTCTATGCTGAGCTAATATACTTTGACAAGGAAGCTGTACAAAAAGTCTACATGCTTCTACTGATGTTACATCTACCTCAAGCAATCTATAACTTACAGATACATGTATTACAACTGGTCCAGACAGCTGTAGCATGTTTACTTAACTACCAACTAGCCAACAATTATTTCATTAGTACAAAAAGGAAGTTGCATTATATGCTGTTTGAAATTCACAGAATCCTAGGTACCCCAACAGAGAAGACGTGGCCAGGAGTATCCCAGCTTCCAGATTACAAAACAAACTTTCCAAGATGGAGTGGAGAAGGGCTGAGGAAAGCAGTACCTCAACTGGATAATAATGGACTGGATCTATTAGAGGTACATGTATATCTTTATTGCAGTTTTCAATAACATGCAAACTCTGAAATTCAACCTCGACCAACAGTTTACATTTTTCTCTGCTGTCAGTGATCTAAGCGGACCTCACAGGAAACAGAAGTTTAATTCAGCCGGGTCAAAAGGTCATGTCTGTTGGTTGTGATTGGTAGATTTCAATCCATTTTGTTTGTTTCTTTTTTTTTTGTAAGGTTCATAGGCTGTTGGCATAACTGTGATTGATGGCAGCGCAAACCGCAATCATTAGTTGGGTTTTGAACTTCAGAGTTTGCATGTTATTGAAAGGCGCAATAACAAATAGACTCCATTTCATTGTGCATCTATCAGTTACAGTAGATCACACAGCACAGATGATGTTAAAAATGGTAAGAACAAAAAAGTAGCCTACAAGACTAAATTGAGTGGATCATTGATGTTCTTACCACATCTTGACGTCTTATGTGATCTAAAACTGAACTGTCACAGGAAATGGATTCAATTTGAGTTTTAAATTTCAGTTTTAAAGCAAAGCTGTAGTTTATGAGCTATCATTTTCACAACTAAGTTTTTCTATAGTCAGGAAGAACTGTTACCAATAATTAAATAGAATGATACAAAATGAAAATGTCAACTTATTCCCTGAAGCATTGTCAAGCTACTATGATATAGCTTCAGTAATTATAGCTTTTTTCAAATCAGTCTGGCACAGTACTTCAAGCCTGTTTAGCCCAGTGCAATATCTCTCAAGGTGAACAATGAAGTTGGCAGCTTGTTTCTTGTTGAAGATTTGTAATATTAATGGTGCTGAATGTTTGGCCCCCTATTTGTTTTAAGAACCTTGCCGATTAGCCAGCCGTGGACAATAACCTCTGACCACATGCAAGTCATGCCAGACAAGTGATGTCGACTGATAATTTTGCCTTTTTTCATATTTTTAGCAAATGCTTGTATACAATCCCGCCGGAAGGATATCAGCTAAAAACGCATTGGATCATCCTTACTTCAATGACTTGGATCTGTCAACTCTCCCTGCCACCAAAGAAACAAATGGAATGTAAAAACAAATACAACTGCGATCAATTTTATTGATCCTTTTTTGCAGTTAATTCTGAATTTTATATCTACATTCTTGTTGCCTGCAATCTACACAAACATTGTGCAAATTGTACATAATTATGATCGATCACCACCTTTCATTTTAGTGTCCTAGCTCTGTACCAAGTTGCTTGATATATATCTCTTTATTAGTTCTAGAAACAACAACATCAGTTCTCTATTAAGTTTGCTTTGCTGCCATTTGTACATGTTACATTTAGTAACAAAATTATATTAATATTTTTAATTAAGTGTATACAAATTTAATTGTTCAGCATAATGTTCGCTAAAGGGACAAAATGTTTAAAAAGTTCAAAGGCTATAATATCTCACAAGTTAAAAGATCAAATAAAAAACCGAACGTCTTCAACTAAAAGTCTTCATACCCTGACGATGACGTTCGGTTTTTTATTTGATCTTTATATATTATAGCCCTTGAACTTTTTAAACACAAATTCAATTAGTTTGATTGTATGATGAATGAAAACAAAGCTCTTGCATTGAACAAACTTCTTGTACCATTTCTTTACATAATATAGCTTCAACTCGGCACCAATTTCAGTTCACTTATGTACCGGTAAAAATTTACATGTTCATTAAATGCCTTTTGCCAAACACCTCATTCAAGATTTGACAAAGAAAATATATTGCTCAAAATCTTCTCAAGTGGTATCTTGAAAAACATTGTACATTTTTGTTTATTTGTTCTTTACAAACCACTTATTTAATACTCTTTATTATTCCACAATTGCACCATTGTACCATTATTAGGTCATGATATGTCAAAATATGACATGTTATTACACTGTAGAACAAGGCAAAAATGCAGACGCAAAACTGAACAACAAAATGGCCGGACAAAATGTCCCAAACTTTGACTTGGTTACGTCCTAAATGGTGGAATAATAAAACCCTTTTTTCGGTGGTTTTACATAAAATATGAGTGAACATTTTGCTCATTGCTCATATTTTTCCTTGCCCTTATGGGGCTTGGAAAAAAAACTACGCAACTCGCAAAATATCCAAGCGTATTATATGTTAAACCATTGAATAAGGTGTATATACTGACTCATACCATATTATTGAATACTGTTTTCCCTTGTGAACTGGACTTCCTTTGATAAAGGCTTTCATTAAGACCTGTTATACACATATTTTTTATGTTTTGCTGGCTAAAATATGTGCATCTTTCTATAATTACATGCTCCCTGATGGGTGCAACCATCAGGGAGGGCACCCATAACTTTGAATCTCACTGAAAGCCCTGCTTCATTTTTGTTTGCCATGATTTCAATATATATTTGTCTATCTAAATTATTGTGTTGGTGGGGGTACATTTTTTAAGTTGGACACAATTATATTTGTATAATTTATGTCAAATATCATTTTGACCTGTTTCCCTTGTATAATCTTCTGTAGTGTGAATCAAATAAACAAGAGCAAAATATTTTGACTTCATTGTGCCCCTTATTCCTGAGAGACACGAGATATTAGATTGTGGTGCATTTCTTTCCCAGGAAGGGTCTGGGCAGACTTGAAATTGACTAAAACAAACCTGTAGTAAATCGGGCTTCAACTTTAAAGTTTCTTTGGCTTCTCAGGGCTTGGAAAATAAATGGCTTTTAGCTTGCCTTCTTTTGTATTTTTTTAGAGAGGGGGGGTGGGGGGGCTTTCACATGCCCCAGGGGTAGTACTCGGGACATTAAGTGCCGTTTTACACCAAGTACTACCTTGCCCATCCGATTTTTTGGTCACGTGTCCTGGGAAAGCAGTTCGTACTCGGATTTGTCCACAAGTCTTCCGATCAAGCCAAAACTCTTCCACGTGAAGATGCAGCCATAGGATGGAAGCCCTGTATCTTACTGAGTACGTAAATTCTCCATGTGTTGCGTGACTGACCTTATTTGCAAGTGGGATTTTTCATGCAGCGTTCATAACGTAACTTATCGCGATGTTCATGGGTTGCGTAAAGAAAAACCCAACATTCTGCAATTGATCACTGTGTTAGCTTGAAAAGGGTTTGGGAATTGACTTTCCAAGTCTCGAGCTCTCAGGGTTGATTCTACAATGGAAACGATACCAGTTGTCGACTTTGGCCCCTTGTTGAAGGAGACTGGTAATGATCAGAAACGGCTTGCACATGAAATATACCAGGCGTTCAGCACAATTGGATTCGTTTACATCAAGAATCATGGTATTTCACAGGAAAAGGTAACATGGCCTCCACAAGTTTGAATTTTACACTCCAATATTTTGCCAGTGGTTTGCACATGTCATATATTTTTTTAGTATCACCCAACTAGTGGACTAATGCAAATCCTGCATTTTGATTGGCTACGCTACTAGAGGACTATTAGTAATAGTCATCGAGTAGCGAAATTCGTGACGCTTTCTTTCGTTTTATTCCCAAATAAATCTTTCTTCAACTTGCATTTGCTAACTTCATTACTGTCCGACTAGTTGGGTGATACTAAAACAATTAGACCCTTCGCCCTCAAGGGCCACGGGTCAATAGCCCATTCGGCTTTGCCTCATGGGCTATTGACCCGTAGCCCTTGCGGGCTACGGGTCTAATTGTTAAATATCCTTGGGGGAGCAATCGTTTGTTTCCCGTGGGAAGAAAAACCTTTGATACAATTGGGCAGGTCTCCTGGTGAACAAGTAACTTCACAGACAGTTGCCCATAATTCTCAGTTGAGCTTATAGTCTAATAAATTCCCTTCCCCTACATCTTTTGACAATTTTCTGCCAACCCAGGGAAAGAAATTCCATGTAATTTTCCTGTAGCAGGTCCTCTTGAGCCTCAAAAATCTGTAGTAAGCCACCTAAATTTAAAACTGATATTCAAGTTAACCCAGAAAAAAATGTGGATCAATGATATAGGCCCTGCTGGGGTCAATCCCGACAACTAACATGGCCCAAAAAGTAGCGACTGCACATAGCGTGAAAATTATCTTGACAAGTGACATCCTCTCTCGCCAAACTCTGACAGCAATGCAATTAGTGATGTGAAGTATGATGAAACACTGACATGACATTTTTAAATTCATATGACTAGTGTCAGATTTACTAGCCAAGGTTACTTATAAAAGATGGCATCATTATCAGTCAAGGGAAACATAACTTTCTATGTTCATGCCCAGTCAGAGCAGGTGGGGAAATTAATGTTCTGGCTGATCTTAACAAGGGAGGTGACGGGGGGTGGGGGGTGCAGGGCAAAGAAAGTTAACCTATGTGGTCTGCTGGCTGGGTGCATGGGTACAAAAAGTTTCTTTCAATGCAGTTGAACACAGTTGTGTTTCCCATTCACCATCCCCAGCCTCCCTCCTGATAAATAATGAACACTCCCTTAGTAGCTGTAAAGATCAGTTAGTTATTGTTCATTTGCATTGGTTGTTGATCAGTCATGAATTACTTATTTTTTGTGTGCAAATATCAGCCAAATAATTATATCCACAAAATATATACACCATCATCATGGAAATTTTTAAATGAGGTTTTTGTGATATCCAGAATAATCAAGGTCGAAAGTAATTATATGTGTTATCAGGCGAAGCCGAAGATAACTGGCAGACTTACCGGGACCTTGATTATTCTGGATGTCACAAAAACCGAATCTCATAATTGTTTTATAATACATTGTTTAAAAAAACGCACTGTTGACGAAGCAAATCGTCAAGGCATGTTTTTACTTCGTGTGTGAGATATACCACTCACCAGATGCTAGCAGATTAGTGAATAATCTGTAGGTTGTGCTGATTCCCAGAATTATTGCAGGCTCTTAGCCAATGAGAAGACAGATATTGACTACAATGAAAAATATAAAAACTAAAGATATTTACTTTCTCAAGCCATATGTTTTGCAGATTGACGGCATTTTCAAGTTGTGTGATGAATTTTTTCAACTGGATGATGCTGTTAAGCAAAAATATGCCCGGCCAGCTGATGGAAGTGGACATGGGTGGGTGGCCAATGAGAGAGAAAAGTAAGCTGATTAACAATTAATAATATTAATATTTAATATTATGTTTATGAGAAATATGACATGTTCTGTTGCCATGCCAGCCTAGCGGGACAAGTCAATGACCTACAGTATACTGACCCTGTTTGAATTCACTAAGCTACAGGGAGAATCATGGGCCGTTCTTATTAGTTTTATTTTTTATTAACTAGAAGCACAAATTACATGTAAAATTTTATGTGATATTAACTGTGTTACCTTAAATTGCTGAAAAATTTGTGCAAATATGTTTTTACCGAGGCTTTTTTGGATGATCAGAACTAAAAACAAGACAAGAAGATCTAAAACTTTATGGAAATCAGTTTCACTTCAAGAATAAAATGTAGCTTGAAATAATTTTACTGCAAGTGCAGGTTTTTCATCCCATTTTCAGTATGTGTATATATGACGGGGCTTTTAACTCTTTGTTGGCAGAGTAAGTCCAGACCGACCAGCTGATTACAAGGAAGCGTTCAATATTACAGAGCCAAGAAATGAGCAGCGGGTGTGTTTTTCACTTTATAATAAATTTATATTCAAACTAGACTTCCTTAATGAAGGTGGGGTGTCTGGGGTAAAGCCCCAAGTGACTTATGATAAATTGCTAGATTCTCCTTACAATTTGCCCTGTGTTTGCTTGTAAATCAAGGGAGAATATTCTTATATTAGATCAGGAGTCATGTAGGGTCTTATTCCATCTACCCCTAAATCAAATGATAGTTTTAATATATGAACAGTAGCACTCTCATATTATACTGGTTTCTGTAAGATGTTCAAAACAACAAGACTGCATGGATTGAGTGCTTCAGAAATACTGAGCTCCCCTTGCTGGAAGGGATGCTATTCCGAGGCTAACTAGTCCCACAGGTTAGCTCCTAGCACAGAATGCTGCCAACTATCTCTGTATTTCTGGGTTGAGGGAGCCTCTGTGAGATTCATTAGTGGTTTGCCTCACTACATAAATATTATGATTACCTAGACCATTACACCTGCATGGAGACCAACAATTTGATACATTTTCAATATTGATGTATATTTTAAGCCCAGCGAGTAACATGAGACACGCTTGTTTTTCAGTAAATGGCACAGACATACTCAGATTCATTGTTACAATTAAACCTAGATTAATGGCCTAGCCACCGCAAGCCTTCTAATAGCTCAACTAGTGGTAAGAGTGTCCAAAGTATCAATCGGATTCGGTCATAGGTTTGATTCCTGTTGGGAGCACTTGGAGTTTCTTTTTTGAGTACATGCCAATGCCATTTTACTGAAATTAAAAACATTATCTTTCACTGTTACTATTTTTTTTATTTTTTTACAGTGTATATTTAACTATTAATATTAATTTTATATGACATGTTTAATTTTACAGGCATGGCCCAATGATAAGATACCAAATTTTCAAAGTGAGACTGCCTCATTTTTTGACCTTTGTGGGGACCTGTCTTTGAGAATTCTCCACATAATGGCACTTGGACTGCAACTTGAGGTACAAAATAATGTGGCTATAATGTGGTTATAATAATAATAATTGTGTTTTAGATTCATCTGCCCTTATCTTATCTTGATTTCTACCCTTTCACTTATTTCCCCCACTAATTTAATCTACTTGCTTTACCTTTTCAATCCCTTCTTTCTTTCTTTATTTTATCTTATCCTGACGGCACAGAAATAGATCAGACTTTTTAACAGCTGTTGCTTTTGATAGTCAAAATTTACAGCAAGCCCTAAAAGTCAATTGGATCCATAATAGGTCATATCTATATCTATATCATGGGGGGTCTTGCAAAGGGAGGCATGCTCCCATCACTGCAAGACATAAAATAATAATGGATTGGGGGGGGAGTAAAAGACCTTAAAAACAATAAAATATGTACATAATTTAAAAAAGATTACTAAGAATTACTAAAAAATGTTAATTATGATTAAAAAATTAGAACCTAATTAAAATGTCAATCATTCAAATCTAAGCGCATTCTTAAATAAATGACTTTTTTCAACATCTAAAACATTGTTTGGTAAGGCGTTCCATTCTCTGATAGTTCTACAATAGAATGAGTTCCTATAACTCTCCGAGTTTGGAGTTATTTCGATGAACCTGTCTTTGTGAAAAGATCGAAGTTGTTGACAATTACGCCTTTTGATATAGCATGGGATTTCTAATGCTGATTCACCATGAATAGCTTTATGAAGTAATGTGAGGCGAGCAGATTTCCTTCTGTTTTGAAGGGAGGGCCAATCCAAATCGTTAAGTAAATTGGAAACAGTTCCAGGTGTTCTCTGCCAACAGTTCTTCACAAATCAAGCAGCTCGCCGTTGGACGTCTTCTATTTGCTTTATATGCTTGGTAGTCCATGGATCCCACACCGGGCTTGCATATTCCAGATGAGGTCTCACTAGTGCTTTATAAGCTAATTCTTTAATTGATTCAGGGCAGTTGCCAAGATTTCTTCGCAGAAAGCCAAGAGTTTGGTTTGCTTTGGTAACCTTATTGTTAATATGATGGCCCCAGTCTAGTTTAGAGGATAGCTCAACGCCAAGATATGGATGCTGTGACACTGATTCTAGGGAGTGACCCATTAATTTATAATCATAAATAACAGGATCGCGTTTTCTGGTTATCCTCATGACAAAGCATTTACTTGGATTAAATTGCATCAGCCATTTCTGCGACCAATATTCAATAGTGGATAGATCGGATTGAAGATCTTTAGCATCACTGATTGACTCTATAACACTATATAAGATTGTATCATCTGCAAATAGGCGTAAAGCAGAGGAGCAGTGATCACCAATATCGTTTATGTATAAAAGAAACATCAGTGGTCCTAAGACCGTTCCTTGAGGAACACCAGAAGATACGTGAACTGGGTGGGATGAAGCACCATTAACTACAACGGACTGTTCTCTGCATGTAAGCCAGTTTGCTAGCCAATGTTTAAGATTACCACGTATGCCATAATAATCCAGTTTGCGAATAAGACGTTGGTGAGGAACAACATCAAATGCCTTAGAGAAATCCATAATTATGAGGTCTGTCTGCTTACCATTGTCAAGAGCCTTGGCAATTTCCTCAATTGCAGTTACGAGCTGGGTTTCACAAGAAAACTTCCGGCAGAAGCCATGTTGAGAGTTGACAAGAATATTGTTTGAATCCAGATGAGTCATTATATCATGAAAAATAATATGTTCCAGGATCTTGCAGGGTACAGCAGTTAATGAGATGGGACGGTAATTGCTGGCAAGGTGTTTACTGCCTTTTTTAAAGACAGGTGTTATATTGGCCTTCAACCAGTCTTTTGGCACTGTTCCAGATTCCATTGATTGGGTAAAGAGCAATTTTAAGAATGGAGCAATCTCCATGGCTGCTTCTTTAAGGATACGACATGGGATCAGATCAGGGCCATTTGCTTTCTTGGGATTGACATTATTCAATAACTTGAGAATTCCTGGTATGGTAAACACAGTAGATGGAACATCAGGATAAGGACTTGGGCCAAGAGATGGAATGTTGTCAAGATTTTCTTTAGTAAATACTGACTTGAATTGATTGCTTAATAGGTTAGCTTTTCCATAGTTGTCATTTACATCAGCACCATTATCTTTCAGTGGGGGAATTCCAACATCATGAGTTTTGTTCGATTTAATATAAGACCAGAAACGCTTTGATGGAACTTCCTTATTGGATCTTGATTTCTCCGGAGCTGTTAACAGATCTGAGACATATTCATTGTGTGCAATGGTCAGTTGTTTCTTTATACACTTTCTCATCTCTTTGAACTTTATCCAGTCACTAGGATTATCAGTTCTTCTTGCTTTATTGTATAGCCTTTGTTTCTTTCTGGTCATGCGTTTGATAGAATTAGTTAACCAAGGTACATTCCATCGTCCATTGATATTTTTTTAAGGAATGTTTTTCTTCATGACTTCATTGATGGTTGATTTGGTACAGTCCAAAATAACCCAGTGGTCTAACCAGGTTGGGTAGCCAGTGTGGGGCTGATCAGAAATTTTGGCAATACCCCTGTATATGGTTTGTGTCTCAGGGTCTGGACAGACTAGATCAGTTATAGTTATTGCCCATGAAAGAGTTATTGATAACCAGAAAGTCAGCGTGCAGCAAGTTATAGATAACCCTAAACAGATAAATTACAAGTCAACAACAATTTTCTTTTCAGAATGAAAATTGCATTAGTTGAAGACAACTAGTTTTTCCTAGTTTGTTTAAGAAGTTGTTGCCACCAGTGGAATGTGTGAGGGGACTTGACAGCAAGAGGATTTAACTATAGTTATCAATAATTTTGACCAGTAAAAGGAAAGGCGATATTGAGCACTAACAGTTTCTGGTTTGTTTTGTTCATCAGCAACTAATAGTTGTCAGTAATTAACTCTCTAGTTTAGCAAGGACCTAAGATGTAGACAAAATTTTGGACGCTTCATAGTCCACAGGGGTGACTCCCATATCTGATAGAGATGGGGATGTCTCGTCCCACTTAGGGGTGTAAATTTTGGATCTTAGTCTCACTTGGGGGTGTTCTGTGCGAAACACCAATATTTTTAGCCGCCATGGTCTCATTTAGGATTTAGGGTTGCAAAAATGAAGAAGGGGGTCCAAAAAAGCTTCAGCCACGCCTAGATTGGTTTCCTTCAGGGATTTAATTCAAAATTTCCGACAAGCATTCCTCTCTGTTTAAAAATACGACTTCCCAGGCCATACACTATCTGGAGCTACATTTTCTATGACATAAATGAATTCCATGTGCAATGTTTCTTGATACCAATACCCGTGAGTGACTGCTTTTAAAGGGGCACTGTCACGGGGATTTTTTCGTTTTGGGGTGAAAATGTGCTAAAGATGAAATGAAATGCTTTTCACGTACACAGAATACTCCCAGGAAGTCAAGAGAAGGAAGTCTATTTATTTTCTCAAAGGAAGAGCAAACCATAGTCAGTTATGGGCGATTTTTTCACAAAACAAGGACACACTTGAAAAAATCAGCCTGATGTTTTCAAGTTGCAGCCATTTGCATCCTTGTGATCCGCAGCCAAACACACTTAATTATAGTCTCAGAGAACTGGTTGGGCAGTTAGCGAAACTGGGTCTCCTGTGATTAGAATGTCTTAGCTTTTCAAAGTTATCCTAAAAATTGGTGACAGTGTCCAGGCTTTAAATTAAAACATCATTTTTTTAAATGATTGCTACAGAACCCAGACGTTTTTACGTGCACTCACAAGATTATGGCGAGCACAAAGAACTGTACCACCTTGCGGTTGTTGCACTATCCAAGCATTTCAGAAAACACAATTGTTAAACCAGGACAGATCCGCTGTGGAGAGCACACTGACTATGGCTCAATAACTTTACTCTTTCAGGATGATATGCCTGGATTGGAGGTACCATATAATATTACTTTTAAAAACTTAAGGGTAATATTTACTGAATCTTAAATGGTTAGTTAAGTTTAGCTCGTTTTTGCTAGATTACTCCAAAGATTCCTGAACGTTTTCCTAGGATGTCTAATTTTGATTTCGGATGTTGTATCAAAAGATTCCAAAGATTCTCACAGATAACCCTGCCAAGCTTGTAATTATACGGAAGATTTTCAAACGTTATTGGAGGTCAACAGATATTTCCAATAGTCTCCCGAACATTGCTGAAGATCACACGATGCCTCAATTAACAAACTTTGCCATTTATTTTATGAACAAGAAATCTTATGTTTCCACGTAGCATTTAGTAGTAATAGTGTTCGCTTGACGTGTATCTAAAGATGCCTATGGGTTTCTAAATTCTATTTGGCCCCATACGATTACATGCGAAAATTTGTCAGCTGAATAGAAACCGCTGATGCCACAAAAAAATGTGTCGATTGTCTCATTTCGTTTCTCCTCGCCAGGTTTTACCTCTTGGTTGTACAGAATACGTACCTGCCCCTCCCGTCCCTGGAGCAATAGTTGTCAATGTAGCGGACCTCATGCAGAGATGGACCGCTGACCAGCTCAAGTCAACAGTGAGAAAACACTCATATATGAAACACTCGTAGATATCCTATATCAAAGAGAACCCGCTCCTTACAATTAGAGCCTATTGTGTGTAGCTTCATAAGCTACTCCCAACTTGCCCCACGTAACGCCAGTCTTCTCTACTTTCTGAACCATTCGGGGGGGGGATTTTAGGGCATGTGTCAAGTGATTTCTGGATATTTTTCCCAACAGAATATTATATTAGCGATGTTTTAAACAACTTTCTAAGACTTTGTAGTTTTTGTACTAGACTATTGAAAAAAATCCACGATGCGGTACTGATGCTTGATGAACACGATCACGAGCCCCAGGCGCGTGTCATCGCAGGGACAAGCACGCAGGTGCAGTAAGCAGTGTTCTTGAGGACGACATACGAGTAAAAGGTCCTCAAAGCGCGTAATTGTCAGTTGCCTAACATCGTCTTCCCTAAAAATTTTATCAATCATCCTATTTTGCAATTTTGCGAATTCTGAAAATTCAACCTATTCGTTGACATGTTTTGTAATAAAAAATATGTTCTTTGTGGTTTGTCAAAACCTAATGTTGGCTCGTAATGCCACGTACATTTCATGTTAATAAAACAGTTATCATGTTTCTCCTCGTACCCATCCTTACACATTAGCGCGGTTGCTATCAACATCGATCAAATTGACAATTACCTTTGAGCTTTCCCAACACACAGCATTAAGAACATTTCATTTTCCTTCTATCTTCAGCGCCACCGGGTTTCAATCCCAGAAGAGGAGTGTCACCGGCGTGTTCCTAGACGTTCCTTGGCTTTTTTTGTCCACCCAGATGACGACACAGTAATTAAGTGCCTTGATGGACCTGAGAAGTACCCTCCCATAACGGCATATGACTATCTGTGGCAGAGGCTATACGCAACATACGAATACTAACCTAACCCCAATAGTCTGAAAATCAGAACTTAAAGTGGTGGATTTTTTACTGTTTAATTTTTATCACCTGGAAATTTAACAAATTGACAATGTCAGGAAATTATTTTGCCCAAGGTGCAAAAGTGGTCTCACCGAAACAAGGACATTCAATATTCATTATTATTAAAATGAACTAGTTTAAGAAATAATAAAGCGCTGTGCAAAACAACACCAATTTATTCCTATTGAAGTAATTTGGAGGAGTACCTTTTGTCACTGATAATATAGTAAAGATTATTTTATAGCTGTTCCGCTTATGAAAGTTTTCAGTTTTTTGTAAACAAGGAAACCTCGGCAAGACTGTTACTCTGCGTGCTCAGTAAAACCAATAATTGTATAGAGCGGTTTTCACTTGAGTGTAGAAAGTAATTCGCGTTTACTTTGGTTTTGCATTACAACGCTCAGTAATTGGCTTAAAAATCTCGCGCCACTTTCTCAACCAATCAGAAGTTAAACCAAAACCAATCGCGATCAGCTCGCGCACGTTTTCCCGCGCTTTGTGCCGGCGTCATGTATTTGCTTCGAGTTTTGATTGGTTCACTGGTTTGTCTGTGTCCTTTGTGATTGGCTAGAGTGATTACTTTGGTTTTGGTTTTACGGCACTCATTTGAAAACTGCTCTATCACAGAGATACGGTATGTCTGGAATAAAAATTCTGTTTGTAGAGGCTGGCATTGGAAAATCTAGTTAATATAAGTCCGGAGAGGCCCAGTTGCTTAAAGCACTATTACATATAAGCTAATAATCCACAATTACGTCAATTTTGATTCAATTTTATAACCTTTCAGTGAGGGTTTTCTGTTTATATTATCAGTCCTCCAGTTTTAACGTCGACTTATCTCATATCCACAAGACCACCAATGAAAGGCATATTTATAAAGGAGAAATTGAACCCTCAATCAACTTTTTGCTGGTTATAAACTCTGGGCTTATACAACTCGTAAAGGAATATTAATGGGCATGGCTTACATCTGGGATAGTATAAAAAACATTTTGAAATGAGCTGACAAGAAACAACTTGACGATTCAGGCGACATTCGACTATAATAGGGTACGGTTTTTTTCGTTGAAGCTTGAATGAGGGATAACAAGTTGTCAGGGACCGGTCATTATTTAGGTGGTGGAGAGGGCTGGTGCAAATATGGGGAGGGCCAATGATTTTTATGCATGCAGGAAAAAAGGGGTTGGTGGGGGGGGGGGAACAAAATTTTTGCCTCACATTAGGGAGGTTTTAGAGGGACGAGTGGTAAGGGGGGGGGGGGGGGGGGAGGGTCAGCAAAAAATGTGCTTCCCTACTTTAAACAACGCTAGTATCAAGCATCCAATCCTTTTTACGACAGAAATGGAAGACGTCTGCGTGCAACAACTTGATCATCGTAGATTATGACCAAAGCTGAATCGCACTGATTGACCGAGGATTGAAACAAAACCAGAAACAAAAACAAAACAAACGAAACTTTTAGTTAGTGTTAGAAGTGCAAGTGACGTTTGCAGTTCCACATTGCATATATTTTCCGGTGGCTAGAGCGCCTCACCAAATCATGCAGATCTTCGGGAAATATCACGGCTTCTTGTACTGCATTTTTGATTGGATGTTCTCTGTTCGCGTTCTTCGAATATTCAACACGCAAGCCGCCTCTCGATGTACACGCGAGAGGCACGCCAGTCACACAAAAGATTTATGAGTGGGGTCTGGGAACCCTTTCTTTCGGGCTCGATCGGACAGTCGCTCGATCGACCTTGGCGCGACCCTTGGCGCCGTGAACATTTTGTTCAAGATGGCTGACGATGGTATCCCAGTTGTGGACTTTAGCGCAATGAGTCTGGAAAACAAGAATCCCTTGAGCGAAAATAATGCAAATGTTAAAGATCTTGCTGATCAAGTGTATCAAGCGTTTAGTACTATTGGATTTGTGTATCTCAAGAACCATGGAATTCCACAAGAATTGGTAAGCAAAAAGCGGCAGGCAGGTTCTTTTACAGGTCACTTGCTTGCAGTTAGCTATTATTGCAGCTTGCTTGCGGTTAGCTTTTTCTCTGGTTTGCTTGCGGTTAGCTTTCACTCCAGTTTGCTTGCGGTTAGCATTTATTTGTTGGTTAAATATCAAATCTAGGTTTTTAACTTTTATAATTTATGTTATTAATTTTATGTGTCCCCTATTAGTAGAGGGTTTCGACCCTCAGCTAGACTGCATCGACACTTAAATAAAGTTATTGATTATTGATTGATAGGGCAACTGTTACATGTGACCTGTGAACATGACCTGTCACCTGTGACCTGTAAAATACCTGCCGAAAAGGTCGCCGAAAAGTGGTGTGTAAATTTGTGGGGATGCATATATTTTCAGGTGGAGATGATTGCTAATGATCAGAGTTTATTTCATGTAGAATTGCTGCAGTGGTTTTAAGTTGCTGGTTAGTCCTATCACAAAAATCTATTTCAAGCCAGTTTACCAATATTCTGTTTTAATTTATTTTTTTTTGAAGCATTGGATGAAGTCTTTTTTTGGTAATAAAGTTGCTGTAGTTGTTATTATTTATTATTTTATGTACCTTGCAGATTGATACTGTTTTTGAGACATTTGACAAGTTTTTTGATTTAAATCTTGATGTAAAACAGAAGTATGCTAAGGAAGAAGGAACTTCTCCAAATGGTTGGGATGCTCTTGAAAGAGAAAGGTTTGTAAATATTTGTTTGTAAATAATTCAGTTGTGAAGAATGTGGAAATGGTATTTAATGTAGAGACATGAAACAAGCTGATATAGAATATGCTGGACCCAGCTTCTAATGGTTAGGCTGTTGTCCTTGCATGTGTTCTTGTCTGAGCAACTGTATTTTTGCAGGTTTCATGCCATGAATACATGCACATATGCTATAAAACTGCACCATTTATCCAGCATGTGAATCCAAAACTCCTGGGTCCTTGGAAATGTTAACTTAAACCAAGACTTAAAACCTTCACTTTTAATAACTTTACAATAATTCTGTTGCAGTTGTTAATATTGTCAATAAAACTTCAGTGTAAGGGAGAGCTAGAATGCCCTTAAAAATAATAACTGGTGTAGCGGCCAACTACGCTGGGCAAAATCACAATAACCCGTATTCATTCAGTAGCATTCAGGTAAACACATTTAATCAGAAACTGCTCCATTCGAACATCTGACAGTCTGAAAGGACTGAAAGATTCAAAGTTATTGTGCAAAATCTCTTGGTATGAAGCAAAACCTAGTTCGCTCACAATGCTCACATGGTAAGAAATGCGCCCAAGTGTTGCGCTTGTCAGCGGTAATACTACTTCGTGTAGTGAATATAAAATGAAACTTGAAACTTACCACTGGTATGTACTATTACACTGTGGTTCAGTTTTACCCTTGGTACAATAAGGTATTTTCCTTTGTTCTATATTCATAAACATCAAAATATTTACCATATGACACCAGTACAAAGGAAAACAAAATGTACTAAGGCTAAAATTGAGCCACAACATAGCGGTAATACATAATAATAATATATATATATATATATTGAACAGGTAGGTAGGTAAAGTCTGCGCCTTGAGCCTAGTGGCCCATCAGGATGGAGCTTATCCCGGTTTCTGAGTAGCATGAAGTGACTAGGAGTAGTTCTACTCCTCCCTGGATGGGATGCTAGTCCATCGCAGGGTTACCCTCCAGCAGTAATGTATTGGTGCCCATTTATACACCTGCGTGGAGAGAGGCACTATGAGATTGAAGTGACTAGTACAAGAACACAATGCAGTGCCCCAGCCAGGGCTCAAACCCAGACTGCTCTATCTGGAGTCCACTGCACTAACCATAAGGCCACCGCTCCTCACCCCCCCCCCCCCCCCCCCCCCCAAAAAAAAAGAATGTACCAAGGGTAAAATTGAGCCACAGCATACACATGAAAAGAAAAATAGTTCATTAGGTTGACTCACAGCAAGACAATACTGTGCTCACTTTTTGAGTTTCAATTCTTCTTGCAGACCTATCAGCCACTGAAGGGGGATGCTATACCCACCTAACCCATGCCAAATGAATCATGTTAATGGGACAAACCACAACACTTGTGTGCAGCTAAGCTTGCATTATCTTGCTAGTTTCTGTAATTAAAGTCGACCCTCTGGGTTGTTGTCCTAACCAAATTTGAACATCCTGCTATATTAGACTGTGAGTAGTCTCTCTTTCGCTCTGGAGTCCGTGGGGATGAATGTAGCATCAAGTGAACACGATAATTGAGCAGCAAAGGCATATGCTGCGACTAGCCCAGGCAGCTACCCATGCTACATGTACTTGCAGCTAAATCGTGCTTACTCACTTAATTCTCACTTTTGTGTTCATTCCCATGGACTTTAGATCAGACTGAGAGAACTCTTGCAACTGGTCTACTGCTCTATAAGCTGTCACTAACCAGACAGTAGTTTAATGCCAACATTCAAAATGTTTGGCTTGTTCTAATGATTTATTGTTAACTTCTTAATGACAGAAGTGGCCTAATGCTGATGTACCAAACTTCCAAAGAAACGTGAGTTCCATCTATCAATGCTTATTGGACCTTGGTGCACGGGTGCTCTCCATTATGGCCATTGCTTTGAAAGTGGTAAGCTACATGTACCTTTTGTTCGTTGGTTTTATTATTTAAACTGTGGATGTTTTAAGCCTGCCAACTATTATTGCTAATTAATTAAGGCAATAATTATTCAGCTACAACAGGTAAAAATCACAATTTAGTTAAAAATGAATTGCTTCCTAAAGGACCATTTGATTTCGATAAAGTTTTCTGTTTTACAGCTATGTTCAGATTGTGTTAGTATGTACAGTCAACCGTCTCTTAACGGACACCCCTATAAGATGGACACCTCTTTAAAACGGACATCTGATGTTGGTCCCGTCCATCCGTCCCTGTCGATTTTCAGTAATTTTACTGTAACTAAACTTCCTATAAGACGGACACCTCTCTAAGACGGACAGTTTGAGCAGGTCCTGACGGTGTCCATCTTAGAGAGAGTTGACTGTACTGTAGATTGTGTTACATGTATAACAGTATGGATCGTTTTCACTGTCACGCAATAAAAATATAAATTGAAGAACCATTCATTGAATGAGGTCAATAAAATTGGATAATATAGAAAATAAGTAAATAAGTCATCTCTCCAAGTTTTAGGTCTGTGCGTTATCCCAAACTTCAGATATTCGTCGAAATGTTTTGCACAAATTTACAGAGCCCAGTATGGATCCGCCATATTTGTGCACATCTGTGGTGCACCAATATGGCGGCTGGAAAATACTGTAAACGTCTGGAACACTGATTATCTATACTGGACAAACAAACATTTACATAAACACATTTCCTGCTACTTTAACTTCTCAAATGGCAAAAAATCGCAAGATAAATGTATATTTTTTGACAAACACGATCGTAACTATATGTCATGCACCGCCATAACTCTGAAATTCAAAGTGCGCTTGTTTCCAAGTGAAGGACGCTACTGAGCTCAAGGCTGCTGCCTAACGGGCGCCCGGTCGCCTGGGGCGCCTAAGTTACGAGTGCGGGCGACTAAATTTTTGTTCAAGGAGCCCGGATGGGCGCCTAAGCATAGATTTTCCATTCTCATCTAATGACTTCAATTTCCTTGTAACTTTGTTCCACTGGTGTAAGATATATCCCGTTGAAAACCATAAGTGCTTCATTTCAAAACGGAAATACTAAAATTGTCCACAATAGAGATAATTTTAGCGTATAAATACGTGCAACTTCGAAAACCAATTATTTTCGACTGTTTAGGACTGGGACTGACTCGCAAATATGGAATGAAGAATGAATAGTATTATGGGCTGCTTCACGTTTCGTTCGCTGCGTTGATGTTTTGGAGGAGTTTTAGTGAATGTGAAGTAAACATTTTCCTATATCCTATATCTCTTCATGCCATAAGGCACATAAGGCTTTGACATTCTCCTTCCATCCCCGACGGTTTGCTGCGAGAGTTCTAACATTCGCCCATGACTGCCACCCAGCTGTTTTCCTTTCATTTTCAACCATTCTCCTCCATGTTGTTTTGGGTCGGCCCGGCCTTCTTTTCCCTTCTGGCCTCCATTCCAGAGCTGTCACGCAGTAGTATAGTCGGTATTAATCAAATACCACTTTGGGTGCACCTAAATTTTCACCTCTTCAGGAGACTAGTAGTCAGGGGAACCAAAACCAAACCACGCTCACTCAGCTCGCGTGGCCCGGTTTTGCCCCCCTGACTATAGTCTCCTAAAGAGGCAAAAATTTAGGTGCACCAAAGATAGTATTTGATTAATACCGACTATACTACTTAGGAAAAAGGACGCAGGAAACATAAACAGAGGGCGGCAGGAAACATAAACAGAGGGAGGCGGGGACAAGCAATTAGAGAATTGACACCGTGCTGTATAAAACGCAGAAATGGGAAGAGGCAGAAATCATATCATAGATCAAACCAGGACTAAACACAGAAGAAGAAAGGCAAATTTTGAAGTATATCGGTCAACCACCAACAAATACCAAGCAAATAGCCAGCCAATAATATTGGTTGATAATGACATAGTAGCGCAAATGCAAAAAATGAGCCCACAAGATGTAATGAATCTTCTTTTACCAAGCAATTAGAGAAACACACCAACAAGTATAAACATGGCAGGCACACTTGAACTAATACAAGCACTTCCGGCTGAACTTCGGGAAAAAATCTGTACAGAGTATATTATAATACGACTCTGGCAGCGTAAAATGCTTGGCTGGGACAAAGTACACAAAGAGTTAGAAAAAATCCCATTCTGTAAAAGGAGGGAAAGTTTTGTGAAAGCGATGTTTTGTCTTGAACATAAAAATTGCGGTGTTGATGGTATATGTGTTCCGTGCAGTCGAAAAGAAAATATAAATCATTACGCTTTCCCAGACAAAGACGAATACAACAGCCCCAGACGCTGTATTGAGATATGCGATGATGATCTTGAACATACTTGGATCCTTTGTAAGTTAAGGGGTTTAGACCCAACGCGAGAAATCTTTCAGAGGTTTTACTGAGCGGCCGATACCTTCGTTTGGTTGTGCAATATTTTTGTTTCGAAATATGTGAGTTGCGTGACATTTTTCTCAGAAAGATACCGGAAACCAATATTTATATTTCCCAGGCCCCTTGGACGAGCAGAATAACACAAAACATGGCGGTCGCCTCACGATTTAGTGTTTGGGCCGAAAAAAGACGAAACAGAGCAGATGTTACAAAAAAAAATACGCTCAGTTAACGCGCTGTAAGTTTTTGTGCCCCCACAGAAGCTGGCTAAGTGAAGCGACGAGAAGAAATCGAGAAATAACAGGATTTGATCACAGAAATTTTGTCGATCTATCGAGCGATCTTTCCAGAACATGGACTCGTTCGAACCTGTTTACTTTTTTTGTGCCTCTTGCATAGCCTCTACGAATTGATATGTTATCTGTCTGACTTCGTTCTGCCAAACGGGAGTAGAAAGTTCGTTTAAAATAAAGCAAATCGCGTGGAAAAGGACAAGCATTTTGGCCTCTTGGCTATATTATATTTACAAATCTTACCAAGTCTTTAAAAGCGCATGCGTACGGGCTCAAATAGGTGAAGAACAGAGAAAGTGGCACCACAAGGGTCAGAAATTTTAAACTGAAACAAATAAATAGAAATTTTGCCCATAGACTAGCTAGTTCACGAATTCTGGTGAAGCCAAGAGAGGTGTGGTTGGCCCCCACTGAATCTTGCTATAATGGCTTGTGCAGATGGTGAGTTACGGGGTATAGGGGAACTCCTTTCAGTGGGAGATGCCCCTTGGGTGAGCCCGCTCCGGCCCTACTGATAACGTGGGGGTGCTCAGAGATCCCTCGGGATTTCAAACCTCGTACCCAGAGGTAAAATGGGGGGGACAGCCGCCTTGTCAGCGGCGGGGAAAAGACCTAGCCGGGGCTAGGCAAAGAACAGCCAACGAGCACCCCCCGACCAGGGTTTTGCCCTTTTGTTTGACCTGTCACGCAACGTCACGCGTGACGGTAACACAACAGAGTCACACAACATCACGAAACGTCACGCGTGAAGGTAACGCTCTTGTAACGCAGTATAGAAAAAAGACTTGAAAGACTTAGAGAAAAAGACTTAGAGAAAATTTTTTGAAAGACTTAGAGAAAAGACTTAGAGAAAATTTTTTGAAAGACTTAGAGAAATTTTGAAAGACTTAGAGAAAAAGACTTAGAGAATTTTTTTGAAAGACCCCCGCAAACTTACTACCTAAAAGAAAAATCGTCTTTTAAAATCAAACTTACTAATACACGTTTTATATTAACTGGGGGTGATTTTGGGCGGTCGGGATTAGTTAAATAAACCGCAAAATAGTTTCCCGGATCTATTCTATAGTTTCCACCAAGCTCCACATATTGATATTGTAAACCATCAGCATTACGCGTGCTTTTAAGTGGAGTGTCAGTTGTTAAACTGCCAGGTAATCTAAAAGCAAAACCTATTCTTTCATAAGTTCGAGAGGCTCCCTTTAGTTCTATAATTAAAGCCGCGACACCCTCAATTATGCAAGGAAATGGCGCCATTACACGAATGTTATTACCGAATTTAACAAAAGTTCTATCACCAAATTGATTTTCATCGTAGCTCCATTCTCCAGTTATTACTATTCTAGGTTGCAAATTTTTTACGGCATAACCACTTAGATCTAAATCTTTTTGTAATTTGATAGTATCGTTTTCTATTTTGTACCCTCGATCATAATTTTTCAACGAAAAGCCGTTCATATCCAAATCGGTTTGTAGAGTAAAATCGCCGTCATCGAGAACGAAAGCCTGATCGTAAACAGTTCCGTCTACATCTGTTTGATAACCCTTTAGCCCATAAATAATCAAAGCAGCCTTTTCAAGTGGCGAAGAGCCATCATAACCCGAATTTGAAATATCAAGATAGATAGTGTTATCATTGTCTTTGTATTTGCGCGTGTGAATAATGGTGCGTGAATATTTCGGGCTGTGACTGTTGAAGTGCTTGGTATGGTAATTAAGAGTATCAACCGGGTTAGGGGTTGAAGCACTTATAAACCAATTAGTATCAACTTTCGGGATAAAGAACTCGACAGATATAGTGTACTCTCCTTCGGGCAGAGGTTTTTTATTTAGCTTTAAGCGTGAGTTGAAAGAATTGACACTAGTTCTTACAAGATTGAAAGTATAAGCTTTTTTATTTACACTGTGAAGGTTGGAGGTAAAATCTTCAAATGTAACAGAAGTAACATTGTTTACAGCTGTCACGCCCGCTCGCTCCAAATAGGCTAAGGCATTCTTTTTATGTGAGTGTCCTGCTGAAATAGAATTTGAGCCCACATATTTTTTCATTGAACCAAGATTTACAGCATCCTGATCACCCGTAGGATTTGCAAGCTGTTTGATCGCATGGTCTTTCATGAGAATATCTCCAGTAATATTAACGGTTGATACATCCCCACTATCACCCTTTTCACCTTTTTCTCCTTTTGGACCAATAGCTCCTTTCGAACCCGCAGGTCCAGTTGCTCCAGTGGGTCCCGCAGGTCCAGTTGCTCCAGTTGGTCCCGTAGGTCCCGTTGCTCCCGCAGGGCCAGCAGGTCCGGTCGGCCCTTGTGAGCCTCTATCACCTTTTATTCCTTTTTCCCCAGCATCGCCTTTATCTCCTTTAGGACCTTGTGGGCCAGTATTTCCCTTATCACCTTTTTCACCTTTAGGGCCAGCGGGTCCAGTTGCGCCAGTTGGACCGGCAGGGCCGGCAGGGCCGGTTTCCCCTCGGATTGAAGTGGTCTCCTCATGTTTTTGAGTTGCACCCGTAGCACCGTTAAGAAACCCCATTCTTCTTCTATATATTTTCGTCAAAATTTTTGAGTGTGGTTTTTTTGGGTTTGTCGTAGTATAAAAAAGAATATTTAGCATTGGTAGCCTTTTCAAGCAGCTCTCTGTCAATTCCCAATTCATCAGCAATACGGTTATTTTCCCTGGGAAGAAAGTTGAAAATGCAAAAGTGGGTGCAATTATCTCGGATGTTTTTGGGGGTCTTGAAGTAGCTTTGAGAAAGATAAATGACGCTGCAATTGCGCTGCCGCCCATTCATAAAATAATCGATAATGTCGTTTTGGTTTTTTTCACAAACCATATCATCGAAGATTACAATTTTTTGGTTGTCAGTGGGCAGCATCTCAAGAGGAATAACATCGTTGGCACCTTCAATAACATTATACCCAGCCGCAGGATTGACTCTTTTATCGAAATCATCAATCATATATTGGTACTTATCTTGATGCAGGTTCTTTGCGCAAAGGTAAATTTTGTCGTAGACCAACAGCCTGTAAAGCATATGCATGAGAATATTTGTCTTACCAGAGTTGCTTGGCCCGCAAATAAGCATCCGAAAGGTATTTGCTGGCATACAAGGGTGGCCTTGCTTGTAATTACTTTTTGTAGTCAAACTGGGGTCGTAATTGGGAATTTTCATTTTTTTCTGTTATATATACGGCAAAAATATGTCCATGAAGAAGTGGCGAAAACTTGTCGGTGAAAAGGCTGAAGTTGAGCAGCAGAACGACAAAATCCTCACCGCAATAAAAAATAACAAAATAGATAAAGAGTTTGGCCAGCTATCAGGTGAGGATTTGTTCAAACCTATCACATCGCGGCTTGACAAACTCCAAGTAGGCACGGCACCAAAAGAAGAGGAGGAGCAGATCCCAGACTATGGTATGGATGAGTTTGATTTAAATAACCCCTTCGACGGAGATTTTAACCCGGATGCGGAAACACCACTACCAACACCATCACCAACACCACCACCATCACCAACACCATCACCATCACCAATATCAACACCACCACCATCACCAACATCAACACCGTTGCCGCCTTTAGCTGAAGAGGAAGAAACGGAATTAATGGAAGAAAGTGGGGATACCCCACACCCCAGCGGGATAAAACCCAAAGAAAGTAAATGGGGGCCACCACAAGAACCAGGTATCAAGGGGTCAGAGTCAGTTGACCTGCAGACACTGAGCAGCATGTTAACAAAAAATAAAGACAATCCTGACTATGTCGTAAAAAGCAAAAAATCAAAATTCCACGGCTACACATTGGCCGACATAAAAAAGGCGAGAGATGAAATTCTTGACAGGAGAAAAGGGAATAAACAACCCCATCGCGAGGATTTCGCCGATTGGATGAACCCCCTACCTCCTGAAAGGGAAATGGAAGGAAGCGGAAGTGTAGATCCAAACGCTTTGGTTGAAAGGCTACACATAAGCTTGGCGTCTATACAGGCGGGCAACACTTCACTGAAGCTGAAAAAACAGGTCAAGCAGATGTTAGGGTTGCTGGTAAAGCTAAAGGAAATAACACAAAAAGAAGCCCACAAAATTTTGAGTAATATTATATAAGCATGACTCATTTCCATTTCAACCTGTTGCTTGACTCGCAGCTGGCTAAACAAAACAACGCCAACAGCAAGTCACATGACTTCACAATTAAGTTTGACCCACCAATTGCTTTAGAACCCTCCAAATCGTACAAGGCGGCGTTAAATGAGCTGGTATCTATGTCTTATTCGTGGTACAACATCGCAAAACGATACAACAACAACGAATTCAAATGGCGGAAAAAAACAGAGAACTGGAAAACCGTGACAATCCCGGACGGGATGTATGATTACAAAGGTCTCAACACCACCATCCAGTCGCTTATCGGAAGAGTGGATCCCAAGGATGAAAAATCCGAGTTTATTGTCCAGCTGTATTTTCACAGCACAACGTATCGGGCGGTCATTCTGTTGCAGGACGGCTACGAGCTTGATCTAAGTGGAGGTGAATTTGCTGCGTTGCTGGGTTTTGACAAGAAAACAATAGACGGAGCGAACAATAGGAGCGACCGCGTGCCAAATATAACAAGAGGCGTCGACTGGATCTACATCCATTGTGATCTCATTACAAGAGCAGTGGACAACATCGGGGGCGACGTTATGTTCTCTTTTTCAACTGCTGAACTCACAGTCAGCTACCCCTTTTCAAAAGAGCCCCGCCGCCTCCTGTGGCACCCGGTGAACAAAAACAGAATCAATGCGATAAATATCAAAATCACGGACGGGCGCAACAACATTATAGATCTGAATGACCAAGACGTTGCTTTAAGCATAATCATCGAAGAAGAAAAAGAAAAATAATTTACACATAAGTATAATAATGAATCATCCGAGTGAGTGGGCGAGATATTATGACGCACCAAACGGAACATATAGATACAGACACAAAGGTACGGGGGTTGTAAGAGACACCCTGATGAATATAGGAAAGCGGTTCAAAAAGAAGTTCACCCGTCAGACGTTGGAGAAGGCTGTAAATGAAGCCTCGAAGCAAATGCTGAAGAAAGCTGCAGAAAAAGCAGAAGAAAAAGCGGCTGACAAGATACAAGCCGTTTTGCGAAGTGGGGATACCCGCACCCCAAGTGTAAAACCTAAGGGTAAAAAGACCCCGCAGCGTACACTTAGTACCGAGTCGCGGCAGAAACTGAAGAAGATGCAAAGTGGGGTACCTAAAACTAAACTAAGCGGGGATTCACGGAAAAAGTTGCAACAGATCTTAAATCTCGGTCGGGCTGCAAAGTTGAAAGTAAACCAATTGATAGCAGAAAATTAAAATAATTTTTTAAAAAGATATATAGGACGCAAGATGTTCAGAAGCCACAGGCATTTGGAAAAAACAGAGTATGTTCGTGTCATGTTAGACAAACCGATCACTATCCCGGGTAACAATCAGCACCAGGTAAAAACAAACTATAAATTCACACTCACCGACCGAGACAACTGGTTTGACTGGTATAACGCCTACTTCCGGGCTGATTTCACTTTCGAGGCAACCGCGGATGGCGCGCAAGTTGCAGCAGACGCCCGGTCAGCGCCCATTAACGGTTCGTTTTCACTGATAAACAAACTTGTGGTAAAATCATCGGGCAAAAACATTTACAACGTAGACAACATTCACAAGTTAATATTCATCAAAAACTTGTTGGATTTTTCTGATGACTTTGCGAGGAGCGCAGCGAAAGATCAGTTTTGGTATTTGGATACAGATAATAGCAATGTAACGGCCGCCGCTGCCACTAACCTTGGAATCAGACAAAGGGGCTTGCTTGCCCACGCCGGCCTCACGGTTGAAACCCTCATACCGCTTAACAGGTACTCATTCTTCGAAGAGCTGAGTGACAAGCTTCTTCCCCCCATGCAGATGGAGTTCGAAATTGAGCTACAATCGGATGCAGAGCTGATTTGGCAAAACGATGGCACCAATCGTAGGGTAGTGGTGAGAAACTTCGAGCTGTGGGTTCCAATGCTGCGTTTTACCAGCGAAGGACAGAAGCTCGCAAACGAAAACTTTTTGAAACCTCAGAAATGGACGTACCTGAATGAAATGATCCAGCCCAGCAGCAGCCGGCGTGACGCTTTCGGTGCCTGGCAGATAAATCCCGGCGTAAAAGACGCAAAACATGTTTTCATTTTCATACAACAGTCAAGGAAGAAGGACGCCTTGACTCAAAACCCCTACTTCTTTGACACCTTTAACATTGACGGAGACAATTCAGCCAAGCTAGCGACCTGCCGGCTACAGTACGGCTCTTCACAGTACTATCCGGAGCTGGACTACGACGAAAACTTCAAACTGCGCATTCTTAATGACTTAAAGAACTACCGGTACCGCAAAAACGACTACAACACCGGTGTTCAGCTTCAGCCCAACAACTTCGGGACGCTGTACCCAGTACTCTATTTCGACCTACGTGAAAACAAGGATAACAAGACCAACGACCCGAAGCAGATGGTTTTCCACTACAAGCTCAACGAGGCGGCCAACGCGCAAGACTACACCATTTATGCAGGAATTTTGTACGAGTCCGAACTTGTTCTCAGGCAGGTGGGTAATGAGCTGGTGATGGTTTAAAATAATTTTTGTAATAAGTATAAAAGATGACGACTTACTATCCGCACAAGATTTCACTTTCAGACGGGCAGAAGGTAAGCCTCGCGCGGGCCTTTGGGCCAGGAGAAGCAGTTACACTCAGATTCAAAAACGAGGCTATAACCGGTGGCAGCGACACTTTGTACTTGACCACCAGGCAGATCAAAAAAATAGAGCGCGCTATCAAAAACAAAACGGGCGTGGACATAGACATGAGCAAGACACAAATCAGACATGTGCGCAAGATGGCGAGTGGGGCCGGCATGCGGGTAAAACCCCCAACAGGAGGAAAGGGAATGCGCATCAACCCTCCTCCATATATGCGCCCTCCTCCATTTATTGGTTCTTGGGGTGACCAAAAAAAAGCCCGCCTTCGTTGATGTCCCCTTAACTGATTATGACTTGCAGCGATGGTGCCAATACTTGAAAATCCCCATCAAAGGTATATTTGCGAGAGACGAGATCCACGTGAAAAACCACTCCCCTTGTATAATCAACATGGATGATCTTGGAGGGCCAGGCACCCACTGGGTTTGCTGCTGGGGTGGACGGGAGTACTTTGACTCTTTCGGTTTACCTCCGCCCGCGGAATGGGAAATTGAGTTGATTCTCGAGGGCAAACAGACCTTTCTACGAAATGACAACCAGCTTCAGTGGGAATCCAGTGTGCGCTGCGGCTACTACTGTCTGCTTTTTCTGAACGAACGTAACAAAGGGCGGACATTCCGAGATATTTTGAGCATGTTTTCTGAAAATACGCACACCAACGAGGCTGTGGTGAAGGATTATTTTACACATAATGTATAAAGATGGGTGTTTACTGTGTGAAAGAAAAGCGCTTCACACCCAATGTGGTGGGAAGTGAAAAAATTACAACCGCAAAAAACGGCAGAAGACTGCTTAAAGTAAAATGCGCCAGCTGCGGCATTACCAAGACAAGATTTGTTAGTGGAGTTGAAGGAGGTAATATTTTGGAACCAATATTTAAGTGGACCAGAAGTGGTTTACCCAAAAAGAAGAGAGAAGAACTTGCACGCGCTGAAAAAAGAATGTTTGGAGGTGGAGTTTTTGATACAGTTGGAAATACAGCAGCTGAAGCTTTCTTTGAGTACGGAGTTCCTTATTTAGCAAAGCAAGGTGTGAAACAAGGAAGATACTTTGCAAGCGAGTTTTTAAGACAACCAGAGTATCAGAAGAAGTTAGCCAATAAAGCCAAACCAATCGCGAGAAAAGCTGTTAATTACACAATTGATGCTTTGTCTGGGGATTTGTTGACTAAAGCCTCAAACAGATTAAGACCAAAAGATATGATGAAAGGTGGGTGTCACACAGCGGCCTGAGAATTTTCTTTAATTATATAAGATGGAGGTATACTGCGTGAAGGAAAAACGCTTCACACCCAATGTACCGGGAAGTGAAAAAAACACTACCACAAAAAATGGTAGAAGAATGTTAAAAGTAAAATGCGCAAGTTGTGGCATCACCAAGACACGGTTTATATCAGCTCGAAGTGGTGGTAATTATGATATGAGAATTTATGCGGGTAATAGAGTAGATGACCCAACAAACCCTCTTTATGAACGTGGGGGGCGGGGTTTTGATTTGCATAAAGCTATTGGCAAGCTGCCTAAACCAAAGAAAGGGTGGACACTTCCGGGCCACAACTATACAGGACCGTACAATCCTCTTGAAAAACAGCTTTCTTACGACCCCAAGACGGGAAAGATCTTGAAGATTTATCAGCAACCCACAGGCGCCACGGACGCAGTTGCAATGCAGCATGACGTTGATTATGCCGTCTGTGCAGGCAAGAAAAATGAGAAAGGCTGCAAACACGCTGCAGACAAAAAAATGGTGAAGGCGCTTGACGCTATTCCCAAAAACAAACGGCAATGGGGTCACGCCGCGGCGCGCAACGCAATCAGCTCGAAGCAAAAAGTAGGATTGGGTGTCGGTGAAACGATCAATAAAAAGATCGGCGAAAGAATTCCGGGCTTTCAACCGGCTCAAGATGTGGCTGCTGCAATCATGGCTGTCACAGGTGGTGATAAGGATTTGTTTAAAAAGTATTGGAGTGGTGACATCGCAAAAGGTGCCTTTAACACGAAAACCGGTCTGTTCAGCAAAAAGTTTTGGACACACCCTAAAAATACAACTGGGCCATGTAATCGGGTTGTATATAAAAATGGAAAATGGCATAACCAATATTGCGATTAGATTACACATTTTTTAAACACATATATAGGAAATGGATTCTACATCAAAATACCGGCTGGCTGAAATAGAAAAGATGAAGAAAAATCTTGAAAACCAGTTGGCGCATTACTACCAAACCTCAGCCAAGTTTAGACGGTGGCACACGCGTTGTCAAACAGTAAGCGGGTTAACAGGCGGAGTTGCTGCCCTTCTTACAGGCTCTGGGCTGGGCGCTTCACTTTCTGCGGTTGGCATTGTTGTTGGTGGGCCTTTAATCGCAACTGGCCTCTTGTTTTCATTGGTGTCAACCTCCTCCATCGGCATCATCAAATTTTTCCTGCGTAAAGCGAAAAAACACAAAAAAATGCAGACTTTGGCTGAAGCTACGCTGAGCTCAATCAACTCTCTCATATCAACCGCTCTTGATGATGGTGAAATCTCTGACGGCGAGTATCAAGATATTGAGAAAAAGTACAACACCTTTACTACTGAAAAGACAAAACTGCAGTTTTCAAACCACGTTGACAGTGGGGTAAAGGTTAACAGAACATCAAAGACAACTTCTGTTTAGAGGGGTAAATCCTACCTTATAGCGGTTAACATTTCTTCTCGCCACCATTTGTTGAAACTTTTTTCGGCTTTATTTCTGGTTTGTACCATCTTCGGCAATCTTTTCGTGAGCTTTTTCAGTATTGCATTTTTCGCCGGCCAATCGATTGATGAGACCTTTTGAAAATAGTTGTATAAAAAACAAACGTAGTTACACGACCCGAGGTAGCAACTCAGTTGCTGATGCCGCTTGAACTGGTGAATGACATTACCCAAAAAGGTCAACCCCATATTGTCACCGACCTGATCTAAAGAAATGCCGGTTTTTTTTAGTACCGCAATTAAATACCATAATTTTGGTTTGGGAGGGTGGCTCATCTCTTCGTGGGGTAAAACCCACACCCCTTCGAGGTCGTAACGGTCGTCAAGATCTTTTTCCGGCTTGATTTTTTTTATTTTTTTTATTAACTCTTCCTCCTTTTCCAGCAACATTTCGTTAAGCGTAGAGAGAATCTCAGTTGCAAATACCCCACCGTAAGGGTCACCCAAACTCATTTTTCCCGCCATGTATATATGTCCGCGCATAATTATTTAAATGGACAGAAAATTGGCGCGGCGTTACTACAGTCCGCAGGGTTACTGGAAAGGCATTTCTGCCATTAAAAATTTAGCGGTCGCTGCAAAGGTTCCTGAAGTTATTGCCAAAGAATGGTTGTTCAAACAAGCGCTCTGGCAGATCTACCTCCCCGCACCGCGCTACATTCCTCGTCTAAAATTCGATGTCCCTACCCCCAACAAAGTGCATCAGGCAGATCTTCTTTTTCTGCCACACGACAAAGTGGGCCGTAGCACTTACAAATACGCGCTTACTGTTGTTGATGTTGCCAGCAGATTCAAAGAAGCTCAGCCTTTAACCTCTAAAAACTCTGATGAGGTTGCCAAAGCTTTTAAGACAATTTATACACGGGGACCTTTGAAATGGCCTGAACTGTTGCAGGTTGATCCTGGGCGTGAATTTATGGGCGCTGTTACAAAAGAAATGGAAAATCACAAAACTTCTATCAGACGTGGTCACCCTGAAATTCATAGAGACCAAGCTATCGTTGAACGTTTCAATCGTACCTTGGCTGAGCGTTTGTTTGGCCACCAGTATGCGGTTGAAATGCATTCACCTGAGGGTCTGCGGTCTACTGTGTGGGTAAAAAGGCTCCCCAAAGTTGTTTCTGCTCTGAACAACCAAGTCACTCGATTGATTGGTATGAAACCTGCTGTTGCAATCAAGAAAAAAAATGTTTATGCAGAACCGTCAACTAAATATTTGAGACCTGTTGGTTTGAACGAAAAAAAGCTCCCATCCAACGCTATGCTTCGGTATTTGTACGAACCTGGTGAGCTTGAAGGCGGGACGAAAAGAGCCACCGATCCAATCTGGTCTTTGAAAGTTTACAACCTTGAACGTTCTTTTACCAAACCGAATCAGCCCGTTCTCTACTATTTGCGCGACGGCCCTAAGCGTGGTTTTGTACGTGAAGAACTGCTTGTTGTTCCTCCAGATACCACTCTTCCGCCAGCTAACGTTAACTAAATGTGATATTCGATTGGTTCGGTGTGTATCCCGTCTGGTAGTACCCATCGTTTGTCATAGTATGCACTCAACCCCAGCTTCTCCTGCTCGTAAGTTACTATTTTTCCATCCCGCATTCGAAAACCTCTGTTTGTTGCCATATCCTTGCTTCCTTCCAGCGCTGCTTTGAAACGTTGCCAGTTTATAATGTTTTGCTTCTTTGACACCCCTTTTGTGCTTAGCTTCTGCTTTTCTCCCCTGTCATCCGCGAAATAACATTTTGAGCACAGCGCTATCATCCGCTCCCCCGCAAACTCCATCTTAAATAAACCCGGCGTTCTACCACTCCACTTGTCCCATGCCAACCAATTCTTTTTTTGAGCCTCAAATTCTTCTTTCATCTCTGGGCGCACAATGTCTTCTAGTTTCTTACCCGAGATGGCCAAATAGTTACTGTCCGTGTCCATCTGTATCAGCTCGAAATCCTTTCTGTCAATGTACCTGTCCAGGAAGTCATAATAAAATTCCAACATCCTCAGCTTTGCCAGCTGGTATACCACGATTCCGATCTGAAACGGTCTTCTTATTGTGATTCGTGACTTCCGACTTTCTAACTCATACGCCTCTCCAATCTCATCTAGATCTGAGAAATATGCGCTTCGCAGGGCTCTGTCGACTACCTTCTCATCTTTGGTGTAAATGACGTTTGTTTGCCGTTCCAAGGCTTCGATTAGCTTTCCGTACCCACTGTTTCCCAACAGTTTGAACACCTCAGCCAGCAGTGCTTTGCTTTTTTCCACGTCTCCTGTCCGGCGAGCCTCCGTAACTTGTTCCACAAACCAGGGAAAGATTTTGGCTGGTGTATAGTCAATTGTCCGATAAACCCTTTTGATAACTGCACCGTGATTCACATACCAGAGCAGTAGAGGCGCGTACACAAGTATCTTCTGTGCTGACAACGTTCCCATGAGTTTCTTATCTTCTCCTCGTTTTCTTTCTGTATCGCGCAAGTATTTGAGCATATGCTCTGGGACAGCTTTGACTGGCACCGTTTTGTTGTGAAAGAACGGGCACATTTCCTCGAACTTTTGGTGTAAGTGATTTGGAATCTCAATATCTATTTCAGCATATCCAAACCAGCTTCTTTCTTTAAGTCTGTGCGTTAGTACTGGTGCGCCGTCTATTTGATACTCACCTGTATAGTGTACAACCCTTCCCTTTCCACAAGGCATTTCTCTTAACATGGTTGAGAGATACAAGGCGTTGGCATCATATCCGAGGATGTTTTGGCAAAGTTTTGGTTCTGCTATTTGATGTGATCTTATTCTTGTTTTTCCAACTTCATGGTATCTTGTGAAAACGAGGCTTGGACCTCCGACAACAGCTTCTTTTAGCATATCGTATGCTTCTCTGCTTGGGCTGTAAAGCTCCGCGTTGCGTTCAATAGCTCCTCTTAGAAGGTAATGTAAGCTCACACCTGGGATGCTGACTGCGTCTTTCATTATATCGATTCCCTTCTCTGTGTAGAAGTTTCTCATCTTTTCCAGAGCCTCAAGTCCGGGGGCGACATCGAGATTATTGTAGTAACGCACCCAATCTTTGAAGGTTTTCATTCCCTTTTCTCGGAACGTTTGTTTACAGTCTTTCCATTCTGACAGTTTTAGTGTGAATTCATTTTTCAACTTTGAGTACCAATGCGGGTAATCCGGCAATCCCGGGTAATCCAGCTTTTCAGGTCTGTCAAACCACTCGTATGGAAACCATGATTTCGTTGTCTTGCAGTCGTATGCCTTTACCCATTTCTCGTAGCTCGTTCCTGGGCCCAAGTAGTTGATTATGTCAAGGAAACGGAAGCCAGAAGTGAGTAAAAACATGATTTTGTTTCCGTGCTTTGCTACTCTGACTTTGTTGGTTGTGTCCGCAAGTTTTTCTGCGAAGTGTTTCTTTATTAGATTAAGATCGTATTGCCCGGAGTTGAAACCCAGTACTGGGACCTGGTCGCACCATTCTTCTATTTTTTTCCTCTGATCTTTTGGTAGCAGGTTTACATCTGCAGGCATAAATTCATTTCTTACTTTTGTTCTTATGTTTTTTCCGCGTCTTTCCAACTCTTCCGCGAACTTGCGGACCAGCTCTGTTGGATCTTTTTCACAGATATGGGTTGGCTTTCTTTCAAGAGTGTCACCGATGCTTACTGAGATTGGAACGTGTACGTTCTCGATTGTGAGTGAGTCTGTCGGCTCCTTCCGCTGATTGTTGTCTCCGTATGCCTCAAAATCATACAAAATAGCGTGTGGGTAACTTTTTGTTTTTGCTTCTGGTAGTTGTTCAATATATTTGTCCCCGACTTCGCAGGCCCAACACTCAATCACTCTGTAGCCTTCCTTTCGGAGATAAGCTGTTCTTCTCTTTGTTGCTTGGAAGAGATCTTCTCTTGTTCTGTCCCCGCGTTCTATTATTTTATCTCGATCGGGGTAACATTTTGGACAACCGTGCCAGTAGCATCCGTGATACTGCAGCACAAGCTTTTTCTCATGATTGTAGCCATCAACTGGTCTTTTCCCTATCCAACGCTCTCCTCCGTGTCCTGACATTGCGTGGTGAATGGTCATATTCCAACGCTTTGCTACGTACTCAAGCCACTGAATTGATTCTTTTGAGGCTTGATTTTTTGGATAAAACGCTTTCTCAAAAGCTGTCTGGGGTGCTTCGACCTTTTCACCTGGGCAATCTATTACGGTTTTCCCTTGAGCGCATCTTTCTGCATGATGTTGAAGACTGACGGATTGGGTGAATCTTGCTTTGCAGTGGATGCATGCATAAGTTTTCGCTAACTTTGCCATATCTTTTATTAAGAACGCGTGCTCTTCATAAATTCCTATTGTCATTATGTTTTTTAACTTCGACGTCGGATTTCTTGCTAGATGCCATACAACTTCTTTTTCATCTATACGCTCTGGTACATATACCCTTATTCCCAGCCAACCTGAGAAAGCAGTGCCCTTATTCAGATGCATTTCTACCTTTTCCAATTCATCCAGTGAGGTTTTTGCACAATCCGTCGGCGTATTCCTGAGTTTGAAAAAACTCTTAGCTAGACCTTGCGCCGCTTTTGTGCTTCGATCTGGTCTAGCTCCTTTGTGTACAGCAATACAACGCCATAGACACATGTTATCTCTATAGGTATCCAGTGCCACCATTGCTTGTCCTCTCGCTGCGTGTGCACGGTTGCGCAGCCAGTCTGGTAAGGGTCCTGTTCCCATCAGTGGTTGACGGTCTAGCACAACCTTTACATCAGCATTAAAATGATCTTCGAAGATCCACATTGTGTTTGGTCTTTCGATACTATCCGCATCCAGACGTACAGCCTCCCTCGTACTTAACCAATTCTCCGCTTCTCCATATGTATTCATCCAAGGGGAGCCTTTGTTTTGATAGTAGAAAATTATGGTGCCGTCTTCAATGTTACGCAACTTATACGAATAAGTGTGCCTCATGTAAAATGATGTCCGTACGTTCTCTCTTATTTTTTCCATAAATTTTGGTGTGAGGTCTTTATTTAGATCTTTTATGATGCGCCATCTCTTGTACCGCCTTCCGTTGCTCTCTTCACCCTCGAATTTTGTGTCTTCGTACAGGTCCAGAATCTCATTCTGGTAGTCTGTCACATTTCTTATGTTATTCGGTTGAATGGGATTGAATTGTCTCAGAAGTTGTTGTCTTCTGTTCCTTTTTCTAGGCGGTGCTATTGGTTGGTAAGGTTTTGGTTGTAAAGGCGGTCGTAAACGCTTCTTTGTGGTTTCTGGAATTGGTTCTTCTAGCACATTCCTTATTATCTTTTTCACAGCGGGTACGTTTTCTGAAAGAAGTTGCGATAAATACCGCAGTTCTGCGGGGTCTATTTTTGCAAGTTCTTGTTCGAGAGATTCGAGGTCTACATTTTCAAAAGAACTGAAGTCTATTTCGTCCATCGTATATTATGTAGAAAAAATATTTTTAATTAATTGAATTGTTGTTAACTTAATGTTGTATTTCTCTAATTGAAAAAACTTTTATACAGCACGGTGTCAATTCTCTAATTGCTTGTCCCCGCCGCCCTCTGTTTATGTTTCCTGCGTCCTTTTCCTAAGTAGTATAGTCGGTATTAATCAAATACTATCTTTGGTGCACCTAAATTTTTGCCTCTTTAGGAGACTATAGTCAGGGGGGCAAAACCGGGCCACGCGAGCTGAGTGAGCGTGGTTTGGTTTTGGTTCCCCTGACTACTAGTCTCCTGAAGAGGTGAAAATTTAGGTGCACCCAAAGTGGTATTTGATTAATACCGACTATACTACTCACGCAATGTTCCTCTTTGTCTTTCCTCATTATATGTCCAATCCAATTCCATCTTCTACGTCTGATTTCATCGCTCGTTCTGTTCATTCCTGTGTTCTCCTGAATTTGTTGGTGGGAAATGGTCTGAGGCCACCTTATTCTTAAAATTCTCTTCATGCACTTGTATTGGAAACCGTCCAGCTTCTTTGCTTCTGTTTTCGTAAGTTTCCAAGCTTCACAGCCATACATCAAAACTGACCTAACAATTGTTTTAAACAATTGTACCTTCGTCTTTCTGCCAATCTCACTGTTGTCCCATATTCTTCGCATCCTATAAAAAGCCTGTCTAGCTTTACTCAGCCTATGCTGTATGTCCTTGGTCGTTCCGCCTTCTTTGTCCAGCAAAGCGCCTAAGTACACAAACTCTTCCACCTCTTCTACCTGTTCACCATTAAGCTCTATTCGTTGGTTGTTTTTGGCATTTACTCGCATGACTTTTGACTTCTTTGCATTGATCTTAAGACCAACTCTTGCAGCTTCATCGGCTAGTTTGCTGGTCTTATCTCTTACGTCGACGTACCTGGACGACAACAAAGCGATGTCGTCTGCAAAGTCTAGGTCTTCTAAGATCGAGGTGAACTTCCATCGTATACCAGTTCTTCTACCTTCCGTAGTCCTGCTCATGACCCAGTCAATTGCAAGTAGAAATAAGAAACCGGACATGACGCAACCTTGTTTTACTCCTGACTGCACTTGAAACCATTCTGTTGTTTCACCCTCATCTAGGACTGCACACTCAAAGTTGTTGTAGATCGCCTTCACCAAATCGATAAGCTCTTCTGGGATTCCGTACATTGACATGATGTTCCACAGACTTTCTCTATGTACAGAATCGAACGCTTTCTCAAAGTCTATGAAATGGGTGTACAGAGTTGCGTTCCATTCGTTGACTTGTTCAAGTATATTCCTGAGAGCAAAGATCTGATCAATGGTACTTCCGTTCTCTCGAAAACCTGCTTGTTCCTTCCTCAGGATGTTGTCAACACCTCTTTTGATTCTACTTATCAACACTCTTCCAAAGATCTTACTGATGACTGGTAACAGTGTAATGCCTCTCCAATTCATACATTCCCGTAGGTCACCCTTCTTGGGTAACTTTACTATCAATCCTCTATTCCAACTTTTTGGTGCTACGCCTTCTTCCTTCACCTTGTTAAACAGTATTGTTAGCTCCTTCGTTCTCTCATCTAAATCTATTTTTAGGAGTTCTGCTACTACGTTATCAAGTCCAGCTGCCTTTCCATTTTTTGTTGCTTTTATAGCACTTTTTACTTCGATTGGTCGAAATGGTCCAATGTCAAATTCTCTGTCGTTTTGCCTTCTTTCCATTTCGTGGGGCTGAATGGGCCTTTCAGGTGGGTCTTTGTTGAGTACTGCATCAAAGTGTTCTTTCCAGATCTTCAGTCTTTCGCTCCCCTCATTTGTTGGTCTTCCGTTTTTATCGTTTACTACTGTACTCACTTTTCTCTTCTCACCCGTCAAGGTCTTCACTATTCGATGTAATTCCCCAGTTCTTCCATTTTCTGCCGCTCTCTCAGCATCGCCTGCCATCTCATTTTACGGATACAAAAGTGAAATCAATCTCCTGGCCATTCATGCATCAGGTCTGATCATGACAATTTTAATCTGCAAAAGCTTGATACAAAAACCTTTTCAACAAGCCTAAAATAATGTGCAGAATGTTTTGATGTTACACTTACGAATTACTGTAATTAAGCTTATTATTTAACTCAAACTTTTATTTTTTCACTTTAGAGAACGCTTAATTTCATAACAACAGAAAATGTGTGCCTTTTCTGTGACATTCTTATCAGCTACCGCTTTTTGTGGATCAAGTTTGTTTGTTTGTTCATTCGAACTGTTTCGTGTTTTATCTCGGTTATTGAACCGTGCAAGGAGAACATTACTCTTGAAAATAATAATGTGCTAGAAACTTTGCTGAAAACAGTTTGAATAATATGAATTGTTTTTAAAACTACTAAAATCTATTGTATAAGCAACTCATTTGATAAGCCTAGAAACTTTTTATTTTCACAACTTAGTTTTTCTGGTCTATTTTTGACAACTGATTATGAAATGTAGATAAGATCAGAATTTAATTAAAGTGTTTATACAGGTGTTTTGACTTTTTATTACCTTTGCCTTAGCCTTCAAATAGACCTGCTAAATTGTAATCTTGGTTCTGTTAAACCTTAATTACTAATAATAATTCAAGTTCTTTAGTGAGCTTGCTGTGCAAAAGTGAAATAATAATTTTGCTGCTTCATGCTTCACTGATTTTGCTTCAAAACTTTGGATGTTCAAAACTCCTATTAAACATAAGATTGTTTTATTTGTTCTACACATTTTTAACTTACTTTATCCAACATTCATCACAGCACAATATACTGGTTGGATTTTCAAACTCATTTTAAGCCTACAGAAAATTTCTAATATACACACTCCTGTTCATGTCACCCAATCAGTGTAAAAAGGGTTTTATCAAAGGAGAGGCTTGGTTAAATAAACTTTCAAGTTAAGAAAGCTGGAATTTCTCACAAACTATTTGAGGGAGGTTACCTTCAGAAGCTTTCAGAAAAAAATCTTGTCCGAAGGAGTTTTCTGTTCACGTACAAAGGGCTGGGCTGCTCCCCAGACCCCTCCCCTAGTTTTTTTTCTTCTACCCCACCCCCCTCCCCCGAAGATCGACCATGGCAACTTTTAGACTGGGCTCCTAAAGTAATGGCTTGGGCTCCTAACTTTTGATGTTAGGAGCCCGAAGGGCTCCTTAGAAATTTCCTTAGGCAGCAGCCTTGGAGCTGAAAAGTTGCAAACAGGTATAATTTTAATACCTCTTATGCCTGATGTGGCTGCAAACTTTGGTGTCTCTTTAGTTTTGGATTTTAGTACCTGATGACGTCACGTGAAAACGATCTATTATCCTGAATTTGTAACTGTGATGGATTTTATCATTGAGTGCAGGGGGTGTATGGCACAGCACAACTGTATATAGTCATTTAGCTCATGAGAAGATTATCTCTGATTTATTGTTCTTTTGTTTGTAACAGCAACCTGACTCATTTGGCTGTGCTTATGGTCAGTTAAGATACAATTACTACCCAGTGGTGGATATCAGCAAAGTAAAGCCAGGGCAGATACGGCGCGGAGAACACACAGATTATGGTGGAATCACATTGCTGATTCAAGATGATGTTGGTGGACTCGAGGTTAGAGACAAACATGTAAAGGATTAATGACTGCACTGCCAACAGCAATCTTGCAATACCAAATTAAAGTTCTCCACTATGGTGTCCCCAAAGGAATCAATACCTGGGGCTCTGTCTCTGGATGCTAAAAAATTTAATGTAGAAAGGTTTAAACAATATTGAATTTTATAATGTTAGATTGGTAATTAGTTTCTTGAATTGTTTTAAAGTGATTTCCCAATGAGATGTAGGCTTCTAAATTGTACATTTTAGGCATTTTATATTAAAATCTTCTTGTAAAAATTACAATAATTTGATAACTTGTGCAATCAGTGTGACACCTTTTTGTTTAATTTAGGTTTCCAATATTAAATTTAATGGTCAATTTGTACCTGCCACACCCATGCAAGGAACAGTACTAGTGAATATCGGTGACTTGATGCAAAGATGGACAAGTGACAAGCTTAAGTCTACAGTATGTTCAAAATATTTATAGTAGTAACCCAATGTTTCCAAAGTTGGCCAACAGAGCAAAGAGTGCCCATAAATGGACTCTGATCAGTTAAGTCTTTGTCATGAAGTAGATAATTCTTTTATATTCATATGACAGGATCTGCCTACCATTTTAATTTACGACTATTTTGCGTTATGCAAAATAGGAGTTTAGATGTGGGCTTTTGCCTATTCCCATTAAACTATTAATTTATGCATTAAATTTGGATTAAACGCATCTTCCCGTGCCTCCCCTGCTATGTATTGTTCTGCTCCGAAGCCACACTATTGTGTTCTGTGGATATATTTGGGGGATGGTACAGAGGCATATATTTGCTCTAGATTTAATTGATAATCCAGCTTAATTAATTGTTTTACCATTCGTTCGTAAACGGGGTTGACAACTTCAGTTACTACAAAGTTTGCACTCTGTCCATATGTTTCAAAAAGCGTCGTGACTAAATACAAAGGAATTTAATTTACCTTGAGTGTTGATTTCTTTGTATTCTTAAATATTGTTTAATGAATAAAATGGAAAAGCAGTTAAACAGTACAATGTACGTTGGCTTTAATAATGGACTTTGTGGCGAATAATGTGAATCTTTGCCAAAATGTTGATTATGCACTTTTTTGTTGACTGTGTTAATTTATTGAGGAACAACCAGGGATCTTCATCTTTCCTTTGTCCTTTACCCTGATAGGGGAAATTTGCCGAGAACAACAGGAGATAGCAGAACTTGAAATGCTGTGTCCTAACAGTACATATTTATATGATTTTATACTTGCACAAACCCTGCGGCTATAGAAGATTAAAAGCACCAACATCACCAAGCTGAAGTTGACCTTACCTCACCTGTAGTCATATTAATTTCATTGTCACACAATTCATGATTCGTAAAAACATCACCATCCGAGTCAGGGCAGTGATTTGAGTGTTTTTAAGAGGTTTAAAGATGGGACAGAAGAAAGAAATTTCTTTTTGGAACAAAACCAAAATATTTTCATATTTTCTGCTTATACTGATGCATGTACTTCATCATGCAACAAAATAGTCCAAGCCTCAAAGGGGCTTTTGATTTTTCTGTTGTGGTAGCCTCGTTGGTGTGAAAATGGTTGCTACTTCTGGGGGGTATTTCCTATAGTGGACTATACCTGGAGGCTCCACCCGAAAGGGGAACCCTTTTCAGGCTGGAAGAATATAAAAGGCTAGGGATTTCACAATTTCAAACTGTCATTTACGTGTTTAAAAGGGTCTTCCAAATAATCTTGTACAGACCCACTGAACAGTTGGGTTATTCAACTGAAAAATTAAGAAAGGAGATGTAGATATCCTTCTGTAGGTGTCTAAAAGGGGAACCATTTTCTGCTAAAGCTTTATGAAAGGGGAAACTTTTCTGTTAAAAATGGTATATGGTAAGGGTTTGGACCTCGTGGCTGAACCTTCCCATATAATTTTCTTTGGGGGTAGTCCCCTGGGTTTCTGCTCTAGCCGGTTTTGAATTGTCAGTCCAACAGCATTTCCCTTGCCTGTCAAACCCTCTTCAGGTGCTACTGACACTCCTGGGTTCAAACCGTTTACTTTAATGCAAGATGTTGCTTCAGTCTTGTTCTTTTAGACTTGCAGAATGTGTTTTTCTTTTGACAAGGAACTAAATGCTATAAATCATTTTAAATTTAAGCTATTACCGAGGTTGACTATTTTTCATCTGGTGCAAACAATAGCAACACCATTATTTGGTAGTAGCAGGAATAGCCAAATTAATGATGATAATAAAATGAATGTTATACAGTGTCCATTCTTTTGTTTTCGTTTTTGTCAGGTTCATCGTGTGCTCATACCTGAAGTGGAAATCAAACGCCGTGTTCCTCGCCGCTCTTTGGTGATTTTTGTTGATCCAGATCCAAGTACACTTATCAAGTGTTTGGATGGCTCAAACAAGTATCCCCCAATCACATCAGGAGAATGGATAGATAGCAAACTTTCCGCGACTTATAAGTATTGAAACAGGACGCGTTACCCTGTCAAACTGCATCTGCGTCACTATACCTGGGCCAAAATTGGACCTCAAAATAGGGTGGAGTTTTCAACTCCTCGACCAACTCGATTGTCTTACATCTCAAGAGTATGATTTCCTTCTTAAGCCGCCATTTTTTGTTTTTTTTTTCAATTCAAATTTTGGTGGAGTTTTCAACTCCTCGACCAACTCGATTGCCTTACATCTAAAGAGTATGATTTCCTTCTTAAGTCCGCCATTTTTTGTTTTTTTTTTCAATTCAAATTTTGGTGGAGTTTTCAACTCCTTGACCAACTCGATTGCCTTACATCTCAAGAGTATGATTTCCTTCTTAAGTCCGCCATTTTTTGTGTTTTTTTTTTCAATTCAAATTTTGGTGGAGTTTTCAACTCCTTGACCAACTCGATTGCCTTACATCTCAAGAGTATGATTTCCTTCTTAAGTCCGCCATTTTTTGTGTTTTTTTTTTCAATTCAAATTTTGGTGGAGTTTGCAACTCCTCGACCAACTCGACTGGCTTACATCTCAAGAGTATGTTTTTCCTTCTTAAGTTGGCGCTATTTTTTTGTGGGGTTTTCAATTTCTTTACCAGCTTTATTGCCTTACATCTGGCAGTAAGTTACTTTAAAGTCCGCCCCTTCCAAAACAAGGCTTTCTTTCACTTAACTTGACGTGCTATTCCAACGCAGTTCTAGTTCTTCTGCAAATTATTTTTCTTATAGTTAACTGTAAATAGTGTAAGTTGCGTTTTTGATTTCATAGAAATTGTAAATAGGTTCTTATTTTTTGTATTTATTGTAATGCGCATTTGATTATTTTATAGAAAATGCGCAATATAAATATTAAATATTATTATTAGTATTATTATTATTATATTATTATTATTATTATTATTATTACGCTTTTAATCGACTACACCTTGTCAACTCTATGCACTACACCAGCTCAACTCTACGTTTCTCTATCCTGAATCTATCTTACAACACCAACACAATTATACGCAACTCTACGAAACTCGACTCAAGTAACGCAACTAATCGACTTCACCTTTTCAACTCTACGCACTACACCAACACAACTATACGGAACTCTACGCAACTCGACTCAAGTAATGGACTACACCTTTTCAACTCTACGCACTACACCAGCACAAATCTACACCAACTCAACTCTACGCAACTCTATTATATCCTGAATCTATTTACTACGCCAACACAACTATACGCAACTCTACGCAACTAATCTACTACACCTTTTCAACTCTACGCACTATTCCAACCTCGATGCAACTCTACCTTGAATCTACTCGACTACACATTAACACAACGCAACTACACCCTCTATATACTCTGTTACTCCATCACAACTCGACACAACTCCACTCCGAATCGACTACAACAACACATCTATTAGTTTGTATTTTTCTATTCGGTATTTATTTAACTCCACATATTATCTAATCATGATTACATTTTCACGTATACATTTTAAATTTCCTTCAACGTTTTCGTTTTCGAGCTTATAAAAAACAATAAATATATTTATTGACTGTTTCTTGTTAGTTTTCAATGTATGTCCCCTTTCGCGTCATTTTACAACTGGGGCATGTGTATCCTTGCTTTCTCAATGCTTCATTCAAGTCTTGCCCACGCACTTTATATGCTTCCACTGCCCACATAGTTCACACTGTACGTGTTCTGATGTTGTTTTGGTTCCGCACATGTCGCTCACATCTTTTCGTTTTGTTTTCCTCAAGCCTCTGACTATCTTCTTTTTTTTCGAAGGGATTTTGTCCTGCACTGCAATCCAAAAAGTCCGAAAAGGCCGAAGAATATTTAATTTGCTACATTTCGCTTCATTTATTAATTTACACCCTTACAATTTTTATCGCTTAATTTTGAAAACATTTAATTTTTTTATATGTATTAATCTTAATGCCTCACCAGTGTCATTTGATTCGCTTCCTGCCGTCATAATGGATATTTCTAGTGATTCCTCGCTAGAGTTTCCTGTGGAGATTTTTTTCAACGAACCTTCATAAATGCATGCTGCGTTGTTTCGAAGTAAGCACTTTTTGTAAATATTTGAAACTATATTTTCCCTTCTTCGTCATCACTTTTTTATCTTTTGGCTTCCCCTCTTCTCCATCCTGGTTATGTCCCGAGTGCTCGGCTTCCTTTAGTTGGCCTTCTATCCCTGCAGCAATAAAGGTAAATGTAAGTTATCTCTGTTTTTTATCTTCTTACTATTTTTTTTCTGGATAGCAATATATCTAATAGCTTTATTTCTAACCACTTTCTCTTCTTTTCTCCTCATATTTTCCATTTTCCTTTCTTCGTCGTCATTGTGTCGTGCCTCCTTTTCTTGTTCTCTTTCTTCGAAGTTCACTTCTCTTTCTATCGGTCTCTATTACCGTCTCTGTTGGTATTTCTATGAATGGTATTTTTATGCACATTTTCAGTTTTGCAATTATTTGCTAAATTTATTTTGAGGTGCTAGCTGTCTAAAAAATAACTTTTCAATTGAATTTTTAATAGTGTATTTCTCACATATTTTAACTTTTATTAGTTTCGCGATCTGTTATTCGAGGGCCCCACGTTTATCAGTTTTTACTGTTTGCCTTAACCATCTGCTTAATGAAGTTTATTGTTTGATTGATTGATTGGTATTCTGTTTATACTCCATTTATGAACGAGTTCGAAGTTGTGTCAGTTCTCAGATCTTCCCATGAATTGTAATTTCCATTCGGATTAATGCCGCTTTCAAACCTCTTAAGCCAGCTTAAATCACTTTTGTACATTTCATATAGACATTGTCTATGAAATATTTCGTTTCAAATTTTGTGTTTAAGTTAGTGGAGTAAGCTGTGATGTTCATTGTTAGATTTTGAAAAGAATATTAAATTATTTAGCTACACGTATCAACCATCCAAATAACTGCATTTATTATCCAACACTGCTTCGTAGAGTACAAATAACGCCCAAAACGAGTACAAATATCACACGATATTTGTACTCCAGAGAACTGGTTAGACAGGTTTTTGACGTGTTCTCGTGTTCTTGACCAATCAGTTAGCTGGATATCCTGCGCCAATTCCGTTCCGCTTCGCATACTTCTGCCACGCATTCGCGGCAAATAAATATCCGCGAAATTCGCCCGCTTTGACTAGTTTGACATAACATTTTGGCTTGTTGGATAATAAATCTCTTATTAGACGTTTTGTTGTGTAGTATCGCCAAGAATTTTTACGAGTTGTTTGTATTTTGACTCGCCCTACGGGCTCGTCAAAATACGGCACAACTCGTAAAAATACTCGGCGATACTACGCAACAAAACGTCTAATAAGATACAGTGTATATTTACCATTCACTTTAAGCTTCAAGCCTACGAGTAAAGACCGAATGGTGGCATGGGAATTTCATGGAATTTGCATATCAGTGTGGAGGAAATATTCAAGTTTGTATTTTTTAAAGGGGAGTATTTGTTTGCCTTTCCGTGAAAAATTTCTTAAATATTTCCTTTTGCTGTTATGAGGGTCGGATTATTATTTTTAAATGTAAATGCGGCGAAAAAGGGATCTATTCTTCACATTAATGAAGAGAAAGGAAACGCACAACAATCTGTTTGCTGTAACTCTATATATCTTATTAGTATTCAGCACGCGTGGAACACTCTACCTTTGCGCATACTACCTTTGCAGCCAGTAAAGCCAGTCTTCTCTACTTTCTGAACCATTTTGGGGAGATTTTAGGGCATGTTTCAAACGATTTCTGGATATTTTTGCCAAAAGAAAAATGTTCCTAATATTAGCGATGTTTCAAACAAGTTTCGCGATTCGCAGGGAAAAGCACGCAGGTGCAGTTAACAGTGTTCTTGAGTAATACACACGGGTTAAACGATTACAAAGCGCATAATTGTTCTTCCCTAGAAATTTTATCAATTTTGCGAATTCTGAATTTTGAAAATTCAGCCTACTCGCAGACATGTTTTGTAATGAAAAATATGTTCGTTGTGGTTTGTCAAAACTTTATGTTGACTCGTACTGCCACTAAACTTTGGTAAAAGGAATGACATGTACATTTCATGTTAATAAAATAATTATCATGTTTCTCCTCGTACCCATCCTTCCACACTAGGGCGGTTGCTATCAACATCGATGAAATTGAAGAAATCAACATCGATGAAATTGACACAGAAATCATTAAGCACATATCATTTTTCTTCTATCTTCAGTGCCACCGGGTTTCAATCCCAAAAGAGAAGTGTCACCGGCGTGTTCCTAGACGTTCCTCTTAGTAAATAATAAAGATGGTAAATTTTAAGCTCGGTAATAAATAATGAAGATGATCTTTTTCAGCAATGACACGAGCATGGGACAAAGAAGACGTTCCTTGGCTTTTTTTGTCCACTCCAGATGACGACACAGTAATTAAGTGCCTTGATGGGTCTGAAAAGCTTGAATGAGGGGACTGGTGCAAATAGGGGGAGGGTCAATGATTTTTATGCACGCAGGAAAAAGGGGTTGGGGAGGGGGCACATAAAATTTTTGCACGCACATTAGGGAGGTTTTGGGGTGATTAGGGGGATGAGTGGGTAAGAGGGGGGATCGTCAGCGAAAAATGTGCTTCCCTACTTTAAGCAACGCTACTATCAAGCATCCAATCCTTTTCCCGACAGAAATGGAAGACGTCTGCGTGCAATAACTTGATCATGGTAGATTAAGACCAAAGCTGAATCGGCCACTGATTGACCGAGGATTGAAACAAAACGAAACTTTTATAGATACCGTTAGCAGTGTGAGTGACGTTCGCAGTTCCACATCGCATATATTTTCCGGTGGGTAGAGCGCCTCACAAGACCACGCAGATCTTCGTGAAATATCAAGGCTTCTTGTACCGCATATTTGATTGGATGTTCTCTGTTCGCGTTCTTCGCAAGCCGCCTCTCGAAATACACGCGAGCTGCACGCGAGTCACGCAAAAGATTTATGAGTGGGGTCTGGGAACCCTTTCTTTCGGGCTCGATCGACCTTGACGCCTTGAACATTTTCCTCAAGATGGCTGTCGACGGTATCCCAGTTGTGGACTTTAGCGCAATGAGTCTGGGAAACAAGAATCCCTTGAGCGAAAATAATGCAAATGTTAAAGATCTTGCTGATCAAGTGTATCAAGCGTTTAGTACCATTGGATTTGTTTATCTCAAGAATCATGGAATTCCACAAGAATTGGTAAGCAAAAATCGGCACCCCCAACGAGGATTTAGACTTAAGCTTATAATACATGTACTGTAGGCTCTTTATTGCCTTAAGGTCTTCAATGTCATGCCAGTTTTCCGGACTAATTCATAAACAATAGCCAACTTTGAGATAAAAGGAGACGAGTTTGTGTGGCTGAAGCTATATTGCCCCCGCAGGGCTTTCGCCCAAAATTAAAGGCATAAGCCGGGGAGGCAATCATTGAAGATTGCGCGTATATAGGGTCTATATAAGCTTATGTTGTGGTTCAATTTTATCCTTGGTTCAAATTTTATTTCCCTTTGTTTTTAGCTCATTATCATACTACATTACCATACCCCAAAACAAAGGGAAATAAAATTTGAACCAAGGATAAAATTGAACCACAACATATATAAAGAATGCACTTACAGTCAAAATATACAGTTTTTATACCAGATAAAATCTTGATTTGCTCGAAAAGGGCCTCATGAAATCGTTGGGTAATGATGACGGTTTATCACTAAATGCCCACAAGTATCTGGCAGGTAATGATGACGTAACAGCAGAAATGCCCGAAGCATTTCAGCATCCTATTCTGCTCAGCTCAAATCATAGTTTACAGCGCTTAGCTATAACTTAAGTTTGTCCTCACCAAGATTGTGTTGTTCCAGAAAATACATGTATTCATACCCCCCCTCCTCACGGAAGAGGGGGTATGACCCCTCCGGAAATTCCAATTTAGCTTCATACATTGCTTTAAATTTTTGGATCTTTGAGATCCCCCCTCCTCCTCAGAATTTCCAATCCCTTCTGTGGGGGGAGTATGGATATTTTCTGGAACCACACATTTGCCATATGATTTCAAGCTGTTGTAGTGTAGTCACTGTCTTGTTTACGTGACATTAATCTTTCAGAATCTTTGCATAATTTCACTTTGTTTTGCTTTTCTCCTCCATGCAATGGTTTGTCAGTACAACACGAGAGCAATTTAGATTACACGCACCACCACTGAGGGTCATTGAGTGTTTTCTTCATAAACGTTTTGCCCCCTCAAAAAAATTGATTTTCAATCAATTTTAGAAGAGCCAAAATATCAAGCGAAAGCATTGACTGTAGTAACGGATACTCTAAAAAAACTGATTAACAGTGGAGGCAGCTGTAGTAGCAACTGTTTCTATTTTAATTTTAGCACATCAGAATATAGATCAATCATGTTTACTATATTGACTACGAATATAATTGAAGTACCGTCTGATATGTCCATAATGTGGCAACCGACTATCGGTTCATATGCCAGTCGTTACTGGGTCTTCAAACAGATGTTTGGTTGATAGTGGGTTGATAGTCAACTGACAGTCAGCTGATAGTTGGTCAACAGTCAGTTGACTGGGGGTCTGACATTTGCAGACTGTACACCAGTTGCAGACTTCCATTCTGATTGGCCTGAATAGTGCTCCAGTTAGCCTGAATAACACTCGGGTTAGCCTGCAAAACACCTGCAGTTAGCCTCGTTATAGTTAGCTCTCAATAATAATGGTTATGTAACAAATATATACTTTGACCATATCCCACTGACTGACTTTGAGGCAAACTCGCAATCTGATTGGCTAAACAATTATATAAATTTCAGTAGACTGTCCTGAAAGTGTACGCAAGTAAAATTCCCCAAATCACAAACCAAAACTGTAAAACCAATTTCACTGACCTTTATTAAGCAGCCTCTGGATTATGCTAAAACAATTAGATGGCTTTGGTTTACAGTCTGCAAATGTCAGACACTGGGTTCATTGTCAGTTGATTGTTAGTCATGTGTGGATTGAATGTCAGTTGAGTGTTTATCGAGATGTGGCCAGTGACATATCCATCTAGTACCAGTAAAATATCAGTCAACTGTTGGTGGGATATTGGGAAAGTGTCAATGGAATGGGAAGTTTTGTGTAAATTTGTGGGGATGCAATTATATTTTCAGGTGGAGATGAGTGCTAATGATCAGAGTTTATTTCATGTAGAATTACAGTGGTTTTAAGTTGCTGGTTAGTCCTATTACAAAAATCTGTTTCAAGCCAGTTTAATCTTATATATTTATTATTTCATATACCTTGCAGATTGATACTGTTTTTGAGACATATGACAAGTTTTTTTATTTAAATCTTGATGTAAAACAGAAGTATGCTAAGGAAGAAGGAACTTCTCCAAATGGTTGGGATGCTCTTGAAAGAGAAAGGTTGAAAATATTTGTTTGTAAATAATTCGGTTGTGAACAAATATGCACAGAGACAGTATTTAATTAATGTAGCAACATGAAACAAGCTGATATAGAATATGCTGGACACAGCTTCTAATGGTTAGGCTGTTGTCTGAGCAACTGTATTTTTGCTGGTTTCATGTCATGAATATGTGCATGCATGGACCTGGTATGTTATAAAACAGCGTCTTTTTTCCAGCATGTGCATCCAAAATGGCTGGGACCTTGGAAGTGTTTACTTAAACCAAGAATAAAACCTTCAACTTTTAATAACTTTATGATCGTACTATTGCAGCTTGTTAATATTATCAATAAAACTTCAGTGTAGGGGAGAGCTAGCTACTAGTAATAACTACCGGTAATAATAATTATTATTTTATACCCAGCACTAATCCAGAGAGACCTGGAGATCTCAAGGAGTCATTTGATGTGGGTGCAATTAATGATGACAATTTTGTAAGTTCATTCGATCTGACTTCCTGTCGTTGGTGATATAAACAACATTAACAGCACATGTTTGTGAGGTTTTCAAGCGGTTCAGAACATGCATGTTGTGGTTCAGTTTTACCCTTGGTACAATTACTAGGTATTTTCCTTTGTTCTATATTCATAAACATCTAAATATTTACCATATGACACCAGAACAAAGGAAAATAAAATGTACTAAGGGTTAAATTTAGCCACAACATAGCACTAATACATAATAATATATATATTGAATAAGTAGGTAGGTAAAGTCTGCGCCTTGAGCCTAGTGGCCCATCAGGCTGGAGCTTATCCCGGTTTCTGAGTAGCATGAAGTGATTAGGAGTAGTTCTACTCCTCCCTGGATGGGATGCTTGTCCATTGCAGGGACCTTACCCTCCAGCAGTAAATTTACTGGTGCCCATTTATACATCTGCGTGGAGAGAGGGACTGTGAGAATGAAGTGACTAGTCCAAGAACACAATGCAGTGCGCTGGCCAGGGCTCAAACCCAGACTAACCATTAGGCCACCACTTCCCCCCCCCCCTCCAAAAAATAAAAAAACAAAAACAAAACAAATTGTACTAAAGGGTAAAATTACGCCACAACATACACATGTTGAATAGGGAAGAGAAAAATAGTTCATTAGGTTAACTCAAAGAAAAACAATACTGTGCTCACTTTTTATTCAAGTTTCAATTCTCCTTGAAAACCTATCAACCACTGAAGGGGGATACTATTCCCACCTTAACCATGAATGTATTACTTCAACAGGACAAACCACAACACTTGAGTGCAGCCGAGCTGGCATTATCTTGCTAGTTTCTGAAATTAAAGTTGACCCTCTGGGTCGTTGTCCTAGCCTGCAGATTTGTATTCATGACCTCTTGCTGCATTAGACTGTGAGTAGTCTCTCTTTTGCTCTGGAGACTGTGGGGATGATTGTGACAGCAAGTGAGCACGATATATGAGCAGCAAAGGCATATGCTGCGACCAGCCCAGGCATCTGCCCATGCTACTTGCAGATATATCGGGCTTACTCACTTAATTCTCACTTTTGTGTTCATTCCGATGGACTTAAGAGCAGAGAGAGACCTCTTGCAGTCTACTGCTCTATAAGCTGTCACTAACCAGGCAGTAGTTTAATGCCGACATTCAAAATGTTTGGCTTATTCTAATAATTCATTGTTAACTTCTTTATGACAGAAGTGGCCTAATGCTGATGTACCAAACTTCCAAAGCAACGTGAGTTCCATTTATCATTGCTTAATGGACCTTGGTGCACGGGTGCTTTCCATTATGGCCATTGCTTTGAAAATGGTAAGCTACCTTTTGTTTATTGGTTTTACTATTGAAACTGGGGATGTTTTACGGCTGCCAACTATTATTGTTAATTAATTAAGGTGATAATTATTCAGCTACAACAGGTAAAAATCACAAATTACCTCTCTAAATGACCTATACCTAATTGCTTCTTAAAGGGCCTTTTGATTTTTGTTAAAGTTTTCTGTCTTACAGCTATGTTCAGATTGTGTTAGTACTGTATATTGTGTTACATGTATAACAGTTTTATCCTGAATTTAAAGTGCCTATGAAATGAAAAATGAAGCTATTAAAAAATAAGCTTATTGAAAAGACCTTTCAAAGCAAAGAAGGGTGGCGTTTTTCTTTTGGCGATATCTTTTTTCCTCCCAGAGATATTCAAGTTTCTTCTAATATGCAAATTAGGTACTGATGATGTAACAAGTTGTGTTTGTGAGGGTCAAAACACAAAACCAAGCATATCTCTGGAAAGAATGAAGCAATGCAATGGAAACTTTGCATGGACATTTAACCCCATATAATACATGACATGGTGCATAATTTAATGTTGCCATGGCAATAGTCTTGGTTCCAGTCTCTTTCCTCGTTAATTCAAATTTAACCATTTTTCACCTTACAGGGCAAAATCCTTAGCTCTTTTTGAAAAATATACAATGCTTGCACTACACTAGGTCTCCTAATCAAACTAAAAGAAGCAGACAATCTTTGTTGAAGATCAAATACAGGAATTATTATTTCTGCATGACAGAGATCTGGAGCCGAGTGTGTTGCCATAGCAACATCAAAATATACACCGGCTGGTCTATTTGTTTGGGTGCAACAAGCTTGGCAAGTTTAAAGTAGATTGTCCAATTATTACCAGAGATATTCTTAATTTTGTTTTTTGAGCCTTAAACTTCACACCCTGTGACGTCATCAGTACCTAATTTGCATATTATAAGAAACCTGAATATCTCTGGGAGGAAAGAAGATATCAGAAAAAGAAAAATGCCATACTTCTTTGCTTTGAAAGGCCTTTTAAATGAGCTTATTTTTTAATAGCTTGATTTTTCATTTCATAGGCACTTTAAGATAATTTACGCTGCTTGATCACAGGTCATAACCGTGATGGATTTTATCAGTGAGTGCATGGGGTGTGGCACAGCACAACTGCAAATAGTCATTTAGCTCATGAGAAGATTATTTCTGATTTGTTGTTCTTTTGTTTTTCTTTTTTGTAACAGCAACCTGACTCTTTTGGCTTTGCTTATGAAAAGATGGGCACCTCCTTGGGTGGTAGTCAGTTAAGATACAATTACTACCCAATGGTGGATATCAGCAAAGTAAAGCCAGGGCAGATACGGTGTGGAGAACACACAGATTATGGTGGAATCACACTGCTGATTCAAGATGATGTTGGTGGACTCGAGGTTAGAGATAAACATTTAAAGGATTAACAACTGCACTACCAACAGCAATCTTGCAATACCAAATTGAAGTTCTCCACTATGTTCTCCACTATGGTGGCCCCAAAGACACTCATGATAATTACAAATGAATCAATGCCTGGGCTCTCTCTCTGAATGTTAAAAAAAGGTTTGAAGAATTTTTGTAGCTGAATTTGCTAATTCATTTCATTATTTTAGATTTGGTAATCAGTTGCTTCAATTGTATTTCTTGCTTTACTTTTGAGGTGATTTCCCAATGAGATGTAGGCTTCTAAATTGTACATTTTAGGCATTTTATATTATAATGTTCTAGAAATAATTACAATAATTTGATAAATTGTACAATCTGTGACACCTTTTTGTTTAATTCAGGTTTCCAATATTAAATTCAATGGCCAATTTGTACCTGCCACGCCCATGAAAGGAACAGTACTAGTGAATATCGGTGACTTGATGCAAAGATGGACAAGTGACAAGCTGAAGTCTACAGTATGTTCAAAATAACTATGAAAACAAAAAATTTATATGAAATATTATGAATTTTTAGTGGTAACCCAATGTTGCTAAAAGTGGCCAAATAGGATTCTGATCATGTGTTTATCATGGAGCAGATAATTTTTTTATCTTCATATGACAGGAACTCCCTACGATTTTTTGCTGTTGTGGTAACCTCATTGGTGTGAAAATGGTTTCTGCTCCCAGATAGGGGAGGGGAGGGGGGGGTGGGGGGTTCGGGTGGGGGTACTCCCTATAATGTACTATACTGGGAGGTTCTGCTTGGAGAGGGTTAACCTTTACAGGCTTTGGGTAACAATTAATAAAAGGGAAGGGATTTCACGAGCTGGAGTATATCAAAGGGCAGGGAAAACTGTCATTCAGGTATTTGAAAGGGCCTTTCAAATAATCTTGAAAAGACCAAACAAACAGTTCGGTTATTCAAGTGAAAAGTGAAGCAAAGAGATGTAGGAATCTTTCTGTAGGTATATGAAAGGGCTACATTTTCTGTGAAAAATGGTATATGATAGGGTAAGGGGGGTAAGGGTTTGGACTTGTTTTGAGTAGCTCCCCGGGTTTCTGCTTTAGTTTATGAATTGTCAGTCCAACAGCATTTCTTTTCAGGAGTAACCTTACCTGTCAAACACTCTCCAGGTGCTACTGACACTCCTGGGTCCAAACCATTTACAGTCAACTCTCGTTATAGGTGACACGCTTGGGACTTCATTTAGTGTCCGTATTAGCGAGAGTCCATAATAGCGGGAGTCATTTCCAGTCAAACCTCTATAGCCGGGGATCTGAATTTTGTCCGTAATAGCGAGTGTCCGTAATAGCGAGGTGTCCGCAAGGCAAAAGTTGACTGTACTTTAAAGCAAGATTTGCTTCTTGTTTTTTTAGACTTGTAGAATGTGCTGTTCTGTTTACAAGAAATTTCATACTATAAATCACTTTTACTAAGGGTGATTATTTTCTATCTGGCACAAACAATAACAACACCATTATTTGGTAGTAGCAGGAATAGCCAAATTAATGATGATAATAAAATGAATGTCATACAGTGTCCATTCTTTTGTTTTCATTTTTGTCAGGTTCATCGTGTGCTTATACCGGAAGTAGAAATCAAACGCCGTGTTCCTCGGCGCTCTTTGGTGTTTTTTGTTGATCCAGATCCAAGTACACTTATCACGTGTTTGGATGGCTCAAACAAGTATCCACCAATCACATCAGGAGAATGGATAAAGGGCAAACTTTACGCCACTTATAAGTATTGAAACAGGACGTGGCACCCTGTTAAACTGCGTCTGCGGCGCACAATGTTCGGGTGGCTTGGATTGTAAAGGATCATTGCAAGATTTTTTTATCTGCTTCAGAGACAAATTTGTAGTACAAATATTTTATAAATGATACAATAGGGTATGTGACTATGCACTGATTGCTGGTATCAGTATAATGAAAAATATTTTTGGTTGTGCAGACAACGATAAACAAAAAAACAAACAAACAAAATTAACAATGAGAAAAGAGGGGAGAAAGAAAAGGAATCGTACCGGTTCTAAGGGGTAAAGATATTTTAATGTAATGTGCTCGTTATGTTGGCCAACCAGCGTAGTCAGTGAAAGTGCACAAGATTTTCAAAAAACACAATTAGTTGCCAACGAGGCAGCCGAGCCAAGAGGCGAGGCTGACGAGGCGGCAGAATCATAGAGCCGCGCGTATACTAGCGTATACCAGAAAAAATCTCAACTTCAGCGTAAGGGACTTTTTTTTAACCATATTTGGGTGTAAGTAAACATCCCATATTTGGGTTGTATTGTTCTTCCAAACTGGTCCCCAGTCTCTCTCTCCTTGCTAAAGAGCAAATGACCAAAATGGCGTCCACACACCTTTCAATGTGCTCATTCACTCCTTTTACGATAAATACACCATCATGGAACTCTAAATGGAAAGAGAATACCCTACAGAATACTCGACCGCCGAAAAAATGAACATCAAGGTCTTCAAAGGGATGAAATAATCTTTCGACTTCGGAGTCCTTTGATTTCTGAAGAGAGACAGGAAAATCAAAAGCGGACTGTTGACTTCAAATGGAGTTTTCTGGTCTTTTCTTGACTTACGAGAATGCCACGGTCGGTTAAATGCTACCTTTAAGTGTTGCTTTTGTTTATAGCAATTGTTTAAGCGATGATTTCATCCCAAATCAAATAACGTTTATATTTTCGCTCAAAGGAATAAAATCCATACCAAGCGACATTCACTAAAATTACTGCATGTCATACACGCAAGAAAATTGAAAGTTTTTTTGCTGCTAACGGCAAATGTAATGTTTACTTGAATAGATTAAAATTCTGTCTCCACATATTCCTTCAGTGTCCGTTTTGGTTTTGTTTTCTATTCATTTTTTCGCTTGGGAATTCAGTTTTGCGTAAACATGACATCGAATGACAATTTGCAGGTTTGCATGCAAGACTGAAATCTGTGCCGTCATTGCATGATTGGGTTGATTACTGAATAGCGTCTACAGAATCTTAGCAGTTTTGATTTTAGAATTCTATTTATGAGAAGTTCTTGAAATGCAACTATCTCTTTTATGTTTGGAAACATTTTAACCATCGCGTGTTGCAATAAAAAACAGCGATGCAAACCTCATTTATTGCTCACATTTTGGGACATTTTTTACGTTGCAAAAATTACAAGATTTGTCAAGAGTTATCAATCTGTCAAACCCGTGTCATTTAATTTGAACACCAGAGAAAGAGCACTTTCTTCTCGTATTACCTAAACTACGATTTACCATATTTTGGCCATTTCAAATTATAAAGTTCTTTCGAAAACTATTCGGTATCCGTTCTTACGAACAAACATGAATATTTCGCTCGTTGGCACTTACCGATAGGTACAACTAGTTATAAGTACCATAATTAGTTTTATACTTTGGAACTCTTCACATATCGGTTTTCGATTTTTATTTCTGAAAATGTCCATTAAAATATTTATAAAACAGGTTTGTCCATTTCATGAGTTCGAGTTCGAGTTAGAATTTGGAGTTTTTTTGCTTGCGGTTAGCTCCACTCTGTGTTCCGTTGAACCAAAGACAAGCCAACACGGAAGGAAGAATCGTATTTCGATCTAAAATACAAAATACAAGAAACTACGTTGGTACTAGCTTACAACGTGATGAACGTATAAAACTTGACATGTAAAAACTTCTAACTAGCTAGAAACCAACTGTAAAACTTACTTTTATGCTGCCTCCGTTATTGGCGTACGCAACTGTTTAATTTGAAACAGGCGCGCGCGCAACATTAACAGTAACTGCAAGCGCGTCAAACACATTAAATGAAATTGTCATCGAAACAGTCTGGTTTGGTTGCGGTTAGTTCCACTCCTGCCTGCTTGTAGTAAGCTTTCATTTGTTGATAAGGGCGACACTGGGTGACCAACTGGGAATATGTTACCCCGTGTTGTGGGCTTTTCTTTTTCTTTTTTTCATCTTCCATCACGAAATCAGTAACTCTTCAGGCCCTTCCATTATTTTCAACTCGATATTTTAACTAGAACTCGAAATTCTAACTCGAACTCAAACTCGAAATTTCTAACTCGAACTCATAAATTTAATACACTCTTATAAATTTATGTATTGCCTAAAACAATAAAGTATAATTAGTATTTTTCTACCGAAGATCAGATCTTGGCTTTTGTGTGGTATATAAAGCCGTGCAGGCCGAGGCTTGTGTTATCTTCTTCTTTTTTTATAATCACTCAAAACAAAGTGTACTATCTCGCCGCGTGCCTCACTCTAGACCAATCCGAATGAAATATCTGTTGATTTGAAAATTGTCGGAAATGTGTAACAATGGCCCAGTGGGCAACGAAGTCCCTGAGGCGTAATTTTCATCAGTTCAATGCAGCAACCACCTTTTCATACGAAAACAAATGAACAGTATGTGAAGAAGGATTTCCGTTGAAGCTGCCTTGGGAATTCAAATCTCAAGGAGATCAGTATTCTTGTGATACAACCTGTAACTTGCTCAAAAAAACAGTTAAAGAAGGAAAATGCTTGTGTTCTTTGATGTCTTCAAGTCAGAGTTCACGGGAATCAAAAGGACTACGTACCTAACTGCTTTTCAGAGTAACTTTGGCTTTGTTTACTGAGGTCAGCATGTGTGTCTCATTATTTTCAAAGCTGTTTGCATGCCCGTTTACCTAAAAATATATGCTACCGAGCCTCTGCACGTTCCATCTCATAATAATGCGATAATTATCAGTCCTATCCCAATGCTCTGACACCGAGATATGTCGGGTAAAGGCACCATTCTTAAGGTGATTTCTTAGTATCGCACTTCTCAGTTCCTACTGCGCATAATTTTTCGCGCGCATACAAATTAGATGGCGGCTTTTTCTTTGCAGCTTTGAATTGCTCGCGAGAAAGAGAAATCATCGTTTTCTCGCAAACGAGTGGTGACCTATCAATTTTCTCTCATATCATACTTATAGGAACAAGGTGAATTTCAAGTATCGATGGCATGAAACAATTATTTGTTTGTTCCTTGAGGTCGACGGATGCAGTACATCTATTGTTACAGCTATTTTGAGAAAGGTTGTCGGGAGCACCAAAGTGCACACGACAAGACCGAATGGTGGTCTGGGTATTCACTGGAATTTTGCATATTGGTCCCAGAGGAAATGAACAAGTCTGTATTTTTGCACATGAAGAATTTGTTTTTCCTCTTAACTTTTACTGTTCCTTTTTTTTAGTTAGAAAAATTCTTCTAAAATTCAGCGTGGCTAAACGTACCCTGTTTCCATATGTCTGAAGAGAAAGAAGACGTGCAAATTCGCGTTTGTCTTGTCGTGATATCTTATTAGTATTCACATTCAGTACGTGCAGTAGCTCCGTACTTCTACCCATACTACCTTTCGGTCTTGTCTCGTACGCTTGTGTGCTTTTCTACAACCTTTCTCTAAATAGCTGTATACTTCGTTTCATTTTCTCCCGATTTATTTGTGCTCTCGCCTAACATGAAGTGAACGGCTCAAAAAATAACGTTTCTTGAAGATGATATTGTAAGGAATTATGCATAATTTATGGCGTATGCACAAGGTCATCCTGCTTCCAAACGAACATTCTCTATTTGTCAATTGCCCATAATGCACTTTGTTTGCCCCCCAAATTTTGCATAAACTATTGTTTTCAAATTCTCTTGGGAGGACTGCACATTCCCAAAATAATAGTTAATGCAAAATTTTTTTGGGGGGGGAGGGGGCAAAGTGTATTATAGGCAATTCGAAAATAGAGAATGGAACATAATTTCAAAATTTAGGTTCCCTGGCGTTAAGATGAGCAAACAATGGCCAGAGTTTGAACGAAATTCTATTGTCCCTTGTATTTCAGTGGAATGACCATGGCCCTGTTAGACCTGTGTATTGATAGGTCATGTGACTTCACAGACCAATCATATTCGTTTCGCCCCGCGTGCTTGCGAGGCGGGTTTTGCTCGACTCGCAGTTGGTGTTGAAATCTTACGTATATCATGTGGAATGCAGCTTTGGAGAACTTTACTTGTGTATGTGTTGTCGCTTGAACTGCACTCGGAATCAAAGCCACAACAGGATAATTTAACAGCCTGCACTGCAACGGTGTTGCAAGGAACTGAGTTGCCATTACATGATGTCATGAGCTGGGGAAGGAGTTAAACTTGCCACGAAACCGTTCGATTGACCTGACCATGAGACAATGGAAGTTCTTGGTTGACACCAGCGAATTTTACACAAGTTTCTTCACTGTTGACTCTAATGTTATGTCTTTCGTCAAACAAACAGAGCACGCATAAACAATGAATTAACAGTTGTCTTTATTTGTAGTATACATGAATATACAAGCTATCTGCACGTTTGACGTGCCTATTTTACTCCTAAACCATTTTACATTAATAATGGTGTATGGGCCAAATAAAACACCATGATAACAGCAAATCGGCAAGTGTCTTGAACTCAATCTTGGTGTTGTGAACAGTCTACACTTTTACGTACGTTGAACAGCAATTGCATAAGCATACCAAAAAACATGTTCAAATTTCGATTTCAATAAATGCTTGCAAGTACAAAAGTTTCTCTTTCAGTTTAGTTTCCCTTAGGACTATCTACAAGTGTGTTTTTCTTTCACCACACAGATGGCATACCTTCGTTTGCCTCGAACAAAAATTACAAAATAGCTTTAACACTACACATTCTGGCAAATAGTTAAAAAAATATCGGAGTTTTATGACGAACTAACTAATTGCGTTCGACGATAGGAGAACGCATCCTAATCTTGTGGTGACCTGTGGTCCCGTGGTTGTCCTGTGAACGCGCAAGCGAAAGTCGTTCTATGTCGGTATGTATGTCGGTATGTCGGTATGTCTCATGCGAGAAGACATTAGAAGGCAATTAATTGCGTTACATCAACGTCAACAATGACATCAGCCGCAAAGACAGCGCGCGCAAAAAGAATTCTATTAAGCGGATAACGATAGGCTGTAAACAATTCTTGCGCTCAACGGTAGCAATACGCATCCTAATCTTGTGGTGGCGTGTTCTTCAATGGCAAGCATGGCGAACGCACTGCATAATCTATGATTACTCCTAGTTATAAAAGCCCATGCTTTCGAGTTAGCGTATTATCTCGCTGCCCTCAGATACCATGGCGCAGGAAGTATTCTTGACACGTTTGTTTCAATACTTGTAAGTCGAATGCAGTTGCTGATATAACCAATCCCCTGCCTTGATTGGTGGATATTTGTTGGAGCCATCCAAACACGTGATCATCGTGTCCACATCCGGCCTATAAAATAAAACCAAAGAGCGGCGAGGAACTCGGCGTTTGATTTCTGTTTCCGGTATCAACACACGGTGAACCTGAAAGACGACGTTAGAACGTTAGTACTGCCCGCAACTATGCCTTCTAACTATACCCGGCGAGTGGATTCCATGAAGACGAAAATAGAGAAACAATATCTGCACTCCCTGATGTATTCAAGACTTTATCAAAAGATGCTCTCAATAGCGACCTTTAGATCGGGCTCCGAGTCCCTGATTTTCACATTTCACGCCAATCTTTTGGCGATAGTCAACTGGTCAGAAACCGGGGGGGGAGGGGGGGGGGGGCTAGGGCTCTGGGAACGTAATTGGATTGAAATTCGAAAATCAAAAACCAAGAGGTCCTGATTATTTGGTTGAGCCTGCATTGCACAAAATGAAACGGACCAACACTTTAAAACTGCTTTCACCAGAGCCTCTACCTGCCTCGTGCGCAGGCGCTGAGGGATCTTTCGAGTTCCCAGAGGCACAACAAAACCTGTGAACAACGAAAAGCCATCCCTTGATACGGAAGGCAGAGCCTTCTCTTTTCACTACCTTCAAACAGTACCGGCACCTTCTACGACCCCAATCAGAGGTACAAGAGGTAGCATTAAGCATGAACCATTGGTTGAACGGCTGGTTTTGCATGTGACTCGCTGAGTGGACAACAACCTGCTTTGACTGGTTAAAATACATCGCACGAATTTCATGAACCAATTGGATTGGATTGACAGCTCATGTTTAGCAATACAGTCGAACCCCTATTAAGCGGCCAGTTACTGAAGTTCCGAAACTTTTTAGTTTAGTTTTCCTGAATGCACTTGCTGTATCATTAACAAAATTGTTCAAAGGGTTGAATATTAAAAAAAAAAAACATTCGCAGCCCTTGCAGATCATAATGTATCCGTTGTGAAGTATCTATCAGTTTACAACATACCACAGACTTGTTGACAAGTTGATAATTAGCTCAGAAATTTTAAATTGAATACCGTGGACTTGAGTGTATCCGCTGTCCATCTCTGCATCAAGTCAGCAATATTCACCAGTACTGTTCCTAGCATGGGTGTGGCGGGTACAAATTGTCCATTTACGTTAGTAACCTGAATCAGAAAAATATATAAATTATATAATTTCTGTAATTACGAGAAGTCAAGACTGCAGCTTAGGCTGGAGTAGAGGTGAATGCTCCTGATTGGAGAAACCACTAGATTAGGCCACACCGAGATAGATCAATTAGAGAAAAAAGAAGTTTTCCTAACCTCAAGTCCACCAACATCATCTTGAATCAGCAGTGTAATTCCACCATAATCTGTATGTTCCCCACAGCGTATTTGCCCTGGCCTAACTTGGCTGATATCTGGTATTGTTGGGTAGTAATTATATCGTAACTGAGCACCACCAGCTGATGTACCCCTTTTTTCAAAGGCATATTCAAATGTGTCAGGTTCCTGTTTGAGAATAAAAAAGGACACGATCACATGCTACTACAGCTAAATAACTCCGCCATGGCAGGTCCCAAGCCCGAATTAGAAAGGAGGAGAGATGGGAGTGGGGGTAGCAACACCACTCCGTAAACCACGATTACAAGAACTACAAGAACAGCGTATGAAGCGGAGCAGGCAAACCCGCCTTGTAGATTTTTTACTTTCCCATGACAGTCACAAGGATTGAAACATGGAATGTCAGAACTTTTTACGAGACTGGAAAGTCCTCACAGGTGGCTATGGAGATGGACAAGTTAAGTACGGAGTTGAAGTTTTAGGACTGAGTGGAGTTCGATGGACTGCCTCTAGAAAAGTCACTCTGGAGTCAGGGCATGTGTTGTTGTACTCGGGACCACCCAATAAGGGCGAACACCACAGAAACGGAGTGGGTTTTATGCTGACCAAGAATGCTAATAGAAGCCCCTGAGAGCCCGGTTCTATTCAAAGTTCACAAAGTGTCAATTATCCAGTCGTATCTTAACTAGACACACTACAGTCCAAGAGGCGAAGGAAGAGTTTTACGAACAGTTGCAGAGTGTGCTTGAGTGGACGCCAAACAGAGACATCTGTATTGTGCTCGGTGACTTAAAAACCAAAGAGGTAAATGACAATATTACCAAAGAGATCATCATGGGAAAAGAAGGTGTCGGCACCATGAACGAGAGTGGAGAGATGCTTACTGGCGGATTTCTGTGAGCAGAACGACCTAGTCATCGCTGGTACTGTCTTTCCCTATCGTAGAATCCACAAAGTAACATGGATTTCTCCCGACGCACAGTCAGAGAATAAATAGACCGCCTCACCATGTGCCGAAGGTGGCGAAGAACCCTGCAATATGTCAGAGCGTACAGAGGTGCTGACGTTGGACCAGACCTTTGGAAAGTTAAAAGCCAGGATTCAAAGCATCAAGAAGTCTGGGTCGCAGAGGAAACCGAGGTTCAACATCTTCAAGCTTAAGACATCAGCACAATAAAAGGAGTTCTCCCTTTCTCTGACCAACGGATCGAGGGTTTAGCAGACTTAGAGGATGGCTCTTTGGAGATGAACTGAATGGGAACGAGTTTAGAGCACGCCCACGGCAACCGCAGAGGACATTTAGGAAGAGAACATTAAAAGCTGGCTCTCAGAAACAACTATCAAGAAGATTGAGGAGAGGAGCTCCGCCAAACAAAGACTTTTCAATGCTAGAAAATGGGCACAGAAGCAACGGGCATAGCAACAACAACAACAACAAGCTTTATTTGCATGACTATAAGTATATACAGTATTGCAAAAGAGTAAAGAAGAGAATAAAGGTAGAAGAGGGAGTCTTGCTGCAGGTTGCAGCCTAGCAGAAAGACGTGAAATCCCTCTACCACATCACTTGTCAGTTGTCAGGCATGTAGGCAAATACCAACAGACCACTAAGTGGAAATGACGCCAGCATTCACAGCAAGACATCGGACCAGCTAGGCAGATGGAGGATAACTTTGACAGTCTGCTCAACAGCACACCAGTTGTCAACCCAACGGGAGATTGAGGAGGGAGATGACCTACACATCAACCTCGGCCCCATCTCCAGAACAGGAGGTAGTGGAGGCTATCACCAAGATCAATAGCGCAAAGGCACCAGGTCCGGACAGTGCTCCACCCAAGTCATGAAAGTGGATACTGGGGTTCATGCAAACATCATGATTAACCTACTGCAGGATGCATGGGATAAGGTAGACTGCGAGCAGTCTCTCTTTTGCTGCGGCTTTGCCGCTTACCGTTCGTCGATTTCGTAGTTACCGTTCGTCTATTTCGCAGCAAAAGAGAGACTGCTAGCAGTAAAGGGATAAGAAGGAAGTACCCACAAAACAGAAGACAAACTATATTGTAAAACTTCCCAAGAAAGGGATCTCAGTGACCGCCAGAATTAAAGAGGAATCCAGCTCTATCCCTTCCAAGTAAAGCTATACCACATTGATTTTGGAAAGGGTCAGGAAAGCTGTGGTCGCCAAACTGACTGAGAAAGGAACAGGCAGAATTCAGGGCATGCATAACTTGCACGAATCACAAAGCGACTGTCCGCATCATCATCGAACAGTCGCTAGAATGGCAGACACCATCGTATGCCAGTTTTGTTGACTTCAAAAAGGCGTTTGACATGGTGGACAGAATCAGTAATGATTTGGAGAAACTTGAGAGACTATGGCATTCCTCAGGAGATCGTAAACATCATCAAGATCTACAATCATTGTCAAAATCTTGATCATTTACTGTTTTTTCCTCACATGACACATCAAAATATTTAGTAACTCCCCCTCTCCCCCGTTTCAATGTTGCGTAGCATGCAAAAATTAATGTGTACGATTGCTGCCTATTTTTGCTTACAAACTGAAACGGAATGGACAAGGAGTTCGGCCACATTACGCAGTCCAACATTGGAAGGGGGGATGGGGGTTGGTGTATCAACGCGTTTCGTCAAAGATTGTCTGAGAGAGTATTGCACCAGAAAAGCACTTGCATTTAACCAATTAGTCTAAAACTTGGCCTCCTTATAAATCTCACCCTAGCAAATCAATGGAGCGAAAAAGTGAATCACGTGATCAATGTGTGACGTCACAGAGAGGGCACTGTGCTGCATGAAAATGCATTTTTTACATTAATAAATGAAACTGACTCGTATTCATTAGCCAACACCGCTTTGAAAGTGACTGTTGTAGTAATGTAACAATTATATGCTGTTCTTTGATCAGCTAGGGCATTTCATTGCGAAGAAACGGAATTTATTCAGTTTTAGAGAGAAATTGTGACAATATGCCACAATTCACCAACGTGTTACCATTGAGAATGACGTCATAATGACGTCATAGTTGTAATTCTCTACAAAATATCAACGGGTTACCATGGTAAACCGTTCAAAATTAAACGATAATTAATTATTTTGCCTTATTTTACAGACGGTTTACCATGGTAACTCGTTGATATTTCGCAGAATAAAGGGTAGAAATGGGCAGAAAGGATGCTCTTCTACGTAATTTTATGCGCTGACTCCAATGCTGACGTCAAAATGATGGATAACTGTAATTGTGACGTCATAGCAACGTTGCTCTCATTGGCTAACCGTCGGTCATCCATTTGGTAGTCGATGGAACCATTTTTAAAATGAGCTTTAGCATTGTCCTGTCAATGTAAAGCGTACAGGAGCGTAGCTTTAATAGTGTGAAACAATGAGTTGTAGAGAAAACCGAAATACTGACGACAAATTAAACGTGTTTGCGTTTGTTCGATTGGGATATGCCTAATGGGTCATACATGCGGTAGGCATGCAAAAACCTTGGAATTTTCATTAAAATCGCTGTTGCAAAAATACTGCCCCAAAATTTGATTGCGACCTAGTATTTACACTGACTTTTTAGAGCAATGAATCGAGATTTCTTCAGCAAAGTCTCGTTGAAATCTGAAAATTTCTGTCGAATTTATGATCATTTAAAGTTTCTACAAATTCAGACAATCATTGTCAAAATCTTGGTCATTTACTGTTTTTTCCTCACGACACATCAAAATATTTAGTAACTCCCCCTCTCCCCCGTTTCAATGTTGCGTAGCATGCAAAAATTAATGCGTACGATTGCTGCCTATTTTTGCTTACAAACTGAAACGGAATGGACAAGGAGTTCGGCCACATTACGCAGTCCAACATTGGAAGGGGGGATGGGGGTTGGTGTATCAACGCGTTTCGTCAAAGATTGTAGCTTCCATGAAGACACCAGCTGCAGAGTCATCCACAATGCTGATTTGTCTGTACCCTCCACTGTCAACACGGGAGCGAGTTATGAAAAAAAAATATTTGAGTTATGAAAAACGGCCTAACCGGGGGTTATTCATAACCTAGATAAGAACGTGGGAGGCAGCCCGTGCTCCACTTGGCCATGGACTAGAAACGACGCTTGGAGGACTTAATTCTCTGTAATTGGTTTAGGAAACTTGTGCCACCAGCTTCTTCACCAATGAGATGCAAGACCAAAAGGATCGTTGCGTTATGTACCGTTCATTAGTCAGGGTCGGCCAGGGGCGTAAGTGGTATACCATGCATTATTAAAAACTAGCAATGGTATATTGCAATTCCCGCGTTTTGATTGGTTAACAGGCAATGAGATCATATACCATTGACCACAAATATCGTAGCCGCTACGCGTGAACGAAAACAGCTGGGGAGCTCAAATGGCGCAATTATTTTTAGGCGTTTTTAATAAAACTATTCCACTCGCGCCTGTTGGATATGAGATCGTTATAGCCAACTCATATCCAACGCGCGCTCGTGGAATAATTGTTAAATATACCTGAAAACATGTACCCAGTATACCCAAAATGTCCCTCAAAATCATGCAAAATACCCAAACTTGGAAAAACACCGTGTACTTTATACCCATAAAAGACTCAAATTTAGCGTAAAAATACTGTATACCCAATTTACAATCCCCCTGTATATCGTATACCTAAAAACCCTGGCCGACCCTGATTAGTTGTTCTTTTAGTTTTACGACACTCAATTGAAAACTGCTCTAACGCAGCGCTAATGTGGATTGACTCAGAAGTTGTAATTAGTTTGAACAAACCATCTTAAGGCCAATAGCCATGACAGAGAGCATCCTTGAACCAAGGTCTGTTACGTACTTAAAAACAGTTTTCACTGTGTCCTGGAAGTTCGGTACCTCTGCGTTAGGCCATTCCTATTATGAAAGAGTATAATTCATTGCTTTGGATTCTAATAATACTTTCTTAGGAGGTAAACAGGCTTTTCATTTTTTTTTTCGCGCGGAGAGCCTGCTCGCAGGCTAGGTCACTGACTACCTCTCAGAAGGAGACATAACTCTGAAAACTCAACTGGTTACAACAATGTGCTTATCTTAATTAATGTCTGTAATGGGCAAACGAAACTAGACGTTCACAGAGTACTTATCCTCTTTTATTGGCAAGGGTTCATTTCAAAGCTGTGTGAATTAATTAAGAATGGGAATGACATATTTCTTGCCAATCGTGCAAGAGAACAATTTGTCACCCAAGAACGTATATACATTTTAAAAAACGCGCGCTCTCCCCCTTTGGATATATGATATATAACTATAATAAAAATAATAAATATAACAATGGGAATTTGCTGTGGCATTTCCATAAAATGGTTCTTCATCAACTGTTCCCTGATCATATTGGAATTTAGAAGTGTTGGTTTTTGAAGAGGGAGGAAAACCGGAGAACACAGACAAAAAGCCTCAGAGCAAGGCAAGAACCAACATCAAATTGAACCCACATATGACCCCAGGGCATTGAACCCAGGCCCCATTGCTGGGAGGCAAGCACTCTCACCACTGTACCCCCTGCTTTCCATTTCTTATTTAGTGCAGACTGGGTACACTTTTGACCATTTTAGTGGACTTTCTTGTACATATGTAAATTTAAGAAAAATATGTAAAAGTGTGTCTATAGATAGTGGTGATATGCAGTAGCTTCAAGATAGCTCTAGCTATCTTGAAGCATTAAGATGTATAAATCATTTAAGACTTTTAAGTTTACTCTTTGTGTAAAGCATGCAGATAATTACTTAAGAGCAAATTTAGAAGATAATTTAAACTTACAAAATCTTCATCATCAGGTATTGACACATCAAATGACTCTTTTAGATCTCCAGGTCTCTGTATGTTAGTGCTGCACAATTTAATAGTATTTCACGGAAAAGTTTCAACAATTGTCTGCACTAGAACCCTACGGTAGAATGGTTTTGCAACACAAGACTTGTTTATGGAACTTTCAAACATTCAAGACTGGATCTGATTGAGTGGTCAAAGAGAGGACTCTTTTTATCAGTACTAGTTCTGTGGATTACTGAAACCTCATGTCTATGCAGTGTGACTCATAAGGACTACTTTCCAAGCCTTCACTATTCCCATGCTTTCTGACCAGTAAAAAATTAAGACGGAATCCGCCAGGACTAGACTTCGAGTAGTTGTTGGACAAAATTATGTACCAAAATTATTTACACCTTATTGCAAGCTTTTGTGTTACTGCTTCAAATATCTTATCAAAAGAAACCTTTTCTAACAACACCAAACATCGAAAACCAATCTCGAAGTTCCGCTGAATTCCACTAAATCGCTTAAAAGACGCAAGCTTTTGCCTATAGCTTGTGAACATTAAATTTCATTTTCTCAGGCTCTGATAAGAAATTGTTGTACCAAAATTATTTACACCTTATTGCAAACTTTTGTGTTACTGCTTCAAATATCTTATCGAAAGAAATCTTTTCTAACAACACCAAACACCGAAAACAAATTTTGAAATTTCACTGAATTCCACTGAATCGCTTAAAGACGATTTTACAAAATGGCTGCACGTGAGAATTTCCCTATAGCTTGTGAACTTTGAAATTCATTTTCTTAGACTCTGATAAGAAATTGTTGTTGGTGTTATCAGTGATAATTACTTACATCTTTACCTTTTATTTAGGGTAGAAAATAATGCAATAGGATTTAAATTATTCTGGTACTCGACTTTTGTCCAACTTAAATAAATATTACTCGACTTCCTGGTGGATTCCGTCTTAAATTAATTTAAACTACCAAGTTTTAGCTTGCTGTTGTCATTTTACATCCTTATTCATATCACTCTTAATCTAAAAGGAAAATAAAACTGTCTGGATGGGGTGTGCGGGGGTTGGGAGGTGATAATATAATATTAGTAAAAAGCATTGTATGTTCTTCCAGTTACATATACACTTAGGACCATCGTGAATTGTGAACTCTTGTACACATTTCCCGACATGTTTGTATTTGTCTTTTGTATTAACACAATGGCTCAGGGTGGAAATAAACAAATTTAAATGACAATTTATTTATTTAATTATTTTTTCATTTATTGAGTTATTCATTATTTATTTATATAGCCTAACATGTGACAGACAAAGCAAAATTCAAGCACCTTTCTCTTTCCAGTTCATCCCATCCATTTTTAGTTGTCCCAGTTTTCTTGGTGTACTTCTGTTTTACATCAAGACTCAAGTTGAAAAACTTGTCATATGTCTCAAAAGCAGAATCAATCTGCAAGGTAAAATATTCCAGTATAGAATTTAGAAACTATGAGTCTAGATCTGTTAAATAAGAATTTCTGTTATAAAAGAAATGGAACCTCCGATATTTCACACCTCTGGGGTGTGAAATGCAAATTTGTACTTTTGCATTCATGGCACATCGAGGAGATAAACTTTTCTTGTCACTATTTTGTGGGAAGGGGGTGGGTGAAGGTCTGTGATCTAGCTGTCGTACTTTTTACTCCCAATTTCTAACCCTGCCTTGACAGTTCCTAACTTTAAGACATATGAGTGTATTGCCCTTTTAAGTCTGTATTTTCACTTCCACCACTTGGGTCTAGCCACCTCAAAAAAAAAAAAAAAAAACCCTCAAGGATTACTCTTTCCACTAGCGACAGACTTCCAGCTTTATTCCCCATTTTCTCCCCCCACCCCAGCCCCACTGGTTTTCTCAGTTAGATGCCCCTATCTGACCTGAAGTGCTTCATGACAGGCTAATTATATAACACTTACGATTTCTTGTGGAATGCCATGGTTCTTGAGATATACAAATCCAATTGTACTAAAAGCTTGATACACTTGATCAGCAAGGCTTTTGACTGCCTCTTCATTTTCATTCAAGGGATCCTTGCATTCCAGACTCATCGGGCTGAAATCCACAATGGGAATACCTGAAATGTTCTCTGTCATTTTGGCAAAGACGTCCTAGTTATTAAAATAAGATAGAAGAGAGCATCTTAATCAGTCTATAATATGGAAAGACATTTGACTAAATCTTAGTAATTAAAAAGTTGTTAATTTGGTGAGGTGAAAGAGAATGAAATGTTGTTTGTCAAGTGATTGTTCACAAAGGCATACATGTCCAATAGAGCATAGGCATTCACCTTCTTCTATAAAAAGCATATATCATATTAACTATCTTAATAAAGCCTTGTTCTTGGCTCAGCTAATTGTTGCATTCAGATATTTTGAGAAACGTTGTCTGAAAAATAGTCCATGCAACAATCCCGAAAGGTATTCTGGGATATGATCAATACACTGTTCCTAACAATATAGCTGTTGAAACTTCTTTTGTTGCTTTCTTTGAGCACTCACAAACATATGTTGATGGCGTTTCTTGCAATTTTTTCAGATTTCTCTGAATTGCTGAAGTCAAGGAACAGTGAACTTAAAACTTAATACCCACAATGTTTCTCAAAATAGCTGTATGTAAAACTGTAAACCAGGGTAACTAAATTACAAAACATGGCTGCAGGCTAGGTTTGGGACTAAGACAACCTTTATTAACAGCAACGTAATAATTTCTGTGGTTTGTATAACCAACTTTTGTCTTCAATACTCCGGAATCTCTTGTTTATTCCCATATCCTGTTAATTTTTCTGCCAAATATCCCATATCCCTATAATTTTCTACCTTAATATCCTGTATCCTGATAACCCCTTATAGGGCCTCAACAATAACAAACCTTAGTATATACCACACAAGTGAATAGTGCTTTCCGTGTGTGCTGATTGGTTAACTTGGAGGTGATTAGCAAAGTACTATATCTCCAAGCATGCAGCCGGAGAGAAACAAAATGGCTTTGTGTGTCGCTTTGGGTACCGAAAGTAATGTTTTGGTCCACTTGTTAATCATTTTGTGTGGTATATACTAAAACAATTATTCACCTCAGCATCGGTGAAAGTGGTGGACATTTACGGCTGTTCACCTCCACTTTGGTGAATAATTGTTAACTATTTTAATTATAGTAATTTAGATATTATTATTTGTTGCCAATTGCCAATAGAGCATTTTCATATGACGTCACAGTGGCCATATTGGTGTTCCAAAACAAAGACAAGCCATTCCTCTGGGAATTAAACTCTATTCTTATGCAAAAATAGTCTTTTGTTTTGGTAACCAATATGATGGCCGCTCGTCACTTGAATGAAAACGCGATTGTACTTTTACTTGTGGCTAGTAAAGATCTACCTCAGATACATGCAGTAAAGTTACGCTTAAAAAGCTTATGCTATGCGATAAGATTGACCGAGTCCCAGTATGGTCGTTCATTAATTTAGACAGGCCTCACCAAGGTGCTCAGGCTTCCCACAAATATTAATGCTCAGATCTGCACCCAAGTGAAATTCGGTCGAATAAAACGAATCCGAATTTTCTTCGGAAAGCTATCTGCACCACCTACCGTTCTTTCACTGTCTTCTCTTGGTCAATCACAGATGAGATTGGACTGGAAGAATGTCGTGCAGCGTCTTGGACCGTCTTGCAGCATAGCTGCGTAGCAATCTCGTTCCCAGAGTCCACAGGCTCCACGGTCAGCGGTTTAGTCCCGAATCAACAATCTCGTTCCCAGAGACTGTCGTTCCCAGAGTCCACGGGCTCCACGGTCAGCGGATGGTCGCCCAGGTTTCAACGAACCTCGATTTAAAGGAGCAATGTCACGGTGTTTTAGTCATTTTTCTGATTACTTTGAAATCGAAGGAAACCTTAGTTTTCTAACATAGAAAAACACCAATGGAATAATGAAAACGCGAAAATAACCAAGGATGGTTTCGACTGACGAAGATTAAGACCGATCACAATCAACAAACTTGAAAAAACTTGCCATTTTTTTCAAGAGGTGTTGTCCCTGACGTAGCTCCTTTAAATGCCAAGGGACTGGCCAGGGGAAATTTGTTCGTTTTACTGAGGGTTCGTTATATCAAAAACCTCGAATTAAAAGCAACCAAATCTTCGTTATATAGAGCCGAGCATTTTCTCGAATTTTTCGATCTGAACGATTACTGAAAATAGAATTTGTGCATTTATGTCTAACATAGATATGGACATACGTCTTTGAAGTTGTTCCCTTGTTACTGGATTAAAGGATTTTTATCCTAGTTGGTCTGTTTCGCATCCATTTTCCGTCTTGCGTTGACATTTATTCGTTATATCCGGGTACATTGTACGTTTGGGCTTCTGGATTATGTTCGTTAGAACGAGGATTTCGTTATATCGGGGCTCGTTTATATATCGAGGATCTGTTCCATACATTTTCCTGTAACTTTGGCCGGGCTGAAGAATATCGTTCGTTATACCAAGGACTTCGTTATATAGAGGGTTCGATAAATCGAGGTTCTACTTTGTCACGTTTACTTGCGGTATACATCTTATTTTTTATATACAAATTCTATAATTGCTGTTAATTAACCACACGAAACAGACCTGTAGCAATAGGGCCATTAATTACTTCTGAAGCCCGAAACCATTTCATAATATTTATATATTTATATATATATATAAATAAAAAAATATTCGATTACTAAAATTGTAGCTTTATTTTTGAAGCTCTCTACACGTTTGACGTGCCCACATCAGAAGTCCATAACTATGGACTTCTGGCCTACATTAATTATATATAATACTTAGCATCAAGCACTGCAATAACAAACCAGGCCTAACCTTGGTCCTCAACCATTTTTTAGAATAATATAATGGTATTTGATCTACATAAAACACTATAATAAAAGCAAATCAGCAAGTGTCTTGATTTAATCTTCGACATGCATTTTTTACCCATTTCGTTAAAATTTTCTCTAACTGTTTCCAGCCCTCTATTTTCTCGTATTTTTCTCGATCGTTGAACGTGAGAGAAGCAACGCGAGAGAACTGGACGCCAGCGCAAAATGCTTCGCTCGCTCCTCGCCCCCACCCCCTCGTGCTTCACGCTCGCCTCCCTCGCTGTTTCTTTTACGCCTTCTTTTACTTTGAAAAAATCGAGAGGCTGTGAACAGTCTAATAATTGCGTATAATATTGCATAGCAGTTGTATAAGCTTACGAAAAAAAACAAGATTCGCTTTCGATTTCAATAAATGCTCGAAAGTTTCTCTTTCAGTTTAGTTTCCAGTAGGACTATCTACACACAACTGTGTGTTTTTTCTAAACAGATATGGCATATCTTTGTTTACCTTGAATCAAAATAGAAAATAGCTTTAACTCTGCACATTCTGGCAAATGGTTAATAAAAAACCGATTTTTTTTCAATAAACTAACTAGTTAAAAAAGCAAGATACGCTCTACATGTCTCTAAGGTATTTATCCTTGGCAGTCACTCGTGTCCAAAATGGAGCACCTACTACTAAATGTGATAAGCAGTGTGTGGATATAAGTTTTAAATCTCAGATAAATCCTAATACGGCGCTCGAACAAGTCTATCTACATCATAACTAGCCCATGCTTTCGAGTTCGCGTATTATCTCGCTGCACTCAGATACCACGGCGCAGCCAGTCTTCTTGACACGTTTGGTTCAAAACTTGTAAGTCGAATGCAGTTGGTGATATGTCCAATCCCTTGCTCTGATTGGTGGATATTTGTTGGAGCCATCCAAGCACGTGACCATCGTCTCGTCATCCGGGTCATAAAATAACACCAACGAGCGGCGAGGAACTCGGCGTTTGATTTCTACTTCCGGTATCATCACACGGTGAACCTGAAAAGGCCATGTTAAAACGTTAATACTGCCAGTGACTGGAATAGACTCGGGTATAGTTAGAAGGCATATGGAGACGAAAATAGAAAACATTATTATTCACGATCCGAGCAAACAATGCTAAGTTTTGGTTGTAACTTTATTTCTTAGCGACCTTTAGATCGGGGTACGAGTACGCGATTTAGAACAGGTCCGTAGCTCACATGCTTTTGATTATCAGATTTCACGCCAATCTCGTACCAATAGTCTCCTATTCAACTGGTCAGCAACAGGGAGGAGTGAGGGCTCTGGGAGCGTAAACTGGATTGAAATTCGAAAATCGTACTCGTACTGTTACCGAAAGGTGGTTATCATATGGTTGAGCCTACATTGTACAAAATTAAACAGCCCAACACTTGTTTTCACCCGAACATCTGCCTGCCTTGTGTGCAGGCGCTAAAGTTCGCCGCGGAAATTTTTATTTAATTTTTTATTTATTTATTTATTACGATTTACTCCATACATTACAAATACATTATGAAAATTAAAATGACTAACTAACCAACAACAAACAAACAAAAAGCTGTGGAGAAGGAGACGACCAAAAGCGCAATGGCACCATAATAGGGATGTCCCCACTTATTAAAATTTAAAATATATAATTATACAAATATACAGAGGAGCAACGAAACCTGGGAAGGTCGAAGAGTCATCCCTTGATACTTTGCGCCACTGATCTTTTGCGTTCGGCCGAAAATTCTAATAAGCGCCAGAGAACGAGACTGGGCCTTCACATTTTACTGCCTTCAAACTAAACTCACAAAACCACCTTCTATGACCCTAATCACAGGTAGCAGAGGTAGCATAACGCATGAACTATTGATCAAACGGCTGTTTTTGCATGTGACTCGCTGAGTAGACAACATCCGTTCTTTGATTGGTTAACGTACACAAATTGGAGCGGTTTACAGTTTTTGATTGACAGCGCATGTTTAGCAAAATTTTGTCCAGTGTTACGTGTTCCGACCATCCAAAGCAACAAAGCCCCTTTTCAACCAATCAGCAGCAAAATCCATCCTGACTTGGCTTGACATATGACTTACCGCCAAATAAGTTCTGAACAGCCTGTGTCCAGCCGTCTCGCATTTTCAACATTTTCTTCCTTTTCCGCGTGAGAAAATAGGAAACGGCTGCACGCAAGCTGTTTGTGAATAGTTCATTGCATTATTTAGATCAGTTGTAATTGGACAAGTGCGATATGTGTTGAAATGAGAGAACTGCAATGATACAATTCCTAAATGTAGGGCTACACTGCCAGCAGTCTCTTTCTAATCTCTTCAGATTTTATAATAATAATAATAATACTTTATTCAAATACAGAGTACAAAGAGTATTTGAAAAGGAGGACCATGAGGTTATCCCTATTTAGGTCCCCTAACTTCAAAAATTTAAAATATCTATATATTACGTAAATAATTAACAATTTAAAATTTAAAAATTTAAAATATCTGTTAAGTAAATAATTGACAAATTAAAATATCTATTATGTAAATAATTAACAGTCTAAAATTTAAAATCTAAATATCTATGATATCTGTAATATTAGGTACTGTGGCATATAATGAATGAATATTCATCCACTTTTTAAGGCTTGATTTGAACCTGTTTACATTAATGTCATTGATGTCGTGTCCAACAAGATGATAATTAGCTTAGAAATTTTAAATTGAATACCGTGGACTTGAATTTATCCGCTGTCCATCTCTGCATCAAGTCATCAATATTCACCAGTACTGTCCCTTTCATGGGTGTGGCGGGTACAAATTGTCCATTTACGCTAGTAACCTGAATCAAACAAATAATGTTGCAGTTAGTGGACATACTGATTTTGCCCTTAGTGTAAATCGAAGGAGGTAACGTGGCCTAGTGGTTAGGACGCTAGACTTGTAATCCGGAGGTCCTGGGTTCAAATCCTCCTCTCTGCCACTAGATAGATTTGCATTTGGTGGTCCCTAATTCAACTCCTCCACGTCAGCCTCTTGCCATTTATTATACTCTAATTCTAAATTCTAATTATTATTATTGTTATAATTATTATTATTATAATAATTATTATTATTACTATAATATCATTATTATTATATTTGTATGATTTGTGCAATTACGAGAAGTCAAGACTGCAGCGTAGGTAAAAAAAAGATGCTCTTCCTCTCCTTACCTCAAGTCCACCAACATCATCTTGAATCAGCAGTGTAATTCCACCATAATCTGTGTGTTCCCCACAGCGTATTTGCCCTGGCTTGACTTGGCTGATATCCACCATTGGGTAGTAATTATATCGTAACTGAGCACCACCCACTGATGTACCCCTTTTTTCAAAGGCATGTTCAAATGTGTCAGGTTCCTGTTTGAAAAAAGTACACGTAAGGCATCCTACTACTGTTAAATGTATTTCTATGCATAAGTATGTCTTCAGGAAACAATCACTGTAAGTTCTAATGACAGTGCAGCAGTGCACTACATGCAAAAGAAAGCAATTCAGCTCTGAGGAGAAAACTTAAATGGGCAGCGTGGCCTAGTGGTTATAGTCTCCTTCGCAGCCGTTGTTTGGGGTCGTCACGCAACGCTTTCTGCCCCACCACTGGTGGGGGAGCGTTGCGTGACGACCCCAAACAACGGCTGCAAAGAAGACTATAGTGGTTAGGGCGCTGGACTTGTACCGGAGGTCCTGGGTTCAAATCCTCCACCCTGCCACTAGATGGATTTGTGTTTGGTGGTCCCGAATTCAACTCCACCCGCTTTGTAAATAGGCGAGTGGTTAGCCTCCTGCCAGTTGGGATTTTTAACAAGTTTCTGTTAGATTTATAATATTTGTTTCCTCAGATTTACAGTGTACCCATTTAGCGCAGCAGTGCTAGATACATTGACACTCAAATAAAGTGATTTATTATTTTTCTTTATTTACTAGTCCTGTAAACATGCACAAGAAAGTGACAACAATGAAATCACAATTATCTACACGTGCAGTTACTAGAGTTAAAAAACAGTGTCTTACAAGATTTTACAACTGCAGGTTATTCATAAGACTTAAGAGGAAGGCAGCTTAATGTGCTCTACTTTTAAAACTTGGTGATGGACTAGAACTAGCTGGGTAAGTGTAATTCTCTGTAATTAAGTTAAGAAAACTTGTGCCATCTGCTTCACCAAATAAGATGCATCATGACCTGCAAAACTAATTGCGACTTGTTATAACAGTTACGGTAAACATATTTATTTTGAGTTCATGTTGTTGTTGTTTTTTTAATTTTTATTTTTGGCATTCAATTAAAAGCTACTCTTTTAAGAGTAAAATGCAAAGATAAATTTTTCATGGATTCACTCAAGTAGTTACCTGCAGCTTAATTTGACTAAATTTAATAATTTGAATCCCAAAACTTAATTATTTAAACAGTAATAAGTTTGGACAAACCAGCTGCAGACCAATAGCCATGACAGAGAGCATCCTTGAGCCAAGGTCCGTTATGTACTTAAAAACAGTGTTCACTGTGTTCTGGAAGTTTGGTACTTCTGCGTTAGGCCATTCCTATTATGAAAGAGTAAAATTCCTTGCTTAATGGATATAAGTACAGTACCTGCACTTTTTTGCTTGGGTTGAATTTTAGGGGTCCAGATGCCACGGATAACGTGCGATTTTTACCACTTAAAAGTAGGGGTGTCGAATGGTAAATGCGAGACTTTGCGAGACGGCGAGACTGATACATTTTCTGCGAGCCCGAGACTTCCTTAGCATTGAAAAAGAAACCGAGACTCCGAGAAGGCCCCCCATAAAAATACGAGACGACGAGACCCCTGGAATTTGGCTTAAATTTTGCGAGACGCGCATTTTTTGAAGGACCATTCACCATCCCTAAAAGTAACAAAAGGCTTCTACTTTTGTATATGTGCTTCAGGAAGTCAAGTCGGCTTGGCACAGCCGTGCAGAAGAACCACAAGAGAAACTTTGGCACCTTCAAAAAGTAGTAAGCTTTATAGGCAGTTATATTTTAACATATTTACTGAATTGGGGTTGTATATATGATGGTTTGCAAATGCATGATAAATGGCAGAACAATTCCCCCAATTGCTTGTTTGTCTTGGCCAGACTTTTTAGCCTTACCCCTTTAAAATGGTTTCTGCGGTCCCTGCATTTTTAATAAACGGCATGCAATGCATGCAGAAGCGATGACGTTTCACAAGAGGTCTTTAATAATTTTCAGGACATTTGTCAAAAAATTAAGGTAAATAAGAGTAGCTGACAACTACGACTACACGAAATACGATGCAAGGTCAAATGCTGTCTTGAAATTGCTTACACCTTTTGTTTTAAAAGAATAGAAAGATTTCTGTTTACTAAATCTTATAGAACGCATCAAATATAATTTTGTCTCTTTCGTTTATATTTTACATTAGTCTTTTCTTTAACTGCCCAGGAGTATTTTGCTTTGAGTTCTACGCGACGATTTCTTGTTGAGTTGACTTGATTTCTTTTCCCTGTCCTATTTGGTTCTAGAAAGGTCTAGAAAGATCGGTCAATCGCGTGCAACAGATCCCGTCCACTCGCACGACGACATTAAGTGATGACATTTACGTCATCGCTTAAAAAGGCTTCGTCAATCCCCAACTTTGGATGAAGACAAAACGCCTTCCTTATACACAGTAGGGGATCCGGAAGGGAGATGTCAGATCAAAGCTTATAAAAACAAGACCAAAGGGTAGTATGAGTAGAAGAGAGCTTATTGCTGGGCTTTCAGTGACCCAGCATGGGTTCCCTGCAGAGTAGACTTTAAGCTCGTGTATGCATGTCGAATGGTGACCACGAGGGCCACCTCAGTGTTCAATTTTACTCGTTTATATGGCAATTTAAGTTCAGTTTTAAAGTATTTTCGGGAGCTTTTACCCTGTGCTGATGTCATTATAGTTCTGTTTGTGGATCAATGATTCGTTCGCAGCAACAGTGCCCTATATTCAAAGCTGTGAATCTAATTATGATAAATGGCTTGGTCAAAGCGCACAGGACACAAAGCTGATGCAATTTCTGATACAAAGAATGTTTAGAAATATATTCTCATGAATATTTTGTTTGCCCTGGGCTTCAGTTGTCACATACAGTTTGTGCATACTCTTAAAATAATGCATACATAACGATAGCAAGGGTCGTGCACAAGAGCAACTTTCTAAGGACGGATAAAACTTACAAAATCTTCATCATCAAGTATTGCCACATCAAATGACTCTTTTAGATCTCCAGGTCTCTGCAAGTTAGTGCTGCCGGGAAAAAGTTTCTAATCAATAATTGGCCAGAATATAACCCTACAATATAATGGTTTTGACACTACACAACCCTCAAATGTTCTAGACTGGATCTGATAATTTCAGAGTGGTCAGAGAGAGGATTCTGATTCTTTTTATCAGTTAGTACTATGGATCACTTAAACCTTATGTCTACTACTTTCCAAGCCTTCACTAGTTATTGCCATGCTTTCTAACCAGTAAAACAATTCAACTAATTGAAACCACCCAGTTTTAAACTTGCTGTTGTCAATTTACATCCTAATTCATATCACTTTAAATCTAAAGAAAACTAAAAATCAGACTGATTTAAAAGTGTGTTTGGGGGGGGGGGGGGGGGGTAATAATATATAGCATCATATGTACTTCTGGTTACATTATACATTTAGGAACACCTTGCATTGTGAGCTCTTGCAACATTTTCTGCAATGTTTGTATTTTCCTCACTAGTCTTAATACAACGGCTGACACACATTTAAATGACAATTTATTTTATACTTAATATTTATTCATTTATTTATTTATAGGCTAAAATGTACAAAGCATAATTCAAGCACCTTTCTCTTTCCAGTTCATCCCATCCATTTTTAGTGGTCCCAGTTTTCTTGGTGTACTTCTGTTTTACATCAAGACTCAAGTTGAAAAACTTGTCATATGTCTCAAAAGCAGAATCAATCTGCAAGGTGAAATATTCCAAAATAGGGGCAGTATAAAAATATTCATTTAACAATTATGAGTCTGTCATTACACAAGAATGTCTGGTATAAAAGAGAGTGTATAGCACCTCATACATTTCACACCTGTGGGGTGTGAAATGCAAATTTGCACTTTTGCATTAATGGCACATTGTCAGGAGACAATTTTTTTATCTTCTTCTTGTCACTATTAATGGGCGGTGGGGGAGGGGGGGAGGTGGAGGTGGTTTAGTTGTACATGTTACATTTCTAATGCTTCCTCGGCAGTTCCTAATTAACTAGCTTAAGTGTACTCCCCTTTTTATGATTGATCTTGCATATGCAAAAAATTAACAATTGGTTCATACTTTAGTGTGCACTATCGAGTTATGGAGCACATGGGAAGTTTGGAGAGCACCAAAGAAGCGTAAGAGTTGCCAGAGGCAATAGCCGAGGGCAACTCTAGCTTCGTGAGTACTCTTCAAACTTCCCACATGCTTCATAACTTGACAGTGCACAGCTAAAAGCATGAACCAATTGTTTTCTAACATAACCGATGGAATTGTGCATCAAATCTGATGTGAAAAACGGACAACAATATAAGAAGTGATTGTTCGCGGTAAGCGAAATACTAAGCAAAATAAGAATTAGTTTTATTTTAAATTTTCTGTTGAAAGCTCGAGTTTTATTTTACTGCAGTTAAAATACAAAATTCTTTATTTTTAAAAAAAGAAATCATGCTCAAGAATGGCACTTTCTGGCGAAGCGATTTGCTCATGCCATCAGCGTGCACTATCGAAATTTTGAGCACGCTTACGTATACTAAATTTGATTGTGTGGCTCTGCTAGCTATGTTAAAATATAAAGGAGTACAGTATGTGGAGAAAAATTGGTGGTTGGTCAGTCTTAAACTTTTGTTTGCATAATTTAAGACTTATTATTCTTATCTGGCTGTATCTAGACTTTCACAAAGTCCTTCGACACGTGGTTTAGGTATGTCATGTACGAAGGACTTTTCCAACTTGCAGCGCGCCAATTTTACCAACCCAAAAACGGGTCGGTGAATAAATTATGTCCGCGGCCAATCAGAGTCGAGAATTCAAATAAACTATCATTCAAATGTAAATCGATGCTTCTTCACACGCCATTTCTTATCACGGCGAGGTCACATCATGCGGACAGTGAATGAAGCGTTGAAAATTGCTCGGCAGGTCATGGGATACGAGTTGAAAGAATATCTACAACAGGCCATAGAAGCGTATAATTGCGGAAAAGATGTTTTCGTTTCTGCGCCTAGGGGAGCGGGCAAAAGCCTAACAAATGAATTGGCACCGTTTGCATTGTACTACATGTGAGACGGATTCACTTTCTTGACTACCCTCTTGTTCTTGTCAGCACAATTTCTACAAAATGTTTGTGGTCAATTCCACTATCCCCGGCCACACTGCCGTCTGGCAAGGATTTCCAGGTCTAAGCAAGCTTTGTTTTTTCGCCCACCTGGGCCGATCAGTCTTCGTCTTTAAACGTTTTTTTTATAGCTTCCTTAGCGCAAAGGAAACAAATTTGCTCTTTTGAGCCAGGAGAAACTGAAACTCGCGTGATGGTTTTGGTCGGAGTTGACCCCGCGCTACTTTCGGCACAAACAAGAATTTTTGAAACTTGACGCCTGTTAGTTAAGTCACGCGCTCGCAGAAGGACCGCCCCCTGATAATTGATACCTCTTGCCTTTGGCGGGAAACGTGATTCAAAATCCTTCAAGCGGGACAAGTCGCCCTCTCGCGACTTCGTCACTCGCGGTCGTCGCTTTGTGACACGTTTAGGCTCGCTACACTCGCCAAAAGAGGGCAAGTTGGTGCAAGTCTAGGCTGTATCTTGCAATAGTTTTACCAATTCCAAAAATAAACGTTTGAATAAATGACACACACACAAAAAATTCATTTCACTCTTAAACCACTCTATATACATGCATACAGTGCCCTTCAAGATAAAAGTGTGAAGGAGAATTGGTCAGAGGACCAAATTTTCAGAGAATGGTAATTTGGCATATGTCATACCAAAAAACTGAAACTACAGGAGTCACATTAGGTCTGTCAACCTCTTTTGTATTGTAGATTAAAATAGATCTTTTGCCGTAATTTCTCCAATCACAAACCTGCGGGACAACAGAACAAGCTTAGATTAGGCTGTCTGTGACACAGGCAAGACTGTGTTGGGTTCTTATATAAAAAGAGTATTTTACACTTACAATTTCTTCTGGAATGCCATGGTTCTTGAGGTATACAAATCCAATTGTACTAAAAGCATGATACACTTGATCGGCAAGGCTTTGGACTGCCTCTTTATTTTTGCTCAAGGGATCCTGATGTTCCAGACTCATCGGGCTGAAATCCACAACAGGAATACCTGAAATGTTCTCTGTCATCTTGGCAAAAACGTCGAAGGGCCACTATAAGTCCTAGTTATTAAAATAAGATAGTAATAAATTCATAATAATAAAAGTTGTTAACTGGTGAACTCAAACAGAATGAAATTTCGTTTTGTCAAGTGGTGTCAAGTACATGTACATACATAGATACATACATGAACTTTATTTTGACTCGAATTTGAGAGTAGCTATATTAAAAGCTTATGTCTTCGAGTAAAATGATAAATTTAAAATACAATAAAATACAAATTTATCATTAAAATATTAAAAGCATGCCTAAATTGATAAAATTGAAATACTTTGAAGTCGTTTATTACGTAATGAAGTGAGGTACACGTATCTTAGGGGTATCTAATAGAGCATGGAAATGATCTCGCAAAGTGACGCCTTAAACGGCTCAGGACGGCAAAAAGATATGGCATAATACTCAGTTAACATTTCATTTTAACTTTTATTGAATCATTTACAGTAAACTTTGTATTTTGCAGTGAATCGGAGCCGACGTAATTGTTGTTTACCTGATTCTCGCCAGGCACGGCTAGATATGTTGACAAGGCTCAGATCACGCAAGTGAAATAGACCTTTTTCGCTTGGGCGTTTTGTTGCCCCATTGCAGACCATGTGATGATACTCTTGAGAATTCTTGCTTTTTTTAAATAGTCGCGTGTATATGAATTAATAAATTTTATGTGGCTAAAAGAAAAATTCCCCTAGAGAATATCACGTAGTCTGTAAATGGGAAAACAAGCCGCCCAAGCGATTCAAAGGTCTATTGGGTCAAATAAAACGTTGCTGATTTTTCGTCGGAAAGCTCCAATAAAAATTGAAACTGCCCCCTTACCTGGCGTTCTTTTACTGTCTTCTTGGCGCTTTTTGATCTTGGTGAGTTCGAGTTCAGCACAGGTCGCAGATCTCTCAGCCTCTCAGCCAGCTCTCCCTTCCTGTTGCCCCAGGCCCAGCCGGTTAAGAGGGAGCGAGGGAGAGGCGGCTCTGGGGACGAGTTACCCCGATCAAAATGGCGGCTGCAGGATGGGAAATTCCAATCGTCGACTTCAGCGCCATGAGCCTTGAAAATTCGGTGAACGAAAATGGAGAAGCCGTCAAGATTGTTGCTGATCAACTTTATAGAGCTTTTAGTACAATTGGATTTGTATATCTCCAGAACCACGGGATTCCACAGGAAATGGTAACTAGCCCGATACTATGATGAATTGCTGCCAGACTACTGTGTGATTAAGTAATTTTAATCACTTAACTAAGACTTAAAAAAAGTCTTTTGTAAAGGATAGGGTATCGTAGACTTAGTCTACAGTCTGCATTCTGCAGTCTGCAAAGTTTGTGGATACCAGTTAAGAGTTTTGCATCTGCTGTGTTGAAATCAAATAAACCTTTATACTGGATTGACAGCTGATGCTGGTCGCCATGGTGACCATGTTAGAGATAGTAGTAAGGGACCGATCGTTTCTTATGTCCCAAGGGGGGGTGGTGGTTTTGGAGGGTGGGGGGGGGGGGGGGGTACAATTTTAAAACAAGTGCCTTTTTAGGGGGTAAATTTTTCTCTGGTAAGAAACATGAGGGTGGGTCAAATTTTATGACAGCAACAGCAGTCTAGGGAATTTGACGTCAGTGATCTATCCTCGAGTCCATAAGTGGGTAGTCTCCTTTGCAGCCGTTTTTAGTATCGTCACGCAATGCTCCCCCCCCCACCCAGGTGCACCCAACTCAGAGTGGGATGCCCACACGTGGGGAGGTGCGTTGCGTGACGACACTGAAAACGGCTACGAGGGAGACTAATGGTTGTGGAAAAGGAAAGAATTTGACGCATTTTCAGGTCCCGAGGGAAGGGTTGTTTGACATGGTCGCACAAGAGCCTGAAAGCTAGCTTTCAATCCACCATCTTGAAAATTACCCAGAAGGCTCTTTAATAATTAAGTTGGATTGCTCCCTCCTGCTCGACAGTTCTTGCTCGATCTTTTCAGGTGTCTTTGTACTTGGTATTTTCGGCCCACTCTCATTTCAGGGATTCTTGGGGGGGGGTTACGTTTTTCAAACAAGAATTGGGAAGGGGGGGTATTATTTTTACCTAAAAATATTTTTGGGGGGTTCAGTTTTGAAACATTACACTTTTTTGAAAACCACCCCCACCCCCCCACAGCGCTTCAAGCTGCGACCATTTTGGTCGCCATGGCGAGTGGAAATAAAATTTGGCGACTAAATTTTCCACACAGGTCGCCAATTTGGCGACCAGGCTACGCATGAACATTTTTTTTTGCAGTTCAATCACTAAGCCAAACAAATTTGACCACAAAACTTTTCATTACAACTATTTCAATCGCCTATCTTACTTATCTGTGTGAGTTAAAGATACCTCATTGCTCAGACTCCTAATTGTGTTTTGATGCCTTCGGTCAGCTATAAAGTTTGCAAACCACATTTCTTTCTATTGTTTTAGTGTACTGTACAAGAATTAAACTTGTTTTGCATGTTTATCTTCCTTACCTGTTTCTTTAATCTTTTATTTACTTTTCTGCATGATGATTGGAACAGTTCAACAAAAAAACTCTTCAACGCAAACGAAAATAACTACGTTGGAACGTTCTTCAAACGATTTTAATTCGGCTCATAATGGTCAGCGGTATTACTTCATGTAAGGCAACATAAGGTGTCCTGCTTTAAAAACGCCTTGATTTTTGGCGACCAAAATTTTTCTAGCGGCGACCATTTTACAAAAGAAAGTCGCCAAAAGGCGACTTCTGAAAAACTTGAGCTTGAAGCACTGCCCCAGGACGTAATTAACGATCGGTCCCTAACTCTGACTACTCTGCTTGTAATCCTCCTTAATTAAGGCACTGATCGATTGCCTCCTTTCTTTTTCCTATTTACTGTTTTCCAGGTGGACTCTGTATTTGAAACATTTGATGAGTTTTTTAATTTGAGCCCTGAAGTGAAAGCTAACTATGCCAAGAAAAAGATAACATCTCAAAATGTAACACCTCAAAATGGCTGGGATGCAGTAGAAAAAGAAAGGTTTGTTAGATTAATATATTAAGAATTTCAAATGGTGTATTTCCAGGGCTTTTAAACAAGATTTGAACTACGTGGCTTCCGTTGTGTGGTAGCAGTAGAATTAAGAATCTGTAAAAAAAATATGCTCAATGAATTTTGGCGAACTATTCATGATGAAATAATGTGCGTAAGAGTGGTGCAAGGGATGGCCTTGTCTTGTCAAGCCAAAAATTACTTTTTGTACTCAAGAATCTACCATTTCCTTTTTGAACAGCTGGTGAAGCAGGCCTGAATGTGTGAACCACAATCAAGTAAACCTGGGGATGCACAAAATTAAGAGTGCTGTTCTTACTTTAAGGGGGTAACATTCAGAAATCAACATTGGAAATATTTTGCCACGTAAATTAGGAGCCATAAGCCCAGAACTATCGGTCCAGTGCCAAAATTTAGGAGTGCCGTGCCCAAAATGAATGTTGTGTAAATGCACCTTTAGATTGGAAATGATAATGTGCCAATTCTCAGACCTGTCCAGGAGAGGAGGGGAAGACACTCCATCACAATTAGAAAAGTTGCAAATAATACCATGATGGCAGTTCTGTTTTAGTTTAGTTCTGTCCCTAGATACTGAGCTACCCAGTGCATAATGTCAGCCTATCCAACTTCCCCAGCCTTTTTTGTCCCCACCCCAAGAACCATCCCACATAGATGAAGGATTTACATGAGTTCATTATACAATGCAATAGACCCAATGCAAATATGGCAGCTGTTAATTTTTGGCTCCCAGAAGAATCATTTGTCAACAAAATTAAATTACTCTAACTTAAAGATAAAGTCAAAGTAAATCAGTGTATGTAGTTTAAAAGCTATACTTTCATCTAATGGGAAGTTACAGGGACATTTATATTGCCAAAAACATGAAAACGAGGCTAGGCAGGCCAGGGTGACTTTTTCCATACAATTCTCTTAAATTTGAATGAGTCATAACTTTGCAGCCATTTAACCCAAAACGCTGAAACTTCTCAGAATAGCATAATATTTCATATATATTTAAGTGCCACAATCAGCGTTTCAAGAAACTTGACCAAACAACAGAAATGAATGACAACCATTTTTGCATAAGGTCTATGCAGTGCAGTGCAATGCAATACAATACAATACAATACACTACAATACTGAACAATACAATACAATACATTTACAATACAATACATACTAGATATGCAACGTATGATGGGAAGGTTGAGTTTAATACCCTTGAATATTCAGTGGTTTTCCTGCATTCTGATTGGCTGGATTTTCTTTAGCATAGTATACAATACAATGCGATGCAATACAACAATACAATGTTTAATGTGGTCATTACACTTAGCTATGGTTTCGATGCGTCCCGCAGATATCACCAGCAAAATCTGCGGGAACGCATCAGCTAGTTTACAGGTAAGCCACAATATTGATACCAGAAGAATTAAAACATATTGTGTAATGTTGCAAATAATATCCATACCCCTCCCATAGAAGGTTCCTTCGTTTGAACCCTGAACTTGAACCTTTGCTTGGGTTCATACTTTCCATTAAAGACTTTGCATTTTGAAACCCCCCTCAGAATTTCCAATGTTAGATGAATGACTTGCCTTACAGTATGTTCATTTCTTGGAACTGCACATTTGGTAAAAATTTCAGGAAGTACTAGCTTCTGTTCATTGCATTTTTTGTCCCAAAAGTAACTGACTAGTAAACACAAAATTTTACTAGTTAGCCTTTACAACCTTAGTTTTTTTAACCTCAGGCTTCTGTGCTATTGGAGATGTGTAACCCCCAAAATAGCTGAGCTGAATCAGAAATTGGCAAATAGATAAAACTGGATTGATTAAATCTGCCAGATGTGTAGTGGTATGATGCATTAACCAAGAAATCAAATAAACATTACTAAATTTGGACTAAAAAGTTAATATTTGTTATGTAAATTAAATTTGCTAAAAAAGTATGTCTGTGTTGTTGTTGTTCCTCAATACATTTCAGATGACCAGTACATACTTGAAAGCTGATTTTGGGAACACTTAATCTTAAGTTGATGTTGTTTTGTGGAAAGGCATTTCTGAGATCTTTTCTCTTTCACAGAACAAACCCAAACAGACCAGGAGACTTGAAGGAATCCTTTGATCTTGAATCTTTTGATGATGAAAACTTTGTGAGTTTGACATTCTGTTAACAGCTGACATTTTGTATAGTTCACAATTTTTTGATCAAAGTCTTAAGTCTGTTCCCCCAATAGCTGTTATTGTAATTCCCAGATGTTTGACATATAAACAACCCAAAGTGTCATATTTCTGCACTGTGTTGACTGATGTGTAGATCCTGTCACCTCATTTGCATCCCGTCTTAACAAAATAATATTAGTACATACCACACAAGTGAATAATACTTTCCGTGCATGCTGACTGGCTAACTCAGAGGTGATTAGCAAAGTACTATTCACCTCCGAGGAGCAGAAGAGAAACAAAATGGCTTCGTGCATCACTTTGGGTACTGAAGGTAATGTTTTAGTCTGCTAGTTATTCAACTTGTGTGGTATATTCTAAAACAATCATTCACGTCAGTGTCGATGAAAGTGGTGGATATTTACCTTCACTTTGGTGTATAATTGTTAATTACTCATAGGAGGAATCCGATGGCTCAGTGCTGCTGTCTGTTGGCTCCTGTCTTTCCCTTTTTTTTTGCTTGGACAAAGTCTGCATTCAAGCCACAAGGCCATACAGAGCTTATTCCAGTTTCCATACCATGAAGTACTTAAGAGTATTTCTATTACTTCCCTCTTCCCCTGTGCTGGGCCTTAAGCTAGGCCATTGCAGGCTCACACCGGTGTAGAGAGAAGCACTGTGAGAGTAGAGTCAAGACTATAATGCAGTGGCCCAGCTAAGGCTTGAACCTGTTTCGCTTGATTCACAGTCCAACACACTAAGCATGAGGCCAAGTGCTGTGCCTCCCCTGAAGGACAATAGTCAGATGCTTTGCCAGTGATCAGTCAGCTGTGCAGCTGCAGTGACTGCTTTGGCTATGCAGCCCAATCTTTAATTGGAAGGCCTTGTAGAAACTATTATTGAAGGCCCCTTTTACGTACTGCGTTGAAAGCAAGGTCTGTTGGCCCAGCAGCTGTTCTCTTCTCTCCTAACCACTCCCCCTGCCCTTGCTTTTTACACTTGTTATCATTTGTTTGGGCACTAGTAGTGCTGCTACTTCACCTAAAAGAGATGCTAATCTTTTACAGGCTCCCAGCATCTTTCAGGTTACCCCAACAATGCCTTGGACTGGTCTGGCATTAATTTATCTCCCACTTGGGGATGGGCACTTTTAGAGAAGAAAGGTGTCTTGTCCACAAATACACCAAAAAGATGCCAGTCAGGCTTTTCACCTCTTGTCCCAGAAGCACACAGACCATTAAAGGCCACTATACCTAGTGCTATACAGAAAAAGTTTTATTATTATTTTAGTTGAAAAGACGTACCTGCACTTAAAATATGTGCAACATTCCCAGGGGTGGGGGGTACTCAGGATTTCAAGTGACAGGGATGATAAAAGGATTTTTTTGGGTTTGAAATTTTTGATTCTGGGATTTTTTTTGGGGTAGGAAAATTTGGCAAGTATTTTTTTTGGGTGGCTTGATTTGGGTAGGGATTTTTTTGGGTATTTCTGACCTAGGCAAAGTGTTCTTGGATGTCTCTAGTGTTGTTAAACCGGATGAAGGAAAGATTATTCAGATGATATGATGAATAAACAAACACAAACATTCAATTTCTAATGTTTTTAATGTTTAAAATTTTAAGGGTCAGAAATTCGGCGTGGGATTTTTTGGGGGTTCATTTTTGGTCCAGGGATTTTTTTGGGTTTTGTTGGAAGCCCTAGGGGTATTTTTGGGTCTTGATTTTTGCTCCCATTCGATCATTCCCGTCACTTGAAATCATGGAGATATGTATGGAGATATTCTTAACTAGGGTTCATTAAAATTATTTTTGGTTGCACTGAAAACCAATATAATTGTGTTTTATTTTAATTTGGTCTTCTCTCACAGAGCTGGCCTGATACAGAATTACCGAATTTTAAGAGCACTGTGAGTTCCTTTTACCAGTCGATGAAGGATCTTGCATTAAGGGTGCTCACCGCGATGGCAATTGGCCTTCAAATGGTGAGTATGTGAGAATGTGACACCTTGCCTTATCTTTGAAGCTGATCACAAACATTAAATTAAGGCTGAGTTGTCATAACTGAATTACCGGTATAGTGCAGGAATAACCTTGCCTTCGGTTTAAATAATGTAATATGTTAAAAAAAATATATTGTTATTTTCATAATTTGATAAAAAAATGGTTAGAAAAATTGTCTCTCTCTTTGCAAGGAATAATTGGAGGATGTGGAAAGATAATTTTGAAATATTTAATGTGAAATTAATCATGTGTATCAGCAATGAAAGAGAACTTTGCACTTGCAAAACGGGTCGTGCATTTGACTAATTGAATCTCAGCAGAAAATTACCACAAGATGATTATATTCACAAAATGAAAACCTTGCCAAACAACAACAACACATCTCAGAAAGCAGTTGCTTTCATTTAATTTTGCACTAATAGAGTTTCTGTTTATCCCCTTTAGGAGCCCAACACATTCACTCGTTTCTTTAACAAGGCGGGTACATCTATGGGCGGGGTCCAAATGAGATACAACTTCTATCCCAAGATACCAGACCTGAGTGAAGTGAAGCCTGGGCAGATCAGGTGTGGAGAGCATACAGACTATGGTGCCGTTTCAGTGTTGTTTCAAGACGACATAGGGGGCTTACAGGTACATCAGGGTGGTAAAGGGGTTATGCGTGACGCGTGATTTGGGCAAAAATAAGTTCGTGACACGTGAAAAGATCTTTTAATCTAGCCGTGATCCGTAAATTGATAGCCTAGCGTGACGCGTGATCTTTTTATTTGAGGACCGTGATTTGTGAATCATGTATAAACGTTCGTAAAAATCGAGAATCTAAAAGCTGTTCTAGCGTTGTTCAGTTACCCGAGCAAAACACTTTTCTGCTAAGACAAATCAGAGAAAATGCAACGTAAATCAAGTAATTTGCGACTATCGTTTTCTATGATAATGTATGAAAATACGAAATTCGTGAAATGCCATAAAATACATACGTGATTCATGATTTGAGGAAAGATAGGCCCGTGATTGAGACCCCCCCCCCCCCGGTACATGTACACTGACAAGTATCAGTACTTGTCTATTGACGGCGGAAAGGCTCAGTCTTGGGACCAGGGGTGGCGCAGTGGTGAGAACACTCACCTCCTACCATTGTGGCTCGTGTTCCAATCCTGGGTATTGCACATGATGTTGTATTCGTTTAGCCACGTTGGAGCATACACAGTTGATCGATTTGCTATTTCAAAGCGCCGTCCAACATGTTGCAACATATTGAAACAGCCAAACGTGTGCAACATGTTGTGCATGCACAACAATGTTGCGCTATTTGCATTGGATTATTGCGTGCGTTTGGTCAGCTCTCTCGCAACACGATCCAACAATGTTACACCGTGTTGCGTTGAAATGTTGCGTGCGTTTGGACGGACCTTAAAGCTTAAGATAAAAGAGAGACTGCTCGTAGTCTAAATTCATTCTCAATCATTTTGCAATGACTTGTTTCAGGTTAGAAACATCGATGGTCAATTTGTACCTGCCACACCCATGAAAGGAACAGTACTGGTTAACATTGCTGACTTGATGCAGAGATGGACAGCGGATAAACTCAAGTCCACGGTATTAAAGTTAAAGGTTCTAAGCTATAATTATCAGCTTAAACTTGATAAAGGTAAATTGACCGCCGTCGCGAATTTGGAAAGCTGACGTTTCGAGCCTTTGCCGTTCTTTACATCTTCAGTTTTGCTTCCGGCGCAGTTCAACAATTTGTTTGGAGCGTATTCACATGACGTCACGGCAGTCATATTGGTATTCCAAAACAAAAAAAATGGCAGCCATATTGGTGTACCAAGCCATCCTACCGGGAAGTAAAATCTATTTTTATTCAAAAATCGTCTTTTGTTTAGGTAACTATGGCCGATGGTCACGTGAGCAGGGCTCAAAATAACGGCCGGCAACGGACAATGTCCGGCCAAAATGACGATTTGTCCGGACAAAATTTTGGTTCGGCGGTCATTTTGACCGGTCACGTACACGGCTTTCAAATAAATAGCACAAAAAATTTATTCGCAGTATTTCTTGAAATTTTACAGTAAAATCATAAAATATCATAGCAGCTTGCAGTCAATATTTTGACCGGTCAAAAACGAGACATGACCGAGCAAAAATTGATTTGGCCGGTCAACATGACCGGTCAGTATTCAAAAATTATTTTGAGTCCTGCGTGAGTGAATACTATAGGAACTAATCGCTTTTTTCAACATAACATAACATTACGTTGAGTAACTCTTTTTTATCATTATCATTTTAAGCTACATTATCTATCATTTTCCTCCTGGTTTGAACCGCTTCAGTCTCGACCGGAAATTTTTTGAACTTTTCTTGTTACTTTTGGCATTTTGTACGTGAAGGAGATACCGCGTTGTTTTCCTACAAAATCAAAACGGAACTCCGGCGGATACATTTTGTTTTATTTTATGTTACTAAACAGCCAATCTACCTATTCCAGGTCCATCGTGTGCTGATACCAGAGGTTGAGCTCAAGCAAACGCTTCCTCGTCGTTCGTTAGTAATGTTTGTAGATCCAGACCACGAGGCGGTTATTGAATGTGTAGATGGCTCAAACAAATATCCACCAATCACATCAGGAGAGTGGAAGAACCGAAGACTTTTGGAAACTTATAACCATTTAAGTAATTAAAATCCTCCATCAGTTTCACATTTGGAGCGAAATTTTCAAGGAAGAATTCGTTCTTCGAATAGAAATAACAGCAATAGATGTCACGCACGTGCGATTTCGCACTTAACGTCCCCTCGAATTCAGAGGGATATTTTCAATAATCTTACAAAACAAACAAACAAATGAACCTCATTTTTTCAATGCTGTTAAGCGTCTGTTCATAGAACGGAAAATTGAGGCCACAAAATGCCCAAAACTGAGAAAAAAACGACCTGAGCGAGTGGTTCCGAGTTTTGAACATTTTATAAGGCCAGAGAAGAGTGTACCATTTACAGTACCTATTTATTTATTAATTTTTTTACTATTTTATTGAATTTATTGAACGAAAAATACTTGCCGGAAATGTCAGTGGTGCCCTACGTACTTCAACCGGCCGGTCCCAACCGCGGGGCTTGGGTCGAGTAGCAAGGAAACTACTAACATTTTATAAGGCTATAGAAAACATTGCAGTGAAGTGAGGTGAAGAGCTAAGCAAGTAGATTTACTTGAGTTTGGAACATTTCACCATTTAGCTTTTTTTTATCACTCAACTGTATTTAGAAAGTGAAGAATACTTGCCTACAATACCGGTGGCGTCCTACGTACCTTAAAGAGTAAATGGGAACTCAACAGTGTTTCTGTGTTGCCTACCTGAATTTATCGCACTTGTCATCAGGTTAGCAGAGAACCCTCCTAACGACTTGTCAGTTTTTGTTTTGAAAAAAAAAAAGAAAAAAAACAAAAAGAGGAGAGGCGATGACAAAAAGAGTAAATGGGAACTCAACAGTGTTTCTGTGTTGCCTACCTGAATTTATCGCACTTGTCATCAGGTTAGCAGAGAACCCTCCTAACGACTTGTCAGTTTTTGTTTTGAAAAAAAAAGAAAAAAAAAAAAGAGGAGAGGCGATGACAAAAAGAGGAGAGGCGTCGTTTTCAAGAATAAAATTAATAATTATCTTGCGAAATCGCGCGGAATATCGCCTGATACTTAGCCAACGGCCCCGTCGGCTAAAATCAGACGATATTCGGCAAGATTGAGCAGGATAATTGTTTTATTAATCAACAAATTGTCAACGAAACGCTTTTTTGAAGCGAGAAAAACTGTGGTTGTGCAGAAGTAGGAAGTAGGGTTATTGCCCTTGTTTGAATTTGCTTACTTCATTTTATGCGCCAAACGTATGTGGCCTTGCCACGCTAGCATTTCAAAGGCTGAATAAATAGTGCTCGTAAATTGCGTGGCAAACGAGTGCCTGCTGTTGAATGAAGTTAATTGTGCATTAATTACTTTCAAATAATCCCGTCAGAGGAAAAAATGCTTTATTTCTGCAAATTTAGAGAGGACAAAATATCGTAGCAGCCCGCAATAGTAACACGAGTTAATCGTAGCGAGCGGCTACATAATAATATGAAAGCTCACAAAATAAATAATGAAACTACACCTGCAACTGAAAGACTTGAACAAGTAAAACTGTGCCGAGAACACTGATATCGGCTCCCTAACACTGCTGTTTCAGGATGAATGCGATGGTTTGGAGGCGAGCAAAACAAATGATTCCGTGATTCGACACGCCATAATAATAACAATATGAAAACATCAAAATTGACCAAACTCACGACAAACGGCCAAAATAATCTCATTTTTTATAAACTTGAGAAAAATGTCAATCCTAACCTTCAACCACCAAAAATACTGGAGAAAATTAGTGTATAGCTGAGCTGCTGTTAGAGTTTGTACTTAGAACACAAGCACATTCCTGACATTTCTAACAGTAATTGAACGTTACTCGTGTTCCGTTTTTGAAGATGCCGATTCTTTCCTTTCGTTTGCGTCGCGCGTCGATCGCCCATTGTCGTGTCTCTTTCCTTTCATGCCTTTTCTCTTTTCACGAATTGAGGCCTTATTATGCCAGCCGATGTTTTGTTTTGGCCATTTCCGAGTTACCCTTTGCCTCTGTTTCAAAACGAGTCTACGTGTGAAACCATTCATATGAAAATGTGTTGCAACTCCACCGCCATTTTCATGAAAATCGCACGAAGACTCGTTCTGAATCTGAGGCAACTCGGAAATGGCCTATTCGTAGTACTCATTCACCATGGGCATCCAATGGATAATGATGTGGTTGCCAACCAACATTTTCTGTTGTATTTATTTTTTTAAAATTCTGAGGAAAGCCTTAAGTAATGTTCCATTCTTGTTTGGCTCGTTTGTATCTGATTTTCTCTATCAGTGTGAGATATTAATTCGATGTCATACTATTGGTTATTTTATAATCATCGCGTGTGAAAGCATTGAAAGCATTATTAAAGCTAAACATGACGAAAGTTCTCGCGTGACACCCTCACTTTTAACAGCAAGATTTTATCTAATACCTGATTCACCCCAACAAAACATGTTTAGTTAAACCAGGTTTAAGAAAATGGAAATCAGCAACAGACAACTGACAGACTATATTTTACACAGGGTTCAAGTATGCTCTAACTTGTGCTTTCATTGTGCTAAATTTGAAGTCGATAAACATCAGTCAGCAACTTCCATGAAGAAAACAATTTTAAACCGTGTTTAACTAAACAACATTTAAACGTGTTTAAGCTTTGGTGTGAATGGGGTATAAGATTATCAAATAAAACTTCATTTGGTTTCCTGTATTTGAGCAATTCAATCCACTGAAAGGAACTACGGCATTAAGCCGAAGTGGTAAATGTCGAGATGAAGACGAGGTGTCGCGTGTAAACATTTTTAACACTTTGGCGCAGACAACTAACTATAAAAGCTTGTAAAATAAGCGACCCGAAAGACCTGCCACAGGCTTGTCGTCGACGGAAAGTCAAAACTTAATTAGATTACCGCGAACTTTGACTCATTTCATTAGTGCTTTTGAAATAAAATCATTTCCTGCGATGATGGCATTATCTTTATGTAGTTCTTGTTCTCTTGTTAACCGATTTTCAACGTCGAAGCAACCTCTGCCGCTGCTTATTTTATTGGTGTTATTTTGCTGTAGTTAGTAAAGCATTTTTAAAACGCATGCAGATCATATCCCAAGGTTGTGATGAACACATTAGCCAGGTATTGACTCTGCACATTCCCCAGCAACTGATTTTTTTTAGGAAAAACTTAAGTAAATCACCTCAGCCGAAGGGAAGTGATTGGCTGTCTAAAATTAGAGCGCTCCTGCATTTCAGGATATCTCCCATAAAGCGGGCATGCGTGATTAGCGATCTCAAAGGATGAAGTAACTGGTATTTGTCTGAAATGGAGACAAGAACGCTAGCATTATTTCGTTCCACAGTACTGAATAGCATCAGATAATTGCCTTTTTTCCCCTTCTCCTTGGATTTTGTGGCAACTATCTTGTTTTTATTCATACCATTAATGCACAGAATATCATTTAAGAAACACTTTTATTCAAGTATTCTTTTAATAAGACGTAGACGATCAGTATTTTATTATAAACACCCAAGACAGGAACGAAACAGTTGCGGCTCCTTTACTAAACATGGAGCAAAAGGAAGAAACCTTCAACGTGGTACTTCATTGGATCCTAACCGCAGCTGTCATCGTAGGAAACAGTCTTGTGATATATCTAGTCACTTTTAGAAAACGGCTTCACACCATTGCAAACTGCTTCGTGTTGTCCCTGGCCGTGGCGGATTTTTTCATAGGAGCAACATTTTATCCGTACTACAGAGCCTGTAAAGATAAAGCCTGCTCGCAGACGCATATTCACTGGCTCTGTGTTGACCTTTTCCTCTGTGCCTCTGTTACGAACCTCTGCCTTATGACAGTAGATCGCTATATCGCCATCGTGAAGCCGTTGAAGTATCTAATTATTATGACCACAAGAAGAGCTTTGCTAGTGATATTTGCAGCCTGGTGTATTCCAATAGTCACAGCGCTTCTTCCGTTATCGTGGACATACTCGACCACGTCGCCGGCGAACCGAGCAACCCCTTGGGAAGTGTTCACCATCGCCACATTGGTTGTGTACGGAATTGTGCCATGCGTCTTTCTGTCTTTAGCCATTATTCGAATTTTGTTGATAGTTCGAAGATGTCGTCTGGAACGGTCTGCAGTCATGGCCCAGCTTGATTTCAATTATTCGGAGTCGCGAAGAAGAAGAAGAAGACAGTTGCATCCGGAAAAGGAAATATCGTCCACTAGGCTTGTTGTTGCTGTGGTCGTCATGTTCTTGGTTTGTTACGTGTTTGGAGGTTGTGTCAGAATCGCGTCTATATTTAGCCAGAATCAACCCCCTGAATCTGTAGTGGTGATATCTTCTATTCTAATTTTAGCAAACTCTGCAGCAAATCCGGTAGCTTATGGATTGTTGAAAAAAGATTTTAAAAGAGAGTTGCTCAAAACTTTAAAAATATATAATTGATCAAGTGACCGCTTACGGTTCTTGACATTGTTGAATAAACATTGCAGGCATATCCTAGGTTAACTAGACACTGCCTTATGTCACTTAAAATAGCCTTTAGTAATCGCGTTAACGTTCCACACTGATTTTGCTTTAATCCAATTTATATCACCTCAGATAATCTTAAATAGCTTCGTAGTCGTCGAACGCCGCGACGGTCGACAGCGACCTCAAGTTGGTCTAGCATTTTTTATCCAACGAAATGTTCCAGAAGTTGCAAAGAGAACCCTAAATGTAATAGTACCATGTAGTTTTTTTTCTCCTCGATTTGGTGATGTGGTCAGTTGCTTGTTTATTGGTTGGAAACGTTGTACAATAAGGCATTGAACAAACAATGGGGTCGAAGTAAAATTGAATAAAAAACATTATTATGATTCTAAATACACGTTATGTTATTATTTTAAAAGGCGTGAAGATCTTTATTGACAATAGCTACCATTTAAAACATTAAACTGGCCGTTTCAATAGAGCTTTGTCACGATATGTTTTCATATACTGTCATATACGAAAAAAAACTTCAGAAAAAAATTCTGGGGTAATATGCGAGGGCTAGTCAAAACAGAAGATGGGGCTAACATTAAACTTTTCCAATTGACTGAATTGATATACATCTTTTAAGTTATATCGAAGTGGCTGTAAAACTGTTAACACGAAATCTGTCCGTAGTTGTGATATATACTGCAGCCGAAGCTCTCCTTGCAAACCTGACTCGCTAGCGACCAGACCCCCTTTGTGAAAACCCCTTTCAATGGCCACTGAGAGCACTGAGTAAATAAAAAGCTCTTGTAAGCCACCTACGGCTCCGGTCAGCGGTCGCGACCACTTTCGAGATTATCAACTTAAAACACCTAAATAGTGAAGTAGAGTGAAGTAGATGACACTTGATCACATTAACCGTAATACAAGATCGCTGATTGTCTTCTGTAAAGATCTAGAATTAAAATTTCAAAATGGGCATGAACGGTTGGAGAAAGAGAGCTGCATGCCCTGAGACTAGAGGCAGAAGAGAACTCAATGCTCTCTATTGTTTTGGCGTGCGGTCGCATACGAAAGCTTTGGCTATATAATTAAATGATAAAGCAACTATGTATGTTGGAGTGATTTTATTTAACCAGTGAAACAACATCTAATTAACAATTAATTACTGCTAAATATAGTCAAAACTAAACAAATAAAATAACGGAATCATAGTGTCTTATACACGAAGTACATAATTGTGTGATAACTGTATCACGGGTTAAGTAAAATCATGTTAAGCTAACTACATTAGTACGCGAAATTATAAGATGATTGCATTTGGCCACGTCCTTTTTACTTTAAATAATAATACCTCATACTCGTGAGATAAAATTGTAGTGTTTTATCAAACACCTGCACCGCCACGCCGCTCATTACGAGTCCGCAAATTTCAATAAAGGCTTTGGCAGTGTGAACAAATAACTAATGAAAGATTTCAAATTGCAGCTCGAGACCTGATGACAGAGTGTGATGTGTCTAATGCTGTTCGCTATGGTAACAGTTAATAGCTCCTTGAAATATCTTCAATGACAATTAACATTTCACCGCTGTATAAGTTCTTTGCTTCGTTTCTGTCGTGCGTTTTTGAATTCGACAGCTATGAGCTAACAGACGTTACCACAGAAAGAACAGGGAAACGTCCGTGTACGGTTCTTCGACGGAGAGGGGCTTGCCATTTTAGTGAACCCCGGGTAGTGAACAGTTCATTTTGAGCATTTATATGTTATTTTTGAAGAAGGCAGTATCTATTTGCGAGTGATATTGTTTATAATATTTACGAGCAGTTAACGAAAAATGTAATTTTCTATTACCATTAAAAATGACACCATCATTTTCAAACAAATATTAGATAGCAAAAACTTAGCCTTTCTCCCTTTAATTATACACTGCAACTGAACAACCATTACAACTTGCCATCAGGTTTTTTATTTTCCGGCATCTTTAGTGTTTCGTTAATTACCTGCGATCAGTAGGGAGGGGGAGACGGGGGGGGGGGGGGGGGGGGGAGGGAGAGCATTGTTGCAAGTTATCTGCATTTGTAACACTTGCTCCGCCAGCGAAACGTGGGTTCAATTCTGTGATTTTATTGGCTATGTGAACGGACGTGTACCCACTGGCAGATGCACTGGCGCGCTTGAGTTTCTCTTGCAGGTTCCTGTAATGTTTCTTTTTATCTGTGCACGATTGCTCAGCTCTGCTTACTATGTGTTTGACGGTGATGGCGATTACTGGATTTTGCATAATCCTTTTTTATTGTCTGTAGGTCACGACGGTGCTCGGCCGAAGCCTGCAAAATATTAATAAAACTTCATGATATATATTTACAATCTGTCGTGAAGCTGAAAGGGGGTCAAATAGCATTCTGGTACAAAGGAAATGCTTTGTTTGTTTTTTCTTTTTGTCGTCCCGGTCTATAAAAACTCCCGTTCAGACAATTTCTATAAATAGAAAGAATTTCTTGTGTCAAACCTCAGACGAACCTTTTTGAGTTATTTTTACCAAAAATAACTCTATAGTCGGCGCGATGAACCGTGTAGTCAGTCAGTCAGTCAGTCAGTCAGTCAGTCAGTCAGTCAGTCAGTCAGTCAGTCAGTCAGTCAGTCAGTGAAGTATGTTTGTATGTCACACCAATCAGGTTTGAGGTACTATCAGAACCAATGAAATTGCAGTTTATAAAGGGGAAGTAATTTGACACAGTTGTAAGCGAGCGATTTCATTCGAAGATTTTAAATTTGTTGGAGGCGGAATCGGTGAGTTGTGAATTAACCCCGGATTTGAAACGCGCGTCTGCTTACAACGCACACGCCGCCAGCAAAAGACCCAACACTAAATTGTTATTCGAGCGTTCGTTTAGGACTGGCTAGTTTCGCTCACCGTCAGATTTGAAGAATAATGTGATGTTACTATGTTTACAAAGAGTCATAAAAATGGCAAGGAATCATCTTCAGAGTGTGTTGTGACCACTTGTTTTAAGAGTTTGTGACAAGGAAAGTTCCTAAATTTAATATTGCTTGAGACTCCGTTTCGCCAACTGAAACCGGGTCTCTGTAAGATGCTGACCGGATGGCGGCGGATGGCGGTGGCGGATGACGGATGGAAAAATGCGGATGATAAAATGCGGATGGAAAAATGCGGATGGAAAAATGCGGATGAAAAAATACGGAAACAAAGAAAACTGAAAAAAGTAATAATAAAATGATGATGAAAAGGAAATTCATTCGGCGTTGCTCTCTCAAAAAGAAGACAGTCTATTTAGTCGGAGAGAAGTCCAGCTTTTTTTCTTCATTTACATCGGATCCAAATAAAATTGGGAAGACTTCCATCGAAGAAGAGATACTCGACTTTCCTTTATCATCTGCCGGTCCGTTCTAAAGGCTAGTGCGAGTGAATGAACATAAACGAACGCAACTGAGATCTATGGAGTCGTCCGATAGCGACAATTCTGGCTTGGAACGTTTGTTTTGAAAAGAAAATGAATGAAATGAAACCGGATTGCCAAACAAATTAGCGCTAAAAATAGAATCACACGTTTTGAGCAGTAAACCCTTTCAAAGCGGCAAGAATTTTTACAGATAAAATGAAAAAACAGAAACAATATTTTAGCAGGAATATCTTTTGATTGGTATTTTAAGTGAAAAAAAAAAGACTCAGAAATTTGTTCTAATCGAAATTTTATGGAAGTTTCTCAAAGCTAATGTTATTGTGATTTTTCGTTTTTCATACAACCTAAACTGAACAGTCTACCAGTGAGGCCGGGTGGAAGATCCTGAATTTATTGAAACGTGTCACGGCGTGGAAATCTGCGAAAACTTTAGTCTAATACTGTAAAGAATCCATTGCCTTTACTCTGGTGATCACCGTTATAGAATATTTTGATATTGTGCACCAGAAATTAAGGAAATTCACTTCTGATAGTTATTTTTAATGCATCCTGATTTAATGACAGTTTGGTATCTTTATCATGCTTACGTTAGAAGTTACAAATTCTGTCGTGCGTACCTCATTTTGGCCTGTGCATTTCAAATTGTTGATTTTATTCACGTGAAAAATATAGAAAGTAACTGAATGTTACGCTTTATCCGGAACAGTTTTCAGGCATATCACCCGATTTGAAGTGGGGCTGAACTTACTTAGGGGATATGTTCATTAGCAGAGTTATTAAGCCCCTAGCCTCAGTATACCTCCTTGCTTCCTTCGCCTATGCTCTGGAATCGTCATCACTAAGGGAATATGCTACTTTATTATGACAAATTTGTGGTAAATTAGAAGTTCCCGTTTTTAGTAGCTTATACAAGCACATTATTTGTACGGGGGTGGGTTGCGCACGACATCACAGACTCCTCCAGCCTGAATGACCTTAGGGGACAGGGGAAAAAGGAGGAGCGAAGGATAACCTTGCGCCTCCCCTTAGCAAGGCCGGGTAATCATGCTATTGCCGAAGTAAGTCTTACTTCAATGATGTTATAGCTCCGGAGCCACTCAATGGCGGCTAAGCTTACCTCGAGAGCAGTTTAGACAATATATGGGCAACAAAATGACTTACTCGAACATGCTTAGTTCAATAACCTTTTGATTTGCCGGTCCGTTTACTTCTCTTTTGAGTCGGGCAAAGTGGTAAGATAAATTTGTTCTGGCTATTTACAAGCGCAATTAACATAGAACACTGAATAGTCAGACATAATCATGGCGCTTATAGGCGCCAAAAAGAGCATTCATTCTAGGCCACAAATATTTTCACCGCCAGCTATCAGAAGAGGTCCAGAAGAAACAACCATGTGTTATCTTACTGTGATAATCGAAATCTGATTTAACTATTCTCCTTGATTTATTTTTGATTTTTTTTTTCATTTTCTTAGTATCTTCATTTTTTCATCCGCATTTTTCCATCCGCCATCCGCCATCCGCCATCCGCCGCCATCCGGTCAGCATTTTACAGAGACCCAACTGAAACCCGCAATTAATTTATTAATTGGTCTCTTAACAGGGCCCGCGCAGAGGGAGGGGCTGGGAGGGCTTTAGCCCCCCCCCCCCCCCCCCCCCCCCCACACACACACACTTTTTTACAGTAAAAACAAAAAATAATAAGAACTTAAGTAAATAGGCAAGTAAAGAAAGAAATAAAGGGGAAAAATATTATTATTATTATTATTATTATTATTATTGAACGAACAGTTACTAAAAGTATTTTATTTGAACGCCTTTCCAGAAGCTGGTGATAAATTTTGTTTTTGAGTTCCATATTGGTTAATCATGTATCGAGTGCATCTGGTGAATGATCATTCAGTTTCCACTACCCGAAGAATAAACATTTTGCCCAACAATGATGCAAGAGAGATTTAGTAACTTGACAATGATAAACAGTCGGTCGTGAAGAATGGTTTTGACATCACTAACGAATTTGCAGATTGTAGCAATAATAGAAAGAGAAATACCGTTTACAACGTTAAGCTGAAGTATAGCAAAAATCGTCGGATTCCTGGCTAATGGCAGTAGTACTGATTTGGAGTAAATTATATTGTTTCAAGCAGGATTTGATAGTAAATCTATGGGTCTGGTTCTAAATGTTTAGTATGCTTATACTGTAAAAGCATTAGAATAGTATAGCAAGGCCGATAAGTACTATGTGAAAAAGTAACTCTGCAAGACACCAACACGACCAGAACGATAAAGTAGGGTTACAATCGCGGACAGCCATTCCGTCCTTTTTGGGACTCATCTGCGTGGTGTAGCAAATTCAAATAATGCCAGCTCGAAGTCCAGCGCAAATAAATTGCAATAATCTCTTTTAGATCCTGGTACGTTAGCACCATTGTTGTTTGCAGACAGTTGCTGTTACAAGCTGTAAAAACGGGTCGCCATGCAGCTTTCGTAAGGTCTCACATGAGTGGCTGAGAGAACAATAGAACAAACAACAAGAACAATGCCCCTAGCCCCCAAAACAATAGCAGCTGCTACACTAGAGGACCAGTAGAATTACAAGCTTACGAGAGCTGCGTAACTATTCGTAAAAACATTGCGCTTTAACACACTGTTTGTTCATTTTAAATCCACCTTCCGATATCTAAGAGTAACTAAAACCGTAATTTTCCCAGGGTAGCATGCCTCCGACCCCCCCCCCCCCCCCCCCTCAAAAAAAAAAAAAATAAAAAAATAAAAAAACTCTGGCTCACGCTTGAGCCCCCCACTCAAAATCTTGCTGCGCGGGCGCTCTTAAGCGTCTTGCTCGATTCACTGACTCTCGGGCAAGTAGCGTTTATGTTTATACCTTAAACACACCACGTTTAGACATTTAATTAACCGGTATGGGTGTTGACTTTAAAATGGTTTGCTTTTAAATTAACTACAATCGATAGCGGCAACAGGTTAGAATAAGAGCATGTCATTCCGTGACAGTTTGATAACTAAAATTAATTAGTTCTTGTTCCTGTTTGTTGAATGAAAATTTACATTTACGACAGGAAACAAATACTCCAGATGTACTACGCTTTAAATGCTTTCCTAAAAATATGGTTTTTGATTTGATTTCGTTTATTACTTCGGTTATTACTTTTCGATTTCTCAATGGAGACATGGTGTTTTCAAGAAAAACAAAAATATCATGTTACAGAAGTGAGATAAACAAAAATGTCATGTTACATGCGTTTAAAAAACAACAACAAAGGTATCGTTTTACAGTGTTTGACAAAAACACAAAAGTACCCTGTCGCGTTTATACGATTGTAAAAGAAGCTAGCAACAAAATAAGCGCTAACCGAATAAGCCATTTCGTGACATTTTGACAATTAAATTAGCTCTTGTTTTTTTAAATGATAAAAATTTAGTATTGAACGAAACAGTTTCGACGTAACAAATTGCACGTAAAAATTGTTTTGTGACGGGACAGTGTGCAAGCATTTTTTCCAAAAAATGCCTCTTAGTCGTAGTAAGGGGCTATGTAGTTAGTGATGCACCATGCACAAATAGCTCAACCCATGAAATAAACCATCCCAACAGGACTAACACCCAGCCTTACCCCAAGCCACCGAATCAATTGAAAACATAACGCCTGCGAGTTAGCGTGCCTATGTTTTTAGAAAGACGAGGCAGGCTGCCAATGTTAATGAAATCGAACTTTGCTAAACCTGTCCCAGAAATCCAAATACAACCTGGCTTATTAATTATTCTCTCCAGTATCCGTAACAACAGAGAACATGTCTCCCTTTCCGTCAAAGATCGTCTAGCAATGAAGTGGCAAAAATCCTTTTCCATATGCGTTTGAACAAGAAAAATACCCCGCTAATGCGACCATCCTGAAAATGCCTGATGTCTGCCACGAACAGTTGTAACGGGAGGAATATAACTGGTATCACATTTTGAACCTTCATTGTTGATACGACCACCACGTTAATACGACAAATATTTATGGCCTATCGGTGGTCTTATTAACAGGATTTCACTTTATTACATTTTGCGCAAAATAAACCTGCTATTTTTTCCAGCACGTCAGTGTTATATACATACATTAGGCAGTTGTCCACTTGGCTACGACTAACCGTTGCACGAGCCAAGACCGAATGGTGGCATGGGTATTGTCTGGAATTTGCATATAAGCGTTGAGGAAATGTACAAGTTTGTATTTTTGCACGTGGAGTATATGTTTTTCTTTCCGTGAGACCTTTCTTGTATATTTTCTTTCGCTGTTATGTGGTTTGGATTATTCTTTTTTGATGTAACTGCGACGATAAAGGATCTTTTCTTCACATGTCTGAAGATAAAGGAAACGCAAAAAGTCTCGTTTGCTTTATCGCCATATCTCATTAGTATTCAGCACGTGCAGATGTGACGATAGGTTTTTCCGGTCGACACTAGGTTTTCGGACTAAATGACAACTTCTGGTTCGCAGCGGGGAACGCACTGAAACTTTACTGGAATACGACTCAAATACGGGGAACTTAACTCGGTAGAGCACAACCACTTGCTTACGGAACGGAGTCTCGTCACGAACTCCTGGTACTCGGCGATCTACTTCAAGGATCTTGCTACGGACGTCAAGGATCAGACAGAACTTGGTTCCAACAGTAGTTTATTCTTACACACTCACAAACGTAAACGTCAGTGTGATACCTGATATAATCGAAGAACTTTTACAACACTGCTTGCTTATATATCATTACTGGAAATAAGGTGTTTACAATGTGAACAAAAGCTTCCTATTGAGTACAATTGAAAAGGAAACGATTATAATTACAAGAGCGAACTTATTTCAACAGTAGGAAGTTAACAAAATTAAAAACGAGAACTTAGATTAAAATTCACAACTTTGAAATTGGAAATAGCGAACTTAAATTAAGCTAAAACAAGCATAGGAAATTAAAAATGAAAGACTTATTAAGATTTCCAAAATTGGTTTGCTCAGCTAACTAACTAAGAGCAACCCTTGAATAGAAAGCAATAAAACTTCATTAAGGAAAATACGTTCAGGTGGTGAGCTTCCGTGGAAACTAATTCTCGTGTTGGAAATACTTAATTATAAACGGAAAGCTCAAAAGATCAAACTGCCGCAATGTTTGCTGACTAAACAAGCTTTGAGAAACTAAGGTACACCTGTACATGTGTACACTGGTTCGGCCAGTTCATTGAAATATCTAAACGATCTAAACACAATGAAACTCTTAATTCGTTTGAAAGAAACTACTATTGGCTTTTGCGCAATTTTTAACTTTAACTGTATGAGAGAATCAATCAACTTATCGACGAATCATGCAATTTCATTAAAACAAACCGAAACTTTTTATAGTTGTAATTTCTATGACTAATATACTAGTTTAGAATTTGGCCGAGGCATGAACGAGTTTAACTTATTGTGAACAGAGAGTCTTATTATGAACAGAGGGTCAATTTACAACAGAGAGACTTTTTATGAACAGAGAGTCTTTCTCAACCCTCACACAGAACAAGCTTCTTTCACCCATACTACCTATCGGTCTTTCCTTTAAGCTATAAGTATCAATCTGACAATGTTTATTGAAATAGCTGTATACACTCAACTTCACTTGGAATTGTTCACTGTTTAGCAGACGAAGCCAGTTGTGCAAAGATACTGTCCTTCTGGGAAATCAATACTTCTGGTTTGTCGAACTCTACTAGGCGTCCCTTGTCTAGAACCAACACCTTATCATAGTGCATGATATTGGTCATGCGATGGGCGATGGTCAACACGGTGCAGTCCTTTAGTTCGTCTTTGATGGTGTCGTGTAGCAACCTCTCAGTGTCGTAATCAACGTTCGCGGTTGGCTCGTCAAAAACGATCACTTTCTTCTTCTGCAGCATGGCTCTAGCTAGGCACAACAACTGTCGCTCACCAACGCTGAAGTTGCTTCCGCGCTCGGTCACATGAGAATTTAGCTTGTCAGGTGTGTTCTGTAGGAATGAACTAATATGAGCTCTCTGGAGTGCCGCCCAGATCTCTTCGTCGTCATATTCCTGAAACGGATCTAGGTTCGTGCGAAGCGTTCCGGTGAAGAAAACAGGGTCTTGCGCGATGGCGGTGAGTGCACCTCTTGCCTCATAAAGGTTAAGATCGGTAAGACAAACGTCTCCGAGAAAAATCTTTCCATCGGGCTCCGGCATCCTGAATAATGACGCTACCAGCGACGATTTGCCTGCTCCAGTTCGTCCAGCGATGCCAACCTTTTCTCCAGCCTCTATGATGCAAGATACGTCTTCAAGCGCCTTGGGAGCTTCAGGGTAGTAACGGAGAGAAACATTCTGAAACTTCAATCGTCCCATTTTACTCCATTTTTCTGGGGCGTGATTGGCCAGATCGTAACCAGGTTCGGGTTCCAGCTCGGTATAGTTTAGTACACGTTGGGTTGACGTCATCCAGTTTTCCATTCTGGAAAACGCTATCAGTGCCAGAAGAGATTTGGCAACTAGCTGAATAGCGTATGTTATGGAAAGGCCCGCTGCACCTGAAAAATAAACCTGTTGGCGTCCGTTTTCTATCCTCTAGTCTCTCCTAAACAATTAGAACTAAAACTTTCAAGGAACGAATTGCTAGCAAGGCGTAGCACGAATTTTCCTTTGTGCATATTGCCATTAAAAAATTTATGGATTCATTCAACATAAAGACGGACGGACGGACGGACCTACTCACCGACCGATCGACCGATCATCCGAAAGGTACACGACCATTGATTATAAAAGATACGGACAGACAGCCAGCCAGACAGGTAAGAAATGACCTAGCTAGATTTTCGTTTTCGCCAGGGGGCATCAATCACCTTTATCCCGCACATGTATGACCGCGCACTCAGTTCAAGGTTTGCTTCAGATTTTACTTACCTGTGCTGTTATTTAGTAAGATGGAGGTGAATGTAACGATTACCGAGAAGAAAGCAAGAATGAGATCAACTCTGAGGCCAAACCACACTTGGGTCGCGTTGAATATCAACCACTCTCGTGTGTTGTGATCTTGATGCCTAAGTTCAAAAACATGCATAAAGAAACAATATTGGAGTATAGAAGTGGACTCGGGGTTAAAATTGACCGTAATAAAAAAATCCTAAGGAGCTGACACGGGAAGGAAGATATATGGAAACGACATTGTAGCAGTGAAAAACAACAACAACAACAACAACGAGTACACATACACAAGAACTTGTACCAGAGACGTGCATGCTGCAGTAACGCTTCATATGCCACGTTATCCTGCGTATGTACATGTTTTGATTTTGTCCCAGCTACATGTCGGTTCGACATGCCGCTCTAGTATGTGAGGCATAAGCTTTTACGATTTTAACCAGCCGATTCTGTTCAAGATAGAGAGAACTGTCTTGCATGGTAGTTTGTGTAACGCGGCGAAAACGTCATAAAAATATATCGTTGTGTTTTTAGTTCTTGTACAAACTTTTAATTTTTCGATTTGCTTAGTTTTTTTTTTAAAGAGGTATCAATTAAAATACTTCAGCAATATAATCTCTACATTTGAAAATATCACGGTCTATTCTTTCACGGAAGAATCACTATACAGATTGGTCCAACTTGTAATTGTCTCAGTCATTGAAAGTTAGAAGCTCTTTCCAAAAAAAGACCTTTACTCTCCAAGCCCATCAGCTTAGTACTTACCTGCATAAAAGTCTGAAGAAGTCCCCCTCCTTGTGGTGAGATCGAATAGTTTCAATCCCTTGAACCGTCTCCACATAATGCGAAAATACAGGACTGGCTGTGATTATTGAGAGCCGTTTAGTTTCCCTGGATGTCCGGAGATAGTACCAACACAAGAAATACAACATAACAACGACTGGTACAGCTGGAATGATGACCCAAAAATTAACAAAACAGACTAGCACAATGGCGATACTAGTGAAAACCAGTCTTTGTAGAACGTCTAGGAGGTCACGTGGTAGCCGTTCGTCCATGCAGTCGACATCACTCGAGAAGCGATTCAGGATGCGACCAGTGGGACTGGTGTCGAAAAACCGTACGGGAGCTCTGAGCACTGCAAAGAGCATGCTATAAACAAACACATAAAAATGACAGATAAGCAAGCAAACATTCCAATAAATGGGCGCGTAAATCCTTTTCATACTGCTGTTTCTATTTACCAATCAACTCCTTTCTACTAATTTTGATGTTTTCTTCTCACTTCGGTAAAAGTAGCTCATAATTACAGCATAATTTCGTCTAGAATGACTAATTCTCTCACAAAAACCTGAACAAACTATGGAACCTTAAATATTAGATATCAACGTGCTAAGATCAGCTGGAATGCTATAAGTGATAACATTATGCTTTTGCCACTAAAACAATTTGAGAAAAAGTTCAAATCAAATATTATTGCAGGTTATAAGTACACTATGAATATTTATACTTTTGTCTGTAAAGTACAAATTTTTTCTTCTGTCACTCAATCTGTCGATACACTGCAGATTTTCCAGGTAATTTCACCAAATCTGTAAGTGTACGTAATCTTTATTTGTGTGTTTTGTGTGTAGCTGCATGTGTTTGTATTTTAGTACCTGACCTCAATAAAAAAAGACGATGTAATCACTAAGGATGGCTGCCCATTCTTTGGTTAGCACATTATGTATGTTTCGGGCAGCCATGTAGTCACTTTTAATTTAATGCACTGATTTGCAAATGTAATTTAATTATGAGTACAAATGATGTTGTTGTTGCTGTATCCATAATTAATAGTTTATTACATTCTTTACCGTATGCCAGTAACCATAGCAGCAAAGAACTTTTTTCTTTGCCTCTGAGGAATTTTTATTAAAAATCAGAAGGGCAACTGTAGGCAGGAAGACTACTCTCTCTGTCTCACAACGACAAATTAACTACAACAGAACCTGTACAGTAGACAGAAATTCCCCCGGCCGGGGAGGGGGCACTCCTATATATGAGCTATATTTAGTAAATAAACCCCTTCAGGCGACTGGTATATTGGAGGATAATGCCCGAGGCTGAAAGATTGTTCGAAAAATGAACAGTTGGCCGAGAAGCGAAGCTTCGAGGGTAACTGTGAAATTATGAGGACAATCTTTCAGCCAAGGGCATTATCCTCCAGTATACCAGCAAGCCAGGAAGGGGTTTATTTATTTTATAACCTTCCGATTAATTTCTTCAACGCGCTTCATCACGGGAAAAAGGAAAAACCTACAGCGCGCGATAATCACGGCATAATTTAGTTAAAATAAATACAAGTCGATAGGTTTCGAATTTCTTTTTTAATACTGTGATTTTAAAACGTTAGACCTGAAAAGGTCACTTTTACGTTTCTTTTGCACTGCTATAAAAAATCGGACGACGGATATCAAATCGGACGGGGTATATTGGCTGATACCCGACGTCCGATTTTGTACCACGTGATGTGTTTTGTCCAATGAGCACGCGCGAAAATTAATCGGTGGGTTATAAATATATATATATGTGTCGCTGTGAATATCATTGGCCGGGAAACTGATCAGTGGTATGAAGAATTAAACCCAGAATAGGAATAGAAACTCCAAAGAGAAAGAGGCTTTCCTAAACGTAAATAAAATTATCGCCGCAACGTTGTTGACAGATGGTATTCCATTAAAACACTAATAGTGATACAGTTCTAAAAAGAGCAAGTCTGGGAAAGGTTAGGGAGTTTCGGTGCTCCGTCTGGTATAGGGTTGCAAAATCGGCTGAACGTGGTCTGGCATAGGGTAAGGGCTTCTGAGTCCCAGTGGCAACCCCCCCCCCCCCCCCCCACCAAAAAATATAGAGAGTACCTCCCCCCCGGGCGGAAATCATACGAACGTTCGGGATCGTTATCATGATGACCAGTCGCATTAATCGGTCTCTCCACTATCTTTCTTTGGAATATGGAGTAAAGTTACTGTATAAGAAATGTTGCGATGGGCCCAGTGTACAGTACTAGACATAGTGCCATGGTTTTGGCTAAGTAGTGTGAGCAGTAGTAGAACATATATCTGGACAAGGTATATTTATCACTTTTGTTACGTCGAAACTTTGAACTACACAAGGGTCAGGAACAATGCGATCTGAAGTATAGCGATGGAAATAAATGAAACGTATTTTTGTACGTTAACGAGTTGGAATGCCAAAATTGTTGATCACTTGAGTGACTTTCTAAAACAAATTCAGCAGTAATCACATTTACTTAAGTACCTTTCATGTAGCATCTTTGACGACCGAAGAGCAGCCTTAAACACCACAAAGGCTCTGATAAACTGAAGAACGGCGGATCCTCCAACGATACCACAATAAATGTACAAATTTCTAGGTTTTTTTCTTTCGTCTTGTGAAAACTCGGTCCAGTGGGAAAGCCAGACATTCGATATTGCATTGAATGCTAAAAATTTATAAAGAAAAAAAAAACAGTATTAAAGTTAATATAAAACCAGTTTCTTTAGTCATACTGATATGGAGAAATCTAATTTCCCTTTACTTTTAACACACATTTACGTACGCGACTACGTATATGTTGTGGTTCAATTTTATCCTTGGTTCATATTTTAATTTCGTTCGTTTTGGAGTATGGCAATGTATCATAATGAGTTTAAAACAAAGGAAAATAAAATTTGAACCAAGGATAAAATTGAACCATTACATGTACAATATTAGTTTCGTCAATAGACCTCGTCAGTTGGTAGCCTTATTCTGTTTTGAATTTCAGACGACTTCATATAATATATAATATGATAATGATACATTGTACACGAGCGTGGGACAAAGAAAAAAACTGAGTCCCCGGCGGGAGTCGAAGAACCCATCGCCTTCTAGATACCGGTTGGGTGCTCTAACAACTAAGCTTCGAGAGACTCGTGGAGAGCGAAGCCATGAACTGGCACGGGTTCATGCAACTACAAGCTCAGCAATGTCCAAAGCATCATATGTGCAATACAAAAAATGATGCTAAATTTGTAGCTCGTTAAATAAATGATAATGATAAATAGCTTACGAGGGACTTACGAACGTGCGACAAAGAAAAATACTAAGTCCTCGACAGGAATTGAACCCATGGCTAACCCATGGCTTCCCAGATCGGTATTTATTTATTATATGAAATAGTTTAATATAGTTTCATATAATATACTTTCTGTAGTTGCCAAACGCACCTTCTGGAAGAACAACAACGAAAGCCAAAAGAACAAGGAAGGTTACAGAATTCCCAGCATGGAAGTATTTCCAGTACGTGCTCCACGATACGCCTCCATACTGTCTGTCTTCCTTGATTCCCTTCTCAGCTTCTTTAGTGTCTTGATTTTCCAAAGCTGCCACTTCTTCACTTTTATCGCTACCATCATCGGAAGTTTCCTCTGTGACGTTTTTGTCATCAAGGTGTACCTCTTTTGCACTTGCTAATTCAGTGTAGGATGTTTCCTTTTCGATACAGCCATTGTTCATGACCACAATACGGTCAGTAGCTTCTAAGTAATGCACGCGATGGGTTACCAGGATAACCAACTTGTCTCGCAGTAAGCCGCGCAGACATCTCTCGACAATGTGCGCTCCAACCTTTGCATCGACAGCGCTTAGAGGATCGTCCAGAAGGTAGACGTCAGCATCACTGTAAATAGCTCTTGCAAGACCAACTCTTGCCCGTTGTCCACCACTCAGAGTTATTCCACGTTCACCGACAAATGAAAGATCGCCTAAAGGAAACCTCTCGAAATCCTCTTTCAGAGCGCAAGCCTCGACAATCTTGGAGAACTTTTCATTGTCATACTTTTCTCCGAATACGATGTTGTCTCTCACTGTTCCAGAAAACAGCCATGGTATTTGTGGAACGTAGACAGTCTTCGGGGAACTTGAAATGCTTCCTTGACAAGTTTCAAGCTCTCCAACCATAGCCCTCAAGAGAGAAGATTTCCCGGAGCCTATCGAGCCAATTATTCCAACAAACTCTTTGTCGCGGAAAGTGACTGAGACGTTATCAAGAAGAAAGGTTCTTCTGTCACCGATCGTACTGGTAAGTTTAGACAACGAGACATATGGGCGGAGATCTGCAGAACTTCCTGAAGCTTTAGGTTGACATGGTATGGAAGCGACTGATTTGAGTTTTCGATCGTTATCCTGGAAAAGAAAGTTCTCCAGTCTTTCCATTGTCGCGGCAAACTGTGTGGCGTAATAAACTCCTCGATAACAGTAATCCGCAAAAGATATCTCGACGGTGGCCATCAATAGAATAGTAGTAAAAACTGCTTGTGAAGTGAGTGAATGTCCAGTTGCCATGAGTGCAACTAAGGAAATGAATGATGGGAACACAGGACAGGTAGCCACAATCGCCATCATACTGGCCAGTACAGCACTTCTGTACCAAACGACTTTCAACTCGCTCCTATAAATAAACCATAATCCAAGGTTAACAGTGGGTTAAACCGGTAAAATCGCCTTGCCGCCGGCAGAATTTATTATATACTGAGCCAGTGAATAGGCAGGAAAAAATATGATAGATTTCTCTTGTCATCGCATATTCAATCGATTGGTGTGCCTAGAGAGATGTGAGTTCTTGAATTTAAAAGTCAGAAGACACGAGAGAAGTAGGAGTCTTCGTTAGGGGGGACTTGTTGTAGACAGACAGTGAATCGCTGATATAATTTCATGGTTGTGATTTGTTTTACGTTTACGCACTCGAGCGACACGCAAAAATTTTATGCAAATGGTCCCTCAATTAAATCCAGGTTTGGGCCTAAAAGTGAATGTATCAATTTTCAGTTTTCTCGCCTTATATAGGGTCAACCTTTGTGGTACATACCTATTTTAAATTTATGGAATACCTTCCCCCTTCTACTAGTCACCTTATAAACACTAAATTAATTAAATAGTACCGCATACCTCCTGACTTTGCCAATAGAAGACAAAAAGTGCTTTTCCCAGGTGCTCATTTTAACCAATCGCACGGCATTGATGGTGTTTTCGATCTGCGTGAGACGTGCCGCCGTCAACTTCGAAGTTTCTTTCCTCAGTCTTTTAAGGGGCTTGTAGGTAACATAGAGGTAAAAGGCAATCAATAGCAAGTATACGATTCCCGTCAAAGCCGCGGCACCGACTAACCGCCAGAGGAGAATGGACAAAACAACCATTTCAACAGGAGCGACAAATACGTAAGGAAAGCGTTTGACAAAAGTATGTATCGGCTTCAGATCCTTGGAACTCAAGCTAACGACCTTTCCAGTTCCAATCTTGTTTAGTGATTGTCGAGTCGCGTTCAAGATCTGTGCAGGGAAAGGAAAACGTATGTTTAGAAGGGCTTATGAAAGGCTCCCACATATTAAGAATGAAACTGAGAGGCTTTTCAACAAAGTTCAGGTTTTTCAGTTCTTAACACTTTTGACTTTTGGTATTGCGATCTTCTTGCGTGAATTTCTGTCAAATCATCCTCTACTGAAAGACGTTTAACCTATGAAAGAAGGCTGGGGGAGAATATACTGGCAACTATGATTAGTTTTGGTGTCATTAGAAAACAGCCTAGATGTTTATATCAGACAAATATGACAAAGGTTTTGCTTTCTTCAAGTTCTCATACTGACGACCTAACTAAAGACCCTTAAAGGACTAATTTATTATTATCTTAAAATGGAAAAGTTAAGCATCATAGAATCTCCTTGAGATTTTCACCGTTTTGATTAAAAATGCTTAGTATTCTTGCACATTTATTTAAGTCACTTGAAATTCAATTTTACCTTTTGATACACGATTCCACGGAGCGATGATCTCACTTTGGCTGCAATGACGTTGGCCACATACTCGCAGTGACTCTTAAAAAAGGGTTGTAGAAAAAGAGTGAAAGATATGCCAGTCGCCAACACCAAGCTCCATTGTGTGACACCTTCAGGATATTTCGACAGATTCCTCAATAGAAGACTCATCAAGACTGGTTGAACAAATCTACAAATCGAATCTCCCAGCATGGTAAAAAGGAACGCTGCGTAATCAAGTGGGCTAATTACACGTAATAGATAGCGCCAAAGCCTTCTCTTTCTCTCTTTGTCTTCAGTTGGGGTCTGGGCATTCAGTGCAGTTTGCAGCTTCTGTGTGAGGTCAGCAGTATCCTCTTGGCCAACAGCTGTCAACGGAACGTCATTTTCCTCTAGTGGGCGGGAGTATCCAAGTTTCATTGTCGGTGACAGCCATGAGAACGCCAAGTGCGACAGAAAACCAGGTTTTTTCTCGCTGTCCTCATCGTTCTCTTTACCTTGAGATAATGGGCTGTAAGAATGCCTTTCCATTCTCTCTGAAGATAGAAAAGTTAAAAAAAATAAACTTGCCTGCATGCTACAAGTCTATTAAACTAAACTATTTTTCATTTGAGATAACCGATTCACTTTCTATTTGCACGTATTCAGACAAATACGAAAACAAGCTGACCAAATATAGCTAAATCAGGTGATTCGTCCTTGAAAGAACACAATTCATGAAGTTACACCAAAAGTTAACCTTAAAATGTTGAAATTACTAAAAAACACATTTTTTGCGTTAAATTGATTTCTTTGGCACTACGGTGCTGATGTGCTAGAAATACACTTTCTTGCACTGAAGTAAGATTTTGATGAAGTTTTCAAGTAAAAATTTAGAATATTTCACTTTGGCGCACGCGATTTTTTTCCTTGTCCCGTTCCTTTTCGTTTTTCACTGCTTTCGTATTCAGGAAAATCGTTGGAGCAGAAATGCGGAAATACTAAGGTCATCTAAATCCAACTCTAACATTGCAAAGAAATTTTTTATCAGTGACGCTCTTTGACGAAACAAGCCATGCATGAACCCAAGTTTCTGTAACAAGCCTCCACCGTGCTTGCTTAATCAGTGAGCCAAGCGGACTGTCAATCGTCCAAACTGAAAAAAGTATTTGCTCTTTCTGTAACCGTTATAAAATAGTCGAAAACCTTCTTAAGCCTTCAAAGTTGCGTTTTTCAACATTTTTTGGAAATCATACCGCAGTTTTGTGTCAAACTCCTTCCAAATGAAGTTTAAGGTATTGTAATATTTGTTTATCAATTTTTGCTGCCTTGTCGCGCTGCGAATTGGCGAAATGTAGTCCGAGTTGTAAGCTTCTCTGCGACTGACCTCCGGCGAATTGTTTCTGCCAAAAATCGCGTCAAAGCTGCAAAAGTTATGTTGCAAGGTTTGGCATGGATACCGGAGTGCGCCCGGAATAATTACGGAGCCACCTTCACTGTAAATATCGAAAAAAATATTTTAGTAAAGTTTATAAATTATGCTGTTTGGGTTAAACTATGCAACTCGTTGTATTTTTATGCCCGTTTCTATTTTGTGTGTCTTCCTTTTCGCTTCGCTTTCAGTTTGCAAGATTCGTGACATTAACTAAATTTATTTAAAAAGGTGTGGTAAATTGAATAGAAAAAAAGTATAGAAATAATAGTAAAAGGTATGCAAGTGATGTAAGTGTCTGTAGCTAAATGGTGCATGTTTTCCATTGTAATTATAAGTAATGCAAACAGGGTGATCGGTATTGTAAGTATTGCATTGTATGTATCGTAAGTATTCGAAATAAAGTCTCGGCATCTCTGAATTTCAAAATTGAAGAGCATCTCGGAATTTGAAATCTTGGATCTCGGAGTCTCGTATATTGCTGCCAGGGAGTTATGGAGGTTGGTGACCGGTCTTAAGTGCACGGTGCGGTGCATCGGAGCCGAGATGAATTAAACAAGCCCTTGTAAAAAGTTGATCATTGTAGCCGGGAAGCAAAGGTCTAGTAGCTCATTAAATAAGCGAATACGAGGCCTTCCAAGGAAGGTAGCCGTGTCGCAATGGCGCATACTTCTGAGGACCGAAGTCGCATAACCAATGGCTTCAGATGCCGTTGTCTTTTTTCGGTGTAGGCCGAAATGATTCTACATCCTCTAAAACAGCGGAACGATGGTTATGATTGTCTTTTCCATTTGAAGTTCGTTTTTACTGCATCTTATTAGAAGCTTTTGCCATGGTTTAGTCATCGAGGATGAAAACATCGTTGGCGTTTATTGTTTTACAAGAATGTTTTGTCAGAGCGCCCTACTGAGCCGGAGCTTTATCAGCATAGGCAAAAATAAACCAAGAGCGGTGAATCTGTACGCTGTTAGGGGGTCCAAACTTTTGATCTGATCTCGAAATCTCGGAACCCTTGAGAATGAGTAATGGAACGTTTTTTTTCATGGAGTTTCGTTTCTTTTTGGCCAAGGTTCGCGGTTTGAAATCGAGTTTAGAAAATGCGTTCCAATTTCTAACAAAAGAGATCTTTCTTCGAGAGACAGCCAAATTTGATACGCTTTTCGTTAAAGCGGGGCTGCGTGAATCACTTCAAGTGTTTCCACCCATTGAGTTCTAACAAAAAGATAAGTATTTTAATAAATATATATTAAATTTTTAAAGCGAGTTTAACTGCGAGCATTTGATACAAGCTGACAAATGGTACCAGTCAATAAGAAATACGAATTGCTCGAGGTGTTTTTCAATCTGGTGACCAAGCCAATAGTCAGCTAAACTAGGTGCTTAATATAATTAAGTTTGATGTTATCTTGAACTACTAGTAAAGGCAATTTTAATTGCTAAATACCTTCAAGTGTTTTCAAAAGAAGACAATGTATATTTCGAACTTGCAACCATTATAGATTCAAGTGTATACAGTCAGGCTGATATAATTGCTATGCGATCTTTCCATTTACCAACTAATTTATACGTTCGCCTAATAAATCATAAATAGCAATTCTTCTCCACTTTGTCCGATAAATATTTGTTTAGGGCAAGCGGGAGCTAGTTTCGAACATCGTCATATACATGTTAAGCATATTCCATCAGTCACCTTGACCTTGGAGGCATTGGAATATTGAGCTTTCAATGGCCGCGCTATTATCTCAAGACGCGAGAGACCACTTGTAATTTAGACACAACAAGTAATGAAAATTACTTTTATTATCTTTTATAAGTTTCGGACTTTGACCTCCCTAACATTTGATAGTTTTACATGCTCAAGTAATTTGAAATTGCAAAACTAGAAACAAAACCCAAGCGTCGGTTCCTTGAACAATGTGTTTTTCGAATGGGTACACAGCTTTGAGAGTATTAGTCATACATCGCAACCATTCAAAGGAACCAGTCAATAAAGAAAGACGAATTGCCCGAGTTATCGGGATATCGGGAGTCGACTGTAGTTCAAGAAAACAAACTAATTTCCTTTGCTTGGATGCCTTATTTAGCACATAATACGAGACATTCTTTCAGTTCTTGATAAAAATAAAAAAGCCCCTTCAATTCCCACTCTGTTTCTCTTAGACCGTGAGCTCTTTACTTAGGGCGCGTTCGTTTGGGATCAATCCGGAATAGGAATAATTGGAATAATGCAAGTTAGCGTTCGTTTGGCTGCTCTTCCTATTCCGGAATACTTGGATTTCCATTCCGGCTATTCTGCTCCTGGGAGCAGAATAGCCGGAATATATTCCAGAATATATTCTTATTCCGGAATATTCCCAAACGAACGCGCCCTAAATGACCCTAAAGCAAATAATGTCGCATTTCAATCAAGGTCCTCAGAGTCTTGAACCACATTGACATATTCCCTATTTTCAAATTTCATCCTCAAAATCTAAACAGCATGGCAGATATTTCTAAAAAAGGCAAAGTAAAAATAAAGAAAATTCAAACTAGAAAGGAATATCTTTCGGGTGCTTCGTTAGACTGCGAGCAGTCTCCCTTTTGCCCTGAAGTCCATGGGGACGAACGCGAAAGCGAGCGAGCCCGACATACGATTTGAGCATGTCGTCGAGGCACGTTTCCGTTTCGTAAACGGTTAGTGCCATTTTTTCACAATCATCGAAATTTTTTTCTACTAAAAAGAATCAAAGATCTCTTCGAGATTCGACTATTTTGTATGGAGTATGCGTTGGGGGAAATGTTAGTATTGAAAGCGATTTGCGATGCATTAACCCATTGACTCACAGTCCAGAAGGCTTTTATTAGCGCGCACCCACCCCCCAAAAAATTCCTGGCTCTTTTACGGCATTTAACACAAACGTAAGAGTGGGAAAATTATACCATTTGCGTACTAAATTCAGACAAATAATTCCTTTCTGAAGTAAACTTTTTTTACAACTAGACACGCTGTGAAAGACCAATTCATGATTTGAAATGTTAATTATCAACCTTGATAAATTGATCCCAAACCAAACTTGAAGACGGTGAAAAAAATTTGTTCACCTCCGCGCGTCATTTTAACAACTCGCAAAAAACTCTTTCTACAAAATATAACACTAGTTCAAATCACTCTGGTGAAAGGTAGGTTTTCATTCTGTACAACTGTCACTGACATTTATTTAACCACCAGTGGTATTATCTTGGTACAGAAAAGCGGTAATTGGGGATAATAATTTGCGAATCATGGTGCCGTGAGATAGCGGAAAACTACTGAATTCCTTCCACAAAATTAACACTTACATTGCTTTTTATGCTATCCATCACTATAACTAATAACAAAAAAAATACTTGTTTGCATTTTCCGAAGTACTGTACGCTTCAGAAACCTAAAATTCCAAACGTAAACTGGGCAAACGAAAGAAACTCGAAGGAAGTTTTGTTTTAGATTAATTCTCATTTCAAGATGTAGCTACTAATGTATCAACGCTTCAAAATTCTGCATATTTTTGAAGACGTGAGATCCTGCATTATTCACGCTAAAGCGTAAGTTTAATTTTAGCCCGACGGCTTTTTGCAGTCAATTTTTCACTAAGTGGCTTTACCGATCCTTCTAAAAATTCCATTTAAGTTCGAAGCAATATTGTACATTACCATTTTCCTGTCTGAAGTCTTGAGAAGCTGCATTAAGTCGTGATCAAGTCCGTGAATTGTGGTCAAAACAAAAGACTGCGTGACGAGCTAAAAATACTTCTTTCAATGAAGACGACAAACAATAGACTTGTAACAATAGAAAATAGCATTGGCCAATATCCTCTGACAATGAAGATTCGCAGTAGCTTTTAAGCATGTAAAACTAAGCGATTCAATCGATGAATAGCACAGATCTTTGAAAAATACCTACCTGTAGTTTGCAAAATGCTAGACAGGCTAAATGACGAGCGACGCGTGAAAATAATTCTTCGGGATCGAGAAGTGCATTCCTATCCAATGACGTTTTTATCGCCCACAGCGAAAAGTATTCCCTTGACAAATTAAAACAGTCCCTTGAGCGTATACAAAAATGTGGGTCAGAGAGTGCCAACCCAATGATCCCAATTCTTACTATTTTCCTTGTACCAAGCAAAATAGTCGAAAAAATGAAAACTGTACGTCACCACCCAGAATCGAACCTGGAACCTCTAAACCATTACGTCGTCGAGGGCAGCACCCAAACGGCACAAGATCGTGAAAGGCCAACCGATATAAACCGGTTTTATCGATTGAACTAAAAACTGGAATAATAAAATTGAAGCAAGAAACTTACCTCTGGAGAAGGAGCTCGAGCTGTTAACGCTACTAGCTAGCTCAAGAAAACAAAATAATTTTCTTTGCTTGACTGCCTTATTATGCGAGACATTCTTGCTAAAAATAAGAAACCTCTTCAATTCACGCCCTGTTTTTTTTGTACAAAGCTCTTTACTAATTAATTCTAACTCAAATAATGTTGCATTTTAATCAAGGTCCTCAGAGTCTTGAACCACGTTGACATATCCGCTGTTTTCAAATTTCATCCTCAAAATCTAAGGAGCATGACTAGCATGGTAGATATTTTTTAAAAAAGGCAAAATAAAGCCGATTTCAAAGTAAAGCCGACAATATCGACACAGTTCTCTTCAGTTTGGTGAACAGCCAGCTGTCTATGCCGTGATTAATAATCATCCACCGAGGAGATGCCATGTGATCAGTGGAAACCTCTGCGCTCCAAGACTATGTTTTAACAATTCCGAAAGCAATAAGATAAACCCACAAACACTTCCAAGGTCTAAGTTTGTTTAAACAATATAAACAGGGGAAAAGAGAAGCCATTTTAGATGAAAAATATATGAAGTTTGACTGCTGTATTGTAAACAATTTTCTAGAAGAGGATCGGGTTCAGGGATTTTCAAAGGACGAGTCTTAGTTGGGCTCATCCTCGGTGTAAGAACCTGTGAAACTCACCGGTGATGTAAAACAAAGAACAAACAAAGCAACAAAGAGCGTCAAAAACAATACAGAGCAGGAAAACAAAAGCTCCAAAACAAAGAAAAATATCACAGGTTCTTACACCGAGGTAAACCCCTAAGTTGAGGGTCAAAACTGATTATGAAGCAATTTAAAAGAGGTGAACAAAGGAAATCCGACTTCTATCACAGCGGGTCCATACAAGCGGAGTGACTGTTTGTATGTTCGAAATACAAAGAAATGTATGAGAACCGAAAGGGTCTTATCATAGTTAAACTAGGAATTTCGTGATGAAAGTTATTGCTGGCTACATGAATTCACGATTATTTTTTGTGTAAGCAAAGAGGTTCTTTCTAGTTTTTGTAGTGTGATGAATAGATACACAATGTGACATTGACCCGGAGCATTCGATGACGTTTTGGGAGTCCTGGAGGAGTCCTGTCAATGACCAGCCTACTGTATGAGTTAAATAAACATGACTACAGACAATTGCACCCGAATAGACGTGACTCACTTAATCGCAAACAATTAATGGCTGTCACTCGGAGCAGCTTACAGTTTTATGACTGACTTGTTTCGATCAAATTGCTTTTACTCTTAAGAATAAGTATTTGAATAAATTATCATTGGATCCTTTCCTTCATATTCTAAGCTGTTACAGTTTTTTTATATCATATAAAAAAAGCTTCGTTTAGAGAGTTTAAAATAAGTTTAAACTGGATCACGGGAACTAGATGAGGCAAAATCATGGAATGGATAAATCAGTCAGCCATGTCAGCGCGTCTTCATGCTTCATTCAACACAAGCCTCAAAAACTAAAAGCGCGTCCGTCATTTCCATAAAATGTGGAAATATGTAAGTTTATGTTTTTAGAATGCGGTTAAAACCATTTCCCTTTAGCTAATTTTATAAAAGTGTATTTGATATATAAAAGTATTTAGCTTGAACTGTTTAGGTGGTTTTACTTTATGATCACCAGTCATATCCTTTAATTTGTATTAAATCGTGTCGGTCTTGCTACGCTTATTTACTTTTTATTTGAACGTTTGATTTTTGATATAGAACTTGAAACTTTTGATAGAAATAAAAAACAGAAAAAGATGTCATTACTTCCGAATTTCCTTCATCACGTAGTGTAAGAGTTTTTAAAATAATTACATAGCGCACAGCGAGTCCACATGTCATAGCTTAGTAAACCGCACTTATTTGTTCTGGATGCTCGAGGTTTGTATCAATGCATGCGGCCGCATAAATTAACGAATCAAATACTTCAGTATCTGAGCTAACTCTAAAATAGTTGCTTAAGGCTTATTCTGTCAGCAAATTGTAACTTACCTTAAACCTGTTCGTCGGTCAACGGCATACACTGATGGACAACCACAGTTTGGACAAAGCGTCCCTAATAAAAGCTTGAAGCTTCTTTATGCGTCGTTTAACAAAAACAGTTCAGGCTCTTAAACTACTTGGATTTAAACGCGTCACCAAACACTTTAATGTGGTAATGCTTAAGTTCGCAAATATGTGGCATTTATAATCAGAAAAAAAAACTGTTCTACCGCATTTAAACCGCGTCTTTTTTAGAGTAATTTATACATATGTTTACTCTTACCAAGAATATTACAAGGGAAAACATTCGCAACGCGCGTAACACTCGACTGTCCGACGAAAGGAAGCCAAAAATTGCCTTTAATCGAGAGTCTGGATGGGGGTTCCTCAACAACACTAAACACAAAAATGTTTCCTTCTATAACATCAAACAGTTAAATTTTAGGCTTTTTAACATCTAACAGTAAAAAATTCACCTTATTACACTAAATTTGATACAAATGTGAGCGGAGATGGCTCGAAAAAGCGCAAGATACTAATAAGACTAATAAAGACAAACGTGGGCATTTGATATGGAATAATATCTACAGTTAATTTACAGACTGTGTCATTTTGATTACAATTTTGTGTCTTTTCATTGTTTAAGTTTCTATCGTGGAAAATCATGGGAGACTATTTTCTCAGCAGAAGGGTATATTATGTTTAACAATGAATATTTTCCTCTATTGTTATTACACTTTCGCAAACTTTCATTTCAAAAAAATTGCTATATTAAACATCATCATGCTTCTTTTACCTACCGGGAATTTAGTGGAAAGAACTATCTTCAAATACATGGTACTGCCATGGGTACTAAAATGGCTTCACAGCGCATGATGTCGACATTTAACTAGTCAATGCTGCAATTGTTGATAGTCTAAAAGTGAACATTTATTTGTTTTTCCATACATGCAAAAAACTGAGAAAAACAGTGATGTACAAAATTGCAAACACATTTATGGCTAATATTGAGACGCAAATCCTAAGCGAAACTGTCCGAAAACCTACAGTTTGGAAATACTACATTGACGATATATTTTCACTGTGAGACACCAGCAAATCAGACATTGAAAAATTCATCGAGTAAGCCAATTCACATCATCCTACAATCAAATTCACAGCTGAAATCTCAGACACAGAAGCTACATTTCTGGATACAGACATACAAAGGCGAACGATTTAAGGAACAATTAATCCTTGACATTAAAACACATTTTATGCCTACAGAAACCTTCCAATGTACACATTACACCTCGTGTCACCCGCCAAGTGTGAAAAAAAAGGATTCATAAAGGGCGAAGCTCTTAGACTTCTTAGAACAAATTCTTCAGAAATCATCTTTGAAGAGAATATTTCAAATTTTAAAACACGCTTGCAAGCAATAGGCTACCCACGCAATGTGATAGATAAACACCTATCAGAAATACATTTCATGGAAAGGAAATCAACAACAAATTTTGCCCTTTGTTACACAGTACAAACCATCAATGCCAACGTCAAACAAATTTTAGTGAAAAAATGGGACATCATCATTGGATCGTGTTGCGAGATTTCAAGAAGGTGCTGGCCAAACTCATGCAACATTTCAAAGCAACGCCGGGCAAGATTGTTGTGTACAACACGTTGCACACGTATGGCCAACCCTGACTCGTCCCCAGTCGTCTTCTTATCACGCGGCAAAGGAAGAGTTGCGCACGAGGTAGGGGAGCAGGGGATGATGGGAAGTCTTCTCCTTTCGCTTTCTCCCTACCCATCTCACCTTCCGCTCCCTTTCTCGGTACCCATCTCTCCCTGCGCTCTCCTTGTGCGCTGTATGAAGACGACTGGGGACGAGTCAGACGTGGCCAACCTGTTGCAATATGTTGGATGGCGCTTTGAAATAGCAATTCGAACTCGTGCGCAGGCCCCAGCACAACAATGTTGCACGAACGTGGCTAAACGAGTACAACATCATGCAACATCCAAAAATGTGGCACGAAAAATTTGACCATTCTCGAACTTGACCAAACACCACCCAACATGTTGCAACATATTGCAACAGATTGGCCAGACGATCATGACTAAACATCACACGAGTACTCTGAGTAACAGACAGCCAACGTATGAGTAACACACGGAACGTAGGAATACATACGACTAACAAACGACTAGCATACAGGTGCATACAGATGGATTACTCCATAGATAGTGCGTCGTTGTACTTGTGTGGTGTTTTAGTCATGACGTTTATCGATCTTAAAAATTCCCAAATGCTTATATACCTCGGCATGAAAAGTTAGCAAGTCCTTTGATATCACCTTTGACTGGGATTTGACGCGCGTCATAGTTAGGTATGATAGGTAAGATTTGACGGGATTTAAAGGCGTCAAAGGCGATTCAAAGGATTTGTCTATCACTTCCCGGCCACAAATCAAATTAAATGAAAAGAAGTTAAATCATGCCAGCTCATAGTGGAAAGTTAAACAAGAGACTGTTTATTTAGAGGACACCTTTCGCAACTTTGTTTTCTTTCTGTCTGATTTAAAATATATTTCGCAAATAACGTCCTTGCATTTACTTTTAAAATGCTGTTTTCGTTTTTGTAGTGAATGACATAAAATGTACCCACTGTACCTTACACCCCTTTCATGTGAGACAAATGACATAGACAATTAGATCACGCACGATTTGTCGAGTTCGAACATCAAACACCTCAGCTTAATTGGTTTTTTAAAGCTGTCAATGTGGAAATAAATTTTTAAGGAATAACATAATATGTTTACAGCTTGCACTCAATAAACTTCGGTAGTAGCTTCAAAAAGTGTAAGTTCAATGAAAATCGAAAACGGTTTGATAAGCCTACGTACATATTATCTTGTTTTCAAGTTTTTCGCCTCAATTTTCACCACTCCTGATCCTCCTTGTTTCTTTTTAGTAACCCCTTTGTCTTTTCGTTTATTTCTCCAAGTAAAATGTTATTTTGATGTGCCGTAAGCAGGCGCGCACACGCAAAAAAAAAAAAACCCGACTTGTAATAGGTCGAGACATAGTTCTCCTTATGAAGTTTCAATGTTAAGTTTAAACATTTTCTTAAATTCTCTCTTAATATCTCTCTTGATAAAAGCATACGGGAAAGGATTGACTGCTGAATTAGCAACTAACAGTAGCTTTCTAACGTAATGAAATTCATCAGTCAGTTTACAGACATCGAAAAAGAAGCAAATGGAACCAACTACATCCATCATGTAGAATAAAATAAACAGCCAGACCACTACTAATATGATGACAGTGGCAGAAAGTTGCCCTCTGTTTTCTCTGAGATTTGGTTGATCTGCGCGTTAACCACAGCGATTTGTTTGTAATGTCGTCTCGATTTGACCAAAATTCGTCCCGTTGCACATACCAGGAATACACAAGGCAATATCTCAAATGCGACACCGTAGATGACTTGGAATAGAAGTTGAACATCCTGAGTAGCGCCAACGAAGTGCATCCATAAGTTTGGAGGTAAAAATAGAAGAAGAGGTAGCCCCCAAGCGCTGCCAATAACCAAAAAAACACGTTTTGTAGTCATGAGCCTGACGTACTTAAATGGAATCACAATAGCGACATACTGGTCCGCTGCCATGGTACAGAGGTTCGTAATTGAGACGGTCGCAAACTGCCACGAAACAATTCCACGAAGAACGTTGTCACAAGTGAAAGCTGTCTCACAAAAATATGCAGCGGGAAAGAAACAAAAAGCAAAAGAAAAATCAGCTGCGGCCAGTGACAGGACAAACCAGTTGGTAGGTGTCTGAAGGTGTTTTGTTACAACGATGAGATAAATGACGAGACCATTGCCAATGATTGCTGTAACAGTTAAAAACCACCCGATAGTTGCGTAACTTGGTATCATCTCAAAGATTAAAAATAAACAGTAGTCAAATTATCTGTTATTTAACGGCGATGTGGGATGCTTAAGAAAAATCAGATTCGCTTGTTTGTTTTTTTTTCTGAAATTCACCTGATAAGGAACCAATCACCGGTGATATAAGATGACTTTCGTGCGATGTCGCAAGACAGCCAGTGTTCTGCAACAACGAGTGAGGGGAAATAAGTGTTTTCGAAAACTCAAATTTCCTTGTTGATTTCTTTAAGAAATTTGAACACGACAACGGCGACATGGTAATCAGAGAAGAATGTCTCCGATTGTTACTATTTATTCAGGTTGATTTGGCTTTAGCACTTGTTAAAAGGAATATAAATACGGGTGTTAAGAAACACTTTTCCCGGTGTCTTTCTTTTAAGTTTTTGAATTACTAAGTTAAGTACCTCAGGAGCAGTGTGAATGGAATCAAGTGTGCTGAAAACACCCCAATCTGAGGTGATAATGACGTATTGAAATGTCATTAGAGACGTACGCTGTTTTTAGAAACTCTTGTTTCTAATGTGACATTTCCTTTCAGGTTGATTAAAATGTAAATCAATCTCATTTTCCTCTAAAGGGTTGTGGAAGATGTGATGTGCATTGGATAAAGAACCGATTATACACAACACAACTCGCAAAGCAGTGCAATACAATGCTTTTTTACATTGTCCTGATGTATGGGGCAATTCAGTGGCAATAAGATAAATTAAAAAAAATTATTAAGAGTTGACAGTTCATTACAAAAAATATCAAAATGCAGTTAAAATACAACACTACCACAAAAACTCGATAATGGTCTACATTAAAAGCAATACCAAATAAGGACAACATGAGACTTTTGTCGAACCAACCAAAAAGACTGAAATGCAATCACAAGTTTCAGTATACACTCTCATGGCATGACATAAAATACACTGGTTAAATGTGAAAAATGTCACCTCTCAGTAGAACACTTCTTTCAAAAGTGTGGGGTACTGATTTTTACAATTCTAAAATGTTGCTGCGCTAGTCACTTGCTAGAGTTTGCTAATATAAACAATGATGGTGTTTTTTTCAAAGCCACACTGAGAATCAGTCTCACCTTTTCATGATCATTATGAATCATTAAGACGCGTGCCAAGTCAAATCAATTGACAGTTGTTGTTTCCTTCTTGACGTTTTTTTCTAATTTCCGACAAAAAAGAACTACGCATTCCTTTTTTAAGTCATTTTTCAAAAAGGCGTAGGCAAAAGGGTTTATCAACGAATTCACAATTAATAGAATCCCGAGGAGATCGCGGACTTCTTTTGGGGGATCACAGATTTCAAGACCAATACAAAATGACAACGAAATGTTCATAGCATAGCAAAAGATAAAAACAGAAACCACAGCGCATATTATTTGTACAGATGACAGCTCTCTTTTTCTTGACAGTTTAAAGTGACAAGCAGGTGGCCTTCCCCTCCATTTGTTATAAAGTAATTGAGAGATTTGAATGGCAGATTGTCGCTGATGCTTTCTCCTTATTAATAACATATGAATTGTAGCAATGGCTAAAATAACAGCTGGAGTTATTTCCAATGTTGATACCCGTGCTATTTCAAACACTCTTTGTAGGCTATTGGATTGTGTTTTCTCAACTAAATACTGAATTGGAACAAGCACTAAAGGAAATGTCCATGCCGAGAAAATGGCAGCAAAAACGCGTCGAGAGGTCATCAAAACAACGTATCTCAGAGGCAAAGCAATGGCGATGTACCGATCGATAGTCATGGCGACCAAATTTGTTACGGACGCGTACATGAAAAACGATGCTACCATAATCCGGTACTCACGATTGCAGTGAAAGAACAGGTTGCAAAAGAATGAAGCCGGGAAGTAGCACAAGACAAAAAGGAAATCAGCCACCGCCAGTGAAAGAATGAACCAGTTAGGTAAAGTGAAGAGTTGGCGTCTTGTCGTGATTAAATATATTGTGAAGCCATTGCCAAGGAGGGAGAACACGGTGATTATCCATCCAGCGATCCAAAACCACAATGCCATGATTTTGCAGAGCAATTTTACAAAAGAGGAGTTGCAGCCGTGTTCATCACACACTCATTCTTGTCGGACTTTGTTTGCTTCGATTGCGACATAGTTTACCTCGCTTTTTGTTTTGTAACTTTGATAGGTTTCTTATTGAAATTCAAGTTTGTTCCACTGAGTGCTGTTTACGTTGAGACAAGCTGACATGACTGCTTCAGAGAGAATTGAACTGATAAAGTCTTCTTTGCGGGGGTTAAAAATTGTACTTCGACACAAAAATACTTTTAGAGCTATTTCACTGGCACCTCAATGGAATATGATGTCCAGTTATGGAAAAGCTTCCGTCCATTACGGGTTTTGTGTATTTTGGCTCTGTCTTTCAAGTGTTTTTGCAATTTTACACAGTAAACTTAATTTATGCCAACGAGACGAAGAATGATGCTAAAGGAAATTTGTCACGGCCGGTGCATTATGAAAAAAAGAAAAGGCCATTTTTTTTCAAGTTTGTCTTTCGTAATTAGTCCGTCTTAGTTGTTCTCAGTCGTTACCGTCCTTGTTTATTTTATTTTTACTTTTTTACGATTCTTTGGTGTTTTTCTCCTTAGATTATAAGGTTTCCTTCAATTGGCATTATGCATGCTGACATTTTATGCTCAAAATTCACCTTCATGGTCAAGCCTCGTTTATGCAAATTGTTCTCAACACTGCCACCTTCATGTAGTTCATCTTTGCTGCTTTGGGAATTCGTTCACGATAAAATTCACAAGTTTGCACTTCGAAAGCGGGGCATGGTGGCGAAACTAGCCAGTCTGACGTCAACATGCATCGGTGCTATAGCTGTTGTTACAGTTCTCAGCGGTGTGACATACAAAGGAGGCAAAAGGGTCATTCTGTGTTGTTTTGATCGATGTGTCGACCCTTTCGCTTCGTTCGCATACCTTCTCAACAAGAGAATATATTATCGCAGGCTCAACTGCAATAACAGCTATTTGAAAGTACATTGTTTGTATATAGAGTGTTCACAATCCCCTATTTTTCCATGTGTTTGTTGCCATCGATCACCCAGTTCCCTACCCTCGGGCATTTTGTACTCTCACCAGTTTTCGCTCGCATAAAGAGACCATGATGGTGGCCCCTCGAACTCAACGATCGACGTCTACGACTTTAAAGAAAAATAAGGGACTGTAAACAGCTATGTTTCTATAAGAAAAATTGCTGAATTCTTGTCAGGGAATTTGTACTTTAACTGTTAGGGCCGTCGCGCGCAAAATTGGGTCCTTGTCGGCTTAATGCCATTCTAGTTAGCCAGTCGGGTAATGTAGTAATGTTGTTAAAAAATTGTAAGATTTGAAAATCAGTAATAATAATAATAGCGAAAACCTAAGGGGATCCCTCAATGCCTCCCCCCTCCTTGTACCACAGTGGGAATGAATGTGCTTGTACGTCCGATGGTTAACAAATCGTTAGGAATAACCTTTAAAAACCTACGATATGTTTTCCATCTTAGCAATATTAATATCTAATACCTCAGAGAGAAAGGGAAAGACGTCCAGAAAACTGACTGTTTCGTTTATATTGCTTGAGCACGAATCGTGAAATCAGAAACGTGGAACGGGACTTAAAAAAATCTGCTATAGTACCCACGTTTTATAGTGCTTTACAGAAAGATTAGTCCTCGCATTTATTGGAGACGTTTTCGAAAGTCTCTGATAGAAGAAAAAAGAATAGGCTGTTTTCTTTTGACTCAGTCGAATACGAAGATTCGTAGACACCGTTGTCAGGTAAACTATTGTGGGGCAAGTAGAAATCAAAACAAATAAAGAAAAAGAGAAAAACGATGATAAAACCGTTTCAGGAATGGGAGTCCCTAACCTTCTAATTTTCACGACTTGTTTCAGATATCACTCGATACTTTTTGTGTTAGGGACATTAAGTGATGCTAACAAATATTTCAACTGATAGCGGGCTAAAAGCTGTGCAGAAAGAAATCTGATGAATTGAAAAAATCAAAACAAGGCGGGAATTTATGATATCTGAGAACATAATTATTTGTCAACAAGTTTTTTATTAACATTTCTCAAGGTCAGATAATTCTTATTCCTCGTTAGTTTAAGTAGTTTGTTAAATTCAAATATCCCTATGTCTAGGTTTAAATTGTAATTTAGTGTTTTTCAAATTACTGAGAAAATATCATCAGTAAAGGTATCCCAATATGGTCATGTTGTACCCCTTTATCATACCAACTTGACGACTAAACCTATACAAGATGTCTTCTGCCTTTAATGATGTTGCTGTTATAAAAACTGTGCTTTGTTGCTGTAGACTAATCAGTTTGTATATAAAATAATTGCTTCGTACATGTGTGTCTAATAATCAGCTTTAAAATTTTGAGGGGTTTAGATTTTAGGATTTAGATGATGCCACACGAAAACTGCGGTGTTTAATTATACAAATTCTGTGCGCCAATAAAAAGGCAGTGTAGACTTCTGTAAAATTGTAAATACTTCAAAAAAGTGACGCTGCGAGCAGGATTCGAACCTGCGCGGGGAGACCCCATTGGATTTCGAGTCCAACGCCTTAACCACTCGGCCATCGCAGCTGCTGTTTATAAATTCTTCGATAAATCCGTTAAAATCCAAGCAACGTCTTCTACCATAGCAAAATTACTGTTAAGAAAGTACATCAAGAAAGGAAAAGACAAACAGAAAGCAAACTACGAATACAGTATTCTGAATGCGAAGGGGAAATGATCTTATCTTCTTCAATTTTTTCAATCTGCTGATTGAAGAAAGCAAGTATACAAGAGTCTGAAAAAATATCTTGAAATGATATAAATATGTATATAAAATTGCCAATTTATATTACAATTATATTATGATGGGTGACCAATAATAAGGCACGATATTTTCTCATATTCCTTCCTAATAAGACAGTATTTTAACGTTATTTTTTAAAACAACGATATATTTTTTATACATAGTACAATGTTTTAATAAACTATTTCGTTTACCCTTATAAATTGTTCTATTTTCGTGATCATTATTATGCAGCGAGGATTTAACAAAGTCGTACACGTATCAACAACCGTTACTATGTCGTTAAGTATATTTTTGTGAGAACAATGAATTAGAAAAGCGCGCTACCAGTGGCTACTGACTTTTGTTTTTACTAATATATTTTTCAAGTCTGTGGATAGGCGTTTTGATGGGTAAGGTGCTTAAGAGCGTCGCAGCTGCGATAAAACCTTTCTTTGCGTTTCGAAGGCAGTACATTGTAGCATGCACTATTTTGGATCTTTTTAAATTGAAAATGGATTTTTAAAAAACGGAAACTTGAAGTGGGGTGAAATTCATTATTTTATTCTAATTTTCAGGGATGCCGAAGACAGAATCTTATATACTAACAGTTTATAAAAGGAAAGCAGACAAGACATAATAGACGTAATAGAAAAGATACATATTATATTATGTATCTTTTCTATTACGTCAAACCCTAAGTTGTCCTTAGTTGTCGTAGTCGATATATATGTTAAGTCGATATATGTTAAGTCGTACCGCTACATCCAAAGCGTGCATTGTGTTGACCAGTTAATCCAGTTTTCATTTTCAAATTACACCAGTAAGCGAATCTGAGCACAGACACTACTATTTTACACATTTTTCAAAAATTCACCCGTCGACCCAGCCGTCGCAGCGGAGAGCACGTTCAGTTCGCGCACAATATTATGAATGACAGCCGTAAAAAGTAGTTGGTTTCCATCGGATTTCATTGGCTGAAATCGCACCTACAAAAAATTATTCTAACGCCCCCCCCCCCCCCCTCCAGGAAAATAATTGTCCTTCCCTAACTAGTGCCATATATATGCAACAGTTTGCCCAGTTGCACCTCCAGCAAAAGCGCACAAGAAAAAATAAATTTTGGTATTTGTGTTTGATTAATTTCGAACATCTATTTAGTCACGCAACGCTCCCCCGCGTTGCATGACATCCAAAAAACGGCTGCGAAGGAGATTAACTTTCATCTGTGACCTAAACTTATAGCACATTCCTATTAAATTCCATAACCTGTTAAAAAACACCCTTAATTTTAGCTTCAAGCCACCTTAAATTTACAAGGTGGCTCTGTATCCCATGCACAGAATAGTTTTTCACTTGGCCAAAAGTTGCATCTTGTCTTGCTGATCAAAATTTAATAATAAAAATTAGGGGTCACCGAGCTAGTTTTTGAGTTGTGAACAGTTAAAGCCAAAATAAATTAAGGGTAACCTATTGTGTCATAAAAATGATAACAGCATGCTTAACAATCATGTGGTATTTGTTTTGATACCATGATTGTAGCACCTACTAATAAAGAGTGGTTATAATGACCCATCAAAAGTCTTGGAAAGTGCTGGAAACTGTCGCCAGCCACCTTAATATGCTGCCTTCACATGAAATATGCATAAGCATGAGCATTAGCACAAGAAACACAAACGATTTTGTTTTCTTGTTATATGCTTATGCTTATATGACGTGATGACAGCATAAGAAGAATGCGTTTGGTTATGCTTCTGCTTATGCCCAGTAAAAAAAAAATCGTTAGATTTTCCCCCACAATTCGTTATCTTTGTATTGATTTGTACACTTTTTTTCCAAAACAAACAAAAGTTGACGCTGCGAGCAGGATTCGAACCTGCGCGGGGAAACCCCATTGGATTTCAAGTCCAACGCCTTAACCACTCGGCCATCGCAGCTGATGTTTATAAATGCTTCGATAAATCCGTTAAAATCCAAGCCCAAGACCTTTTTCCGGGGCAAAAAATAACGCCGGCTATATTTGCATCGGGTGCATAAGCTTTAATAATCTGCAATAAATAAACTCTGCATTGCATTTGCTGATAGGACGTGATTGGTGTTTTAAGGAACGTGATTACTTATAATAAGAATGGCAAAATTTGTTTCCCTTATGGACTATGAAAAACTCGTTTTTAGTAATGCATAATAATTATAGAGTAGCAATGTCAGCTATAAGTTATAAGGATAAGCCAGTGACCGACTATTAGGCAAACTCGCAATCTGATTGGTTACGCAAGGCCCGTCTTATTCTCGATAGTTTTTTCCATAATATGCGGAGTTAAAGAACAGTAGAAAGCGTTTTGAATTTAAGATTTTTTTGAATTCAGGTAACGCCACACAAGAACAATATAAAACAGTTTGTGTCCTGAAAAAGTGGACTTTTTAAAAAGAATGTGGTGTTTTTTTAGATTTTTCTAAAGCATTTGATACTGTGAACCACAATATTCTTTTATCTAAACTCTACCACTATGGCATACGAGGAATAACCTTTAGCTGGTTTGAAAACTATCTACATAATCGCACTCAGTTTGTTAAGATTGGTAACATCCAATCTAGTCCTGAAACCATTACTTGTGGAATACCACAGGGATCAACTTTGGGTCCTCTTCTATTCCTGCTTTATATTAATGACTTACCTAACTGCTCAAAAAAACTATCCTTCCGTATATTTGCTGATGATACAAATATGTTTTATACAAGTGATAATCTGCATCAGCTTGAGCATGTCATGAATGAGGAATTGAAATTAGTTTTTAAATATTGTATCATCAACAAACTATCTATAAACCTTACTAAAACTAATTACATGATAATTTCATCTACAAGAGTAAGACCATGCATATATACATATTCCTAACATTGCACATAAAAGTCAAATTAAGTATTTAGGTATTTATATAGATCAAAATTTACAATGGGGACCGCAGATCCAGCACATTAATAATAAATTAGCAAAAAATATAGCAATTATTTATAAATTAAGATATTTTGTTGATCTTCATACATTGAAACAATTGTATTATTCTTTCATATATCCATACTTATCCTATGCCATCATAAGCTGGGGCAGTGCATGTAAAACTAATTTACGTAAAATCATAACTAAGTAGAATAAATGTGTCCGAAGCATTTTCTTTGCTTATAGCAGGGAAAATGCTTCACCATATTACAATCTTCTAGGAATTCTCATATTTTAAAATATGTACAAATTTAAGGTGGCTCTATTTACTCATAAAATTTTAAATGATTCAACAAACATTCCAACAGTATTTCATAGAACCCTTACTCAGGCATCTGAAGTCCATACCTACAATACACGATTTGCTGCGAATTTGAATTTTCACAGGCCAAAAGTAAATAATAACTATGGGTCCTCTACTTTTTCTTTTGTTGCATCAAAATTTTGGGAAATTATTCCAACAGATTTAAAAAAAACTGCCTTACACTTCCTTTTATAAGCAATATAAATTATACCTTTTAAATACTCAATATTACTCTTCGGCATAATTTCTCTGAATTTTGTATATAACTTAATTATGATTTAATCACTTAACTTGTTTAATTCGCATACTTTTCTTAATCACATTTTATTTCCTTTATTCTATTGTTTTTATTAATTAATGTGTCTTGTCTTTTTTTTCTTTTTTAACGTGTCAGTGACCAACACGATAGCATATGCTTCTTTGGTCACTGAGCACATTTTTTTTTGGCTTTACTGTTATTATATTTTCCTTATTTTAATTAATGAATTTTCTGTAAATAGTGTGTGATAGTAAAATATGTCTGTAAATAGTGTGAAATAATAAAAATCTGAATCTACCGCTGCGAGCAGGATTCGAACCTGCGCGGGGAGACCCCATTGGATTTCGAGTCCAACGCCTTAACCACTCGGCCATCGCAGCTGATGTTTACCTGTACTTAGAACAAACGTCTAAAAATCTAAGCAACATCTCCTACCTTAGTAATGTAAATATTAAATAGTTCATCAAGAATAGACGAGGCGACTTGAAAAGCCCCACAAACCAGTTAAAATTAATATACTGTATGCGAAGCGGAATGAACGAACATTCGACCGATCACCTTATCCGTTTTTTATTTGCTGATTAATCGTTGCGCTGTGCCTATTTTTCAAGAAGCATTCGCGATTTTGAAAATAACACACTAACGAAAACTATGGCATAGTGGCTTGTCAACAATAAGACGGTGCGGTCTTTCATTAATTACAATATTCCTCGGCGGATCAGCAACATCGCTTTCATCGCTATATTTTGCAATAAATTAACGATTCTTAATAAAAGAAGATAATATCGTAGTATTCTTTAACGTGTCTTTTCACCCTTTTAATATTTTCATTTGCAATTGATCAGCATATGTGGTGACTTAACAATGCTTACTTAACAACCGTTACCATGCTATTAAGTATCTGATGGAGAACAACAAATTACAAGTTTAGTTGGGTAAAACACCACTTTTAAGTTTAACCCAGCCCGGCTGAACTTTTAAATATTGCTTAGAGGAGGTTTGTAAGCCGGGAAACTAGAGCAGAGACACACTCAAGGCCAGTCAAGAGTTATCCTATGTGCCGCGCGCGACTAAACAATCTGCCATTCCTTGGAGTTTAAAAAACGACTTTTTTTACTCCACGGATTTCAAACTCCAACAAGCCGTTTTCATAACTGATAAGGCAAAACCTTCGTACAGAGAGAATTTTGACGTAAATATATTATTTATTAAGACGAGTACACTGTTGCTGTTGAGGAGATGACGTCACTGCGCTCGATCCAGTCTCCGTAATTCTTAAGTCAAAATAATACGGCGGATGAAGGCAGTTGTTTTAACTTGTTGTACTTAGTTTATGCTTGGCTTAATTAACCTACATACATCGAAACAAATTTGGCCAAACAAATATTCCAAACGAAATTTGTTCGAACTGGCAAAATTGAGTTCAAAATGAAACTTCTTTGACTTGCTTCAAATTGGTCATGTAACAATGAAATATTTGATAGCATAACAACGGTTGTTAAGCAAGTGAAACTCTAGAAATTTGCATAAAAGCGTTAAATGTTATGGCCGAGAAAGTCTAGTGCCGTATGGGCCGTATAATTGGTTTATGAATGATTTTAGATTTTTGGATGGTGGATGACTGTTATCGCTGAACGATAACGATAACGTATCTGAATATTCTATACTTTGTAAAGATGACCACAAGTGCATGCAATGTGGATAAATACTGAAAGCGTTTGAAAGTATACGTTTTTTAGAAGGAGACTTTTTCAGCAGCTGCGATGGCCGAGTGGTTAAGGCGTTGGACTTGAAATCCAATGGGGTCTCCCCGCGCAGGTTCGAATCCTGCTCGCAGCGTAAGATATCTAATTTTGTTTTTTTAACGAGGACAGTTTGTTGTAATCCTAATGACATAGACGATGGGTTGAATAAAAATGTGATAATCAGTTAGGGATGCCAGATGTGATATTTATTTGTTTCTAAAATTCTCGAGGATATTGAGGATTCAGGTTGCGGTTTACTCGAGCTCTCAGAGACGTTGCTCAGAAAGGAGGGGGTAGCCAGTTCTGAAGCTAACCAACCAACCGACCGACCGACCGACCGACCGACCGACCGACCGACCGACCGACCGACCGACCGACCGACCAACCGACCGAGCGACCGAGCGACCGACTGAGCGACCGAGCGACCGACCAACCAACCGAGCGACCGACCGACCAACCAACCAACTGACCGACCGACCAACCAACCGACCGACCGACCAATCGACTAACCAAACAACCAATCAACCGACCGACCGACCGACCGACTGACTAACCAATTAACCAACCAAATAACCAGCCGTTTGAGTGAATTCGTCTTTAGTTATACTGTACAGCCGTAAAAACCAGTTGTTAACTGAGTGGTACTATCAATTCGTTTTAAACCTAAAGCACATAACGTCTTGGGTTCTTTCAGTTTTTTTAGTGCTAAATGGGAAGACTAGTGGGTTAAGCTAAGTTAGTTTAATTAAACGTAAGTCATGATGAGAGAAACGTCTGGTAGTCTCGCGTAAATGGTGATTTGTCTGAGTTGCATCAATTAAAATAATACCCGGAGTGCAGTGACGCCAACGCATTACAGATGAAAAGGAGAAGTCCAGCTCATTAAAAAATGACTTGCTTTTGATTATCAAAAGATTCGCTAAAAGCTCCTTTGACAGCTTCAGTCAGTTTATTGTTTCCATTTAAAGAAAACTTAAAAAAACTTAAAAAAACGCAAACAAAAATTAGGGAACAACGCTGACACGGCTTTCGACAGGCGAGTAAAATCGATCGCAGTCGGTACGGAATTGCGAACTATTTCAGTTTATCAGGCTTGGTTTGTCAAATGTCAAATAAGTTATATACACATTTGTGTGGCTAAGACTAAACTTAATTTTCATAAAGCATCATCGGTAAACATGCTTCAAATTCAGATTTTCAATGCAAATCTTCATTTTACATAAGCCGCAGTTAATCAGACTATAAACAGGTGCAACTGTCGTGTAGATTCATCTATGGTTTTCAAGTAAAATTAAATGGGAGTCCAAATGTCTTGACCTGTACGAAAGACCAAGTGGTTGAAAAGTGCTAGTGTTGGTTTATTAAGAGAAAATTAATATTGGTCAGTTCTTGGTTCTTAATTTCTGAAAACATGAGGCTTGTGAACCGTTGACAACAAACAGTCAAGTCCGTCTTTACAACAATTCTGTAACAGAATTATTGTAAAGAGTATTTGGCAGGAGAAATGAGGCGAAATAAAAACAACGACTAACATGAGATCTGCCACGGCAAGTGATACAATAAACCAGTTTGCTTTAGTGCGAAGCCGACGGCGAGTGATGATTAGAAAAATTACAAGAGTGTTCCCAAGTATTGCTATGATAGTTAGAAGCAGTGAGACCATCCAGAACCACATTGTAGATGAATCTTGATACATTTATCGGTTAGAGTTCTGGTAATGTGGGTTCGACTAAATTCACACACGAAATTTGCTTTTTTTAAGGAAAATAGAAATAACATTTATTTATGTAGATTAACATTATCAGTATTTCATAAATCTTCATTTCTTAGGCTAACGTTTCGTGATGTTTGACATTCACACGCATTACCGTATTAAATTTTAAACCACGCATTTGTTGGCACGGTTCACTTGGCGCCAATATGTTTTGGTTTGTTCGAGGTTACTTTAGTCGTCATTTTCAGGGATCGTTCGTTAATTACTTATTAGTGAGGTTGAGATAATTTTCGAGGACTTTATTTTAACGCTGAAGACAAGTGGAGGTGTTCGATACATTTGTGAAACGTCACGTGATCAGAACAAGAAAAAAAAACCTAAAACTATTTTAGGAAATTAACGCTCGTGTTAATTAAGGTATTGGAAATTAACGCGACTTAAATTGACGCGAAGCGAAGGAAAAATTACTTTCCAATAGAGGAAATTAACGCGAAAGACGTGCTAAAATTTTAAAATGAAGGAAATTAACGCAACCACACAAAGAAATGGAACTTGTAGAGAAAACTGGAACAAATTTATTACAACACACTCTTAAAACGTTAACAAAATCCAAAACCCAAACGAATCTCGCTACCTCGAGCGTTCTTTTCAGCGCCAACGATACCGGTAGATCTCCACCCTGATAAAAACAATGCTAAAAAATCCAAATTAACGCTCCATAATTTCCGCGACCTTAATTTAGTGGAACGTTAATTTCCGCGCCATTAATTAAGTGGATAGTTAATTCGGACTTTATTTAGCATTGTTTTTATCAGGGTGGAGATCTACCGGTATCGTTGGCGCTGAAAAGAACGCTCGAAGTAGCGAGATTCGTTTGGGTTTTGGATTTATTTTTATAATAAGGTAGATTTGAAAAATTAAAATCAGTTCCAGTAGATTAGCAACGTCCACACGTTTTATGTGGCGTATCGTTTTTATGGCATTCGCATTATTTTCCGTATTATTTCTTGTAAGGGAATTTAAAGCAATTGATCTGATCGATTAGGCTTAACAGATTAGCCTTTGTTAAAAATCTAGTCCCCAGGGCCACTATTTCCTCGTACACCAGGCCCCGCCGGCTAAGAGAGACAGGCGGCTCTGGGAACGAGAATGTAGCATTTCATTTGTCGTGGAAACGGTTTCACCGCGGTCAAACGTCTGAGGCTGTTTTTGTTTTCATTTTCGAAAGGAATCATTCACGTTAACGTGGAAGCTGTATCACCCATAAATACAGAAGCATCAGTAAGGATATGTAAAACAGCTGCTGAGGGTAAATATATTTTTCAGTTCCCTCAAGCGGGTTTCTTTACTTTAAAAATGCTCCGCACCCGAACAAAATTGCTTTGACAATGGTGCCGACAGTCGGCATTTCGCCGTTTTCAAACACTTAGAACATTTTTAGTTAAGTTCCAAACAATTTAGTAAACCAGGAGAATACTTGTTAAGTATCAAACTTTGAGCAGTGAAAATGAAAACCTTATCTTTGAAGAAGTTTTCTTATTTTTTGCGTTTTACCGCGGTGAAGGAAACGGTAATTGCATGCGTCAGATTATAATGGCGGCTATGTTATCTCTGATTCGTAAAATTCGGGGTTTAATCTTTTTTTCCTCCTAGGTAAAGGTGATTTAAAAGCGTGGTTTGCGACTGGCACTTGTAACGAACGCGCAGTGGTATTCCTCCATTTAGCGTTTCAAAACGCTCCAAAATCGCTTGCCACAAAATAACTTAATAATTACCAAGGTCGTCCTTTTGACTAACGTTTGTTTGAACCAAACTGAATTGACCTTTTCAATTTTGGCTGTGACGGCTACAATTCAACAATTAACCTCGAGCTTATTACAACGTTGAAAATGCCTAATTACTTGCTGCACTCCAATTCATGTTTATTTATGAAAATATTGAATGCCAGGCATGGCTTTGATCATGTTTTTAGTTTAGTGACAATCAACCGATAAAGTTTTGAATTATAACTTTAATCAACAACGACAACAACAAAGTATAAATGCCAAAGTTGTTATTTATTTAAAAGTTTAATCTAGACAATTTTTGCAAGTTGAACTCATTACATTATCGTGCAAGATCATAATATTGATCCAAATAATCCACCATTGGCAACTTTATTTGGCTCTGATCCGATCATTAAAACCTTTTCTGGAAACGGATGCGGATTTTACGAGCTGCTTTTCTGAGTATCTTCCTAAGTCGGCGGCGACGAAAGGCCTTTCGGAACCAGCCAGGTCTAGGTCGGGGGTCCTCTTGCACGTCACTATAACAGGATAAAGGCGACAAGATCAAAACCAACAGTTACTATATGTCATATCTTCCAGATGTTACTGTAACTTATAAATATAAGAACAGAGAAGGAAAATGTTTAGAAAGATCTCTCCGCAAAATTACCTTGTTATCGCATGGTATCAGCAAACCACGAAATGCAGAAAAAGTTTAAACGGTCGGATCGATGTTCGGGTACTCTTTATTTTTACAAAACTGTTCTATATATATTCTCCAAAAATATATAAAAAATGGAAACAATTTTTTTAGTAAAGACATTCTTAAATTTGTTCCTATGGCGGGTCAAAACCGTCTTGTTTACCTCTGATATTCTCCCAATTCATCATTTTGGTCGTCGTTGTCATCGTCATCATCATCATCAAAAGCGTCGGCGGGTTTGACATCAACATCAAGATCATCACCGGCATCGTCATCATCATCCATGCCATCATTGTATTCTTCTACGGCGCGATCGTTGTCATGGAATTCATCCGGAGAGGCCAGCTCCTGTTCATTTCTTTCCATTCCATTGTATTCATCATCATTCGCGTACTGGATTCGTTCTCTTGATTTGACAACCTGCAAAGCACAGCCAAGAAACAAGCCCACAAGAGCAAACACCACAATGCCTCTCATCTTCGGGAAAATTCGCCCCTGTTCGATAGTATGAGTAGCCTGCTGTGAGTGACAACTTGTGCTGCTTAAAGCTTCTTTTTATAAAGACTAACCCGGAAGAAGTGAATTTTTAAATTTAGCTGTCGGTGTCCAAGTTGAAATACAATATAGAATATAACCACAGAGGATTCTCAGAAGATATTTTAATTCTGCACTGGCTCCTAAAATTAGTTCATTTTGTTATTGTGGTTTTTTGAAAGCCTTTGATAACGTGCTTCGGTTAGACTCCCATCACGTCATAAATCACGTTAGGCGCAAGCACACCGATGTTCATGCACATGAAATTTGCTAAACGTAAGGTATTTTGCTTAATGAAAATAGCAATGCTTTACTTTTCTTTTCACAACTTGCCGCTGATAGTTAATCCCCACCTGAGCCTTTAAAACAATCTGAGCAAAAAAATAAATAAATAAAAAATAACTGTATAATGGCGGAGAATAAAGGAGAGTTTCAATATTTCCTAGAGTGCCGATGGAGGCAATACATAGTCAATCATAATCATAGTGTATAGCGGCGTTTCTCTTTCCGCTAGACGCAAAGCGAGATTTGGTTTCTGCATTTAAAAAAAAAATAGAAATAACAAAACATGTTATGTTGTGCCATCATTCAAGGGTGTTGATAAAATACCGATTAATAAGATGTCCCACCTCATAAATCACGAACGTACTCTCACCGGGTATTTGTACTACAAAAATTTAGTCTTTTTTTTATTCTTTTTTTTTTTTATTGCACAGTTTCATAAAATCTCATTGTTTTCTTGAGAGAGATTTTCAAAGATGTCAGCTGTTGTGATGATAAATCGTTTATAACAAAAAATACATCTGGCCCCGGTTGTTCAAAGGGTGGATAGCGCTATCCACCGGATAAATCACCATCCAGTGGATAAGTGCTGGTAAAACAAACTACACTATCCACTGTGTAGTGATTTATCCGGTGGATAGCGTTATCCACCCTTTAACAACTGAGGCCTGTTATGTAATACAATCGTCATCCTGAATTTGCTCGCGAGTACTGCAAACTAAAGCACCTACCAACATTTTTCTTATTAACTTTTACCTTTAACAAATGAACGTGATTTTTGGGCTCACGCTGTCTCTAGAGCGAATACAACTTTCACACAGATTTCGACCCTGATATGCGAATTGCTGATATTTCTATCGGTCATAATATGCCGCACGGGACAAATGCCTTTTGACGCTCTTGAATATCAAGAGTTCAAAGAGAGTTTCAATACAGCTGATAATTTTAGCTTTTAGCTTTTACGTATTTAATCTTGTCATGCGCATTTGAACATTTCATGTTTTTTGCGCATTATAAATGTTATTAATTATTATTATTGACTAGATAACGTAACGTTTCCTTGATATGTTAATTAAATTAGAAATATTAAAGTCATTTTACTTACACTTAATAGCGTACGTTGTGTGTCCTGAGCTAGAGTAACAAACCATTGCTCATATATATGCTCGGTTTTTTTATAATAGTAATTTCTATAGATTTATGAAAAGGCAACTCCTTAAATTGAAAGACTTTACATGAAAAAGAATAATTGAATTTAAGCATTTGACTTACATTACTGAGCGTTCGTCAGTATTCTTATTGACCTGTGCAACGACGTTTTAAGTTAGGATAAAATCGCTTCGACTTTGACTGCATTGGGCCAGCGTTTCCGTGCACTTGTGTTGACGTCGATGAACTGCTTTCTTCTCATTCAAGTCAACGCAAAATGCGTCGTTGCATTGTTTGCTTATCATTGGTCACGTGCAGGACTAATCAGGGACGCAGAACTTGAAACTTGCACTATAACAACGATATCCTATGCAAAAGTTTGTAATAAAAAATTAACTTGCTTGGGTTTGCTATTCTTTTTGGCCCGGCATTTTTAGCTACGAGGCGCATAAACAGTGTTTGTCCTCGAGATACTGGTTTAGAGCTATTCCCACGAGACTTCTACGCTAGGAGCGATAAAACTTCAAGTTACAGGAACTAAAACTTGACATTTCTAAATATGCAAGTTCGCAAATTAGAAAAGGGAAGATGCTTCAATTATAGCTTCTTGACGGTGTACATGTTGTAGGCTAAATTGATTTTCCCGTTAAATCTGTTTCCAACCTAAGGTTAACACTTTCACAATGACATGAAATAATTAATTTGAATTCATTAAAAGGAAGTCCAATAAAAATTTAGGTTGAAACAGATTAGCCTAGGTTGGTAAAACAAGATTCTTAAATGCGACACACCTTTGTTAATGAAAGATGGCTGCAAGGGTTGTACCTTCTGCTCATCATAACAATACAGTTCTATTTTGTCTTATATATTATTTGTTTGCGTGGAAAAGTAGTAGAGTAAATGTTATTGCAAATTGTTCTGCAAATGTCTTATTTCGGAGTTTTGTGCTAAACTGTGTATTGGAAAAAAAGTATGTATTAGGTCGTCTCAAATACTACATGAGGTAGTTTTCTTGAAGCGACCAAGGAATTTTCCACGAACATGAAATTGTTTTATTTTGCGGTGAACGACAACAATTCTACAAATTCATGAGTATACACTTGACATACTTTAGGTACTCGAGAATAAAAGCATTTTAAATAGGCATGGTACAATATTGGTGCCAAATGCCGTCCGTTCAATACCAACGAGTTAAAACATCCGTTTTAACTCTGAAACTAAAGTGTAAGTGAGATATAAAGGAACGGAAACGTGCAAGCACAAAAAATATTATCTAAAAATAAGATACGCTGGTGCAACACCGAGGGCAGGTTAGGAGCTTTTAATTATTCGTTGGAAAAAAGTCAAAACTGATTAAAAGGACTTGGTTATTAATTAACCTAGCCACCACGGAGGTAATACAATAAGATAAATATTTGCATCATTAAATGGGAACTCGGAAAAATACCACCACGAAGGTATTTTGATTAATAGTGCTATCCATTTTGTATGGTTCATCTTGTAATTTCAAATCTCGATGGACATTGCATTGAAATTTTGGCCAATGTGTATGAATTTTTCATAATTGATGTATATGCTTGCCTTGTGACAACGTGACCGTTCTTTAGCTCCAGAAATGGCCCACATCACGAAGTTGAAAATTTACGGAACATTACAAAATACGTAAACTTCCGTAAAGCTGAAGATGCTTTACGGAGTTGTTCAGTAAAGATGCGTTGAGCTGCGTAAAGTTGCAAATGCCGTAAAGTTCCGTAAAGGTACCTTAAATCCAACATAAAGATGGCCTTTACGTCAGAATACGTAAATTGCCTTAAAGGAAGCTTAAAGGTCCTATTATAAATCGGCCGGGTGAACTTTGATCCTCTGTGAACTGCAAGACCCAATCAATTTGAATTGTTGGTTACGAAGATTTCGAAACTCCTGCGATATCCCGGCGATTTTATCGCCGCTAGTTTACGCGCGTGCAAACTCACGGCCATTCCACGGCGACTTTATCCCCGCGATCTCATGCAACTTCGGCGCGACGAAAATAGGAAAGGATAGGATAGGATAGTAACTTTATTTAAACACGGTAAATTAATCAGAAATACAATTATAAAATACTAATGATAATAAATGCAATACTAAAAACTAAGACAATACTAATTTATACTAACATAACTCTGCTTTACATGAATGCTATAATGCTATATGAATGCAATTGCTATAACTCCGCGTTACATGAAATTGCCTGTGAATAAATTGCGCCACGAGTTTGATCTTTTACTTGGTCCATTTACTTGGTTCATATGTGAAACATTTCCTGCATACTGCTAGGATCTGCAGTGTCAATAGCATTCCTGTATGATGATAAATAAAGAAAGATGGTACATTTTAAGCTTGGTAATGAAATGTGAAAGATAATATAAACTACTCAAGCTGTTGTAAGCATTGGACGCAGAGGAAAAAATCTGAGTTCCCAATGGGAATCGAACCCATGACCTCCTACGCTCGCAATATGTTGAGTATTTCATCTTTTATATTTCATTACCAAGCTTAAAGTGCACCTAACACCAAAAATGTTTTTTCGCTTAATGAAATTGCCGTGTTTTTGTGAGTATTTCTGCGCAAAAATTTTTTGATTTGGTTTAATCCTCGATTTTCTGTGCCCTGTTAAAGTACGCAAAAACGCCGCCATTTTGGTTCACTACCGAGTTTGAAGGGGTCTGGGTCTAGTGCGAGAGTGACGTCAAATCAAGAACACAAAATTAGCACGTCGCAGTAATTCTCCTGTTTCCTTCAGAAAGTACATGCATCCGATGGAAAAGAAATGCCCACTAAATGTCTTGTAGAGGGTTGTGACAGTTCTTGAAACTTACAAGAGGGAAAAACGCTTCATACGATACCATTCTGTGGAACTTAATCGTGAAAAAAGCAAATAAACGAGCGAAATTTGCTTGGCAAGCTATCGAAGTTTTCAGAGTGCCCGAGTGATGCCGCATTATGTGATTACTCCGGAAACTCGCAGGCAGTGCTATTATTATAGCCGAGTTTTACAAAAAGCCGATGAAGCTGTATGATGGTATGTAAATGTCGAAAAGAAACTTGTATCTTAAGCAACGTGATCGGAACGAGACAACACGGATTATGATGTCTTCAAATAATCCTTTGGCGATCGCCGCGTGTAGCTTTGACTCACTTCAAATGCTGAGATGTTTATCGATTAATCGAGTCAAGTCCGAGGCATTGTACCCTTATACAATTAACGTTTAGGAAACAGTGAATAAATAGCCACATTCGAAGCGGATTTAATGGCTTAATGTATTGGAAACAATTATTATTATATAGCCAGCGAAGGTCGCTGAAGTAGCCCGCTTTATGCATACAACACACAAGCGACTGTCATGCATAAAACTAATCACTGACTAATAATTTTCTCTCGCGTAGTATTTCGGCTGGGATATCTAACCAGTAATGAAAGCTAAGTCAGTGTAAGTGTTTGACATAAAAAAGCTAAGTGTTTGACATAAAAAAGTGAGAGAAGAGTTATAGTCTGCGAGTATTTCGAGTCCCGCAATTAGTATAACCGGAACAACTCATGCACAACATGACACAAGCGCTCAGTTTCAAAACATTCGGATCGCTGTATAAACGCCACTTACTTATGTGTAAGAACACAAAAGAGAATCACTTGGCGATTTTTCCTATAAATTAACTTGATTTAGTGCAGCAATTATTTAAAATAGTGAATTCAAGCATTTATCATAGCGAAAGTGTAGCAAAGCCGCATGACATCAGCCGCTCGGATTATTTGTAGTCCACGCACTGTCTCTGATTTCAGGTCGATAGAAGAATTATTCACCGCGTGCCCATAAAACATCTCGGAACAGCAAAACCACTGTCTAGACTTTAGTGATTTGACTCAGCCTCGAATCTTATTTAGTAGATTCAGCTGTAGCTTTGAAAACATGGCCATTGATAAACAGATATAATGCTGCGATGCGATAAACGCAAATGCATTCTGTCCGGCTTCTATCGCTGTGCTTTCGCGGCAGAAATAAAATTAATTTCCTAGTTCTCCCGGTCAAAGCTCATCTAAAAATCAGATGAAGAGAAAGACATTGTCAGTTTCAATAGAACGGAGGTGACTGCGGTGCCCAAAGCATAAAAATTGCGTTGCAGAAAGTCTCAGAAGACTCAGAATGCCAAGATATAAAAGCAGTATTGATAAGGGCTCACCGAGCATCGTTCTTGATTTGACGTCACAAGCGTACTCTACCCAGACTTCCGTTAGGGCGGTCGCGAACCACACAAAACCTGACTTCGGCAGGGCATAGAAAATCGAGAATTTAACCAAATCGAAAAATTTCTGCGGCAAAAAACTCGACTAAGTGCGATAATTTTTTTTAGCGAAAAAAACATTTTGGTGTTAGGTGCACTTTAACGTTGTAACCATCTTTCTTTATTCATCATCACACAGGGCGCTATCGACACTGCCGATCCTAGCAGTATGCAGGATGTCACGTCATCTATGAACCTAAAATTTTAAACTACAGATATCCTGCATTAATTTCTGTCACAAATGCGAAAAATACTTTTTACTGATGATCAAAACTCGCAAGAATTATAGACATCTTAACTTTGAGTGTAGCATAGAAATATCGGCAATAACCTGACATTATAAGCTAAGTAACGCTTTACATATTCTCAAAAATGAACATTTACTCCCATTTAATTATTACTGTACGCACGAAAGTAAGGTCTGCATGAGCAAGGACTTGCAGCAAGGTAAATTCAGCTCTGTTAGCTGGTCGGTTTTCTTCAGCGATTTGAATATAATTTGCGAATTTAAGTTTTCATAAGTTCATTTGTCGTTTATGATGACCGACTGCTCTCAGTAATTCGAATCAAGTAAGTGATTGAGGTACCTGATGGGTTAGTTATTGTCGTTCAATTATGGCAAGGTTCACAATACACTCTTTTTTTTTTATAAGAATGTTGTTTTTCCGGCCCAGGCTAAATATTCTTAATTTTCTGCCGATTTTAGGCTGAAAATATTCTTGTGAATATTCTTAGATTATGACTTATGATATCTCCGTTTTAGAATATATTGGGGTATCAATTACCTGAAAATCATACACATGTATTACATGTACCGTTCATCAAACTGTCGTTAGTATCGAACATTTGGCCAGTGCAGGTTTTTATCGTTTTACTGGCTAGTTTTGCCGTTTAGAGAAAGGAAAAACAAATAATTGTTTTGTATTTACAGATTTTCAACACACAAAATTATATTCTTTTCAAAATCTCAACCTCCGGTTTATTCTTAAAATATTCTTTAAAGTTCGCAAATTTCAGCCTCGATATTCTTATAAAATATATTCTTATAAAAAAAAGGAGTGTAGCACAAGCACAAGAGCAAGTATACTGAACAAATTGAACATAAGCGCTTAAAAATAACGAACAAATTCAATCTTCTTAAGGTGGCTCAAAACAGTTTCCTACATTTATCAGCACCTCGACTTTGACGGATCGATACAACTAAGTTTCTTTTTCAGTTGATGCAACAATTATGGCATCGACCAGATGCCCAATCAATATCACTGGTGAACAAGTTATGATTATTTTATTGACATTACAAGTTACCATAGCAATGGCATAACCTGTTAAAAACACCCTTAACTTTTAGTTTCAAGTCACCTTAAATTTACAAAAATCTAAGGTGGCTCTGTATCCCATGTGCAGAATAGTTTTTCACTTGGCCAAAAGTTGCATCTTGTCTTGCTGATCAAAATTTAATAATAAAAATTAGGGGTCACCGAGCTAGTTTTTGAGTTGTAAACAGTTAAAGCCAAAATAAATTAAGGGTAACCTATTGTGTAATAAAAATGATAACAGCATGTTTAACAATCATGCGGTATTTGTTTGACACCATGATTGTAGCACCTACTAATAAAGAGTGGTTATAATGACCCATCAAAAGTCTTGGAAAGTGCTGGAAACTGTCGCCAGCCACCTTAATATGCTGCCTTCACAAGAAATATGCACAAGAAACACAAACGATTTTGTTTTCTTGTTATATGCTTATGCTTATATGACGTGGGGAGAGCATAAGAAGAATATATTTGTTCGTCTGAATACTTTTATGGTTATGCTTGTGCTTATGCCCAGTAAAAAAAAATCGTTAGATTTTCCCCCCAAATTCTTTATCTTTGTATTGATTTTTTTTTTCCAAAACAAAAGTTGTTGCTGTGAGCAGGATTCGAACCTGCGCGGGAAACCCCATTGGATTTCAAGTCTAAAGCCTTAACCACTCGGCCATCTGATGTTGGACAGCGAGACCTTTTTCCGGAGGCAAAAAATAACGCCGGTTATATTTGCATCTGGTGCATAAGCTTTAACGGACATTTTTTGGCTTTTTTAGTAAAACGGCACCAAAATTACGACTAAGTACTTTCAACCATGCAGGAAATGCTCCTAGAACGTAAAGGAAGGTTATCTAGCAAATTGTTTAAAGAAGAGGATGACCGATATAGTTTTCGTTAATTTTTCAAAACCACAAGGACGGAGCTTGAAAAAGTCAGGCTGACTTTTTCAAGTTGAGATCAAAAGCTCCTGATGGTATCACAGTGATATCACTCTATATCTAGCTTCACTACACTGGTATAGTAATTTTAAGAAAACTTGACCACTGTTAATAGGTTTCCAATGGTGTAAACATGTTTTTGGGCTGTTGAATTTTTTAAGTTATGCTCGTGACGGTGTCCCTTTAATAATCTGCAATAAATATACTCTGCATTGCATTGCTGATAGGACGTGATTGGTTTTTCAGGCACGTGATTACTAATAATATGAATGGCAAAATTTGTTTCCCTTATGGACTACGACAAACTCGTTTAGCAATGCATAATAATTATAGGGTAGCAATGTCAGCTATAAAGTGTAGCAATGTCAGCTATAAGTTTTAAGGATAAGTCAGTGACCCACTATTAGGCAAACTCGAAATCTGATTGGCTACGCAAGGGCCGTCTCCGTTATTCCCGATAGTTTTTTCTATAAAATGCGTAGTTAAAGAACAGTTGAAAGCGTTTTGAATTTCAGATTTTTTTAAATTCAAATAACACCACACAGTAAAACAGTTTGTGTCCTGAAAAGGTGGACTTTTTTTTAAAAAAATTCCAAAATGGACCGCTGCGAGCAGGACTCGAACCTGCGCGGGGATACCCCATTGGATTTCGAGTCCAACGCCTTAACCACTCGGCCATCGCAGCTGCTGTTTGGACGTAATTAGAAAAAAAACGTTTAAAAATCTAAGCAACATTTCCTACCTTAGTAATGTAAATATTAATCAGTTCATCAAGAATAGACAAGGCGACTTGAAAAGCCTCGCAAACCCTTCAATATTAATTTACTGTATGTGAAGCGGAATGAACGAACATTCGACCGATCACCTTATCCGGTGTTTATTTGCTGATAAATTGTTGCGCTGTGCCTAGTTTTCAAGAAAATAACACACTTATGAAAACCTAGGCATAGTGGCTTGTCAATAATCCTCGGCGGATCAGCAACAACGCTTTCATCGCTATATTTTACAATAAATTAACGATTCTTAATACCAATAAAAGAAGATAATATCGTAGTATTCTTTAACGTGTCTTTTCACCCTTTTAATATTTTCATTTGCAATTGATCAGCATATGTGGTGACTTAACAATGCTTACTTAACAACCGTTGCTATGCTGTTAAGTATCTGATGGAGAACAACAAATTACAAGAACGCACACCTGATGTTTGGTTAAAAGCTTACAGGGAATCAAATGTTTAGTTGGGTAAAACACTACTTTTAAGGTTTAACCCAGCCTGAACATTTAAATATTGCTAGAGGAGGTTTGTAAGCCGGGAAACTAGAGTAGAGAGACACTCAAGGCCAGTCAAGAGTTATCCTATGTGCCGCGCGCGACTAAACAATCTGCCATTCCTTGGAGTTTAAAAAACGACTTTTTTTACTTCACGGATTTCAAACTCCAACAAGCCGTTGTCATAATTGATAAGGCAAAACCTTTGTACAGAGAGGATTTTGACGTAAATATATTATTTATTAAGAAGAGTACACACGGAGGCCGTGCAACAGGGGCAGAACCACAACATGAACACACCAAAGAATGAAAGTGGGGCACCTTTGGTATCGATCTCATTTGTGCCAAAAGGACATGTTTTGCACAAGCTGTGATTTTTGTTCCTGCTAGGTGTCGTTGTGCCGTGTCTGTGACCTTTATACCCAAATTTGCACCAAGCACTGAAAAAAGCACCAGTTATATTATTTCCATCTTAGTAATTCTATCATTCTTAGTACGGTGTTAATTGTACCATACAATGTAGCTAAAAAAATTAAAATAAGTAGAAGATGGGATGTTTCCGGAGCAGTGTACTCAAACCTGACAGCAGGTTAAATGAAATAAAAATAACGGCATATAGGATAATTGAACTTAAGGTCGCATTCATCAACAGCTGCGATAGCTGAGTGGTTAGACTTGAAATCGAATAGGGTTCTTCCCGTGCAGGCGCGAATCTTTCTCCTTTCTTTGCAGTATATATCAGCTTTTGTCCGTTTTTGTAACAAAAGTATTCGTAGCAATATATAAATAAAGAATTATGGAGAGAAGTGTAAAGGATGGGTTTTACTTGGCATACGCACATAAGTGCACACAAGCGAGCACACTCATTCTTACTATGCTATTACGCTGTTCTGATTTTACATAAGCATAAGAATTAACACAAGTAAACACAATGGTTTGTTCGTGTGTCACGTGCTTCACTGTGACATTACCAATTAGAGGCCAGTCAAAGTAAAACCGGGCTTGGGGTTAAATTGGATCGTGTACAACCAAACATTACCGCATTTTTGCAATCGAAACGTTGACAATTCATTTGGGCTGTACCTCTTATACCTGTGGGTACTGAAGACCGCTGAATCCGTTGGACCTTCCAGAACTGGCTACCCCACCTTTCTGAGCAACGTCTCTGAGAGCTCGAGTAGACCTCAACTTGAATTCCTCATTATCCTCGAGAATTTAAGAAAAGTTCCTCTTTATTTTCTTTTTTGCTCAAATTAATAATTACGAGTTTACTTTTTACTGACCATAACGTCTATCACAACTCACGAGATTCGCTGTTGAAGAGATGACGTCACTGCGCTCGATCCAGTCTCCGTAATTCGTACGTCAAAATAATACGGCGGAGGAAGGCAGTTGATTTAACTTGTTGTACTTAGTTTATGCTTGGCTTAATTAACATACATACATCGAAACAAATTTGGCCAAACAAATATTCCAAACGAAATTTGGATCGAACTGGCAAAATTGAGTTGAAAATGAAACTTTTTTGACTTGCTTCAAATTTATGATAATTTTATAACAATGGAATATTTGATAGCATAGCAACGGTTGTTAAGCAAGTGAAACTCTAGAAATTTGCATAAAAGCGTTAAATCTTATGGTCGTGAAAGTCTAGTACCGTATGGGCCGAATAATTGGTTTATGAATGATTTTAGATTTTTTGGATGGCGGAGGACTGTTATCGGTGAACGATCGACAAGCTGGCGACGTATCTGAATATTCTATACTTTGTAAAGGTGACCACAAGTGTATGCAATGTGTACAAATACTGAAAGCGTCTGAAAGTATACATTTTTTAGAACTTAGCTCTTTCATCAGCTGCGATGGCCGAGTGGTTAAGGCGTTGGACTTGAAATCCAATGGGGTCTCCCCGCGCAGGTTCGAATCCTGCTCGCAGCGTAAGATTTTTAATTTTCTTTTTTAGCGAGGACAGTTTGTTGTAATCCAAATAACATAGACGATGGGTTGAATAAATGCGATAATCAGTTAGGGATGCCACATGTGATATTTATTTTTTTCTTAAATTCTCGAGGATAATGAGGAATTCAAGTTGAGGTCTACTCGAGCTCTCAGAGACGTTGCTCAGAAAGGTGGGGTAGCCAGTTCTGGAAGGTCCAACGGCTCCAGCGGTCTTCAGTACCCACAGGTATAAGAGATACAGCCCAAATGAATTGTCAACGTTTCGATTGCAGAAATGCGGTAATGTTTGGTTGTACACGATCCAATTTAACCCCAAGCCCGGTTTTACGGTATGTTATCCATAGCTACACTCCTACTTATCTCTTTTGAAGGGTGCTTTCTTATTTGCATAACTCTTTCTTCTCAATCTTCCTTCAAACACAGAATCAACAAAGTTTTATACGGGAAGGCTAAACCCTTACCTTTTCATATACCATTTTTGACAATGAAAATTTTACCTCTTTCTCATACTTACGGTAAGAATTGAGTATTCCTTTTCTACATTTTTTTCTTGAATATAACCCCTTAAAATACTTAGATGAATCAACCGTGCCGCGTAAGGTGCGTCTACTCGAAAATGTTTTAAAAGCTCGTGAAATCCCTAGCCTTTCACCGCCTTTTATATTCCTGCAGCCTGGAAAAGGCACCACTTTCGGGGGGTCGCCCACTACCTCTCGGAACGAGTTACATCATTGGTTCTTAAAACAATGGAGAACAGGTCATAACAATGCCCCTAGCCCTGAATAACAATAGAGGTAGTGTTTACAGCGGGCGAATGAAAATAGAGGTTCCAGAGAGGTAGTGTCTTACTGAACCAAAGACGTGGCAAAAGGGAACATGTTTTCGGTCAGCTGAGGAACAAAAACGACGGCTAAGGATGACAAGAAAGGAAATATCATTTCCTTCCCCCTGAGGAAACATGAAACTGAGCCAAGAACATTTATTGCAAAATAACTCTTGTTGGCCCTTTAGAAGACAAGCTCTGCTATTTGGAATACTTTGGCCAATAAATTTTGCCCTTTTCCATAGTACAAATCTTGAAATAAATAGGGTACTCCCTGTGGTGACTATAGAGAGAGGCTCCGCCCGAAAGCAGTAAGACACTACCTCTCTGGAACCTCTATTTTCATTCGCCCGCTGTAAACACTACCTCTATTGTTATTCAGGGCTAGGGGCATTGTTATGACCTGTTCTCCATTGTTTTAAGAACCAATGATGTAACTCGTTCCGAGAGGTAGTGGGCGACCCCTTTGGTTTCGCTGTGTCAGATGTTTTGGTTAGCCAAATTTTTTTGACCACCTGACACCCCAGTGGCTATTTCAAAGGGCTATTCTCCTGGGGCCAGGTGAATAACGTGCTTATTTTTCACTTGAGTGAGGTTTTCTAAATAAAGAAAACATTAATAATCTCTAGAGAGTAACGTTTCATACTTGCGGTGGTCTTATGTTGTCAAGGTTGAATATGAGAACATACCGTGTTTGATGTTGCTACAAAGTTGGCTATTCTCGATGGAAAGTATTTTGTCTTTCCCAGAGGTCAAGAACTTCACTTGAATTTTAAACGTCGAGGTACATGCCCACTTTGGTTGAGGTTTTCAACATCGGGGAATGAAAGGTATAGTTGTGGAACGGTACATAAATATTGTAAACCCTAAGCCGCGTTAAGTTCGTCTTATGAGATGTAGAAGCCACTTCAAGATGTGCGCTCAATTATAGGAACAAACTGTTGAGTAATGGAGTTCGTTGAGTTGTTTAGTATCTTTCAGTTGCACCAGGTGGTTAGCAGGATTAATTTAAGATGAACGTGTGCGTTGAAGTTCACGGTGCATCAGCGCTGGTAAATTAAAGGATTAAGCGTGAATGCACGCATTCTCATGTATCTTCTATCACGTTGAAAGATGCACCTTGAACTTTGATCACACTCAAACTCATAATAAATTTCGGCATAGGACATCCTTTCTCGAAATGGCTATATATGTGCATAATCCATTGCTTGTAAAGGTTGTCAGCTATTTTCAGTTCCTCGTTCCCGTGTTGCAATCAAAGCCGTCTTCAACGCTTTTATTAGTAAGGTCTGGAATATATTCACCCGAAACAGTGACAACCAAATCAAGTGAAAATAAGCAAGATTTGTTGTTTACATTTGTATGTAGAACCCTAGGCGAAAAAGAGGGTGATACAAGTTTTGTTGTTTGTTTTACATACCGATGATGGTGTCAGGTTACGAGTGTGTCAGACACGTATTAGCCTGCGAGCAGGCTCTCCGCCCGCAGGCTAGACACGTATCAGCTGAAAGTGTCAGGAAATTTTTGGCAAAGATTTAAGTCGCCAGAAAAAGAAGAGAACTTAAAAATTCGAGCAAAGACCTTGGTTAAACTAGCGCTAAAACTGGAGGAGATAATGTAGTCACCAAACGACGTGATGATGAACCTCACGCAAGAGGATAGCAAACTTCGTGCTAATTTAAAAAAAAACAAACTTCGGGCGAATTAACCTAAAAAAAGAGATAAAATATCTTCGCGTGATCGGAAAAGGAAAAGGAAACTTGTACAGATAAACAACATTCAAACGTATATTTTATTGTAAAGAAAAATATAACGAAAATGAAACTGTCATCTTTTCCTGACAGATGATGCTGAAAAAGAAAAATAATCATTAAGCGAAGAGGCCACTTGTACAAGATAAGAAGAAAGTTGTGTAAAGGTGAGGTTAACTGTTTAAATAGAAACGCTATCAATACCTTCATTAATCAACAGTACACTGCTTTATGTCTTCAAAAGATACATTTGATTATTTCGAGATTTTGATATCATATCATTACACACACTTGCATATACACTTATTGCTTGTATATAAGCAATATTACATTGGCTAACAAAATGGTAGGCAGTATTGATCCGGCCAGACAAGAAAAAACATTCATAAGCGTACGAAAAATAGCCCACAGAGGAAAGGAAAAAATCAAAGTAATCCTGTTTGTTATGGATAGGTTTTCAATTTGAGAAGGCCACATTGAACTGACCAAGAAGGATCAGTTATTGCCCAAATCGTATATTATGGAGGGCTATCAAGCTTCCATGGACAGGTTACTCTTCATAACCTTTGTTATAAGTAATCTTCCATGGTCCCTTATGGAGTGGCATCTGAGTACGAGTTAAGGCACTACATTGCCATGGCTCTTGTTGTTCTCACAATTTAACATCTTTCAGTCACGTTTAATATCCTCTTATAAGCAGTAGGTGTTACAAACGAGGGGAGATAAGGGGTACTTTGTCCACCACCGCCACCATAGCCATATCATGATAGCCATCATCATCATCATCATCATCATCATCATCATCATCATCATCATCATCATCATCATCATAAAGCAAATACATAAAGCTGGCATAAAGCGTGGGAAGCACAGAATTGGTTTTGGTCTTACGTTTGATTGGTTTAAAGTTTGACGCAAGTTTTTGTAAACCAATCACCAAGAATAGTGATGGAAAGCTTTAGTCTTCTCTCGTTTTTGCCTCGCTTGTTCGCTCAACTACCGAGAGTAAAGTAAACGGGAATAACTTTCTACACTCAAGTGAAAATCTCTCTATATTAAGACTGAAACCTGATATAGAACAGGTCTCAGTTGAGTGTCGTACAACCACTGAATGTCGGGACGTCACGATGGCCACTGATGAGAAGCACATACACATAACTGGAGCCAAGTCCAGAAAAAAGCGCGTGCACGACCAAGTTGTGATTGGTGTTAGTTTTGCATTTGAAGAAAACAATTGGCTTTTCGGCACTTTTTTAAAATCACTCTAGTGCCGTAGTAAAAATAAAAATACCAGGAGAGTAGACAATAACAAGAACATGAATGTTAACAGATTCAGTAGGAGGATTAAAATCAATCACATTTCTATTTTAAATCAATCAGTTCTTCGGCGGTGAATAATCTTTTACATTCTTAACTGCAACTTAAGCCGCAATGTTCCGTACAACATTACTGGATTCGTCACAAAAAGCCTTTAGTTATTAATGGATGTGAATTTTGAGACCAATGAACAAGTATTTTGCATTTTATCATCGGTGCACACGAATGTCGCGCAAAATGTTATTAAATATAGCGGATGTCAACACAAATGCTGCTGAAAGCTATTTTAAAGTACTCCTGTGACTGCTGACGGACTGGCTAACCTCAAAAATCCGCTTTGAGATTAGCGGTAACACCAAATTCTAGATTTAAACGGGTCTCTTATTACCACGGAAAAATTACAGAGGGAAAAGCTGAGAATTCAAAGGAGGAATTTGACGTAATGCTCATCGGGCCACCACCTACCCGGAAAACGTAATGGGCGTCTCTGAATAAGGACTTCTTGGCCGCACCCCTGCAACTCCCAGGAACAACGCTGAAATGTCTGTGCGCTTTAATTATAGCACTTGCAAACCCTGGGAACAGCAAAACTGAATGCAAACGAAATACTCGGCCTTAATTAGCAGTTTATACGCTCGGAATACCTGGTGTTTAAGTTATGGTCGAGGATCAAATGTGTTTTTTGGTTTCTTTGCTGTCTTGTTTATTTTTCTTTACGTTTTTAACGAAACTTTTCAGCGTATCAAAGGGTGATATAAAATATCAATTTTGGCCACAATGTAGTTAAAAAGCTTTCTGATACAATGTTTTTTTGTGTATCACTCTTGGTCATGGGTCAAGTTTGGTAGAGATCATATTGCGTAATCTTCTATATTGTCTGCGGTTAAGATGACGATTGAATACGCATAGTATATAAAATAATCTGTTTAATAAAGTTCATTTAATCAAGTCTGCAAAACCGTTTTTGAAATAGCCCGTATTTATTTTCTAATATTCTTGCCAGTGTTTTCAAATAAAGGAGTCCATCCACACCGATCCTTGCTAATCTGTTTCAAACTATTTTATATATGTTCTTGTCCTGTACGCGACTGGTAAACGGCATAGAATATTTCAGAAATAAACAGCAGTACCCTTAAGACTTGCTCAGAGATTTGTCATCAGTTAAACCTTACAACAAATACTGCATATATTTTTTTGTTGTACAGCAGTGATAACATAACTATACGTATAACCGGGTCCGCCAATGCACGGCGAAAAACTATAGTGTACTGTTTTCATATCATTACCTATCATCTCGTTTTCAACGGTGTTCAAACCTTACGCTTGTATTAACCGATTTCCTCTTGCGAAATGTATTCCTAAGCTCTTTTTTGATGTCATGCTTAAACAAGGCATAGGCGATCGGGTTCGCTGCAGAATTTGTCACAACAAGGAAAAACACTGATTTCATCAAATCGTCCGTAGCGTTACACAACTTGGTAAAGTAACACAGAGAGCTATACACTTCGAGTGCATAACAGGCGATAAAAATGACCACCACTGTTCCGATAACACGCGCTGATGAGACTGTTCTTTGACCTTTGTGATTTGGTTCATTATAACGTAGTTGAGAATCCAACTTCGCAAATTGTCGACAATGTTTCCTTGCAGTTCTTATGATTTTGACGGTGACAAGCAGCAGTAGGACACATGGAATAAATTCAAACATGGTGGTCCAGATAACAATGGTGATGTTAAAGTTTATACTACACCCATGGAGACTCGTGCAAAACGAAGGAACAAAAAACGTAAACAGCGGCACAAACCACGAGCATGCTATCAAGCACTCAGCCCGCCTTCTTGTCATCAAGGTTCTGTAGCTGAGTGGCCTTACAATAGCTAAATAGCGGTCGACAGTCATTGCACAAAGACTAGTAGTCGAGGAATAAATCATCAGCACTGCAATGTCATCTGCGATGCTATGTTTGCAATTTGACAGCAAGAAGTTACGTACGAAATGGGCGGGAAAGAAACAAGCACCAACTCCAAAATCGGCCAGTGCGAGTGATAACACGAAGCGGTTTGGAACCGTTTTGAGTCTGCGCCTCGTGCATATAAGGTAGATTACGAAGCCATTTCCAAAGATGGCGAAGATTGAAGGAATCCATCCAAGAATCCAGTACCAATTCATCGCAAACTTTAAGGAAATAGTTGTTCTTAACCACTATATATTCCTCTTCAGCCGAACAGGCCTTATCCAACTCAGAAGCGTATTTGTAAACAGTATAAGTAACGTTTGCGTGGGAGTTGACGACATTACGTGGAAATATTAACCTCCACCCCGTAACAATTTGTCATCGCTTTATCGGAGCTACCGTTTCATCGGCTGTAGTAGACAAATATATTGGCTCTAACTACAGTAAAAGCACAATCGCGTACATGAGACGACGCTATCTAATGACCACAACAATGCTGAACTGACCATGGAAGGATGGGAACTTGTTATCATTATTTTGTCGTTGCGTTCAGTTTTCGGAAAATAACTTGCGACACTGAGGGGGTATCGGCTTTAAGACATTAGATTACAGGAGAGATCCGATTAGAGACAATGGATTAGCTCTGCATGATCCTTTCAATGCAGTGAAAGCCGCCCTACATTAGTCATGGACAAATGAAGGACAAATTGTCTTAATATTAAGAAATGGTATAGATGCATTATAAATCAAAGCCCAACCTTTGAACGTTTCTAGGACAAATGAAATAATTGAGTGTTCATGAGTATAACATGTAAATGTTTCTTCTTTAAGGAAAAAGAGTATCAAACATTGGTTAACTCGGTTAACCAGAAGGTTATAAGATTCCCTTGAAGTACTAGACAATCTGACAGTTACAAATTCCCGATCAAAGACATCATAATGAGCTGTAGTTGAGCAAATTATAAGGTAACATTAGTGTATCTAATAACGGTAAAAATAGTGGCCTAGCCAAGAGATGGTGGAATTCTTAACAATATGATTCAGTCTGGTAGGTGCAGTCCAATAAGGATACGAAACGAACGAGTAAGGTTAACAGAGGTGGTGGTTGATGAGGTGAGTCTTATTTTAGAATGGCAACTATCACAGGTCCCCTGTTAGCGGACACACTCGGAAGCAAAGGAGAGTGACCACTTTACGGGGGATTTCGCCCACGGATCGGCCGGAAGGTCTAAAGAGGCATAGAGCTGGAGTCAGGAGGCCACATCACGGAGTTATTTTTAAACTCCATTTCCCGCTAACCGGCCTATTCCGCTAGCCGATGGATTAGAGTCACCGCATTCCGCACGTATTCAGTTAAACTCCCATTTCCGGCACTGAAATTCCTATTCCGTCAGCCAATTGGAAGTTAGTGTCACCACATGACATACGCAGTATTCAGTTAAATTCCCGTTTCCTGCAAACGCCTTACACGCCAGCCAAATCAAAATTATCAAGCAAACAGTACGGTGACGACAGCGAAAAAGTCACTTAAAAAGTGGTTTCGCTCTGTTTCGTTTTGTTCAGTTTATCAAATGTAGGTGAATTTTTCTGGGGTTGAATACTAAAGATCGTATACAAGTTCAGAAAACGTCAAATTAGGAAATTTCACGACGTAGTCGTCAAGTGACGGCAAAGAAATGTTGCTTATAAAACCTATTGTTTTTTATGCACGTCAGCATTTGCTTACGTATCACATTACGCTTTCTCGGGAAAAGAAGAAATAACCTGGTCTGTGAAAACGCTATGATATAGACCTAGTAAAGGAGTTCACACTCCAGGAAATGAGCACCTGAGGAGGCAGTAATGGTTTGCAGAGCTGTAATATCATAGGGTAAGTTGCTGGATGACAATAAAATACTTATCACATCCCACTTAAATTCTATATATTTTGAATAATCTTTAAAAGCACTCAGTTTCTTAAGGACGGCTACCGGCTAAAATTTTCGCTATGATTCCAGTGTTATCATATAGTAGAGGGGGGAGGGGGGGGGGGGGGAGGGAGGTGGCCATCCCAGTTGACATCTCATAAATCACCCCCCCCCCCCCCCCCCCAAAGGTGTCCTCTTAGGGGAGGTGCCTGCCTTTGGCAAGTGTATTATCTAGTGTTTGTATGTGGATGAGGCCATGACTTAGTGTCCAATTATGGACGGAGCCCGCTTTTGAGAGGTTAAAAAGGGACTTTCTGTATGTGACTTCGACCACGACTCACTGACCGCTTTATTGGAGGTGTCCGTTAGCGGAGGTTACAATTTACTCTTTCCACCGACGGAGCTATTCTTGAAGTAATATCGCCACGCACGAAGACGAAAAAGCACAACCTTAATAGATCAGAAATAGAGAAACGAAATAGCTGGGACAGTGACTGTCTTCCGAATCTGGCCGTATATGGGCCACACTTAATCTCTACGGTCCACACTACACTACCTAGCCAGCGTTTTCAAATTTTCCGGCCGATCTTTGTTCGAGAAGCTTTTCTTGGTGACCGAGAACTCAGTTTTATTATAGAAGGTAGCCCTAACAAGAGAAGAAGGTTGCGTTATAGTTTCCATCTTAGACATCTTAACGTAACTATGCCGATCAAACACGAACAAAAAAATCAAATGGCACGGACACAGAATATGTATTTTTAAATGAAGGAGACTGTGTGTGTGTATGTATGTGTGTGTTGCAAATGGATGCGTCGTTTAATGATTGTCACTGCGGTTTGGGATTTGTTCAAATTTAGATTGCCGAAGAACAAGACTTTGCTTAGAGTTTGTATAATATTTACATAATTATATATTAAATTTGACCACCTGCCCTTGGCTTCCTATAAATAGGTAGCCTGAGAAAAGGTAAAACTTCTTGATCTGAACTGTACCTAAAACCAATATCAATCTAGAGAAGTGTGTTGAATGGGCGCTCAAGCAACACTGAAAAAGAAATAGTTTTCGGGCCGGGTCCCGGTTATGTCAGTCTGTTATTAACAATTAAACACAACAAGCAAATTTAAAAATATGAATTATTGGTGATTTTGGAATTGTAAATACACTGGACCAATGAAGATTTAGAATGAATACAACAGCAGTCTTAAGTCACTTATTCAACAACTGTTCGAAACGGTTTATCTTGGAAATGATAAGAGAAATGGGCAGTTCGTCACAACATTTCCTCATGCAATATGGTAATTTGTGCGTTGAGTTTGCCTCGTGCTAATTTTTTTAAAATCATTCTAACTCAAGAACTCCTTGTTATTGCTTCTTGCGCATTTTATTTACCAATTCGTCAGGAAAACAAAATTAAAGGAGGGCGCTTTTCGAGTTTTATGCTGTTTAAATAATAAAAAATCGAAAGCTTCAAAGAACTACTGTGTGTTGTACAGTTTGAGCCCGAAATTGCCTTTTTAAGTAATTTAATTTCAAGTCTTTCTATGCTCGACTACACTGAGCAGGAAAAGAGAAGGATTATCTGCGAAAAGGGTTGCAGAATCGCATAAGTTATCAAAATAATGCGTACAGCATCAGCTCTCAATCATTCATATAAGCATACATTTCCTAACATGGTTTTTTTTGCGGAATACGACTGCTTACTTGTTGGCCTTTTATCTATCCAGAGAACAAGATCTTTTACTCATGATTCTTCCAAAACATTAGTACTTTTAACGCATCTCTAAATTCACGTTTCCTAGCAGCGTAAATCCACGGATTAATTGCCGCGTTTGAGTAAGGCAAGAAAAGTGCCCAAGTTCCCCAAGATTCAAGTGATTTGGTCTCTCGACACGAAGCACCATCTCCTAAAACAGCCTCGTTTATAGAGAAAGCCAGAGCTGGTAAGACAGTCAAATAAAATACGCCAATAACGATAGCAATCATTATGGACGCCTTTTTGTTGCTTAGTTGACCTGCTAACGTCGAACCGTTTTGCTGTCCGATGGCTCTGGACTGACGAGATGCTTCTTTGAAAATGCAAATATAACAGTATTAAAGAGATAATAACACCAGGGATAAAGAATACTGTAGAAACGGCTACGATCCAGTAAGTATCTCCGTTGATAAGCAAACGCAGGCTAGCGATGCAGCTTGAAATAACCCAAACAGACGCCACAGCGTATCGAAAACGTCTTGTGGTTACGATGGCGTTATATCGTAAAGGCAGGATCACTCCAACATATCTTTCTAAGCTGACAGAACACAAGTTATATGTTGATATACCAACAGATAGAACGTGAACGCAGTCCACAGAAATACTCAGAGGATGTTCTTCGTTAGCGACAGCTAACAGTGATCGTGTGATCCAGAGTGGTAGCGCGACGATCCCGACAACGGAATCACCGACTGCAAGGGAAGCAAGGAAATAATTCGTAAGAGAGTGAAGAGTCTGCTTCTTGTAAATTGCTGTGAGTATTAACACGTTTGTTGTACAAGCGATAATAGCTATAAGCAGGCCAACAATGGTGGTCAAGACTACGTTCCACTTTTACTGTTGGAAGTTCATCGCAAGCTCCGTCGGTCACCGTCATCTGCCGTGGTTGCAAGTGCCGTTATTTACATGCTCAGTTCCACATCTGACGCACCGGATAACAATCCAACGACTGCGTGAAAGCGGGTTTAGAGGTTCAGCTTCTTTTTGGACATAAATTAAAGAAGTTATACGTGTTAAATGAGGCTATTCCTAATATAGTATATTAGGCTTTTAAAGCACCCAAAATATTGAATTAATTCCCTTATCACTTTAACACCTGCCATTTTTGCTCTTTTGTTTAATCATCGATGTGAACGAAGCAAAAAGTAATTATTTAAGAGATATATTTTTGGTAACCTAATTTTATTAAAAAAATTGGCACACTTTAAATTTCAGTCGCGCGCCTTGCTGACTAAACCGACTGGCTGTTTGTAAACGTTTTGATGTCTATTCATTATATCACTTGTGTATTCAGAAGTTGCAAAAATTGTTCTGCAACTTCAATTCTGAAAACGCGCGAAATACTAATCCTTATTATTACTGGGCCCCACGTGATGACCTATACGAGTCGATTCCCGATAACTCGAACCCTCGCTTATTCGAAGCTCGCGCTTACTCGAACCAAAATCGATTCCGTCATACATTTACTGTAATTTTACTCTCGGTAACTCGAACCCTCGATAACTCGAACCTCCCGCTAACTCGAAGTAATTTTCGTTTTCCCTCAGGTCATTTTCTACATAATTTTGCCCTTGATAACTTGAACCTTACCTGTGAATTCGTGAGAAATCAAAACAAACGGTGTACTGCAGTTCAAAACATTAAATTTATTTTGAAGCAGTCGTGTGAACATTTTCCTTTCTTTTACATTACACAAAACGTGTCAGTTCAGTTCAGGTTCCGCTGGTTTTCACAAAGTGTTTTTTTTTCGATTTATACAGTAATTTAGAGTTTTACCGTTTATTTTCACTCGACTTCTCTATTCTGTAATTAAATTCGATTAAAATGTGCACTGCATGAATGCAAAAACATTAAACACCGTTTTTTCTTATTTCCGGTCATTTGTTCTCAACTCCCGATATCTCGAACCTTTTCCAATTTTCCTTGAAGGTTCGAGTTATCGGAGTCGACTGTACAGTGCCATATAAATTAATCCCTATTTTGGAGTCGATTTTACAGGGTTTGTTACGCCACAAAATGTAATAATTGACGCAAAATGTAATAGTAACCCAAAATGTAATAACTTTTGACGCAAAATGTAATAAACTCGATAACCCAAAATGTAATAACTTTTGGCGCAAAATGTAATAAACTAAAGTAACGCAAAATGTAATAAATTTGACGCAAAATGTAATAACTTATTATATATAAGTTTGACACACGACACCTATCAATCAAGTTGTACACGTCATCGATCACGTCACTAGATTGAAAATCGCTTATTTCTTATTTATCTCCATTTCAATTATATTATTCAACGTGTTATCCAGAAACACTTGGCAACCTTATTCAAGAAAGTGAAAAAGCTTTCGTGGATTGACCCAGATTCAAGTACAAATTTATAAGGGATCGGCGGATTTGCGTACCCCTATTCACCCTCTCCTGAACGCATTGCTGAGCGCATATCGTAAATGCCATAGTACCGAGACTGCGCTCCTAAAAGTCCAGAATGATATACTAATGAATATGAACCGCCAGCAGGGAACACTTCTAGTTCTTCTAGATCTCAGTGCGGCTTTCGACACGGTGGACCACAAAATCTTACTTCATCGTCTACAGTCGAGTTTTGGTATCACAGGAACGGCTCCGAAGTGGTTTTAATTAAATCTTACCTTTCTGACCGATCGCAACGCGCCTTTTTAGAGGGCTGTCTCTCTGAAAGTTCCAAGCTGCCACATGGGGTTCCTCAAGGCTCATGTCCGGGTCCCCTGCTATTTACGATCTATTCTAGCAAGCTATTTGAGGTGATAAAGGATCATCTACCTGTTGCACATGCGTATGCAGATGACATGCAACTTTACTTGTCCTTCAAGCCCGACACCACATCAAGTCAATCTGATGCAATCGAAGCAATGGAACTCCGCATAAAGGCAATCTGAGCGTGGATGATTACGGACAAGTTAAAACTAAATGACGACAACACCGAATTCTTAATAACTGGTACACGACAACAGCTTAGCAAGGTGGACATCGAGAAGTTATCGGTGGGTGATGTGAGTGTTGCCCCTGTTGCTGTTGCAAGAAACCTTGGAACCTGGTTTGATACCAACCTTAGTCTAGTGACTAAGACATGTAAAGCTGCTTTTTATCATCTGCATAACATTAGACGTATTAGGAAGTTTCTTACGGTTGACTCTACCAAGGTGCTAGTACATGCCTTCATAATGGGACGCATTGATTACTGTAACAGTCTTCTCCATGGTTTACCGACCACTCATATTAATAAGCTACAACGTGTGCAAAACGCAGCTGCTAGGCTAATTTGCTCGACTCCGCGTTTTAGTCACATTACTCCTGTATTATATTCTTTACATTGGTTACCTGTGAGATTCAGAATTATTTTTAAAATTTTAATAATTACTTTTAAGGCCATCCATGGCCAAGCACCGGACTATATTTGTAATCTTATTCGTGTTAAAAATCCCTCCCTGTATGGTCTTCGCTCTAATTCTCAAGTTTTATTAGTTCCACCATCCACGAAAACAAAGAAGACCCTTGGTGACAGGGCATTTTCTGCTGCTGCACCATCACTGTGGAACAAATTGTCGTGTGCAATAAGAGAGGAGGACAATTTTAACAATTTTAATTTAAGCCCAAACTGAAGACATTTTTATTTAGAAAAGCGTGTGAATAGCTCTTGATGTTTTATATACATTTTTACAAGACCCATTGTTTTTAATATTTTAATTTTTAGCTTTTTACCTTAGCCCAATGTATATAATTATTGTAAATAATTAGTTTTAATTAATCATACTATTCATAGCATATCTTTTAATTTATATTACTTATTTGGTTTGTTAGGCGCATTTGATCATATTTACATGTTAATTTGCGCCTTAGAAATATTAAATATTATTATTACTATTATTAATGATCAGTAACACGCGAACCGAGGCACTTGCCTTGGTCAAAATCGTGAAATAATTAATTTAATTTCATGTTCCTGTATAAGTTTTTCCTAATTTAATACAATGTTGCATGTTGCGATCTCAATTCTCAACGGTACTATTCTGGCTGACGTTTTTTTTTTTTGCCGCAAAAATTGCACATTTCTTTAAGTTATAAGTTAACAACACCGAGCTAAAATAGGTGCATCGAGAACCTTATTTTATATGGACAAAAGTGACAAGTCTGCTAAAGTAGCAAACCGGCAAATAAGGAGCCCCTCCCATGTTCCCATCAAAACTTTCCTCGTGTTCCTGTGTTCCCTAAAAGTATTTCTTTGATGTTGGTGTTCCCTGTTCCCTAAAATATGCTTTGTTCCCGTGTTCCCAGTTTTATTTTCATTTTGTTCCTACGTTCTCTTGTTCCCTGAAAGCCTTGGGAGGGGCTCAATAAGCAACCGCGTCTCGCGAGCAGAGCGCGCTCAGTTCCCGCGCAATACAGCCGTAAAAATTAGTCGGATGGCGTCATCGGTGGAAAAATCCACCGTCGCCGCCATTTTGTTTTTTAAGCCCGCGCGCGCCCTTTGTATCCGTGTCCAGCGGTCTCCTGGGTATCAAACGAGCGGCTTAAATTCTAAAGTTTACTCGGTATTTTGAGTTCAATTTACTCAGCTTTTTTTGCGGTGTGTATTAAAGAACTTTATATAAAAGAAGTCTTTTTCGTTTTTTCTGATATCACCTAAAATGGCATTTCCGGGCTTCTAGACTTTTACCCTCTAGCTTCGGCGCTTCCCAATTGCCTCGGTTATCAGAAAAATCTGACTATAGCGTTTGTCTGTGTTGCGAAATGACTCGAAACGAAGTGAAAGGTGTTTAACTCAACAGGTAAACCCATCTCGCGGTAAAAATAGCCTGTGACACAGTATAGGTTAACAAACATAGGTTAAAAAACCGGCTGAAACAAAATGTACATGTACTGTAGGATGCTCACTAATTAATTCACTTTTTTATCACGGCTGACTCTGGAACAACAATGGGTTCATGTCGCCTTTCCGTTTTCACTGTGACACGCTAACACTGTAAAAAGCATAAGTGGTTATAAAAGCTGTCTAGCAAAAATAATTAAACAAAGTAAGGTTAAGATAAACGCGCAATAGAAAAATGCATACCACAAAACAATACAAGCTATCTAGAAATAAACAAAAGTAAAGATAAACGCACGTTAAACGATATCGATCCAGGACCCTTATTGGTTGAGGTCACACTTGGGCTATTTCCAGTTTCTGTTGTTTTGTTTTTAGAATTTTTTTTCTGAATTACTTTAATATATTTTTGGTGCCCTTAACATGTAGCCCTCGACCCTCGACGAGAAGTCAAACTTAGCGTGGACTAGTGCATTGAAGAAAACTGACATTGGAATGCGCCAAGGAAGCCAGCAAAGTGCTACAACTGTCTAAACACTGTTCGCCGCCACCCAGCTAGTTGAGCGCAACAGTTCTGCCAAGTTCAGTTCAAGGTACGCTTTCTCTCGTAATTACGACGTGAACCGAGCGTTTTAAGTAGTGTAATTAGTGTTCATTTTGTAATTGTAATTAGTAGAATTCTACTAGTACACTAATGCAAATGCTGCAATGTGATTGGCTGAGCTATTGAACACTATCAGCCATTAGTGTGCAGTTGCCGAAGGTCGTCCACAAAATGCGACGTTTTTATCGTTTTTCCGAAGTTTTGGAAGGAAGTTTAGATGTAAATGGATAAAAAAATTCCCGAGAAGACCAAAAGAAGGACATTAGTGGTTTCTTGACTTTAAAAGCTTGAAATTATTGAAAAACGGGTGCACGCGCGTAAACAACTGCAAATTTACCAAGGACAATTCAATGCGTGCGATTTTGTTAAAGCGAAATAGTTCGATAATGCGTAGAAAAATAATTAGAAACCATTATCTGCGTTTATTTCAGTTAGAATTCTACTAAAACAATTAGATTATTCGCTCTCAATTTCTATGAGGTGATAGTTGATTCGGCCTGCGGCCTCATCAACTATCACCTCATAGAAATCTCGAGCTCATAATCTAATTGTTAAGTAGTGTAATTAGTGTTCATTTTGTAATCGTAAGTAGTGTAATTAGTGTACAGTTTGTAATAGTCAGTAGTGTAATTGGTGTACAGTTTGTAATAGTCAGTAGTGTAATTGGTGTACAGTTTGTAACCGTAATTTTGTAAGTACTGCTTTTCTTTGAGTGCATTACAATAAAAAAAAAAAATTACGACGTGAAAATGAATGCTTTTTTGGTTTGTTTTGTCTTCATGACAGTGTCCTGTAATATTCCAATACTAGCCATTTCGTCTTTGGATGAAGAAACTTATAACACCTTTCTTGAGTTGCTGAATGGAAATTTAATGTTCCAACCAGAGCGAGAAGCACTAAGACAAAATCTGCGCTTGTTCGATTCTGGCGGAAGAGAGAGCGTTTATCACTGAGAGCAGGACAAGTGTGTTATGATGGTCGACCGATTCTGAAAAAATCTGATGTAACAGGTGTTGTTAAGAAGGCTTTTAAAGAAACAAAAGGATCCGGAACAAGAAAGCTGTTTCATCGACTGAAGAATGTTTACCAAGGAGTAGGTGAAAGAGATATTAGACGAGTTCTCGGAAAATCTCGCCTCCATTAACAATTAAATGTACGTTTTCAAAACAAGGCCGTTCTGAAGCCGATAAGGGCACGTAGTGTACAAATCCGCCACCAAATTGACTTGATAAGCATGGAAAATATGCCTGCTGCCTTGAAAGGAAAGACATTCAAATTTGTGCTTTCTCTGATGGACGTGTTTAGTCGCTATCATTGGCTAATACCGTTGGACGGAAAAGGTAGCAAACCAATTGCAACGGCACTGTCGGAGCTCTACATACAGCACGATCCACCTAAAGTTATTCAGCACGACCAAGGCCCGGAGTTTGAAGGTGCAGTTAAGAAGCATTGCAAGAAACTCCGAATCAACGAGGTAAAAGGACGCCTTTTTCATCCACAGTCACAGGGTAACGTTGAACGAGCGCATCGTTCATGTACGACTTGTTAGCAATGAAAAACGGTGGTGTGAACTGGGTAAAGTCGCTACCAGAGTATGCGATAACATTGAACGAAGAGCCCCGGGAAGAACTGTCATGGAAATCTGCATTTGAAGTGTATTATGGTCGCAAAGTTGAACCATGCTGATCGACTTTCCGAGATCCCTGTTGCACAGGAGTGGGCTCAAACTGAAGAGGAGTACGAAAGAATGGTAACGCCAAAACCTAGTGACTACACACGCCGCAGTAAAGATAGTGAAAGAATACAACAATCCGTGGCTTCCGCAAGTAAAAAATGCGAAAACAGAATGATTAGAAAAGGATTAAGGAACAATCCCCGATCTGTGGCACATCATGTTTAAATGCACCGGGGGATCAGTCCCAGAGCGATGCAGATCAAGACGCTCCTGACATCAATACAACCCATAGTAGCCTAACCGGGTTACATGAGAATGAAGATTAACGAATAACCAATGTGGATATGAACAGCAGGGAAACGATCGTGCAAGTCAGTTTAACGAGTGTAATACAGACTATGGTGCTTACCTTGATCCTGATCTTTTGGAGAACGTCACAGAAACAACCGGGGGAAGTTATCCAGAAATGCGAAGTTCTGAGCCGCCCGACACATAGTATAATTGTATCCCCCCCCCCCCCCCCCCCGTCCAAGATGAACAGTCCGAATTGGATGGGTCAGATCAGTCCCATACCAAAACAGATCGACACGCTCCAGACGTCAACAAAACCCATGGTAACCGAACCGTATTGCATGAAAATGAAGAGCCAGATACGAATAACGAATGTAGATATGAACAGGAAAATGATCATGCAAGTCAGTCAAACGGCTGTAATACAGACTCTGGTTCTTTCCTTAATCCTGATCTTTTGGAGAACATTATAGAAACAACAGTGGGGAGATATCCACAGATGCGGCAGATCCTGAGAGCTGTTTCGCGGTTTTTGAAACGGATTGTCGACAACGTACTTCTTCCACAAATTTACCTTCCAGAGCTAGCAGATGTTGGCGACATACACCATGTAAGCGTACGAAAAATAATAAACATCAAGGGAAAGAACAGTGGAGCAGTAATCGCTATAAAACATATAATTAATGCTCAGAACTGGACGAATGCTTGGGTTTGCTTTGTAGCTTATGGCTATGGGTGGTACGGTGTCTCCAAGATTTACTGGAGAACCCGCAATTAAAAGACCCTGAAATAGTTTGAAGTTTAAGCTTCAGTTTACATTTTCAGTTTTATTTCCTACATTTCCTTCCTCAGAGCTGCAGTTAGGTTTTGTTTGAAATAAGATTTTCTTCTGTTTAAAATATAATATGTATAATTCTTTTACCAATTTTCATTTAAAAAAAAGAGCTGACTCACTTCTAGTTTGATATTGCAAGACGTTCAATTGGACAAAGTCGCTTGTTCGTTAGTGCGTTAATTAGTGTGACAATATAACGGATAAAGAATTGAAGGATATTTAATTGTTGCTATATAAAGTTAGCATGTATACTATTACAAATCGTAGTTTTTGTGCCTTAATTTGAAAGTAAAGAAAGGCATGTGTTATTTAGGGCTTTTTTGTTTGCAAAAATACTTTTCTACAGGAATTTCCCAAGAGATCACATATTCACCCCTTTTCCCCTGGAAGAATCAAAGTAGCCTTTTGGAAAAACTCGAGGCGTCCGCCAGTTTTAAAAAAGACAAATGTTCTGTCCCTTACTCACATATAAACCCTTATATTTCGAACAAACCTATACCAACCAAAATATTATTACATTCTGTGTAACTACATTTTGCGTCAAAAGTTGTTACATTTTGCATTACCGACGTTATTACATTTTGTGTCGAAACTTATTACATTTTGTGTTACTATTACATTTTGCGTCAAACGTTATTACATTTTAGGTCAATTATTACATTTTGTGTCGTAACAGGGTCATTTATTCATCTGTGAGAATTGTTGGCTAATTGACAACTGTCTCAATGAAACACACCACTTGAACTTCAGCAGAACCGACCTCTTAGACCTCCTCAGAGCATCCACCAAAGATCAGCTGTTCCAATTTCTTGGGCAATTGTATGAACAGACCGATGGCGTCGCCATGGGTTCGCCACTCGGACCACTGTTGGCAAATGTTTTTATGGGACATATTGAAAACGCTTTTGAGCGTGAAGGAAAATTGCCTTCATTTTACAAGAGATACGTCGATGACACTCTAATCATCATGCCAGACCTAACATCAGCTGATACTTTTAACTACTTTTCTTCAGGTCCTTAATCAGTAAAATTCACCATGCAAACAGAACAACGGAGTGCTTCCCTTTCTTGGTATGCAACTGCTGAACAGAGCCCCTCATGCAAATAGAGATCTATGAAGGGAATTTTGCTCCACCACCAGAGCATGTCGATATCCGTTAAAAAAGGGGGCTGTTAAAAACCATGCTGGACCTGGCCTACCTCTTGTCGTCGTGTTGGACAAGCAGTTTGCCCAGGATACATTTGTCTGTAGTTTGTCGCGGCGGTTCTTGAAAAGGACCAAGTAATGGCTGTTTAAGCTGATGCTTCGATTGCCTTTGCCTTGATGGAATAGGTTTTGCACAATGTAAATAACACTCAAGTTTTGATGATGCAATCCCTTAGTAAACAGGTTCACGACTCGGTTTTCACTTCCAGCCTCAATCATTTCGTCGTCAATGACAATCAAGTTTCGTATATTAACATCAAAGTAAGAATCTTGTTCCAGGTTCTCATGGATACCCTTGATATAACTCGCTGTAAGCCGGTTACCACTGAGAATAACACCAAACAATCCTCTTTGGAGGAAGGTGGATTGCCTTTTGGGCCTGCTGCAACAAAGATTTAACCCAGACCGACTTTCCCGAACCGGTCATACCTGCAACCATACAGGTAAACGGATGCCCAAGGTGAAACCGTTGATACTTTTCTCGAGAAATCGACTTAGCTTGAAGTGGAAAAGAAATGGAAACCGGAAGAACAGTGTTAATGCTTATGTGTCTTTGCATATTATATTTCCTTGAAAAGTCCTTTTGACAAAAAGGACAGAGCCAACTCATGTCAACACCGTTGCATCATAACGAGAACTAAAAACCGACTCATGTCGCACAATTATATAGCCCCCAAGCACCCCAATTATTTTTGTTTTCATCCGCAATTGCTTTGCTATCTCACTCCTTCGCCTCCTCCTCCTCCTCCTCCTCATCCTCATCCTCCTTCTCCTCCTCCTCGATTCTTAGATTTCCTCCTCCACCTCCACCTCCGCCTCCGCCTCCTCGTTATCCCCAATTCTTTTGTCTTCTGTTCCTCCTCTTTCTCCTCATCTTCCTCCTCCTCCTCCTCCTCCTTCTCCTCCTCGACTTTTTAGTTTTCCTCCCCTTCAATTCTTTTGACTCCTCCTCCTCCTCTTCCTAAACTCTTTAGTTTTCCCCCTGCTCCTCCTCCTCTTCCTCCTGCTCCTCTTCCTCCTAGATGCACTAGTTAAACTGTTCAAATGTTCCCTTCAAGACAAAGAAGCAAGTCCTTGTGCAAGAGGGTAGAGGTTTTATACAAGAATTGTTGACCCCTGTTATAAGCAGTTTGAGGTTTCTTATGTTATAAGGGCAACGCGCATCCTGAGAAGTCCATCATTTGTATCTTGCTCTAAACGAGTGTTAGTCAATATGAAACGAACGATGAAGAGGGAGAAAGTATACAAGAAGATAGCTCAACCTCTGATGACGAAAGCGATAGTGAAGAGCCCCGGATTAAAGATGTTTTGAATAACCTTTCCCAAGCAGTTTCAAGAAAATATGCTTCTAAACTGCTGCATAGTTATGCCACTTCCGAAGATATCTTGTTTGGACACCGCGGGGACAATTACTCCGAAATCAGCCCATAATACCAGTAACAAACATCTCGGAACTGGTTCAGTATGTGCTTCTTCCTCAAAACGATGAGGTTGCCAATCTCCGGGCACTCAATACCTTCATGGAAGGATTGGCAGAGCTGGGGATTAATAAGAACTTGATAAAAAATAAGAAACTTTTAAGTGATCCGTTAGAAAAAGAGAAAAGCTACCGGAATGAAGAGGAGGAGTCCGACAACGGGGCTGATGACAGTAACTCAACCGACAGTAATGAAGAGGAGGCTTCTGGGGAAGGAGTGGAGCTGAGGAATCTCAAGAGAGCGAAAATGACACTGGCAGCAACAGCGATGAATCAACAAAAAGCGATTCTGAAAACACGAACATTGTTCAGTCTAAAATTCCCTGTGAACATTGTGAGAGATCTAACTTATACAAAACAACGATTTTGCGATGCCCCAAATGCTCGTGGCACGATACCCCCTTGATTTGTCCTATTTGCGATTACCAGATTCCTTTGAAAACAAAAAAAAAACGGGGAAGAGGGGTTTCGTCGATGCTATGATTGTGGCGCGATCAAGCACAAAAGCGGAAAAACATCAAAAACTTCATATTATCCCCCTAGCAGTGACGAGGCCAAAGACGATTATTAAACTGTACTGTATTGAACGAAAAACCGAAATAAAAATTTTGCTTGAATTATTATCTGTGTGTTTATTCGCGCTCGCAATGTTTACGTTTGGGGGCACTGAAGCGCTCATATATTGTTAGTTTGTGAATAATAATTCGTTCCGGTGGTAGGTCTATTGTTTTTTTGTCATGAAAAGAAGCGACTAGACACTTATTAGTATGCAGCGGGAACCCCTTCATAAGTATGGAGGAAGACAATTATTAGTATGCAGGAAATCCAAATTAGTATACAGGAAGAAAGTTATTAGTGTACATGAAATCCAAATTAATATAATACGGATAATTCGGTGCTCCTATCACTCTAGTATCTCGAGATTTTTCTTTTTCGTGCTATTTAAAACCATATTTAACTAATAATACACTGTGGAACAAAGATGCGAGGCAATTTAATTGGGGGATAAACTACAAGCTAATTAACGAGAATTTCTACTCAGTATGAGATCTACAGAAACCTACTTTTGATCACAAACAGTTAAATAACTGAGTCAAGATTACCACTGATTATTCACATGTTAAAACCATCTAAGCAGCTCAAGAGAATAAGAAGAATAAGGCTATTACAATTCCGCGTTGCATTGTATTGCAAATTCGAAACGTTATATATGAAATCAGCCATGTTACTCATGATGCTTCCGAACGGATCTCTAAATTCACTTTTCCTAGCAGCATAAATCCACGGGTTCATCGCTGCGTTTGAGTAAGCCAAGAAAAGTGCCCACGTTCCCCAAGACTCAATGTTTTGTTTTCCTGGCACGAAATGTGCTTCTTCGACGCCACTTCAGTTATGGGAAAGGCCAGGGCTTGTAAGGAAGTCAAATAAAACACACCAATAACAATAGCAATCGTTATGGACGCCTTTTTGTTGCTCAGTTGACCTGCTAACGTCGCCGAACCGCTTTGCTGTTCGAATGCAGTTGTTCTTAAAAAGAAAACTTTTAGGAGGTATTCTCTTTTGTTTTCTTTTATTGTAAATAGGCTTGGTTCTGAGAAAAAGGGCCGATAATTTATTATTTCCAATGATATTGAGTTGGCCGTTGCCCGGTAGCACCCTTTCTTCCTTACTCTTGTATTTCGGCGCTTCAATTCACTCATTTTCGTGGCCTAGAATTAAGAAAACTAAAAAATGAATCATTTGAAGATTGAGGATGCTAGCTTCAAATGCATCGATCTTTCAAAAACACATATTGTCCCGTAAATTAAAGCTGCACTTTTATTATTGGTACTCCAGAATTGTGCAGGCACATGTCTAGAACGTCACTTTCCCGCGGTCCTCCAATTGTCCATTCATGAAAAGAAGATGTCATATTCAGTGGCATTTTCTAAACGACGATCAACAATGATCCACTTTTGGTTAATGCAGTGACAGGTAATAAATGTGCTGATCTTTACTTTAACCACAGAAAATGCTTGAAATTTCACACGCTGCTGAATTTTCCATGCAAATTGCATTTTTTTTCTTTAATCTGAAGGCAGAAATTTAAATACCGCTCTGGATACGGGAAACAAGTGTAAAGAAATTGGAACAGTAAAGTTGACTTCAGAACGCAATAATTCTAGATCTAAAACCAGAAATTGCGTTTTCAATTGGAGATTTGTATTGTGTAATATAACATACGGTAGTTTATTCAAATTTAGGACGCTACCAGAGACCTACCTGAATCGGAACTAGAGGCTGTTATAGTGGACAGTAAGCTTGCTACAACGTAGAAAAAATATTTTTGAACTAGACATCATTTCCCCTTATTCGGTGATCCAAAATTTAGTTTGCTGGCTTAACTCAATATATCGGTCATATGTTAATTTCATAATTGTGTCATTTCCTTTCACCCTGCTACTTGTAATGACGAACCTTGCATGTACGTAATTAAAAAAATCCCAGACTCAGATATACCTTCTGAATCATGAGTTTTATTGTTAGTAAGTGACCATATGTTGAATAGTAACTTTGGGACTGAGGAGTGAAGAAAATATGTGAGAAAGTAACGGCACCCCGAATCGAACCTTTTTCTTTTAGCGTCCTGTTGAATGCATAATGATAAATGTTAATGTTCGAAATTCCTCCTTTATACACTGACAGTTTAACGAGTAAAGCGCTGTCAAGCCTATCTTTACAAGTTTAATAAAGCGATCAGACTCCGGTAGTGTCAACAGTTACGTTCGATCAGTTAGTGCCAAAGCTCTATTCACTCTACGGGCCTACGCCGCAAAACAAACTACACAATGCTTCTCCCCTCGCTTTTCCAAATTCACTGACAATTATTCATTCTTGATTTGTCATTTCTGGCTTCTGATCCCTCGCTGTATGAATGAATGCTGGCACACTGTGGATGTATTTTCAAAATAAAATGTAAAGAACACTTTATACGAGTTCTAGCTCTCTCCGATATTCCTCAATGCATGCATAAATACATGTGGTTTATTTCAAGAAAATTAATGTACATTGTTTTGTCCCATGGTTTTCGAAAACGTCAACGTACTGTTTCGAGTGTTCCAGAAAATAAGAAAAGAAAAAACCTCTTCAATATATAAGCCCCTCAGAAACAAGGTGCTATTAGTGCAACAAACTGTCTCGTGCTCAAAATTTAAAAGGGGGCGGTCGTTACATAACTTATTTTTTACAGCTGCTGCAGGTGACATCGGTTCGTCGTTTTGAATGCAAATATTTTCCTTATTTTAAACGATAGAGTTTTTGTCATTTTGAAATAACTGTTATCTTTTCCATTCGATGTTCTGCTGTTCTATGAAATTTCCAATAATTTTTAGCACGGTGTATTTCAGAAACCATTCCCGCCTTCATAACCATCGTAATGTCTCATTCGGGTTCTATCCAATATACCAAAGTAAATATTTCGCCATTAACCTTTCAAGCAACAGTCCTTTGACAGAAGTACACAGCCGGGATAATTTTACCAGTTCGTTAGGAAAAACGTTAAAGGAGGGCGCTTTTCGAGTTTAATGCTGTTTAAATAATAAAAAAAAAATCGAAAGCTTGAAAGAACTAAAATGTGTTGTACAGTTTGAGCCCGAAATTGCCTTTTTAAGTCTTTCTATGCTCGACTACACTGAACAGGAAAAGAGAACGATTATCTGCGAAAAGGGTTGCAAAATCGCATAAGTAATCAAAATAATGCGTACAGCATCAGCTCTCATTCATATAAGCATACATTTCCACACGTCTGCTGACTTGTGGGTCTTTTATCTATCCAGAGAACAAGATAATTTACTCATGATTCTTCCAAAACATTAGTACTTTTAACGCATCTCTAAATTCACGTTTCCTAGCAGCGTAAATCCACGGATTAATTGCCGCGTTTGATTAAGCCAAGAAAAGTGCCCAAGTTCCCCAAGATTCAAGTGATTTGGTCTCTTGACACGAAGCGCCACCCCCCAAAATAGCCTCGTTTATCGAGAAAGCCAGAGCTGGTAAGGTAGTCAAATAAAATACGCCGATAACAATAGCAATCATTATGGACGCCTTTTTGTTGCTCAGTTGACCTGCTAACGTCGAACGGTTTTGCCGTCCCATGGCTCTGGACTGACGAGTTGCTTCTTTGAAAATGCAAATATAACAATAAGAGATAACAACACCTGGGATAAAGAATACTGTAGAAACGGCTACGATCCAGTAAGTGTCTTCGTTGATAACCAAACGCAGGCTAGCGATGCAGCTTGAAATAACCCAAACAGACGCCACAGCGTATCGAAAACGTGTTGTGGTTACGATGGCGTTATATCGTAAAGGCAGGATCACTCCAACATATCTTTCCAAGCTGACAGAACACAAGTTATATGTTGATATACCAACAGATAGAACGTGAACGCAGTCCACAGAAATACTCAGAGGATGTTCCTCGTTAGCGACAGCTAGCAGTGACCGTGTGATCCAGAGTGGTAGCGCGACGATCCCGACAAGGAAATCACCGACTGCAAGGGAAGCAAGGAAATAATTCGTAACAGAGTGAAGAGTCTGCTTTTTGTAGATTGCTTTTAGTATTAACACGTTCGCTGTGCAAGCGATAATAGCTATAAGCAGGCCAAGAATGGTGGTTAAGACTACGTTCCATTTTGCTGTTGGAAGTTCATCGCAAGCTTCGTCGGCCACCGTCATCTGCCGTGGTTGTAATTGTCGTTATTTACACGCTCAGTCCCTCGTCTGACGCACTGGATAACAATCCAAGGACTATTGCAAGACATTAAGACATTCTGGTTACCGCGTGAAAGCGGGTCTAGAGGTTCAGCTTCTTTTTGGACTTAAATTAAAGAAGTTATACATGTTAAATGAGGCTATTATATTAGGCTTTTAAAGCACCCAAAATATTGAATTAATTCGCTTATCACTTTAACACCTGCTTTTTTTGCTCTTTTGTTTACTCATCGATGTGAACGAAGTACAAAGTAATGATTTAAGAGTTATATATTTTTGGTAACCTAATTTTATTAAAAAATTGGCACACTTTAAATTTCATTCGCGCGCCTTGCCGACTAAAGCGACTGGCTGTTTGTAAACCGTTTTGATGTCTATTCATTATGTCACTTGTGCATTCGAAAAATTGTTCTGCAACTTCAATTCTGAAAACAAGCGAAATACTAATCCTTATTATTACTGGGCCCCACGCGATAACCTGTACGAGTCGACTCCCGATAACTCGAACCCTCGCTAATTCGAAGCTCGCGCTAACTCGAATCAAAATCGATTTCCCCTGGATTTCCGTCATACATTTACTGTAATTTTACTCTCGGTAACTCGAACCTCCCGCTAACTCGAAGCAATTTTCGTTTTCCCTCAGGTCATTTTCTACATAATTTTGCCCATGATAACTCGAGCCATATTTGTGAATTCGTGACAAGTCAAAACAAACGGTGTACTGTAGTTCAAAACACTAAATTAATTTTGAAGCAGCCGTGTGAACATTTTCCTTTCTTTTACATTACACAAAACGTGTCAGTTCAGTTCAGGTTACGCTGGTTTTCACAAAGTGGGTTTTTTTCGATTTATACGGTAATTTAGAGATTTATTATATTGTTTATATTTTCACTCGACTTCTCTATTCTGTAATTAAATTCGATTAAAATGTGCACTGCATGAATGCAAAAACATTAAACACCGTTTTTTCTTATTTCCGGTCATTTGTTCTCAACTCCCGATAACTCGAACTCCCGAGATCTCGAACCTTTTCCAATTTCCCTTCAAGGTTCGAGTTATCGGAGTCGACTGTACACTGCCATATAATCACTATTTTCGAGTCGATTTGACAGGGTCATACTGTCGCAATGAAACACACCACTCGAACCTCAGCAGAACTGACCTCGTAGACCTCCTCGATCAGAGCATCCACAAAAGACCAGCTGGGCAATTGTATGAACAGACCGATGGCGTTGCCATGCGCTCGCCACTCCGACCACTGTTTGCAAATGTTTTTATGGGACATATTGAAAACACTCTTGATCGTGGAGAAAAAATGCCTTCATTTTACAAGAGATACGTCGACGACACTCTAATCATCATGCCAGACCCAACATCAGCTGATACTTTTCTCCAGGTCCTTAACAATTGCCATCAATCAGTAAAATTCACCATGGAAACAGAGAAAAACGGAGTGCTTCCCTTTCTTGGTATGTAACTGCTGAACAGAGCCCCTCCAATAGAGACCAAGGTTTACAAAAAAACCTAGGAAGGGACTTTTGCTCCACTACGAGAGCATGTCGATGTCCGTTTAAAAGGAGGCCTGTTATTAGAACCATGCTGGATCGGGCCTACCGCTTGTCGTCTTGTTGGACTTGTTTTTCCGAAGAATGTGAGGGATTGAAAGCACTTTTCTCCCGGCTGAAATATCCAAAACAGCGCATCGATACAACCGTCCGATGTCTTGTTAGTTCAAAGACCGAAGATCGGCAACCAATACCGGCCCCTGGCGAGAGTCCAACAGTTCAAATAGTCCTACCCTTTAAAGATCAGAATTCTGCAGATTAAGTACGGAAACAACTCAAAGATCTTGGCTAGAAAACGCGCACAGTCATCCAGACTGTTTATGTTGGCAACAAGATCCAACAAAAACTTAAAGGAGAAGAGAAAAAAAAAAACCGCCTATTGTAAATTAGCAGTGTGTTCGGTGTACAAATTTCGATGGGATTTGTGTGATGCAAGTTATATAGGAAATACAATGAGGAATTTGCGCGTGGACAAACAGTTCCATGTCCTCAAGAAGTGCAAGATTCCTTATTGAGATTGATTCCTTAGTACACATGAAATGTTACTAATCAGAGAATTGTCACTATCTCTAAATGTCCAATCAGACTCAATCCGAGCCAAACTATTTGCGTGGTGGGTATTGCATATGGTGTCATGACGACTCCGAAAAATGGTTCAATTTTATCGTTTATTTTAGCTAATTGAAACCGAATCAATATTTTATCCAATTTTCCTGATGAATAAGATTTGCACTCTTCATAATTTCGCTAAACTGTACTTCACGCCTCGCCGGTTGTACACTCTTCTACCCCAGCTTTAAAATCCGCGCGAGGAGCGAAAGCATTTCAACTACGATCGACAAATGTTTTCACAAAGAACAATGATAGAAGGTAGTCAGAGATAATGCGAGGCTATAAGAGCGGCGATCAAGAGTGGCGTAAAGTTGAAGTACTACTCAGATCATCGAAATTACTGAAAGATGTGCAAGAATGTCTGTCTATCAATGAAACGGAGAGCGGCTCAGTATCGCATAGACGTGACAGGGTTTTACGCATGACTAGTGAAACTAAAATACTAATATCCAAAACTGATGAGAGCGTTCAAAAACCAGTCAAAAAGCCTGATACTCGCGAGAGATACGATAGTACTCATTTTTGTGCCGATCGCAGCCTCTTCAGTTACACTGTCCTGTTGGGCTAGCCCCGCAGCTTTGATGGTTGTCGTAATATTTTTATAAGAGAAAGTACACTCTGTTACATAAAATCAGGAAGAACGTATTGAACACCCTCTTTCCTTAGCCCCAGATTTGCAACTACTTACATATCATATTTTTAATTTCTTTTGCAAGAACAACGAAGACATTTATATGTTTGAACTGAAAGCATTTCATTTAAAATTTACCTTTTGTGGTAAACGCATTAATTCTTTTTGTGCCATACATTAGCAAAAGTAAATTCGGCATTACTTGAACTGTGTCATTAGCTTGGTCAACTACTTAGCCTGTGTTTTTCGGTGCATGTAGCACAGTTTTATGAATGCACCGAGATACGGCTAGAGCAGAATTTGCACCTTTCCTCTCGCATTTCCATTTTTTCATTATCGTTCTCTATATGCGTGATATTTTGTGTACCTGATCTTTTGTAACAGTAATTTACCAGTAGGGAAATCGGCCTTCAAAACGAACTTCTGAAATTAGTAACTATAGTAGGGGACGGGTTGTTGAAGTAAGATCTCTATTGCATATTAATATGTGTTTACACCTGCTACGAACGTTTTTTGGAAATTTTGCTTTGAACGCATATGCAAATCTTATTTTTTCAGCCTACTGTTTTCTTTTAATAAGGGTCGTGTTTTCTCTTTAAACGTAACTGCATGTATTTCAGCCCAAATGGTAAAAGTTTCACTGTAAGCACAAATTTTTAATATTTTTATACAGTTTTGGTTAGTATGTCGAGAAGTATCAGTAGTAGTAGGAGCACCGAATTATCCGTCTTTTGGATTTCCTACATCATAATTTGGATTTCCTGCATACTAATAACTCCGCACAGTCTTCCTCCATACTAATGAATGGGTTCCCGCTGCTTACTAATAGGTGTCTAGTCGCTTCTTTTCATGACAACAAAACAATAGACCTACCACCGGAACGAATTATTATTCACAAACTAAAGATATATATGCGCTTTAGTGACCTCAAAAGTAAACATTGCGAGCGCGAAGCGAATTGCCGCGAAACTAATAATAACGAAAACACAGACAATAATTCAAGCAAAACTTTTATTTCGGTTTTTCGTTTAATACAATAGAGTTTAATAATGTTCTTCTTGTTTCTTGAAATGTTTGTAAGGTGAGCTTCTATGAATACGCCGGGATCTCCTGGAAGGCCCTTTCGGTTTATCATCCAAATTATTCACCAGCTGTATTTGTGGACGTTTACGCTATTTAGGCGGCGACATTTCCAATGTGGGAGGAAGGGTCAGAAGTGGGAGGGAGGAAGGTAAGGGAGTGGATGTTGCCATGGCAGATATATACTGTCACTTTGACCGCTGATTCAACATTTGGCGCTTGAACCGGAGTTGCTGGTATTGTTGCCAGTGGTTCTTGAACAGGGGTTGGCGCTGTTGGTAAATTGCTTGCGAGAACATCACTAGATGTGATCTTGTGCAAGAGGGTGGAGGTTTTATAGAAGAATTGTATAAGCAGTTTGGGGTTTCTTATGTTATAAGGGCAACGCGCATCCTGAAAAGTCCATCATTTGTATCTTGCTTTAGAGCGATAGTGAAGAGCCCCGGATTAAAGATGTTTTGAATAACCTTTCCCAAGCAGTTTCAAGAAAATATGCTTCTAAACTGCTGCATAGTATGGCCACTTCCGAAGATATCCTGTTTGGACACCGCGGGGACAATTACTCCGAAATCAGCCTATTATACCAGTAACAAACATCTCGGAACTGGTTCAGTATGTGCTTCTTCCTCAAAACGATGATGTTGCCAAGCCCCGGGCACTCAATACCTTCATGGAAGGATTGGTAGAGCTGGGGATTAATAAGAACTTGATAAAAAAAAAAAAACTTTTAAGAGATCGTTAGAAAAAGAGAAAAGCTACCGGAATGAAGAGTCCGTCAACGGGGCTCATGACGGAAACTCAACCGACAGTAATGAAAAGGAGGCTTCTGGGGAAGGAGTGGAGCTGAGGAATCTCAAGAGAGCGAAAATGACACTGGCAGCAACAGCGATGAATCAACAAAAAGCGATTCTGAAACACGACCATTGTTCAGTCTAAAATTCCCTGTGAACATTGTGAGAGATCAAACTTGTACGAAACAACGATTTTGCGATGCACCAAATGCTCGTGGCACGATACGCACTTGATTTGTCCTATTTGCGATTACCAGATTCCTTTGAAATAAAAAAAAAAACACGGGGATTAGGGGTTTCGTCGATGCTATGATTGTGGATCAAGCACAAAAGCGGAAAAACATCAAAAACTTCATATTATCCCCCTAGCAGTGACGAGGCCAAAGACGATTATTAAACTGTACTGTATTGAACGAAAAACCGAAATAACAATTTTGCTTGAATTATTTATTATCTGTGTGTTTATTCGCGCTCGCAATGTTTACGTTTGCGGGCACTGAAGCGCTCATATATTTTAGTTTGTGAATAATAATTCGTTCCGGTGGTAGGTCTATTGTTTTATTGTCATGAAAAGAAGCGACTAGACACTTATTAGTATGCAGCGGGAACTCCTTCATAAGTATGGAGGAAGACAATTATTAGTATGCAGGAAATCCAAATTAGTATACAGGAAGACAGTTATTGGTGTGCATGAAATCCAAATTAGTATGAAGGAAATCCAAAATACGGATAATTCGGAGCTCCTATCACTCTAGTATCTCGAGATTTGTCTTTTTCGTGCAATTTAAAACCATATTTAACTAATAATACACTGTGGAACAAAGATGCGAGGCAATTTAATTGGGGATAAACTACAAGCTAATTAACGAGAATTTCTACTCAGTATGAAATCTACAGAAACCTACTTTTGATCACAAACAGTTAAATAACTGAGTCGAGATTACCACTGATTATTCTCGTGTTAAAACCATCTAAGCAGCTCAAGAGAAAAGGAGAATAAGGCTCTTACAATTCCGCGTTGCATTGTATTGCAAATTCGAAACGTTATATATGAAATCAGCCATGTTACTCATAATGCTTCCAAGACATGAACGCTTTAACGGATCTCTAAATTCACTTTCCTAGCAGCATAAATCCACGGGTTCATCGCTGCGTTTGAGTAAGCCAAAAAAAGTGCCCACGTTTCCCAAGACTCAATTTTTTTGTTTTCCTGGCACGAAATGTACTTCTCCGACGCCACTTCAGTTATGGAAAAGGCCAGGGCTGGTAAGGAAGTCAAATAAAACACACCAATAACAATAGCAATCGTTGTGGACGCCTTTTTGTTGCTCAGTTGACCTGCTAACGTCGTCGAACCGCTTTGCTGTTCGACGGCTCTGGACTGACGAGATGCTTCTTTGAAAATGCAAATATAACAATAAGAGATAACAACACCAGGGATTAAGAATACTGTAGAAACGGCTACGATCCAGTAAGTGTCTTCGTTGATAGCCGAACGCTTACTATTGCGTACTTGCTAGTGCTCGCTACGCATGCAATTAAAACGAATGCAGTAGTTCTTAAAAGAAAGAAAACTTTTAGGAGGTCTCTCGCTTTCTTTTATTGCAACGGTTCTGAGAAAAGGGCCGATAATTTATTATTTCCAATGACATTGAGTTGGCCGTTGCCCGGCAGCACCCTTTCTTCCTTACCCTTGTATTTCGGCGCTTCAATCCATTCATTTTCGCGGCCTAGAATTTAGAAAACTAAAAAACTGAATCATTTGAAGATTGAAGATTTTAACTTCAAATGCATCGATCTTTCAAAAACACATATTGTCGCGTAAATAAAAGCTGCAGTTTTATTATTGGTACTCCAGAATTGTGCAGGCAGATGTCTAGAACGTCACTTTCCCGCGGTCCTCCAATTGTCCATTTTATGAAAAGAAGATGTCATATTTAGTGACATTTTCTAAAAGAGGATCAACAGCGACCCACTTTTGGTTAATGCAGTGACAGGTAGTAAATGTGCTGATCTTTACTTTACCCACAGGGAAATGCTTGAAATTTCACTCGCTGCTGAATTTTCCATGCAAATTGCATTTTTTTTCTTTAATCTGAAGGCAGAAATTTAAATACCACGCTGGATACGAGAAACAAGTGTAAAGAAATTGGAACAGTATAGTTGACTTCAGAACGCAATAATTCTAGATCTAAAACCGGAAATTGCGTTTTCAATTGGAGATTAATTTTTGTATTCTGTAATATAACCTACGCGTAGTTTATTCAAATTTAGGACGCTATCAGAGACCTACCTGAATCGGAACTAGAGGCTGTTATGGTGGACAGTAAGCTTGCTCTAACTAAGAAAAAAATATTTTTGAACTAGACAGCAATTCTTCTTATTCGGTGATTCAAAATTTAGTTTGCTGGTAAACTCAATATCCCGGGGGGGGGGGGGGGGGGGGGTACTCCCCTAAATTTCGGATAGGGGTGTGCCGCGAACGTTCTAAAACCCTGACCCTATCCAAGGATAAAGAAAACGAAAATTGATACCCTTTCTAAGGCCCAAACCCGAAAATTGACACCCTATTCAAGGGGAGGAGAAGCATTGCGTGACGACTCAAATAACGGCTATCCGCGCACGGTAAGCTCAAATCTTTCAAAATCGCTTTGTTAATACTTAATGACGGATAGTTCAGTTTTAACAGACAATTTTTTTTCGTTTAGCTGGGCGTTTATTTGAGCTGATAGAATTTAGCTACCCTATCTAAGGATCACACCGGGAACACAATGCCAAAAGGAACAAAAGTGATACCCTATTTAAGGACCGAGAACCTCAAAAACCATACCCTATCCCGCGGCACATACCTATATAGCCCATATATGGGATTACCCCCCCCGGGCTCAATATATCGGTCATATGTTAATGTCATAATTGTGTTGTTTCCTTTCGCCCTGCTACTTGTAATGACGAACATCTATCTACCTAATATACGATTAGAAAAATCCCAAACTCAGATATACCTTCTGGATCATGAGTTTTATTATTAATAAGTGATCATAAGTTGGGTAGTAAAGGTGGGAATGGGGAGTGAAGAAGAGTAGAAGAAAGGGTCTGTATGAGAAAGTAACGCAACCCCGAATCGAACCTTTTTCTTAAAAAACCTGTTGAATGGGCAATGATAAATGCTAATGTTCGAAATTCCCAAGTTTTACACTGACGGTTTACCGAGTAAATCGCTGTAAAGCCTAGGTTTACCAGTTTAATAAAGCAATCAGGCTCTAGAAGTGTCAACAGTTTGATTAGTTAGTGCTCACTGTTCACTATTCGGGACTATGCATGCGGCAAAACATCCTACATAATGCGTCTCCCCTCGCTTTTCTAAATTAACTGACAATTCTTCATTCTTGATTTGTCATTTTTGGCTTCTGATCCCTCGCAGCATGAACGAATTGCTGGTTCTCTGTGGATGTATTTTCAAAATAAAGAACACCTTATACGAGTTTTAGCTCTATCCGATATTCCTCAATGCATGCATAAATACATGTGGTTTATTTCAAGAGAATTAATAGGCGTTGTTTTGTCACATCATTTTCATTTCTTAAAACGTCATCTACGTACTGTTTCAAGTGTTCCAGAAAAGGAGAAACGAAAAAACCTCTTCAATATACAAGCCCCTCAGAAAAAAAGTGCTAAAAGTGAAAAATCTGTCTTGTGCTTAAAATTTAAAAGGGGACGGTCGTTTCTTATTTAACTTATGCTTTACAGCTGCTGCAGGTGATATCGGTTCGTTAATTTTGAATGCAAATTTTTTCCTTATTCTAAAGGATAGAGTTTATGTCATTTTGAAATAACTGTTATCTTTTCCATTCAATGTTCCGCTGCTATATGAAATTTCCAATAATTTTGAGCACAGTGTCATTGAGAAACCATCGTTACCTTCAAAACCATCGCAATGTCTCATTCGAGTTTCATCCAATATACGAAAGTAAATATTTCGCCATTAATCTTTCAAGCAACAGTCCTTTGAAAGAAATACACAGCCGGGGATCATTTCACCAGTTCGTCAGGAAAAAAATTACAGGAGGGCGCTTGAAAGAACTACAATGAATGAATGGATTTTACCGTGTTTAAATAAAGTATAACCTACCTACCTACCAATGTGTTGTACAGTTTGAGCCGGAAATTGCCATGTTTAAGTCATTTAATTTTAAGTGTTTCTATGGTCGACTGCATTGAACAGGAACAGAGAAAGATTATCTGCGAAAAGGGTTCCAAAATCGCACAAGTAATCAAAATAATGCGTACAGCATCAGCTCTCATTTATATAAGCATACATTTCCTAAGATGTTATTTTTTAGCAGAAATACATCTATTGACTTGTTGGTCTGTTATCTATCCAGGGAACAAGATCTTTTACTCATGATTCTTCCAAACTGGCATTATTACTTTTAACGCATCTCTAAATTCACGTTTCCTAGCAGCGTAAATCCACGGATTAATCGCCGCGTTTGAGTAAGCCAAGAAAAGTGCCCAAGTTCCCCAAGATTCAAGTGATTTGGTCTCTTGACACGAAGCGCCACCTCCAAAAACAGCCTCGTTTATAGAGAAAGCCAGAGCTGGTAAGGTAGTCAAATAGAATATGCCGATAACAATAGCAATCGTTATGGACGCCTTTTTGTTGCTTAGTTGACCTGCTAACGTCGAACCGTTTTGCTGTCCGATGGCTCTGGACTGACGAGATGCCTCTTTGAAAATGCAAATATAACAGTAAGAGATAACAACACCAGGGATAAAGAATACTGTAGAAACGGCTACGATCCAGTAAGTGCCTTCGTTGATAACCCAACGTAGGCTAGCGATGCAGCTTGAAATAACCCAAACAGACGCCACAGCGTATCGAAAACGTGTTGTGGTTACGATGGCGTTATATCGTAAAGGCAGAATCACTCCAGCATATCTTTCCAGGCTGACAGTACACAAGTTATATGTTGATACACCAACAAACAGAACGTGAACGCAGTCCACAGAAATACTCAGAGGATGTTCTTCGTTAGCGACAGCTAACAGTGATCGTGTGATCCAGAGCGGTAGCGCGACGATCCCGACAAAGAAATCACCGACTGCAAGGGAAGCAAGGAAATAATTTGTCACAGAGTGAAGAGTCTGCTTCTTGTAAATTGCTGTGAGTATTAACACGTTTGTTGTGCAAGCGATAATAGCTATAAGTAGGCCAAGAACGGTGGTCAAGACTACGTTCCATTTTGCTGTTGGAAGTTCATCGCAAGCTCCGTCGGTCACCGTCATCTGCCGTGGTTGCACTTGTCTTTATTTACATGCTCAGTTCCACATCTGACGCACTGGATAACAATCTAAAAACTATTGCAATAAATTAAGACATTCTGGCTACCGCTTGAAAGCGGGTCCAGAGGTTCAGCGTCTTTTTAGACTCAAATAAAAGAAGTTATACATGTTAAATGAGGCAATTATATTAGACTTTTAAAGCAGCCAAAATATTCAATTAATTCGCTTATCACTTTAACACCTGCCCTTTTTGCTATTTTGTTTTCTCATCGATGTGAACGAAGCACAAAGCAATTATTAAGAGTTAGTTTTGGTAACCTATTTTTTTTTTTGTTAAAAAAAAAAAGAAAACCTATATTGCCGCTTTAAATTTCAGTCGCACGAAACCGAATGGTTAAAACAGAATGGCTGTTTGTATACCGTTTTGATGGCTATTCAATATTCCTAAGTGAGTGAAAAAAAATCGTAACTGCGAATATCTATTTATAACATGGAGGGAAAAATTACTGAACTCTGATTGGTTGAGACAGAGGACAGTTTTGTTAATTTAAGTAAGTGCTCATGGCAAAATTGCTTGATCCTGATTGGACGAGCAGAAAAGAATGCTCGTTTCTAATTGTCTGAGCGCGGTGCACTTTGTTGGCTTCCTGACGGCTGGATTTTGAGAAGAATTTTCAGACACAGCGCTCGCTTGTAAGTCGCTTCGGAATTTGACTTCAGTTTCCCATTATTTGATTAAAAAGGAAAGGTGAATCTCAGGAAACAGAAGATTCTTTCCATTGAAAACTTGCATCAGCTAGACACTTGACAAGTTTGCGACGAAATCCTTTATGGCGGCCAACTGACTTCTTCGTTTCACTTTTGTTCTGACGAGTGTGAAAATAAATGCGACTCAATCAAATGCAACCCAGAGTAAAGAGCAGAGAGATTGTTCAGAAAAGGAGATGGTCAAATTTAAACAGACGAAATCAGCTCGGCCCGGTGTTACATCTTCGCGGAAAATTTAAGATCTTGTCCTTCCAGAACGAACATTTTGAGAGCTTAAAACATATCTTGCAAATATGAATCAGCCAAAACAAACCGTAATAGTAATACATGTGACAAATTTACAGAGGTGTCAAACTCTATTGACGGAAAACCGTGCAGACCTATGACCTCTACACATTTCGCTGGGCAGTCTCGCGGTCCTACTCAGCTTAAAACCGTTAAACGCCTCCTAATAATACATCTGGCAGCATGTAGTACCCTTTATAAACAAGTGAGAAGCGAAATAAGTTGGACGCCGACTAAATCCAATACAGAACGGCAAATGTACAAATTTCACGAACGTAGGGGTCCGTGTAGGCCTGTCACCTCCTTTCTACTACGCCAGAGATCGCAAGCACCGTTTCTGCTCTTCTTTTACCTGTCTTCTATGGACGAATTCCCTTAATGAATCGCTTAATAATACTCTTTGGAACAGATCATCTGTTACTCGACCACCGCCAGAAGACACCATGGCGTCGGCAAAAAGATGTCAATAAGACCCGTCAACAATCAGTAATCTGACCAATCAGAGGTTGCACTAGAATCTGGTGCACGGAGGGTGCTTTGGAACGGCGACATAAAACCTTTGTCTGCAGGCTCCCCCGATTTTAATTCTCCTTCAGGCCCTTCTCGGCACGCTTCATTCGCCGATTTCTTTCGGAGCCTGCTCGCAGGCTACTCGGACCACTGTTAGCAAGTGTTTTAATGGGACATATTGAAAACACTCTTGAGCGTGAAGGAAACATGTCCCCCCTTTGGGCACTCTTGCGCAAATTAGGGGATTAATTGTCATCCGCCACGCGACACACCCTTTGTCTATAACTTTACTCGTTAGGGCGTTAGGTTTCAGTTTCGTATTAAATAGCTCTAGCAGCGTCATTTGTGTTTTCGAGTCACGTTAGGTTTTCCCACCCACCCTTTTCTATTTAGGTCGATTTAGGTGAGGTGGCAGAGACTCTGAGGTTTATTTCGCTTCGTTATTGATTCGAGGAAATAAACTTCTCTCTTGGCCAAAAACAGACTGCGTTGTTGTTGTGTTGTTGGCGGGGGAATTCCTTCATTTTACAAGAGATACGTCGACGATACTCTAACCATAATGCCAGACTCAACGTCAGCTGATACTTTTCTTCAGGTCCTTAACATTGCCACCAATCAGTAAAATTCACCATGGAAACAACGGAGTGCTTCCCTTTCTTGGTATGCAACTGCTGAACAGAGCACCTCAAATCGAGACCAAGGTTACATAAAACCTACGAAGGAACTTTTGCTCCACTACCAGAGCATGTCGATATCCGTTATAAACGAGGGCTGTTAAAAACCATGCTGGATCGGGCCTACTGCTTGTCGTCTTGTTGGACATGTTTTTCCGAAGAATGTGAGCGATTGAAAGCTTTTTTCTCCCGACTGAAATATCCGCTACAGTTCGTCCATACAACCGTCTGATGTCTTGTTAGTTTAAAGACCGAAGATCGACAACCAATACAGGCCCCTGGTGAGAGTCCAACAGTTCGAATAGTCCTACCCTTTAAAGGTCAGGATTTTGCAGATTAAGTACGGAAACAACTCAAAAGATCTTAGCCAGAAAATGCGCACAGTCATCCAACCAGTTTTTGTTGGCAACAAGATCCAAGTACAAAAGCTTAAAGGACAAGAGAAAACCCGCCTATTGTAAATCAGCAGTGTGTTGTGTACACATTTCAATATAATGCGACTTGTGTGATGCAAGTTATGTAGGAAATACGCTGAGGCATTTACACCAGCGCGTGGACAAACAGTTTCATGTCCTCAAGAAGTGCAAGAATAAGTTTGATTCTCTAGTACATGAATTAATTATCCATTTATTATCTTTATCTGGCAGTTTTTTTCTTTACATTTTTCAATTTGAAAATGGTGACGACTCCAAAACATCGTTCGATTTTATCATTTATTATTGCTAATTGAAACCGAATTAATATTAAGTTAGTATTCACTCTTCATAATTTCGGTAAACTGTACCCCACGCCTCGCCGGTGGCACACTCTACTCCCCCAGCTTTAAACTCCGCGCGAGGAGCGAAAGCATTTCAACTACGATCGACAAATGCTTTTACAAAGATTAATGATAGAAGGTAGTCAGAGATAAGGCGAGGAGATACGAGAGGCGATCAAGAGTGACGTAAAGTGGAAGTATTACTCAGATCGAACTAACTGAAAGATGAACAAAGAATGTTTGTCTTTCAATGGAACGGAGAGCAGCTCAGTACCACATAGACGTGCCAGGGTTATACGCATGCCTAGTGAAACTAGAAGACTAATATTCAGACTGTGAGAGCGTTCATAAAAAAAAAATGCAGAAAAGTAAAGAAACATGTATCAGTTCAAGAAGCCTGATAAACCAGTCAAGAAGCCTGATACTCATTTTGCCGTATCACGAGAGATACGATACTGCTCATTTTTTTGCCGATCGCAGCCTCTTCATTTGCACTGTGCTGTTGGGCTAGCCCCGCAGCTTTGCTGGTTGTCGTGATATTTTTATAAGAGAAAGTACACTCTGTTACATAAAATAAGGAAGAACGTATTGAACACCCTCTTTCCCTACCACTAGATTCGCAACTACATCGTATTTTTACTTTCTTTTGCAAGAACAACGAAGACATTTATATGTTTGAACTGAAAGCAAGCCATTTACTTCCTTTTTTTTTAATTTACCTTTTGTGGTAAACACATTAATTCTCTTTGCTCCGCACATTAGCAAAAGTAAATTCGGCATTACTTTAACTTTAGCTTGGTCGTTTACTTAGCCTGTGTTTTTCGGTGCGTGTAGCACAATTTTATGAATGCACCGAAACTGACGGCTAGAGTAGAATTTGCACGAACATTTCCTTCGCCCTTCAGACTCGAGAAAAGCTTGGAGCAATAGCTAAAGGCCAGTTAGACTGAGTTAAGTTTTAAGGTTGTTGATTAGTTGATTCAAATTGATCACTTAGACATGCTGAGCAGCTTTGACACCTTTCCTCTCGCATTTCCATTTTTCATTAGCATTCACTTTTGCGTGATATTTTGTGTATCTGATGTCTTGTAATAGCAATTTACCAGTAAAGGGAATCGGCCTTCAAAACGAACTTCTGAAATCAGTAACTATAGTAGGGGACGGTTTGTTTGAAGTAAGATATTTATTGCATATTAATATGTGTTTACACCTGCTAAAGATGTTTCTAGTACATTTTGCTTTGAACGGATATGCAAATCTTATCTTTTCAGCCTGGTGTTTTCTTTAAATAAGGGTCGTGTTTTCTTTGTAAACGTTACTGCATATATTTCAGCCCAAATGGTTAAAGTTTCACTTAAAGCAAATTTATTTTTATATTTTTATTCAGTTTTGGTTAGTATGTCGAAAAGTATCTCGACATTTTTATTTTTCATTTTTTCGTGCAATTTAAAACCATATTTAAATAATAATACACTGTGGAACAAGGATGCGAGGCAATTTAATTGGGGATAAAATACAAGCTAATTAACAAGAACTTTTACTCAGCATGAGATCTACAGAAACCTACTTTTGAGCACAAACAGTTAAATAACCGAGTCGAGATCACTACTGATTATTTTCAAGTTAAAACCATCTAAGCAGCTCAAGAGAATAAGGATGTTTCGTAGCTAGCTGTTAAAATTGCCTTGTTGCATTGTATTGCAAATTAGAAACGTCATATATGAAATCAGCCATTTTACTCATGATGCTTCCAAAACATCAAAGCTTTTAACGCATCTCTAAATTCACTTTTCCTTGCAGCGTAAATCCACGGATTAATCGCTGCGTTTGAGAAAGCCGAGAAAAGTGCCCACGTTCCCCAAGACTCAAATGTTTTGTTTTCCTGGCACAAAATGTGTTTCTCTGACGCCACTTCAGTTATGGAAAAGGCCAGGGCTGGTAGGGAAGTCAAATAAAACACACCAATAACAATAGCAATAGTTATGGACGCCTTTTTGTTGCTCAATTGGCTTGCTAAAACTGAACCACTTTGCTGCTGTCCGATGGCTCTGGACTGACGAGATGCTTCTTTGAAAATGCAAATATAGCAGTAAGAGATAACAACACCAGGGATAATGAACACTGTAGAAACGGCTACGATCCAATAAGTGTCTTCGTTGATAACCAAACGCAGGCTAGCGATGCAGCTTGAAATAACCCAAACAGACGCCACAGCGTATCGAAAACTTGTTGTGGTTACGATGGTGTTATATCGTAAAGGCAGAATCACTCCAACATATCTTTCCAAGCTGACAGAACACAAGTTATATGTTGATACACCAACAGACAGAACGTAAACGCAGTCCACAGAAATACTCAGAGGATGTTCCTCGTTAGCGACAGCTAACAGTGATCGTGTGATCCAGAGTGGTAGCGCGACGATCCCGACAAAGAAATCACCGACTGCAAGGGAAGCAAGGAAATAATTCGTAACAGAGTGAAGAGTTTGCTTTTTGTAGATTGCTGTGAGTATTAACACGTTTGTTGTACAAGCGATAATAGCAATAAGCAGGCCGAGGATGGTCGTTAGGACGACGTTCCATTTTGTTGTTGGAAGTTCATCACAAGCTGCTTGGGCCAGCATCGTCTACTCTGGACGGTGGAAAATTGTACTTAAAAATTTATCTGGGACACTTCACCAATGCGAAAAACTCTCGTCCAGTAGCGAATGAATGGAAATAATAATAGGGAAATATTCCGCAGCAGTAAATACAATTTAGCCCTTAAGGACCCCCCTTTTTTAACACATTATTTATGCAGAGCTGGCGCCTTTTTAATGATCCGAGCCATTTTCATCACGGGGTGCCTTTGTGAAAATACGTGGAAGTGCGCAATCGATCGAGTGTGCGCAGTACAACCTCGGTCCCAGGGTCTCTCTTCTTCTCGTCTCTCTGCCAGTCGCTCCATGGACGGGAAGAAGAGAGACCCTGGAAACGAGGCTTTGCGTAATAGCAATCGAATGGTTGCTAAGGGCATAGTGAATAGAGAAGAATGGTTATGAGGCTTGATAAATATCTTTGTTTAGTTCACATTTTTGGCATTGAACTTGCACAAAACACAGCTGTTGTTTACTTCTGTCTGAGCAGCGACCATGCTAAAGGGAAAGAGAAAACAGTGAAAACTAGTGATAACGGCTACCGGTCTGGTGTAGTAAAAGTGAGGTAGTTCGAATTATACTAATTAAAAGAATCCCACTGATTCCCAGATGATTTGCCATTTTTCGGTTGTTGAATGCAAACTCTAACGGATTTTTCGCGTGACATTCCACGCCGCCAATATATTTGTCAGTGACGTGAAACATCAGGTGAGAAATCCAGCTGAAAATGTAAACTTATCTCGGCGGCGTGAAACAACAGGCGCAAAATCCGCCTCCGTTGGCATTCTATACTCGTGCATGCAGTAATGAAAAACAATTTTCGAGAAAAAACAAAGCTTTGGCTGACGTCTTTCTTAGGAGCGACTCGACTACGTTGCCCAGCACTGCTTTGTCTTTAAAGAAAAGTGTCGACCTTCTCCCCCGCAACCGAATGTAAATGACTCGCGTTTTGTAGTTTTCTGTTGTTTAATATTGCTTTTTGAATAACTTTGAATTACTTCATGTTAACACACGGAGCCACCATGAATAATAACGAGAAAACCTTATTTCCCTTTTCAAATATAGTTCGTTGCCTTAATTTATTGTGTGACATATGAGGAAAATTTAACACCAGTTAAGTGTGTGTTTATTGTCGTAAGTTATTAACAGATGTATAAGCTATTTCCTATTTTACTGTCATTTTCGCGTTTTTATTTACTCATGTTGCAAGGAAGGTATTAAGATGTCTCGAAACAGTTTTATCTGGACCGTACCTAACATTTTCAATCAGTTTTTTATTTATCTCTTTTAGATTAATGTTTGGTGTCGTCTAATGTTTAATTGCCATGACAACGATAAACAGAAACTTCGAAATCAGTAAAACATGAATTTAGTGCGCGATTCAGATTTTACAGAAAAAATGTTAGCAGCAGTAGTTTAAAGCAATATGGCGCCAATGATGAAATGTAATTCTGTATGCTCCATTTTAAATAAATCGCAAAAACATTTGCAACCGTCCTCCTCGCATAATAATGGTAAAGGAATCGAAAGATATACACTGCTTTGCTGAAATTTCCTTAAATGACACCAGAATATGTTTTAAAGGTATACTTTGCCGTCATGAAAGCTTTGCAGATTTTCTTCCTCGCAACTCCGAAAGAGAATTTTTTATCTTAACATTACTCCGTTATCATTTTTGATAACTCTTATTTTGAGTCACCTTGCAAATATCTTAAAAACGGTTCGTTCCCCACGTGTCAGGGCCCGCAGCTAGGGGGACCGGGGTATTTTTGGATTTTCATTATTCTCAGATATTGGGAAACTGATTTGAAATTAAAAAAAAAAATGTTCAGATACAAAAGCATCGTTTTTGCAGTGCAAGACTACTAAACATTTAGAAACAGGCCTATAGATTCACTAACAAATCCTGCTTTTAACAATATAATTTACTCCAATTCAGTACTACAGCCAGTAGGCTATAAACAATCTGGTATATATACCGAAATTTCTTTTTCTGTTATTGTTACCATTGGCAAATTCGTTAAAGAGTATTTATTTGAAAGGCCTTTTGAAATACAGAAGAATGGCGTTTTTCTTTTTGAAATATCTTTTTTCGTTCCAGAGATATTGTTATTTTTGTATTATGCAAGTTAGATAAGTGATGACGTCATAAGATTTGCAACTAAAAATTATAAAATACTGAATAAAAAATATCTCTGGAAATATTGAAGCAGTGTTCTTGAAACTTGGCACCACAAATGTGCATCACAAAAGGAACAGGTCAGGTGCTAAATTTCTCTTGCGCCGTTGTTAAGCGAAGTTCGGGCGTTGAAAATTGAACGATCGTTTGTCATATGCACTAGTTACTGGATTTACAATTCATAAATTTGCATACCGTGATATAATATTACCTTTATCCTTCACTAGCTAAATGAAAAACTGCAAAAAGAAAATTTATCACCAGCTTCTGGAAGGATGCACAAATGAAATATTTTTAGTAGTTATTTGTTTAGTAATGGCTTATTTTTCGTTTATTTTTCTCTTTGTTTACTTACTTTATTATTTATTTTTCTTTTTATGGGGGCTGGGGGGGCGGGGGAGGAGCTTTTCCCTCCCCCCGCCTTGACCCTGCGTCTGCTTGAAAATCTATACAATTTACCCATTAACATTGATTTCATGTAAGCCGACTTCTACTAGCATTCCTACCATTCAGTTATACTAGTTATTGATGATAGTTTCGCGGCAATTTTACTTTCGTGCTTACTTTTGAGCTCATTGAAGCCCATACACGCTTATTTTCGTTTGTGAATAATTCGGTCGAGTGGTGATACTTTTAGGGAATTTGAGGTAATGACAAGGCAAAGTATAGTTTTTTGTAAAGTAAATGCAAATTGTGCCATTTGGGATAATGGCTAACGATGCGTGAAACAGAGAGCGTTCACTTAGTGCGGAAAGTCTGAGCAAGCCCATCATTGAAAGAGAGCGACCTCGAAACACACTTTAATTTATTAGCATATAAAAAGAATCGACTAGACAACTGATATACAGGGAGGCACTTTATTAACAAATGAAAAAAGCGACTAGACAATTGATATACAGGGAGGTACTTTATTAATAAATGAAAAAAGCGACTAGACAATTGATATACAGGGAAGCACTTTATTAACAAATGAAAAAAGCCACTAGATAATTGATATAAAGGGAGGTACTTTATTAATAAATGAAAAAAGCGACTAGATAATTGATATACAGGGAGGTACTTTATTAACAAATGAAAAAAGCGACTAGATAATTGATATACAGGGAAGCACTTTATTGACAAATGAAAAAAGCGACTAGACAATTGATATACAGGGAGGTACTTTATTAATAAATGAAAAAAGCGACTAGATAATTGATATACAGGGAAGCACTTTATTGACAAATGAAAAAAGCCACTAGATAATTGATATACAGGGAGGTACTTTATTAATAAATGAAAAAAGCGACTAGATAATTGATATACAGGGAAGCACTTTATTAAAAAAGCGACTAGACAATTGATATACAGGGAAGTACTTTATTAAAAAAGCGACTAGACAATTGATATACAGGGAAGCACTTTATTAAAAAAGCGACTAGATAATTGATATACAGGGAGGTACTGCTTACCGGTATATTATTCTCGCTAAGATGTGCTGGGAGCTCTAAGCACCCCAGCAATCAAATGATCAATTCAGAAAGGTTTATTTCAAGTATAAGAGACGAGAGCGACATGACGGGAACTATCTTTAATTTGTTGGCTGTCAGACTAATAATATTTCTTAAGATTCCTGAACTCGGTAAATCCTCCAACATAGGAAGCTTATCGATTTGTACCAGGATTTGTACCATGTGCTATCCAAGCTAAATTATATTCATGCAAACGTTTCATGCTATAACTGGAAACGGAGCACCTTTAGAATATTTTATTATGCCCCCTGGAGACAGTGTCATAATAAACATAATTAAGCTTATAAATATGTCGTTTAATTTACCTTCGCTTCACCTCTCTGACATAAGCTTGCAAGCTTTAAGCTTACACTACTTTAAACGTGGAAATATGGTCGGTACACATGATAACTTTTTTCAACTTTCGTTCTTTTCGAGACCTATTTTAAAGCAGTTCTCTTCAAGGTGATCTGAACAATCATGGCGTTGACTTAGTTTTGGCGAATTCGCACTTTTTATTCGCGCCAACCATTCATTGAGAAACGCTCCATTGCCAGAGGAAGTCGATAAAAGATACCGCTTCTTTACATGTATCTGAGCGTTTTCTTTAGAACATCACAGAAGTACATATTTAACTGTAATTTTTGTCTTCCGAGCTTCAAACGTCTATTGCATAGTGACGTCATGCTTTGCAGCCAAGTCTTCAATATGGCGGACAAGATGGTGGACGTTCAAATTGCCCTGGCGAGCACCTTTTTGCTGTCATAATCAGGTTAACGACACCATAACAACGACATCATATGCTTTCTAGGTAACGTTTTGAAACAATTCAATTAAGAAAATGCTTGCAACCCATGCTCTTGACAAAGCTGATTACTGTCTCCTCATTATTTCACTGTTTCAGATTTGACGACGTTTAATTTCATTTTCGTCAAGGCAAGTTATACATTGGTCAGCGGAATTACAAACAAGAGTCAACGACCCAAGGAAGGAAGTAAGTAAGGAAGGAAGGAAGGATTGACCGAACGACCGACCGACCGAGCGATTGCGATAATCATAAAAAGAACTGTTCAGATACAAAAGCATTGTTTTTACAGTACAAGAAACAGACCTATAGATTCACTTACAAATCCTGCTTTTAACACTATAATTTACTCCGATTCAGTACTACAGCCAGTAGGTTATAAACAAATCAGGAATCCAACGGTTTAAACGGTGTATATCAATTAGAAGGAAAATTGACAACGACCTAAATTTAAGGGTAAATTAGATGCCGAAATTCCTTTTTCTGCCATTGTTACCATCGGAAAATTCGTTAACGATGTCAACAAGACAAAGTTTTTCTCCTCTTTCTTTATGACTGCTTAATATGGTCAGGTGCTAAATGTCTCTTGCGTCATTGTTAGCGATTCTTGGGCGTTGAAAATTGAACGATCGTTCGTCAGATGTTCTCCTTACTGGATTTATTAATATATAAATTTGCATACCGTGATAAAATATTACTTTTATCCTTTACCAACTAAATCAAAAACTGCAAAAAGACAATTTATCACCAGCTTCTGGAAAGGATTAACAAATAAAATATTTCTAGTAGTTATTATTAAGTTATGGTTTATTTTTTTATTTTTATTCTTTGTTTACTTTTATTATTTATTTTTCTTTTTAATTTAAAAACGTGAATGGGGGTTGGGTTGGGGGGAAGGGAGGAATTTCCCTTCCACCTACGCACCACCTGCGTGTGCTTGGCAATCTAAACAATTTTCTTGCAAATTTTTATTAACATTGATTAAATGAAACCTATTTCTACTAGCATTCCTTCCATCGGCCGCATTTCTTTCGGTTAAGTATAGTCGTTGTTAATGTTAATTTCGCGGAATTTCGCTTTCGTGCTTACTTTTGAGTTCATTGAAGTGCATACACGCTTATTTTCGTTTGTGAATAATTCGGTTGAGTGGTGATGCTTTAAGTGAATTTGAGGTAATGACAAGGCAAAGTGTAGTTTTTTGTAAAGTAAATCCAAATTGGGCCAACTGAGATAATGGCTAACGATGCGTGAAACAGAGAGCGACCTCGAAACACACTTTATTAGCATATGAAAAAAGCGACTAGACAATTGATATACAGGGAGGTACTTTATTAATAAATTAAAAAACGGCTAGATAATTGATATACAGGGAAGCACTTTATTGACAAATGAAAAAAGCGACTAGATAATTGATATACAGGGAGGCACTTTATTAAAAAAGCGACTAGACAATTGATATACAGGGAGGCACTTTATTAAAAAAGCGACTAGACAATTGATATACAGGGAGGCACTTTATTAAAAAAGCGACTAGACAATTGATATACAGGGAGGCACTTTATTGACAAATGAAAAAAGCGACTAGACAATTGATATACAGGGAAGCAGTTTATTAACAAATGAAAAAAGCGACTAGATAATTGATATACAGGGAAGCACTTTATTAAAAAAGCGACTAGATAATTGATATACAGGGAAGCACTTTATTAAAAAAGCGACTAGACAATTGATATACAGGGAGGTACTTTATTAATAAATGAAAAAAGCGACTAGACAATTGATATACAGGGAGGCACTTTATTAACAAATGATAAAAGCGACTAGGCATTTTTATTTAGAGTGATAGGCATTAATAACGAGATAATGCAGGAAAGGGGACACACAAGGAACACGAAGGGTCGAAAAAAGCCAAAAATGCTGATTACTACTCTAATCAATTTGATAGGTCATTCACTCCAAGTGGAGTTTGAAAGATTTTAAAGATTTTAAGGAGCATTGCACTAAATTACTTTTTATTGCACTGATCCACTGCGCCAAAACGACATGAAGAGAGCCTTAGTTTCACTGATTAAAATACATCAGTCCCATGTATGTTTCCTCTGACCAAAGAACTTAAAGGGGACATTGTTTACCTTTTACGAAAAATGAAATGGCATTCGTTGCCAAATCTGAAGCATTATACCCGAACTTTGGGTTATAAAAGCCTTATTTATCCTACTCCTAGGAAAACAGCCAGCTGTCAATGTTCCCGGCCGCTTGCAGACGCGCAATGTGCCAGGGCTGACTCGTCCCCAGTCGTCTTTTCTGTCCCTGCTGAGTCCAGGGAGACTGGGTCAAACTGAAAACGGAGGAATCATCCCATCACCCCTCGGGCTCTCCAACCGCGCTTCTCGCGTAAATATTCATAGGAGAGACTGAGAGACAACTGGGGACGAGTCAGGTGCCAAGGAGCGAGGCGAGGTAGCTGCTTTGGCAAGTTAATACTTCTTTTCTTTGAGAGTAAGAAAATCAGTTGTCAACAAAATGGTAGTTGCTTTTCGTTAAGTTAAAGCACGTTGCATCTGGAAAATAGAATAAACGTTTTGGTTTCAACGTTTTCCAGTTGATAAACAGTGGGAGACAAAAAAAGGAGACTAGTGGGTTTTGTTAAGTGATTTTCAAACACTGGGAGACAAAAAAGGAGGCTGGTGGGTTTTGTGAAGTGATTCTCAGTTTAATGAACATCATGATAAGAGAATTAACATCTGGTATTCGTGCAGAAATAATGATTTATCTGAATTTCATCAATTAAACTATAAGTCTGGAGTGCATTGACGCCAGCACATTAATTGGAGATGAAAAAGAAATGTCAAGTTTATTTACTGATGGTTTAGTTTTAAAGAGAACTAAGATGCATTTAAGGCCCATTGAAAACTGAAAATTGAAAGGCGAGAGTTCTTTTTTTAGCCTGCGAGCAGGCTCCCGAAGAAATCGGCGAGCGGCGAACGGCGAGCGAAGCGAGCCGAGAAGGGCCTGGGGGAGAAAGAAAAGACGAGGGAGCTCTCCCCCCAATCCCCCGCGCGCTCCTTTCTTTTTCGCCCCATACTCCACCGGAGAGCCTGTTCACAGGCTATCTTTTTTCGATAATGCAACAAAAAAGAGTATGAGATATGAAAAACGCTGAAAAAAAATTGAAACGCAAACATGGCTCTGGAGAATAAAATCAATCGTCTTTAGCAACGAACTATCTCACCAGATTATCAACAGGTTTATTTAACTATTTGTGGGATTCAGACTAAACTTAATTTGCATAGTTCTCTGTTGGCAAATTTTCACTGCAAAGGTTTATTTCATAAAAGATGTAGTTAAACAGACTAACGTCTGCAGCTGTTGTCTAGTGTATGGGCTTCAAATAAAGTGATAAACAATGTAGAAAAGTCTTCGCCAGCACGAAAAACGAAAATGTTTTGAAACTATTGGCTCGTTATGGTCAGGTTTTGGTTATAAGATGCGAAAATTTGAGGTCTGCCAACCGTTCACTACAGACATTCTGGTTTCTTGAAGACAATTTTGTCCTTCGAAAAATACTGTATTTCTCTGTCTTCATTGAAAAGAACCAGTGCTTACATCTGCCTTTTCTTTTTGCAGCGAAACATCCGAGAGCATTCCTTCTTAATATCTCTCTTGAAAAGTGCGTAGGCGTAAGGGTTTGCACCAGAATTTATAATCAAAAGAAAAGCTAAGGTATATCTAACAACTACCTCCGGTTGCGATTCTTTACAAGACGGAAAACAGGAACACAACGAAGATAAAGACTGACATACGTAACAGGCTAAAAACACTCCAACCATAATACTGATCAAGCGTGCTGAAGAAACTTCTGACTTTCCTCGAATGAGGTGGCACGGCTGGTTGAACTTCAGCTGCTTCAATAACAATGAAGTGCGCTTGGAATGCCTGTTTGCTATTTTAATCATTTTTCTCGTAGCTACTGCTAGGATAAAACACGGCGAGATCTGAAAAATCACCATGCTTGTAAGTTGTGCGATCATTTCGTTTGACAACAAAAGTGTGGGAATTATATCCAAGATTAACGGCGCCAACCACGCAGACATCAGAACAAGGGCGATCTTCGTCTTTGTTATAATTCTTGGGTACTTCAGAGGCAAGACTATGGCAAAATAGCGATCCATGGTGAAGGCAATTATGTTAGTGACAGAAACTTCCCCAAAGTACGAGACTAAATGCAGGATCACCATTGAGTGGTTACAGCGAGTCATCTGGCAGGAGAAATGAGGCGGAATAAACACAACGACTAACATGAAATCTGCCACGGCAAGTGATAAGATAAACCAGTTTGCTTTAGTGCGAAGCCGACGGCGAGTGATGATTAGAAAAATAACAAGACTGTTCCCAAATATTGTTATGATAGTTAGAAGCAGTGAGACGATCCAGAACCACATTGCCGATTAATCTTGAAATATTTACTGGCCAAAGTTCTTATATCATGAATGTAGGTTCGACTAAATATACACATTAAATTCCTTTTTTGAGGAAATGTAAATGATCGATATTAATTTATGTAAATTAAGTATATAACGTTTGTTGTGAGTAAAGCGTTCCGTGATGTTTGACAATCTCACCATTACCGTATTATATTAAAAACACTCATTGGTTCCCTCATTTCACTTTTACATTTTTCAGAAGTAATTTATGAAATTTGCTTGGAGTAAAATTTCAATTGTCTATTCGAATTCATTAAGTGAGGCGGATGGAATTGATTTTGGCGGGCTCACTGACAGATTATTTGACATGTGGGAAAGAACGGATCACAAAGTAAGTTAAGATAAAAAGAGATGAATTTGAAGTCATCTTTGTACATGTAGTATAATGATGATCTGATGCCGAAGATTTATGCCAATTAAATCTTGAACATGAAACTTACGGCGTTTGGTATCGTGGGAAGTAACTAGGGAGGGGAGGTGTACTTTTGACTAATTTTGTTTCGTCGAAACAAAATAAACTTTCCAATTTTAGTTTGACAACGTAAACACTAATCTGCCATTCCCTTTGTGGACTACAGTTCAACCGTAGCCTCAAGCTCATTACAGCCAATTCATGTTCATTTAAATAGATTGAATGCCGGGCATGATTTTGACCGACGTTTAATTTTAGTGTATTAACACAAAACTAACCGAAAATGTTTTAAAAGATAACATTAATCAACAAAGTAAATGCGAAAGACGATATTTATCTGAACGTTTGTAAACGTTCAAACAAGCTTCCAAACACTCAAGATCAAAATATTAATCGAGGTATAGGTATAAAGGAAAACCATATTTGGACCTTTGAACAGATGCGGATTTTACAAAGCGTCTTTCTTAAAGGCAACCTCCACTCTTACAACAAGTTGAAAAAACTCCAAATTTTACTGGTCAAAGGAGAAATAACATTTAATAAAAACAATAAATGGAAAAGTTTATGGCTTTTAAATTTCAAGCGCGCCGCCATTTTGGATTTTATGACGTGTTGCGGCTCCCGCTATTGTTTGAAAGCTTCCAAGAGAGTCTGGATGGGGGGTTACAAATATCAGTTGTCAGTTAAAATTATGGCCATTTGTCAGTTATCAGTTAAATTTTAGGCCATTTGTCAGTTGTCAGTTAATGGACTATTAATAATTAACCATATAGCTTAATTATTAATTTTAGACCCAAAATGTAGCTAAAAAGGTAACATTCAAAATGTAAATTATATCATTTATATTAAATTTTGGTGCTGAAATAATTGCAACTCCAAGCGGCTTTTGTTTCTATACGGCCTTTTAATCAAGGCAAGTCATTACTCTCTGCCACACGATCTTCTGCTCCAGGGGTAACTCCCTTACATAAGCTATATACGTGACAGTGTGGCCCCAAAGCCAAACGGTATGGTTTTCGAGCCCTTTTGGTCTGAAATAGGGTATAGATTATTACCATTTTGGTCTGAAATAGGCTATGGTTTGTGCACTCTGGTGAGTCTAGCTAGCAACTTTTGGAAGAAACTATTCTTATCGTTCTTATCATGCACCCCTTGCGAAGTGTAAGTTAGGCAAACCGAATCAGTTCCTGGATACAATGTGGTCTGAAATAGGTTATCGATTTTGGGTTCAGATCTAAAATAGGGTGGGGGAAATCGTATATTTTGGTCTAAAATAGGGTAAAGGGGTTTCTTGAAGCATGCTGCACACACCCCACACGAATTTTTAAAGAGTATCCCCCGGGCTCCTGCTTGCCGAGCCCAAAATTCCTTTCCAACAGTTAGCCAATCAAAACTAACCTTCAAAATATTGAAAACAAACAAATATGAGAAGAGGTCTTTATTACGATTAATTTGATTGGGTTTTGTTTAGCAATGCCTCGATGGTGATTGGCCTAGATGAAATAGTCGGAAAGGAATATTGCACTCGGGCTAACGGGTCTATTACAGGTACTTATTGAGAAAGGAGTAGCGACAATAAAACTACTGCGTGAGGTATACATTGCAAAAACAAAAAAATATATTATGTATTTCCTCAAATTTCCTGTAAATTATTAACGAAATATGACACTCTACCGTCCTGCTGCTAACATTTAGCATGCATTTGTTGGACGAAAAGAGTCATACAATGTTATTTACAACGATGTTTTGTGGATATTAAGAACAAACAGTCTTTTGTCAGTTGCCAGAAAAACTCACTACAAATGTCAGTTGTCAGTTAAATTTTAGGCGATATGTCAGTTGTCAGTTAAAATTTTGGCCATTTGTCAGTTGTCAGTTAACCCCATCCAGACCCTCTTCCAAACAATAGCGGGAGTAACACGTCATAAAATCCAAAATGGCGGCGCGCTGGAAATTTGAATGCCATAAACTTTTCCATTTATTATTGCTCTTAAATGTTATTTCTCCCTTGTCTTGTAAAATTTGGAAATAAAGAATTATTTCAAACAATTTAATGTCAAATGTTAGCCTTTTTTCGAAATTGAACGTCCGCCATATTTTCTTCCGGTTACTTAAAAAAAAAATGTCAAATCACGTGCTTTTACGTCACTGCGCACTTGCAAATTTCTTCAGTTCAATGTTTTGTGCATTTCTGTGTATTACAAATCTTTCGTATTGACAACTGTACCAAACGTACATTATGGCTAAGTTTAGTCTTATTCATTTGAGCCGATGAGAGAAAGCTCAGGATTCGAAGAAGACACTGTTGAACGTGGAGATCAACGTAACGTGGAAATACGCCGTGGGCAAGTGTGATATTTGTGTTAACTTGGAAGGCGAACAAGAAAGAGAATGTTTTATACTGCCAGAAGATCAAGGAGTCCACAAATTAAATTGAATAGTCAGAGAATAGGCGAATAGTCATTTTGTATTCAGAACTCAGAAAATGGTATTTGTATTTGAAAGCTAATAAACAGCCCTAGCTTCGGTGAGAAGAAACTGTTGTTTGATGTGTTTTGTTGTCGCAAGTTGTTGTCACGAGCATTTGAGATAGCGTGCGTGGCTCAAATGGCTGCCAAATAGCCTGCTTACCGGTATATTATTCTCGCTAAGATGTGCTGGGAGCTCTAAGCACCCCAGCAATCAAATGATCAATTCAGAAAGGTTTATTTCAAGTATAAGAGACGAGAGCGACATGACGGGAACTATCTTTAATTTGTTGGCTGTCAGACTAATAATATTTCTTAAGATTCCTGAACTCGGTAAATCCTCCAACATAGGAAGCTTATCGATTTGTACCAGGATTTGTACCATGTGCTATCCAAGCTAAATTATATTCATGCAAACGTTTCATGCTATAACTGGAAACGGAGCACCTTTAGAATATTTTATTATGCCCCCTGGAGACAGTGTCATAATAAACATAATTAAGCTTATAAATATGTCGTTTAATTTACCTTCGCTTCACCTCTCTGACATAAGCTTGCAAGCTTTAAGCTTACACTACTTTAAACGTGGAAATATGGTCGGTACACATGATAACTTTTTTCAACTTTCGTTCTTTTCGAGACCTATTTTAAAGCAGTTCTCTTCAAGGTGATCTGAACAATCATGGCGTTGACTTAGTTTTGGCGAATTCGCACTTTTTATTCGCGCCAACCATTCATTGAGAAACGCTCCATTGCCAGAGGAAGTCGATAAAAGATACCGCTTCTTTACATGTATCTGAGCGTTTTCTTTAGAACATCACAGAAGTACATATTTAACTGTAATTTTTGTCTTCCGAGCTTCAAACGTCTATTGCATAGTGACGTCATGCTTTGCAGCCAAGTCTTCAATATGGCGGACAAGATGGTGGACGTTCAAATTGCCCTGGCGAGCACCTTTTTGCTGTCATAATCAGGTTAACGACACCATAACAACGACATCATATGCTTTCTAGGTAACGTTTTGAAACAATTCAATTAAGAAAATGCTTGCAACCCATGCTCTTGACAAAGCTGATTACTGTCTCCTCATTATTTCACTGTTTCAGATTTGACGACGTTTAATTTCATTTTCGTCAAGGCAAGTTATACATTGGTCAGCGGAATTACAAACAAGAGTCAACGACCCAAGGAAGGAAGTAAGTAAGGAAGGAAGGAAGGATTGACCGAACGACCGACCGACCGAGCGATTGCGATAATCATAAAAAGAACTGTTCAGATACAAAAGCATTGTTTTTACAGTACAAGAAACAGACCTATAGATTCACTTACAAATCCTGCTTTTAACACTATAATTTACTCCGATTCAGTACTACAGCCAGTAGGTTATAAACAAATCAGGAATCCAACGGTTTAAACGGTGTATATCAATTAGAAGGAAAATTGACAACGACCTAAATTTAAGGGTAAATTAGATGCCGAAATTCCTTTTTCTGCCATTGTTACCATCGGAAAATTCGTTAACGATGTCAACAAGACAAAGTTTTTCTCCTCTTTCTTTATGACTGCTTAATATGGTCAGGTGCTAAATGTCTCTTGCGTCATTGTTAGCGATTCTTGGGCGTTGAAAATTGAACGATCGTTCGTCAGATGTTCTCCTTACTGGATTTATTAATATATAAATTTGCATACCGTGATAAAATATTACTTTTATCCTTTACCAACTAAATCAAAAACTGCAAAAAGACAATTTATCACCAGCTTCTGGAAAGGATTAACAAATAAAATATTTCTAGTAGTTATTATTAAGTTATGGTTTATTTTTTTATTTTTATTCTTTGTTTACTTTTATTATTTATTTTTCTTTTTAATTTAAAAACGTGAATGGGGGTTGGGTTGGGGGGAAGGGAGGAATTTCCCTTCCACCTACGCACCACCTGCGTGTGCTTGGCAATCTAAACAATTTTCTTGCAAATTTTTATTAACATTGATTGAATGAAACCTATTTCTACTAGCATTCCTTCCATCGGCCGCATTTCTTTCGGTTAAGTATAGTCGTTGTTAATGTTAATTTCGCGGAATTTCGCTTTCGTGCTTACTTTTGAGTTCATTGAAGTGCATACACGCTTATTTTCGTTTGTGAATAATTCGGTTGAGTGGTGATGCTTTAAGTGAATTTGAGGTAATGACAAGGCAAAGTGTAGTTTTTTGTAAAGTAAATCCAAATTGGGCCAACTGAGATAATGGCTAACGATGCGTGAAACAGAGAGCGACCTCGAAACACACTTTATTAGCATATGAAAAGGAGCGACTAGACAATTGATATACAGGAAGGCACTTTATAAACATATGAAAAAAAAAATCGACTAGGCACTTAATTGATATGCAGAAGGGCACTTTTATTTAGAGTGATGGGCGTTAATAATGAGATAACGCAGGAAAGGGGACACACAAGGGAACGAAAAAAGGCAAAAATGCTGACCTATTACTACTCTAATCAATTTGATAGGTCACACTCATTTTAAAGACTTTAAGATTTTAAAGATTTTAAAGAGGATTGCACTAAATTACGTTTTGTTGCACTACATTACTTTTTATTGCACTGATCCACTGCGCCAAATTGACGTGAAGAGAGCCTTAGTTTCGCTGATTAAAATACATCAGTCCCATGTTTCGTTTTCTCTGTCCAAAGAACTCAAAGGCGACGTTGTTTACCTTACCGAAAAATGAAATGGCATTCGTCGACACATCTGAAGCATTATACCCGAAATTTGCGTTGTAAAAACAGTCACCTCTCAATGTTTCCGGCCGCTTGGAGATGCGCATGATGTGCCAGGGGCGAGGTAGCTGTTTTGGCAGGTTAATACTTGTTTTCTTTGCGAGTAAGAAAATCAGTTGTCAACTAAATGGTAGTTGCTTTTCGTTCCGAAGTTAAAGCACGTTGCATCTGGAAAAATAGAATAATGTTTTGGTTTCAACGTTTTCTATTGGATAAACAGTGGGAGAAAAAAAGGACACTAGTGGGTTCTGTTAAGTGATTCTCAGTTTAATGAGCCTCATGATAAGAGAATTAACATCTGGTAGTCTCGCAGAAATGGTGATTTATCTGAATTTCATCAATTAAATAATAGGTCGGGAGTGCATTGACGCCAACCCATTAGAGTTAAGAAGGAAATGTCGAGTTTCCTTAGTAATGGCTTAGTTTTTAAGAGAACTGAGATGCATTTAAGGTCCATTGAAAGCTGGAAATCGAAAGGCGGGAGGGACATGTCATTTAACGATAATGCACCAAAAATAGTATGAATGAAAAACGCTTAAAAAATAGTTAGAACTCAAACATGGCTCTGTAGACTGAAATCAATCGTATCAAGCAAGGAACTATCTCACCAGTTTATCAACAGGTTTATATAACTATTTATGGGACTAAGACTAAACTTAATTTGCATAGTAATCCATCGACAAATTTTCACTGCAAAGTTTTATTTCACAAAAGACGCAGTTAAACAGACTCTAACATCTGCAGCTGTTGTCTAGATTAATTAATCTACGGCATTTAAGTGATAAATGATGAAAAAAGTCTTCACCGTCACGAAAAACGAAATCTTTTGTTAGAAGAAATTTTGGTCAAGTTTTGAAACCTGTCCTTCGAAAAAATATTTTATTTTTCTGTCTTCCTTGAAAAGAACCATGCAGTGCTTATATCTGCCTTTTCTTTTTGCAGCGAAACATCCGAGAGCATTCCTTCTTAATATCTCTCTTGAAAAGTGCGTAGACAAAAGGGTTTGCACCAGAATTTATAACCAAAAGCAAAGCTAAGGTATATCTAACAACTACCTCCGGTTGCGATTCTTTACAAGACGGAAAACAGGAACACAACGAAGATAAAGACTGACATACGTAACAGGCTAAAAACACTCCAACCATAATACTGATCAAGCGTGCTGAAGAAACTTCTGACTTTCCTCGAATGAGGTGGCACGGCTGGTTGAACTTCAGCTGCTTCAATAACAATGAAGTGCGCTTGGAATGCCTGTTTGCTATTTTAATCATTTTTCTCGTAGCTACTGCTAGGATAAAACACGGCGAGATCTGAAAAATCACCATGCTTGTAAGTTGTGCGATCTTTTCGTTTGACAACAAAAGTGTGGGAATAATATCCAGAATTAACGGCGCCAACCACGCAGACATCAGAACAAGGGCAATCTTCGTCTGTGTTATAATTCTTGGGTACTTCAGAGGCAAGACTATGGCAAAATAGCGATCCACGGTGAAGGCAATTATGTTAGTGACAGAAACTTCCCCAAAGTACGAGACTAAATGCAGGATCACCATTGAGTGGCTACAGCGAGTCATCTGGCAGGAGAAATGAGGCGGAATAAACACAACGACTAACATGAGATCTGCCACGGCAAGTGATAAGATAAACCAGTTTGCTTTAGTGCGAAGCCGACGGCGAGTGATGATTAGAAAAATAACTAGACTGTTCCCAAGTATTGCTATGATAGTTAGAAGCAGTGAGACCATCCAGAACCACATTGCCGATTAATCTTGAAATATTTAGCGGCCAAAGTTCTTTATATGATGAATGTAGGTTCGACTAAATATACACATTAAATTCCCCTTTTTTCTTGGGGAAAATGTAAATAATATTTATTTATGTAAATTAAGTATATAACGTTTGTTGTTGTGGGTAAAGCGTCTCGTGATGTTTGACAATCCATTACCGTATTATATTAAAAACACTCATTGGTTCCCTCATTTCACTTTTACATTTTTCAAAATTAATTTATGAAATTTGCTTGGAGTAAAATTTCAATTGTCTATTCGAATTCATTTAGTGAGGCAGATGGAATTGATTTTGGCGGGCTCAGTTTATTTTGACATGTGGGAAAGAATAAATCACGAAGTAAGTTAAGATAAAAGGAGGTGTGTCAAATTTGAAGTCATCGTTGTACATGTAATATGATATTGAACTGATGCCGAATATTTAATGAAAGCTTGAAACTTACGACTTTGGGTAGTGTGGGAAGTAACTAGGGAGGGGAGGTTCGGGCGAATTTACCGAGTCAGGTTGTACTTTTGACTAATGTATGTTGTTTCGTCGAAACAAAATAAACTTTCCAATTTTAGTTTGACAACGTTAGCACTTCTGCCATTCTCTTTGTGGACTACAATTCAACCGAAGCCTCAACCTCATTACAGCCAATTCATGTTCATTTAAATAGATTGAATGCCGGGCATGATTTTGACCGACGTTTGCTGTATTGACACAAAAGTAATAGATCAGAAAATGTTTTGAAAGATAACATTAATCAATTACAACAACATTAAAAAAGTAAATGCGGAAGTTGATATTTATCTGAACATTTGTAAACGTTCAAACAAGCTTCCAAACACTCAAGATCAAAATATTAATCGAGGTATAGGAATAAAGTGAAACCATATTTGGACCTTTGACAATTTTTGTTCGCGTATCGCAACTCTTTCTTTTTAACGAATGTGGGTTTTACAAAACGTCTTTGTTATGCTGGTGGCGTCCTAGTTGTCTCGTTAACAACTGAGAAAGAAAATCAAAGAAAGCAAAAACAGATGTCATAAATATGAGAATAAATTTTTTTCAACGTTAATTTTTTTACAACATTCGACGAAGGTAAAATCAAACTTATTATGCTTATAAATTGTGATGGCGGATTTTGAAAGACATTTAATCTCCCGTGTAAATGTTACAACGGCAGCCGCAAGGCCAAAGCTGTTGTAAAAGACAAAAAATGTGCCGATCGATAAAAGCGATCATGCCGGTACACTTTTCCGTTTTTAAACGCGCATAAAACTACAGAGAGAAGGAAACGGCTTGCCTCTAAAGTTATCCAGATGAACTTACAATCGAATTCCATAGAAAAATCGTTCCATATCTTATCGACTTTACCACAAAATCAGAGCTCGCGGCAACTTGAGTAATCATCGGCCAGGTAATCTACAACTCAGCAAAGCCACTGGGAGCTGCGCGCAAAAAGCCAAGATTCTGCCTTTGGCTCTAGAACTTAGGACGAACGATCTCCCTCTTATTATGATATCAGTCTTGCCAATGACAGTAACGATCTCATCAACTACAGAATAGACTATGCATTTCTCCTTAGTGGAGGCACAGGCAGACAATCTTCTGTGTTTGAGGCCGCGTGACGTACGTGTCACGATACGCTATTTGATCTCATTGATTCACTCCAACGACTGACCTCGGCTCGATCTAACTGATCGGGAGAAATGCTAAAAAAATACTGGATTTTGCATCTTTTGATACCAAATTGTGATCCACTGTAAATCAGATAAATAAAGTTCACTTACGTTTTGTTATTTGCGTGGTATTTTGTGATTTGATGGGGGTTTTGAGTCCGTTAATTCCTTGCTAGCCGTTGCCGCACTCTACTTTTGCGATCAGGGTCAGTCGTTTCAAATTGCATTGAACGTATGAGATCAAATAGCGTATCGTGACACGTACGTCACGCGACCTCTAACACAGAGGATTGTCTGCCTGTGGTGAAGGTCACAATTCCTAGCGTTCTAGAGACCGAAAGTGAGGCATGGAAACGGATTTCTCATCGCTGTCTTAGATTGGGGAGTTATCGACTCGCACAAAATATGGTGCAACACACAGTGGTCCGTTCTGGGGTCTGAAACCATGAAAGAAGAGTCATTATCCTTATCTGGCCATATCTTGCTGTTTTACCGATTCCAAAAATAAACTCAAAACGCTTGAGTGTCTCAAATCCAGTAAGGACATTCCTTGATAATATATCGTTTAGATTTTCCTCCCAATAACAAATTTAGTCACTTTTTATTTTTCGTTATACAGTTCAACTTCGTGATGGAAACACTGTCAAAAGCATGATGATTGTTTTACCTAAAATAAATGCTTGTTGGGGAATGTGGGGTGCCATGATGATTCATTGTTTTCATTGACAATCTTATTTAACTGTTTGGTGTGCAGTACCGTCTTCGCCATGTCATTTTTTGCGAGTCCATTCAAGGGGTGTTAGTACATTTTGAAAAAAAAATACACAGCACAGCTAATATTCTCAAAATGTGTGGGACTAATCAGCAATTAGCAATTAAAAGCAATTGCTAACACCACGAAAAAGAATAAAACATTACTTCCTTTACTTTTTAAATGGAAAGAAAAGCTTGAAAGAGAAGAAAATAACTCGACAAATACTTCTGTTAGACAAAAAATTGAGCGTTTACTCAGTTACGTATTGGCTGTTGTAACATCAAGGCTGTTAACTACTGGTTACTTCAGGGTCGAATCCCACCCGAGTCACTGATTTTCTTTTCAGTGTTCAGGATTTATAATGTAAAATATTAGCTGTAGGTAGTGTTTGCGATCGTTTTATGATCACACCAACTCAATTTACTACGGTAAGTTCCGATTAGCTTTTGGATGACGTAAGACTTAAAAGTAGTTCGTGACAGCACTAACTGTGCAGCATGGAGTGAAAACTCAGTTGGTCATAACTTGACGTTGTCTCAAATCCAGTAAGGACATTCCTAGATAATAAGTGTATTCTCTATAATGGCGGGACTAAACTTCCTCCCGTACCTATGAAAACATTGACATTAAATATAAAAAAAAAGAAATGATAAAAAAATATTATGCCATAATTCAAGGATGTTGATAATATATCGTTTAGATTTTCCTCCCAATAACAAATTTAGTCACTTTTTATTTTTCGTTATACAGTTCAACTTCGTGATGGAAACACTGTCAAAAGCATGATGATTGTTTTACCTAAAATAAATGCTTGTTGGGGAATGTGGGGTGCCATGATGATTCATTGTTTTCATTGACAATCTTATTTAACTGTTTGGTGTGCAGTACCGTCCTCGCCATGTCATTTTTTGCGAGTCCATTCAAGGGGTGTTAGTACATTTTGAAAAAAAAATACACAGCACAGCTAATATTCTCAAAATGTGTGGGACTAATCAGCAGCGAAATAAAATATTTTCTGCCACTCGACAACTGTGCTATCCGGCGGTATCCTGTATGAGATATACAGCTTTAATTTACGCAAACTGCGTCCTTGTTTATTCATAAAATAATATTATGGTCTTTGGTCTCTTGATTGGCTTAAAGGACAAGTGTTTTCCCAATCGTATGAATACATACATAGTATGTAATAAATTAGTGATGGTAAATTGAAAGGTCAGTAAATAATTGTAAGTCCCCGACGGGAATTGAACCCATGGCGTCCCAGATAACGGTTGGGTGCTCTTACCACTGAACCACGAGAGACCCTTGGAGGGCGAAGTTATTAACTTGGCTGTCGATATATGGCACGCGTCCTGCAACTGCAAGCTCAGCAGTGTTCAGAGCATCTAATGTGTGATTGTAAATTTGAAGCTGGTAAATAAATAATAAAGATAAATTGTTCACGAGCCTGGGAGAAAGAAGTCCCCGAGGGGAATCGAACCCACCCGTTAATTTTTTTTTTCATCGTCCCACGCTCGTGAGCAATTGATCTTTATCACATACCTAAAATGTTTCTTGAGGTACTGGTCAGAGTTATCACCACGGGAATTCAAGGCCGAGAGGAATAGAATGCGATCAGTGGTTAGCCGGAGGAGTCTAGAAATACCCACAAACACTTTCAAATACAACAATAATAAAAGTGAATAATACACGCGGTATAATGATAACTAAAGAGAGATGGTAAATTTTAAGTTCGGTAAGTGAAATGTGAAAGATAAAATATTCAGCATGTCGCGAGCGTGGGCATAGGAAAAATCTGAGTCCCCGACGGGAATTGAACCCATGACCTCCCAAACACCAAGTGGGCGCTATATCCACTGAGCTACGAGAACTCACGGTGAGCTAGGCCATTTTACTAGGTCTGAATATATGACACTCGTCCTGCATCCTACTAGGATCAGCAATGTCGATAGCGTCTTGTATGGTGATAAATAAAGAAGGTAAATCGTAAGCTTGGTAAATGAAAGTGAAAGATGAAATATTCAGCATGTAGCGAGCGTGGGATAAGGAAAAGCAATTGCTAACACCACGAAAAAGAATAAAACATTACTTCCTTTACTTTTTAAATGGAAAGAAAAGCTTGAAAGAGAAGAAAATAACTCGACAAATACTTCTGTTAGACAAAAAATTGAGCGTTTACTCAGTTACGTATTGGCTGTTGTAACATCAAGGCTGTTAACTACTGGTTACTTCAGGGTCGAATCCCACCCGAGTCACTGATTTTCTTTTCAGTGTTCAGGATTTATAATGTAAAATATTAGCTGTAGGTAGTGTTTGCGATCGTTTTATGATCACACCAACTCAATTTACTACGGTAAGTTCCGATTAGCTTTTGGATGACGTAAGACTTAAAAGTAGTTCGTGACAGCACTAACTGTGCAGCATGGATGACCGGAGGAACCTATGCCTGTTTACCGTTCTTGTTTAATTTCATATTTTCGTGCGGAGAATAAATTAAGAAATAAGGTTGCAAAATACAAACTCTATTGGTGGTTACTTTGGTTGTATCTGCCGTACATTATGTAATTTTGTTTTGTTTGCATTGTGTTTTTTAATCCTCGCCCCGTTACTTTTCACGCTTGGTATTTGGTTTTGTATATTTATGTTCATTTCGCATTTGCCAAACCAAATATCAAAAAAACTTCTTTTCTTAGTGATTTGACGAACAAGTAATTGTAAGCCGCCAACTGACAGGACGCACTTTGAAACCATTCAGATCCCAGAAACAATTACATTTTTCACTAACTTTGTTCATTTTCTTTAAGAGGATTGTCGGAAAGAAAAGCTCGGAACATGATTATATAATCAGTTTTTTTTTATGTATTTTCTTTTTAAATTTACTTGCTTGATATGACAGTATAGTAATAAATATAACCAGTAATTTTTGGCGACATTTCCCAAGTTTCATGTTTTACAAAATTAACATTTTTGGGGTTTAATCAACATTATTCCTGTTTGTTATTTTTTACACTTAAATAAGCAACAGCTCTCAAATTAGAATTAATTACGCTAATTTAACGAAACTATTAACAAAAACCAACAACAAAATCAAAATCAAAGAAATTGGATTGAATTTGTAACTGGTTCGTTTCTCAATGCAATTTCATTTTGCCCTGTTTGTTTCTATGGCAAACCATTCTTACGGAAAGAACAACAGTTTAACAGTTCACTTTCGTCGCCTTTCGTGTTATTTAATGAGATAATTACTAACGAAATTCAAAAAGGCGGACCCAATACGGAAGATATTTGAATATTAAAGATGCAACTGTCGTAAAATGACAACCAAAATTTAAGGAGATGTATAGTCTTTTCAGACACGTATCTGTTAAAGTTTTGTGGTTATACATACACTGAATATCGATGAATGACGATTTCAACCAATAAAATCAAATGAATGACGTCATAAGACCTAAAATTACGTTTTAACGGTAAGGAATCTATAATTGATTATTAGAATTAGTGTGCGAATAATCCTGTGTAAATTTGGTAGCCAAATCATAAACAGCTTTTAGATTATAACGGGTGAGCTTTTGAACACTACTGGAAGCAACGTAAATAATTATTGTTTATTACATGGCCGCGTCTCAAAAGGGTTAGAAAGATTAAAATCGATATCTAGAGCGATATCTACACGGGTTTCGTTTACTGCGAGAAAGTTACAAACAAAAATACAAAAATAGCTAGTTTCTGCTAAAAATAAGTATTTATATTTAGGAAATAAACAAAGAAAAAATAGCAAAGAAAGTATAAATAGTTTCGCGCAATCGCAGGAGTGTTGGATGCGAATACATGCAGAGCGAAATACGAATTAAAGGAGAACGGAAGACTAGAATTCATAATTTATATAACCACTGGAAATCATAGAAATAGCTTAGATTTGTAGAAAACAACAAGTAAAAGCGAATTTTTCCTACCAAAATTGACGAAAATGGTTAAAACTTGTAGTCTTTTTTCGCAATTGAACGTCCGCCATTTTGAACGTATTTTCTTCCGGTTACTTCCAAAAAAGGAATGTCAGCTCACGTGTTTTTACGTCACTGCGCACTTGCAAATTTATTCAGTTCAATGTTTTGTTCACTTCTGTGCATTTCGTGTTGTCTAACCAAATCTTTCGTTTTGACAACTGTAGCAAACTTACATTACGGCTAAGTTTAAGTCTTATTCATTTGAACCGATGGGAAAAAGCTTAGGATTCGAAGAAGACGTTGTTGAACGTGGAGATCAGCGAGACGAGGAGGCGAAAATATGTCGTGGGCGAGTGTGATATTTGTGTTAACTTGGAAGGCGAACAAGAAAGACAATGTTTAAGGTGCCAGGAGATCAAGGAATCCACGAATTAAATTTCAGGTGAATAGTAATTTTGTATTCAGAAGATGATATTTGTATTTGAAAGCTAATAAACAGCCCTACTTTCGGTGAGAAGAAACTGTTGTTTGATGTGTTTTGTTGTCACGAGTTTTTGCCACGAGCATTTGAGAAAGCGTTCGTGGCTCAGTTGGCTGCGAAATAACCTGCTTACCGGTATATTAATTTCGCTAAGATGTACTGGGAGCTCTAAGCACCCTAGCAATCAAATGATCGGCTTAGAAAGGCTTATGACGGGAACTATCTTAAATTTCACGGCTGTCAGACTAATAATATTTTTTACATTCCTGAACTCGGTAAATCCTCCAACATAATACTTATTCACAAGGAATAGCTGATCGGTTTGTACCATGCTCTATTCAAGCTAACTATTTCATGCAAACGTTTCATGCTACAAATGGAAACTGAGCAACTTAAATAGAATATTATACCCACACTGGAGACAGTGTCATAAACATATATGTCGATTTTAATTTTTAATTTACCTTCGCTCTCGCTTCTCTGACATTCGCTTTCAAGCTAAGCCTTCTGCATACACTACTTTAACGTGGAAATATGGTCGGTACAGTAACTTTCTTTAACTCTTGTGTATGTTTTTTTTCGGATCCAAAGTTCGAGGCAGCGATCACTTTTAAGCAAATCTCTTCAAGTTTATCTGAACAATCATGACATTGACTTGTTTAGGCGAATTCGCACTTTTAATTCGCGCCAGTAATTCATTGAGCAACGCTCCATTTGCCAGAGGTAATCGATGAAAGCTTCTGCTTCTTTATATGTATCTGGGCGTTTTTTTACAACATCATAGAAGTGCACATTGAACTGTAATTTTTGTCGTCCGAGCTTGAAAATTCTGTTGCGCAGTGACGTCATGCTTCGCAGCCAAGCCTTCAATATGGCGGACAAAATGGCGGACGTTCAAATTGCCCTCACGAGCACCTTTTTGCCGTCATAATCGGGTTAAAACGTAAGTTTAATTCCAAATACCTTAATATTTGCTTAACACACATCACATACTTTCATTTAAACTAGTTTAAAAAATTCGCATTTTTGTCTTCCGTTCTCCTTTAAAGATAAAAACTGTGAGATGAGAATTACTTGAGTCTCACGCACGAAGCGATAACATCAGACAGTGACGTCAGCGGTGGTTGAAATAGAATAAAAGAAAACAAAAGGGCAGCAACACCGATTTGTTGATCAAGTGGTCCACTGCAATGCGAGCAAGTGCATTCAGGGGAACCCGTCACACTGCAATTTGTGCCTGACAAAGAAGCTTTGCATACTACCCGCTGACAGATCTACGGTCCTAAACAAGAGATCTGAACGTTTAGTAAGTGATTATTGGAAGCGTTAATAATTCATTTCTTCTTCTTCTTCTTCTTCTTCTTCTTCTTCTTCTTCTTCTTCTTCTTCTTCTTCTTCTTCTTCTTCTTCTTCTTCTTATTATTATTATTATATTTATATGAAATAATACTGTTTATACGATTTTAGTATTTTATATATTCTTATATATACATATAATATTTGCATATAACGATTTTTAGGCATATATTTTATAGTACATATTAACATGGATTGTATATACTTTCTTTTCTTTTAATACTACTTTGTGTTCACGCGCATGTTTTAACCATAGGAGACCCAAGCGTAAAATGTAGGGACTGGAACTGAAAATTGAACCTCATCAAAAGTATAGGTATTTTCTTGAATAAAGTTTATTAAACACTGCCTGGTGTCATTTTTTGTCATTCTACCGAGTTTCAGCGAGATTTGAGCGATTTTAGGTTTTTTAGCCCTACAGCGTTGATGATCGCTTCGTGCGTAAAACTCGAGTAACTGTCATCCTATGGTTTCTATCTTTAATTCAAATATAGCAAATATGTTAACAGCTGTTGCCAATCTACTTTTTATTACTGCTTTTTATTTATATTCATCTGCTTTAAATGGGGTTTTAATGGGGGCTATTTTTAATTCCTTTTAAACACAACTGTATTTCAGCTTGAAAGGTAAGTGAAAATATAAGTTTAAAAAGCATTATCTTCATGTCACATTATTGCTGGTGCGCTAAAACGTCAGTATTCCAAATCTATATATGCAAGCAAAACAGGGACCCTCAAAACCGGAAGTTGAAGACTTCGTCTTCCACCAAGAACGATTGGAAAGTGTCAATCACAACAGTTTGTCACATCGAGGCTGCTGTCAATGGAAGATTGCATGACGTTTTACAGCCGTTCTTTAAGCATTGCTTTTAATTTTGAGAAGATTGCTTTGATTTTATCGACGTTGTCTGTTGTTCAAGCGCTTCTTTTGAGAACATTGCTGTGATTCATAGACGTTGTCTGTTATATTAGTTCTTCTATTGTTCAAGAGTTGTTTTTAAGAAGACTTGCTGTGATTTATCGACGTTGTCTTTTGTTCAAGCACTGCTTTTGAGAAGATTGCTATGATTTTATCGACGTTTTCTGTTGTTCAAGCGTAGCCTGTTCCATGCTCTCGGTCAATGGGCCGAGCGCGAGCGAAGCGAAAAAGAACAGGCTAGTTCAAGCGCTGCTTTTGGGAGATTTACTGTTGTTCAAGTGCTGCTTTTGAGAAGATTTGCTGTGATATTGACGTTTTCTGACAAGTTCTCACGATATCTTTGAATTATTATTATATCGCTGTAAAAATCCCACATCTTAAATACAAGGCTCAGTAGTACGCTCAGTAAGTCTAGGCCCGCACTTTATAACCTGTGGTTATCACTAGTTGTATCAATGCAAATCGCTTGTGTAATATTCGATGTCTTGCCTTTATAATCAGCCGCGCACAGGCAAATGGGAATCGTGCTTTCTGGCATTTTTAAGCCGAAAAAGGCGAAGGCTTTCCGTTGTACTACGTTTCTTCAATTCAGTTTAACACGTTTTGTTCAAAGTTAGCGATTTTATTCATAAATCTTCCAAAACATAAAAACTTTAAACACATCTTTAAATTCACTTTTCCTGGCAGCGTAAATCCACGGATTAATCGCCGCGTTTGAGTAAGCCAAGAAAAGTGCCCAAGTCCCCCAAGATTCAACTGTTTTGTTCTCTTGACACGAAGCGCCATCTCCTAAAACGGCCTCATTTATAGAGAAAGCCAGAGCTGGTAAGACAGTCAAATAAAATACGCCAATAACGATAGCAATCGTTATGGACGCCTTTTTGTTGCTCAGTTGACCTGCTAAAGTCGAACCGCTTTGCTGTTCAATGGCTCCGGACTGACGAGATGCTTCTTTGAAGATGTAAATATAACAGAAAGAGATAACAACACCAGGGATAATAAATACTGCAGAAACTGCTACGATCCAGTAAGTATCTCCGTTGATAACCAAACGCAGGCCTGTGATGCAGCTTGAAATAACCCAAACGGACGCCACAGCGTATCGAAAACGTGTTGTGGTTACGATGGCGTTATATCGTAAAGGCAGAATCACTCCAACATATCTTTCTAAGCTGACAGAACACAAGTTATATGTTGATATACCAACAGACAGAACGTAAACGCAGTCCACAGAAATACTCAGAGGATGTTCTTCGTTAGCGACAGCTAACAGTGATCGTGTGATCCAGAGCGGTAGCGCGACGATCCCGACAAAGAAATCACCGACTGCAAGGGAAGCAAGGAAATAATTCGTAACAGAGTGAAGAGTTTGCTTCTTGTAAATTGCTGTGAGTATTAACACGTTTGTTGTACAAGCGATAATAGCTATAAGCAGGCCGAGGATAGTCGTTAAGACTACGTTCCATTTTGCTGTTGGAAGTTCATCACAAGCTTGGGCCACCATCGTCTGCTTTGATCACTGTAAAATTGTACGTAAAAACTCAACGGGACGCTTCACCAATGCGAAAAACTTCCTTTCAGCAGTGGATAAAGAGAAATAGTAATAGCAATATATGCCGGCTGCAGCACATAAAATTACTATGAGCCCTTACGAACGTCACTTTGAATGAACTAATAACCCCGAGCTGGCGGCTGTCCAAGCTTGATCTGACCATTTTCATGGAAAATTAGTCTCGCGGCTTATAATAATAAATAAATGTAAATGACTCGCGCATTTCAGGGTTTACTTTTGTTTTCTGTTTGTCTTTTTATGATGCTTTTTGAATAAACTATTTTTATCCTGGCTAATTCTAATTTCTCTATTTTCTTTTCTCTTTACTTTATGTAAACATTCAGAGCAACCTGGAATTAATGATTACGAATAAATTTCTCTCTTCGAATAGAGTTCAATGTTTTTTTTTATATGACAGACTTATTGTGAATATTGTTAAAAGATGAATGTTTTTATTCAGCAATATTGGTGCGCGGTAAGTTATTGACCGATGTATGATGTATTTCCTCTTTTTGTGTCACTTACACATCTCGTAAGCAAGATATTGGCTGCGGCCTCACTGAGAGAGTAAACTGGATTAGAAACCCGGTTAAAAATTTCCACACACCTATTAAACTCGGTTACAGCCTGGTCACCATAACTGACTCGGTTGAATATTTTTAGCAGCCGCATCAAGATCAGACCAGACTGAAGTGAGGTCATGATTAAGCTATTTGAAAACAAGCAAAACCGGTCATAATAATTCTATTACTTGCTCAATTCTTCTCCTGCTTTTTAGACTTGTTTCAATGCGTTCTCGACTTACACCGTTCTTTTCCTTCCTAATGCGTTCTACGCAAATTTCAAGCCCAGTTGTTTCGAATATGTTCATTTTACGCAGTCGTTGAAACCATGATAGCCCTGTCTGAGCCAAATAATCATTGCTCTGGAGGTTCTTGAGTTTCCTAGTAGCAAGGGAAATTACGAATTGTTTGCGTGTGATGGAAAACAACATCTCATCTTACATGGTGATGTTTGACACATTTGACAAGTAAAACAGCGGTTGAATCTGATAAGAAACCACTAGCCTGGTTAAAACTACCCAAAAGGTGGTTTCGAATTAACCTAGCCAGCTTAAAAAATCGATTGTTCTTTGGTTAATTTCCATCGGAACCACTAACTTGGTTAAGAGTCGGTTAACTCTCCAAATACGCGACCACATTGGACATTTTTTTAACGCAGTTAATTTTAATTGATTAATTGGAAATAACCTGGTTAACTCGCCAGTGGAGGGGACAGGGCAGCGGGAGCCAGGGAGAAAAGGGCCGGGTAGCGGGAGGAGAGAGGTCCTAAGGTGACGGGAACCGGGAGAAAATGAGTAAAATTTCGCAACATTTCCTTATTTTTCGAAATAGATATGAGACAAACAGGAGAGAATGGCTACGGAAAGGGCGGGAGGCGGGAGTAAAAGGTACGGGAAGCGGGAGGTTCAGATCCCCCTGTCCTCCTCCACTCGCGACTTGCGAGCGCGGCCAGTAATTAAAATGGAAATTTTGTGCTCCGCGTCGCACGCTGTCTGAGAGCAAAGAAATTACGCGCGGTCTTCATGAACATCACGCCTGTATCATGTTATCCCGGGTTTTCAATGCCTATATTTTCGAACAATATCATCAACGTACGATGTCGCATAATGTGTTATAATTATCCGGCTACCCAGCATATTTTCCCGCGGAAAACATTTAGGTATTTTCACGTGTAACAAGTTTGTTTCGAATATTGATGTGTATTAAAAACACGCTTATTTAGGTTCATGGATTATAAAACGAGGTAAATTTGTGTAACACGCTTGTTTAGGTTTTTTCACGTGTAACGAAATAAGCGTGTTTTTAATACGCATGAATATACTAAACAAACGTGTTACACGTCAAAAAAACTCAACTAGCGTGTTACACATGAATATACCTCGTTCTATAATCCATGAACCGAAATAAACGTGTTTTTAATACACATGAATTATATGGAAACTAGCGTTTTAACACACGACGACTCGTAAAACGTATTTTTCGACTCGTATCATGTTGATAGTATAGGACATGAGTGAAGTTCAGATGGGCTAAACGTACTTTGTTTCTACATGTCTGAAAAGAAAGAAAACCTGAAATCCGCGCTTATTTTATTGTTATATCTCATTAGTATTCAACACCGTGCAGTAGCTCAATGCGTCTACCCATACTACCTTTCGGGATTGGCTTGTGCAGTTTTGTGCTTTTCTTCCGACAACGTTTCTCGAAATAGCTGTATACAATAAAGAAACATATTTCCTCTGGGAGCGGTGATTTGCGTAAAGGAAATGGGCTACATATTGAGTCAAACGCAAAGCACATAACATCTTGAAAAATAATAACAATAACATATGGGGGGCTCTTTCAGCTTTTACGATGCTAAAATGGGAAGACTAGTGGGTTAAGCTCAGTTAGTTTAACTCAACTTAAGTAATGATGAGAGAAACATCTGGTAGTATCGCACAAATGGTGATTGCCTGAGTTCCGTCAATTAAAATAATACTCGGAGTGCAGTGACGCCAACGCATTACAGATGAAAAGGCGAAGTCCAGTTCGTTTAAAAATGGTTTGCTTTTAATTATCAAAAATTCGTTAAAAGCTCCCTTGACAGCTGAAGTCATTTTATTGTTTTCATTTAAAGAAAACTTAAAGGAGGGACATATTTTTGGGTAAATAAATAAAAACACAAAGAAAAATAAGGGATGAACGCTGACATGGCTTTCGACAGGAGAGTAAAATCGATCGCAGTCAGTACGGAATTGCGAACTATTTCAGTTTATCAGGCTTGGTGTGTCGACTGTCAAGTAAGTTATATACACATTTATGTGACTAAGACTAAACTTAATTTGCATAAAGCATCATCGGTAAACATGTTTCAAATTCAAATTTTCAATGCAAATCTTCATTTTACACAAGTTGCAGTTAATCATACTATAAACATTTGCAACTGTCTTTGGTTTTCAAGTAAAATTAAAATGGGAGACAAAATGTCTTGACCTGTACGAAAAACCAAGTGGTTAAGAACGTCTATACAACAATTCTATAGATACAAAAATTGTTTCCTCTGCCTTCGTTAAATGAAAGCGAGTGCTTAATTATCTCTGTCTTCTCTTTTTGCAGAAAAACACTCTAGAGCATTCCTTCTTAATATCTCTCTTGAAAAGTGCGTAGACAAAAGGGTTTGCACCAGAATTTATAATCAAAAGCAAAGCTAAGGTATATCTAACAACTTCCTCCGGTTGCAATTCTTTACAAGACGGGAAACAAGAACACAACGAAGATAAAGACTGACATATGTAACAGGCCAAAAATACTCCAACCATAATACTGATCAAGCGTGCTGAAGAAGCTTCTGACTTTCCGCGCATGAGGTGGCACGGCTGGTTGAACTTCAGCTGCTTCAGTAGCATTGAGGTGCGCCTAGAATGCTTGTTTGCTATTTTAATCATTTTTCTCGTAGCTACTGCTAGGATAAAACACGGCGAGATCTGAAAAATCACCATGCTTGTAAGTTGTGCAACCTTTTCGTTTGTCAACAAAAGTGTGGGAATTATATCCAAAATTAACGGTGCCAACCACGCAGACATCAGAATAAGACCTATCATCTTCTTTGTTATAATTCTTGGGTACTTTAAAGGCAAGACTATAGCAAAATAGCGATCCACGGTGAAGGCAATAATGTTAGTGACAGAAACTTCCCCAAAGTACGAGACTAAATGCAGAATCACTATTGGGTGTCTACAGGCAGCTATTTCGCAGGAGAAAAGAGACGGAATAAAAACACCGACTAACATGAGGTCTGCCACGGCGAGTGATAAAATAAACGAGTTTGCTTTAGTGCGAAGCCGACGGCGAGTGACGATGAGATAAATAACTAGACTGTTCCCAAGTATTGCTATGATAGTTAGAAGCAATGAGACGATCCAGAACCACATTGCGGATGAATCTTGAATCTGCTAGAGTTCGTGTTGATGTAGGCCCGACTAAAGGAAGGAAATAATAATTAATGTATGTAGATTAACATTATCTGTATTTCATTAATCTTCATTTCATAGGCTAACGTTTGGTGATGTTTGACATTCTGCAATCACAACCATTACCGTATTAATTTTAAACCACGCATTTGATGGCACGATTTACTTGGCGCCAATATGTTTTCGTTTGCTCCAGGTAACTTTAGTCGTTATTTTTAGGGAGTTTCGTTTATTTACTTATAAGTAAGGGTCGAGACGATTTTGGAGGACTTTATTTTGACACTGAAGACAAAAGGAGGTGTTCGTTAATTTTGTGAAATTTCAAGTCGTCGATTTCACCTTAGCTTGTAGTGTGACATGCCGCAGATGTATGTACATTACGTGTCAAGGAGGTCCTTCTTAACTACCTACCTTATTACAGGAAATAAACGCACGTGTTAATAAAGGTATTGGAAATTAACGCGACTTAAATTAACGCGAAGTGAGCGAAAAAATACTTTTCAATAAAGGAAATTAACGCGAAAGAGGTGCTAAAATTTTAAGATGAAGGAAATTAACCAGACCACTCAAAGAAACGAACTTGTAAAGTCAAAAGGAACAAATGTATATCAACACAATGTTAACAAGTTAGCAAAATCAAAACCCCAAACAAATCTTGCTACTTCTAGCGTTCTTTTCAGCGCCAACGATAAAACAATGCTAAAAAATCCAAATTAACGCTCCACTTAATTAATGGCACGGACATAAACGCTCCACTAAATTAAGGGCGCGGAAATTAACGCTCGCAAAAATTAACGCGAATGTGGAAAAATTCGCGTTAATTTCATGAAGCGTTAATTTCCTAAAATAAGGTATTTGTTGTTAAGGAAAGTTTCTAATCTTCATTTTTTGGAAACTAGACCTCAAAATGCAAGAGCCGGCCCTTCAAAAGTTTTAAGTCACGGCCAAATTTGATAGGTCACGTAATCAGAACAAGAAAAAAAAATTAAAATCAGTGCCAGTAGATAACCGACGTCCACACGTTTTATGTGGCGTATCGTTTTTATGGCATTCGCATTATTTGTCGTATTATTTGTTAAACAAGTAATGGAATTCAACACAGTTGATCTTATCGACTAGGCTTTAAGTGTTCCCTTTGTTAAAAATCTAGCCAATCAAATAAAGTTTTCACAGAGCCACCTTTCCCTTGTGCACCAGTCTCCGCCGGCTAAGAGAGACAGGCAGCTCTGGGTACGAGAATGTAGCTTTTCTTTTGTCGTGGAAATCGTAATTGCATGCGTCAGATTATAATGGAGGCTATGTTCTCTCTGACTGGTAAAAATAGGATTTTTTCCTTTTTTACTTCGAGGTAAAGGGTATTTTAAATTCTAAAGGGTGGTTTGGGACTGGCACTTGTAACGAACGTGCAGTGGTATTTCCTTCACAAAATAACTTAATAATTAACCTTTTCAATTTTGACTGTGACGGTTACAACTCAACAACCTCGAGCTTATTACAACCATAGTTAGTAGAGGGGACTGGTTATGAAACCCGGCGAACTTCAAAGAAATAACTCTTTGTTATCGTTTTTGCGTCGTCACGTGACATTGAAGGTGCACTAGCAAAATTTCAAGATCGAGCGTCCCGAGTGACTTCTATTCGAAGCGTGGTTGAATCCACTGTGAAAGGTGGCTTGTTCTGGTTGAAAATGATTCAAAAACCGTAAGTTTTACAAGATAAAAGATCGTAGATTGCTATACCAGGCGATAATTGCGCTGTCTTCGGCTGTGGATCGCGCAGAAGGAGAAGAGGAATCGACATTTGGAAGCTATTCGCACCAACACTTAGAGGCACACATAGGAAATGGAACAGAAAAGGCTGGCTGAACAACATAGCCGAGTTGAGAATGATAGGGTACTGTTTATCTGTATAAACTATTTTAAAGCCGAAGACACAGAAATATGTATAAGCTTTGTTTGACCATAGCGTAGTAGAGGGGAAGGTGTTTATATCCACCATCGCATACAAATTTTAAATTCACTGTAAAGAAAAAGTTTCTTTCTTGAATATCTTTCTCTTTTTACAATTTTATTTTATTGCTGTCCAACGCATTTTTTCATGGTTGTTTTTTAATAGTCGTTCCTTGTATAATTTTGTTTTGAAGTTCATTATGTGCAAGTGACCAAAAAGAAAAGTATTGATTAATAAGAATAAAAGTGTTTCTGTTACGAGTCAGAGGCTGATGGTTGACTTTATTTTTTTGTCATGGCCCTTATTCAGGCGGATAGATTAAACCAATAAAAGCCTCCAGACAAAAAAAAATGTTTAATAAACTATTAGGGGAAAGGAGGCTGTTTTCCAAGTTTCTTATCTATATTAAAATTTTTTACAAACACTCAAGCGAGCTCCAAGAAACCATGAAATTTCTCTTTGCTCACTCCATGGTTGACCGATTGCAATATTCGACAATATGTTCACACATATGCATAGGTAATGTAACAGTAAACATTCATGTCACAGTAACAGTTGTTCTTTTTTATGTAAGGATTTCTTTTTCATTTTCATACAACAGTAAACTCTTCGAGTCACAAGATTGCTGATCATAATAAAAATTTTTCCTTGTAATATCCATATTACCTGTACTCCATCACACAGGCCATGATAATTTATCACTGGGAATGTATCTTAAAAGTTGAAATAAATCTTCCTCTTAGAACTGTCAGAAATGTGAACTTATTTTGTTGATCATGGGTTTTTCTTTCCCTGGTCTACACGAGGCTCATTTGCAAAAAGGTCTTACTTGCGGTCACTACAGGTACAGCTAGCTCTCTTGGTCAGCCATGAAGTATTCTGAGATTCGCACATTGTAGAGCCTGTTTTATTTCTACTTCAGGAATAAAGATTATTTAGAAGTTATCAAATTGAAACTTAGCTATGAGTCTGATGATGAAAATAAAAATTTGAATGTTTTATTCTCAAATAATATCAAAGTGATTACTTTTGTGTTCCATCATCCCAGATGATCATCGTTCCAGAGTAGATGTCGTATCCACTTATGTTCATCTAAGACACCCTAACTGCTGTTTTGCAAGGGTGACCTCTTTGGCGGAATGACGGAATGTCACTAGTTTGCTTGCGGTTAGGTTCAGCCTGGTTTGCGTGCCGTCAGGTTCACCCCGGTGTACTTGCGGTTAGCTTTTACTCCGTTTTGCTTGCGGTTAACTTTTGTTGGTTAGGGCAATAAACTTTTGCCGTTCTATCATTCCGCCAAATAGAGTCACCCACTGTGCAACATATCAAGTGGAAAGCAAATTTGGGAGGGGGGGGGGGGGGGGAGATGGGTAGGTGCTCTTTTTGGAATAAAGTAAAAAGAACTGAGGTAAGGATAGCTGGCTATTGTCTCTATTTGTGCAAAATTACAATTTTTCCAAAGTCTCATAGTTTTATAACACCAACACTGAATAAGTAAGATTTTGATTGTATGCAGAGTAAATAATTAAGGTATATGACTTGAGATTTATAAGGGTTTGCTTAGTTCTCTAGTATTAACATAAAGTTGTACTCAGTGGCACTGTCAAGGTGCCACTGTGCCAAGACATAAGCTGAGCAATTTGGGGGTAAATAAGGTCTTCAGTTCCTGTCCGTGTCGATATTTATCTTGATCTTTTGGCACTGAACAATATTCTTGGCAAAAGTGGATTGAGTGATTCAAGTTCGGCATGCGATATTATCTGATAATCAAATTGTAGTTATTAAGGAAGTCACTATCAGGGTTATCCCAGCAATATCTAACCTTTGCAATTCCCTAAAATATTCTGCCTTTATTGCACCCTTTTTCAAGGATTTGATACAATTATCTGCTACCTCACTTGCAAGCACTTCAGGTCTTTTTTACATTGCATTTGACACTACCAACCATTTTCTGCAAGAAGGCTTGGGGTAACTGTTTTAGCTGTTGGAATCCTTCCCTTCCTATTCTAAAGTTTTGCATCCCTCTGTCTCAAAACATTCCACTTAAAATTCATATATGAATATACATTTTCAGCTTACTTTTACTTTTTCCTTTTGTTTACTTGTTTTATATTTATATTTTTAGTCGTGGGCTACCTGCACTACAGTAGCTCTCAGCTAAGTGTTAACATTTACATTATTTCTTCCCCCAGTAATTGCACACTTTCTCTTAATGCTGATCCTACAACAACAACACCCAAAAAATGTATTATATATGGTAACTGAAGAATATTCGAAGAGTTAAAACATAAAGTGCGGTAGCCAAATTGTATGGTGAGCTTTTTTGACTCACTGGAACTATTATTAGGAAGCACAAATTATCTACCAGGGATATTCTAGACTACTAAAAGGTCTGGCACCCAAAACAATATTAACGGATCACCATATCCCAGATCTTTGTCAAAAGTTTAATATGGGTATTTCGTGATTCCGAGAGGAAATAACTATCGACAGATAGGCAATATATAAGCTTAGTTTGTAGGTGAGCGTTTGTTGGATTCCATTCACACGAATCGAGCAGCCAATGTTCAGAAAATTTAAGCTCATTAGTTTGAAATTATGACTTAAAATTGCAACCTGTTATGCTTACATTACTAACTGCGAGCGAAAATGCCTCTCTTATACTCCATCGCCTTCCAAAATGTCAAAAATTGCCGTCTTCCCAAACAAACCGATCGTGTGCACCGTCCGCCATCTTGAATGAACTTGTGCACGGTCAAAGTCACGTGATGGGTCTCTTCAACATCGGAGACGGCGCTATTGCTTAGATTTTTGTAGTTCGCCGGCTTTCATAACCAGTCCCCTCTACTAACTATGTTACAACGTTGAAAATGTCTAATAACTCGCTGCACTCCAATTCATGTTTATTTATGAAAAGATTGACTGACGGGCAACGTATTTAGTTTAGTGACAAGGAATCGATAAAGTTCTGAAAAATACTTTAATCAACAACAACAAAGTATAAATGCCAAAGATGCTATTTAAATGTTTAATCTTGACAGTTTTTGCAAGTTGGACGTCATTACATTATCGTGCAAGATTATAGTATTAATCCAGGTATAAGGGTTAAGAAAATCCACCTTTGGGAGCAACTTTTCTGGCTCTGATCACCATTAAAACCTTTTCTGGAAACGGATGCGGGCTTTACGAACTACCCTTCCGAGTACCTTCTTGAGTCGGCGACGACGAAAGACTTTTCGGAACCAGCCTGGTCTAGGTCGGGGGTCCTCTTGCAGGTCACTATAACAGGATAAAAGGGACAGGATTAAACCCCAAACAGTTACTTTAAGGTGTATTTTCCGTATGTTATCGTAACTTATAATTATAAGCACAGAGAAAAAAAAAATGTTTCCTTGTGATCCCATGGTGTCAGCAGACCACGACATGTGGAAAAAGTTTAAACGTAGGACGATGTTCGGGTAGTTCTACTCTCTGTTTTTACAAAAATGTTATATATTCTCTAAACTGAAAATATTTAAAAAATGGAAACAGGTTTTTTTTATAGTGTTACTACAGTGTTACTACACTTTTGGTTTCTGAACTCCAGTAAAAACATTCCTAAGTGTGTTCCTATGGCGGGTCAAAACCGTTTTGCTTACCTCTGATATTCTCGCAATTCTTCATCGTTTTGGTTGTCGTTATCATCGTCATCATCTTCAAAAGCATCGGCGGGTTTGACCTCGACATCAAGATCATCACCGTCATCATTATTATCATTCATGCCATCCCTGTATTCTTCTATGGTGCGATCGTTTTCATCCAGTTCATCTGGAGAGGCCAGCTCCTGTTCATCTCTTTGCATTCCATTGTATTCTTCACCATTCGCGTACTGGATTCGTTCTCTAGAGTTGACAGCCTGCAAAGCACAGCCAAGAAATGAGCCCACAAGAGCAAACACCACAATGCCTCTCATCTTCGGGAAAGTTCGCCCCTGTTCAAAAGTGTGAGTAGCCTGCTGTGAGTGACAACTTGTGCTGCTCAGAAGCTTCTTTTATAAAGACTAAACCGGAAGAAGTGAATTTTTAGATTTAGCTGTCGGTGTTCAATTTGAAATACAATATAGAATATACTTCAGAAGATTCTCAGAAGAGATTTAATTCTGCACTGCCGAGCTCCTAAAATTGGTTCATTTTGTTATTGTGGTTTTTTGAAAGGCTTTGATAACGTGCTTCGGTTAGACATTCCATCACGTCATAAAATACGTTAGGGCGCAAACACACCGATGTTCATGCACATGAAATTTGCTAAACGTAAGGTATTTTTCTTAATGAAAATAGCAATGCTTTACTTTTCTTTTAACAACTTGCTAAGGCACTGGCCGCTGATAGTTAATCCCCACCTGAGCCTTTAAAACAATCTGAGCAAAAAATAATTGTATAATGAGAATAAGGTAGAGTTTCAATATTTCCTAGGATGCCACATGGTGGCAACACAGGTAGTCATAGTGTATAGCGGCGTTGTCTTTCCGGTGCAACTTGGAGAAAACACGCAAAGCGAGATTTGGTTTCTGCATTTGAAAAAGGAAACAACAAAACATATTGTGCCATCATTCAAGGGTGTTGATAAAATACCGATAAATCACAAACGTACTTTTACTGGCTATTTGTACTACAAAAATTTAGTCATTCTCTATTTATTCATTCTTTATTGCACAGTTTTATAAAATCATTGCTTAAAGGCATGATCATTTCCTTATCAAAAAGAAAGTGTTTTCTTGAGAGATATTTTGAAAGATGTCAGCTGTTGTAATATTTATCATTAACAACAAAAAATGCAACTGTTGTATAATACCACCGTCATCCTGAATTTGCTCTCGAGTACTGGAAACTAAAACACCTATCAACATTTCTCTTATTAGCTTTACAAATAAACAAGCGATTTGGGCGCACGCTGCCTCTAGAGCGAATACAACTTTCACGCTGATTGGCCGACCCTGATATGCGAATTGCTGATATTTCTGTCGGTTATAATATGCCACACGGGACAAATGCCCTTTAAACGCGGTTGAATATCAAGAGTTCAAAGAAAGTTTCAATACAGCTGATTAGTTGACTAGGTAACGTAACGTTTCCTTGATATGTTAATTAAATAGCAAATATTATTTGTCATTTTACTTACACTTAATATCGTACGTATCAGTGAGAACTAGCTGTGTGTCCTAAGCTGTAGAGTAACAAACTATTGCTTATATATATGCTCGGTGTTTTATAATGGAAATTCCTACAGATTTGTGAAAAGGCAACTCCTTAAATTTGGAAACGGTTAATTGACATTTGACTTACATTATTGAGCATTCGTCAGTATTCTAATCGGCCTGTCCAAACGAAGTTTTAAGTTAGGATAAAATCGCTTCGACTTTGACTACGTTGGCCCTGCGTTTTCGTGCACTTGTGTTGACGTCGATGGAGCTGCTTTTTGCTCATTCAAGTCAACGCAAAATGGGTGTTTACTTATCATTGGTCACGTGCAGGACTTATCAGGGACGCAGAGCTTGAAAATTGTACTATAACAATGATATCCCATACAAACATTTCAAAACGTTTGGCTACAAGGCGCATAAACAGTGTTTTTCCCCACAATACTGGCTTAGAGCTATTCCCACAAGACCTTTACGCTTAGAGCGATAAAACTTCAAGTTATAGGAACTAAAACTTGACATTTCTAAATGCATAAGTTCGCAAAATAGAAAAGGGAAGATGTTTCAATATGGCTTTTGGACGGTGTATATGTTGCAGTTTAAATTGGTTTTTCCGTTAGATCTGTTTCCAACCTGAAGATACACTTTCACAATGACATGAAATAATTTGAATTTAATAAAAGGAAGTCAAATAAATTGGACTTAGCCTTTTGTAGGTTGGAAGAACAAGATTCCTAAATGCGACAAACCTTTGTTGATGGAAGATGGCTACAAGGGTTATACCTTGTGCTCATCATAACAATAACTTTTATTTTGTCTTATAGATTATTGTTTTCGTGGAAAATTAGTAGATTAAATGTTATTGCAAATTGTTCTGCAAATTTCTTATTACGTCGTCTCAAATACCTCATGAGGTAGTTTTCTTGAAGCGACAAAGGAATTTTCTACGAACATACAATTGTTTTATTTTGCGGCGAGCGACAACAATTCTACAAATTTTCGAGTATACACTTGACGTACTTTAGGTACTTGAGAATAAAAGCATTTTAAAACGGCATGGTGTAATATTAGTGCCAAATTCCGTCCGGTCAATACCAACGCGTTAAAACATCCGTTTTAACTCTGAAACTAAAGTGCAAGTGAGATATAATGGGATGGAAACGGGCATGCACAAATACTATTATCTAAAAATAAGATACACTGGTATGCAATATCGAGGGCCGGTTAAGAGCTTTCAATTATTTGTTGGAAGAAAGCTGCTGTGCCATAACTTGGTTATTAATTAACCTAGCCACCACGGAGGTATTTTGATTAATAATATAATACTCTCCATTTTGGACGGTTCATCTTGCAATTTTAAATCTCGATGGAGATTGCATTGAAATTTTGGCCAATGTGTAAGAATTTTTCATAATTGATGTATATGTTTGCCTAGTAACAGCATGACCGATCGTTTGCTCCAGAAATGGAAGTACTGTATTCACTGTTGAACAAAAAGATTTAAGGTGATGGAATTTTAGGAATACGCACCCGCATGCAGCCCTTAAATTTAAGATACATTAAACTAACTAAATGCTGTATTATAAAACTAACTAAATGCTTTATTATATACAAGCGTTTACAGGGGCATGTACCAACCTATCTTAAAAGTTTACTTAAGCTTACTAGCGACACTCATTTACGGCAGACTAGATATGCCAACTTCAATATTGCTCGCCCTGTTATCAAACGTAAAACCGAAGGAGGAAGAACATTTACTGTGACTGCCTATCAAGCCTGGAACAGCTTACCGCTATCGATGCGGAAAATAACGTCGCTTAATTCTTTTAGGAACTCTCTTTGGAAGAAAATTTTTAAAGAACAGCAGCTTTTAAATCATTTTATTATGTAATTTAGTTATCCTTTTAATACTTTTTAATTGATTTTATCTCGTATCTCTTGTATTTTTATTCGTTATATTATCTCATAGTTTAGCCATAGTTTTAACATCCGTATTGTACATAATTTTTAGAGGGCCACTGGTTTGTTAGTATTTTTATACTATTTTAGTGCTACCCTCATTAAATAAAGTCTTTACTTACTTACTTACTTACTATTAGTTTATCCTACGAATTCACGCGGAATAATGCCTGCCTATTAGTCATATTTCTATCAGGCGATATTCTGCGCGAATTAATTTGTGGGATATATAATTGTTAAATATCTGTGATATTGGCCTGTCAGATAGGATCTCCTGAAAACCACCTACTGGTTGGCGGAGCCTCCAACTAAAATATTGTTATTACTATCACAACAAGGACTCCCCGATCGTTGTAGGAGCTCGTGACAATTTTATTTGAATTACACAATGCATAATATCAGCGCACATAAAGAAACCCCTTTAATTTTCAGCTTTCTTGAACCTCCACTCGCACGTTTGCCTTTATTCCTAGCTCGATCTGTGATAATTCCGCCGATACTTTTGCGGTCCAATTCTTCTTAATGGATTGTGAATTTGAAAATCATTCATTGTTATTACTATTATTATTAAAAAGAAACGCACTAATATCATTTAAGAGCTGAATGGTCCATTGTTTTCAGAAAGAACACAAGATTACCGGTAAAAGCAACACGCAAGTTTAACCACAATACCAAGATTATGTCTCCTCTGCTTACAAAAGCTCATTTCTTCACATTTACACATCAATTTTTTTTGCATCATTTCAATCTATATCACTGGGATTACTCAACCATTATCAAAATTGCTCAATCGAATTGCAGAGCCATGCACAGGGAAAAATATTTTTTTTTGCTCTTGGCCAACACACATATATATATACACATATATATACTCTTTATTACATTTAATCTTGCCATAATTTGATGAAATTTGCGTACTTCTTAACCTATGCTAACTACTTAAATACAAGATAAAAAAATACATATGTTAAAAACATTTTTCAATGCTTAAAGCAACGTTTCAACTCTTAAGAGGATAAGCTGTTATTTAAATTACTGCAAATTAACCAAAAATGTAAAATTATAATGCCAACATTATTATTTTTTTCTCTTGTTTTGTTATTAAAATTAGCTACAGGGTATATACTACAGTCTTCATTTCATCGTTTTTGGAAAGAAACTCATAATTAAAAGCTCTGCTACATTATATTAAACTATAGAATTTACGAATTATATCTAGAATTTCAAACCATAAGTAGTTTAGTTCAATTTGGGTAATTTCATTAAGACAGAATGACATTCTGACGTTAACGAAATCACGGAATAACGTGGAGATACATGTAATGTTGTGGCTGCAGGGTGTAAACACAGAAATTCAGTCAGAACATTACCTGCTTGCATACCAGCTATTTTTAAACATATTTTAACAATGCGACAAAACGATTACAAGAGACAGCAGCAAAAGCTGCTGCTAGGCTACCAACAAGGACACAAACGACAACCAAAATCAGGATTACGGAAATGTAGAACGTGATAACTGTAAGAAACCGACAGATAGCTGACAGAAGTTGTTGTGAAACATCCTTCCGTGACTTCGTAAAAAGTTCTAAGTAAACTGCAAGAAAGTTAAATAACCAGAATAGAGAATCCCGCAGAGGTACTGACGTGTGCTTGTCAGGACCCTGCACATTTGGCAATAACTCTTCGATAATTTCCAGGTTCACATCTAAATCCATGATTTCCCTAGCCATTTTTTGCCTCTTCTTCTCTAACAGTTCTCGGTAATGAGACACCACGTTTACTTCGGCTGTTTGAACACTAGGGCGATCCCAGAATCCGATTGACTGAATTTCCTTCAAGGCCCTTTTAATGTTAGGATCTTCTCTAAACAGAGATTCGTGCAGAACCTTCGTTACTGCATCAACTGCACGAAGTTTTTCATCGTGACCGAGCCTCTGATTGGGTGACTCTCCCCAAAACTTCTTCCATACATAAACGACGTCACCGAGAACTCTTTCTGAGACGTTGAAGTAGGAACACCGCCGAAGAAGCTGTAAATATCGTAAGCCACCTATCGATTTCTCGCCGTAGTAGACCTTAGCGATTTCCAATGGTCCAAATATGGCATCATGCCACTTAGAACTGTTCGAGACCCACCAAGCAATCTTTGTTGGCTCACGGTGGTAACTCATGATGGCTTGGGCCCACTTACAGCTATGTGTATTATGCTTTCGAGGAGCATAGGTGCAATGGCACTTTGTTCCAGACCCTACCATGGTTGTTAACAGATCGTACAGCGCTTTGATCTCCTTTACTGCATAGGACCGTATTACAACTGAGAGTAATAACAGGGCTTGCCCCACTTCAATCCAGTTTCGGTATTCATCGTTTGCCAGCCTGGATTCCAAATGCATCTTTAATTGCGTTACTGTTAAAAAGAAATAGAAGAAAAGCTTGTTTAATTACATATCGGATTTTGGAAAAAAAAAAACTACACCTTTATGACATCACTTTTGACAATTTACCCAGTGCTGTATTGCTGCATCAAAACTCAACGGATCACGAAGCCGCTTCCTTATCTTTTCTTGAAGGTAAAATCTTAGAGGGAGGCTGGGCTAGGGCTAACACCCAGAAGGAAACCCTGGGTTATTTTACAGCACTTTTAAATTCTCTACTTTCCAGCCACTATCAGATAATTCAAGCCTTGTTTTCATTAGTCGGAAAGTTATCAAGAGAGTGCAATTTAGCTGTTTTCCAATGGTGCCAGATATATCCTAAACTGAATACAACAATTGCCTCCATGTTCAAAGACGCCACTTTGATTTGTGACTGTCTTCAAGGACTATAGCCTGGCACGTTCTTAACGTATCACGTGCAAGGACGCCCCAGACTGTTACGTTTTCAAAAGCCAGATCGTCGACCAGAAATCTGGCCCCCAGGACAATCTGTGTACAATTTCGTTAACTGGGAATTTCTGGGACGGTTGGAAACAATGAGATGAAAATCGGGATTTAAAAAAAGTACTTGGAAAGGAAATCTGGGATCACATCGGACAAAGAAAAAAGTCTTTGACCTCGGTGGGATTCGAACCCACCACCTCCGGCATAGATTACTGTTACTCTGGCCTATTGCGGAGCATCAAACAGACCAGAAAAAAGGCTTATTACTTCGCTTCACTTTTGAGTTTCTTTGCCGATGACTGGGTTTTACTCGCAGTTTATTTTTCACTTTTTCATTTTTATTTTAAAATACAAACCCTAGCTCTTTTAGCGTGCTTCTGAACGTTGGCATTCGCCGATTTGCTCCGAGAAAGAAATAACTTCTACAGCCCGCGCTTTATGTAACAAATTTTCCCTTCCGTAAACCCGGAAAAAATGTCGTTGTTCTGAGCGACATTTCCCCTACCCTACCACGAGAAGGGTGATATTTTCAACATCTGGTCGTCAACGAATATTTTGGAAATTGGCTAAGCGTCGGTTCTTTGTTCAAGAAACAATAGAGCCTTTTAAGCTGCAAAAAATAAAAAATGCCCACAAACGGCGTGCCATTGTCCAAAAATTAAGCACAAAGTCTGATATGAACTGACTGAGCTACAAGGGCAGATGGGAACAGTTCTTTATTTTATGCCCGGAAACAGTGATTCTTGTGAGTCAGCATCAGGAATCACGACCTCTGGCCGGCGAAGCGGGGATTGCACCGTCATTTTCAATTGGGAGCCAATCGAATTTATGAGGAAGTTTGTAGATCGCGGAATTTCAAACCGGCCAGCGGCCATAAATCGTGGTGTTGACTGAACGGATGGTGGCCTGTAGGGATGGGGATAGGACTCCATCATCAGAAGATAAAACGTTCGTTTGTCAACACTCTGTACTTGTCGAAGTTGTTTTCATTTTAAGATAGCTTTGGTATCTGAATCGGACGGCTATCTGTGAATTTTATTATTAAACGACTGACATGCAAGTGATTATTTTTTTAACGATCCATTCAGAGCAGCGGATTTAATTTTACGTACATAACAGGGTGAATGTTTGTCCTTAAGCGTTTGGTAAAATTTTGTATTTTTTAAATCGATTCGCGATTCGATCTGATGTTCCGTGGTCCGTGGTCCAATCCGTGGTCCGTGGCCCAAAAGTGGCGCATGGCAAATCGACTCGATAACTTATCGTACTGACAAGTCTGTTGACTATTAGTAATGCCACTTTTATTTTTTATTATTTATATTTATTTATTTATTTATTTCTTATATAAGTATTTCAGAGATGAGTTTTAACCTACAAAAGCGTCTTTTACTAAATTCTATCTTTGGGGCATGTTATGAATATTCACTCATCACACGTACTATCCCTAAACACAACCTACGCGTTACTCGCGTTACGAGCTGTGTCTATTTGACATTCACGTTCAGGCAAATACTGCCTTTTTTTAATCACAGCCATGGTTTATCAAATGAAAAATATGTTAATTTCGATATGAGCTAAAATGGAAGACAGTGAACCGTGACATTATAGTGTCCGATGAATCATCATTCAACCGGCACATCGTTGTGGCCTGCAACAGCTGTTTCCCTCTTATAGCTTCTTTTAACCAAACTAATTAAAGTTGTAGGCGATTTCATCTGTTCTTTAGCATCTCTGCCGGCATTTTCAAGTTGGTATTTGTACTGGGTCTTAGGAAAGACCAGTTTACGTTAAACAGCGCAGTCGAAAGCATTACAGACGATCAGTATATAATCAGCCACGACATATGTTTGGATGCGACGGATTTAAACCTATTCCGAGTCACTGTCGAATACTAATCAGACTAACTAGCTGGACCTTTGTTTTTCAAAGACATGAGCGAAATATCGATAATGGCTTTACCCGACATCAAGTAAAAATTGGTCTTTGAACCATTCGAGTAGCAGTGAGTCCAAATACACTGCAACGTGTTTTTTTATTGCATCGAGGCTCTGATCATTACATTGCGCGTAAATTCAAATGTTCTTTTGTTAACAAATTTAACAATGGGACAGGAACAATCAAAACAACACATTTTAAGATGAATAACATACCTGCAGTTGATTGTCAGTGTATCCTCACCGTTCTTGGCGATGGTGCTGTCGGTTTCGAGACAACATAAACAGCATTGAGAATATTCAACTCTATACCTGCATTTCAATAGCTATTCTATGCAAATCTCGTTATGATCCCGCGGTGCACTGGGACAGTTAGCAGTTTCGTTATAATTTTGAACCTGTGTAACTTTTCCTAGGATTAATTATATTATTTTGAATTTATTGTTGTTCTATCACAGGCAGACAAGGCTCTGTGTTTGAGACCGTGTGACGTAAGCGTCACGGTACGCGCTATTTGATCTCATACATTCACTGTAATTTGTAACGACTGACCTCGGCTTGATCCAACTGATCGCGAGAAACGCTCCATAAAATACTGGATTTTGCATCTTTCAATCCCAAATTGTGATCCACTGTAAGCCAGTTCACTTATCTTTTTTTCTTTTGGGAGTTATTTTGCGATTTTATGGGTTTTTTTGGACGTTAATTCCTCGCTAGCCGTCACCGACCCCAAAAATCGCAAAATACCTCCCAAAAGAAAAAAAAAGATAAGTGAACTTTATTTATCTGGCTTACAGTAGATCACAATTTGGGATTGAAAGATGCAAAATCCAGTATTTTATGGAGCGTTTCTCGCGATCAGTCGGTTGGATCAAGCCGAGGTCAGTCGTTACAAATTACAGTGAATGTATGAGATCAAATAGCGCCTACCGTGACGCTTACGTCACACGGTCTCAAACACAGAGCCTTGTCTGCCTGTGGTTCTATAAAACTCGGCTTGTAACTAAAAAGCTAACACACCTCATCAATGTTATTACACTTCTTAACCGACATTAAGATCCACTTCTTCTCAGCACCATCTGGCGACTGCTTAAGCCATGGAGAGACAAAGCATTTGTTGTGTGAGCGCCGTGACTATGGAATACGATCCCACTTCTTCCACTGGCATTTTAATTGCTGTGGAACACCACAGCAAGCGCTAACTCACCCAAAACGCTTCAAAACGGCCTGAGAGGCGGGCAAGCAACAAAAAATACAACAAGGCAACAAGGTTAGTCGATTTTATTCGCAGAACGTTAATCTTTTTCCTTTTGAAACAAAATCGTTTAGTTCCCATAAATCGCACCATTGTAACACAACACCGCCCGTCGTTCGCATCGTGTATGCCTAAGGGCCTGTTTACATGGAGGTGGGGGACCCCGGGCAGGTGAGGTAACCCGCCTAGGTGGGGTAACCCGCCTCTCCATATAAACTCTCATTTTTTCTCGATCGCGTTTACATGATAGGTGGGGTAACCCGCCTAGGCGGGTTGCCCGGTCTGCTGGGTAGGGTAACCCTCCCAGCCGGGGTCGCTTTTTGCCATGTAAACGTTTCAAGGTGGGGTAACCCGCCTACCCGGGGTCGGTTCATGTTACCAAAACGCGCCAAATCCGAACCAACAACCAAATTGGAACCGCAACAACATGTTTCAGTCTCGAGGATATCAGCGTGGGGAGCTTTTTCGCCGGGTTCATCTGCTTAGTGTCGAAGGCCGCAATCAAGATGGCAATCAGGAAGAATCTGAAGGTATTCAAATTTCAAGTGATGCTTTAAGTGAAGGCCAGATCGAAGCACGCGCTTCTTCTCTACTTAGAGATCAGTCGATAACACAAAGCAACGAAAAACATTGTCTCTGCCAACGAAAATCATGCTGTGAAAAAAAAAAAAACCAAGAAATCTACGCCACGCTATTTTCTCAAGGAAGTTAACCCCGGGACCCCGGGGTGATAAGATTGCATGTAAACGCGAGCTATTTTTCGACCACGGCTGGGCGGGTTACCTCACCTACCCGGGGTCCCCCACCTCCATGTAAACAGGCCCTAAATCGCATCTTTGTAACACAACACCGCTCAAGGGCAAGAGTCACGTTCGAGTACCTTTTATAAATATTTCATATAGTGAACTTGGGCTGCCTGTGCTATGGCGAGCCTATCAACAGTCGTGAAACTGCTAAGCAGTTTTTAGGAGTGGAGGATGAGAGTCTGGCACAAAGCTGAGCTGAAAAAGCAAAGTGTGTTGTAATAGTTCCTGAAGGAATTGATGTAAAGATAAATATTCCAGAAAGTCTTTTTAAGTTTGTTTTGACAGATAACGAACGGCAGACTACAATTTTACGTAATTACGAGAAGTTTATAGTGTCCGCATTATCGAGAGTCAAAACAATAAAACTGTTATTTTGGTACCACGAAAGTGTCGGTAATTCCGTATTAGCGAGACTCATTTCCAATCAAACCTCTGTAGCTTTCGACGGAGTGTCCGCAATGCGAGAGTTGTCTGTACTCACTGAATTGAATTAAAAGACCTCACCATTGAATAGACTTTTATTTGCCAATGCAAATCACTAGTGGCGGTAAAATTTCCGTCATCCTGAAATTATGCAAAAAAAAAAGAGAAACACGTCTGTAGACCTAATTACTTCGAGTTTTGTCCCGAATGCAGTAAAAATACAAGATCAAATACCCACGTACGCATTAATAATAGTCTTGGAATAGTACGACGAGTGATAAAATGACTTTGGCGTACTTCATTTTCTCGTACTGAGTTGGGAAACAAGTGATATCATTTGCACTGGGTACGTAGAAGGTAGGCCCATATACTGCTGAATCTGGATCTTTAGTGTAAATGTTTTTCTGTCGGCCCTTTTTTACTATCCGTATTCTGATATTTCATTTTATCTTCGCCTTATTTACTAGGTGGTACAAGGTAGCAATAAAATGAGATTTCTGCGTAAATATAACACAAAGGTTTGAATTGAAAAGCAGTGCTTTCAATTATTCTTACAAAAATATACCGTTCTTGGGACCTACAGTGAATCGCATTGATTGTGGTACTTTAATTTATTAGATATTATTATTAAAAGAAAACCGAATATAGATCGGTATGGTACTTTTTTGCCAAAATGAACAACCCAAAACACAGAAGCATGAAGTTTATGCTATTTTTCACCTGTTCAAATAGCGCTAAAGGCACACTCGAAATATAGAATTACATTTATTTTTAGGTATCACCTCTTGTCTTACATGCCGTATCAACTTTCTCTAGTTTCTCATGTAAAATCGTAGAGCTTTTGCTCGGTAGAGCTTGCTATAAAATATTTTTTTAAACGTCGAAAATAAAGGTAGAAGGATATGTTGTTAGAATTGTAAAATATATTATCTTCTCTTAATTGAAACGCAAAGCAAAACAAGCACAGGCCACCAAGCTGTCACATTGTGTAAACTTGCCTAAATGTGACACTTCAAATACAACCATGGTTGTCGCTTTGACATTCTAAAGCTAGTCCCTTAATGTTTTGTCCATAGAACCAGTATAAACATCACAGCAAATTCGAGTTTAGGGTGAGTAGTATATGGTTCATATCACTTGATGATGTGTTTCCCTTCAGTTAGCTAGGTTTGATACATTTAACTAGAATAAGGTTTGATCGATATTTTGTTTCGCATTATGGATAGATGATTTCTTTTGTTTCACCTAATTTACTTTAAATTCTACACCTAAAACTACAAAATGGTATGTAAAATATGGAAAATAATGTAACATATTGTGCTTTGCAATATATTTTGGGGTATATTGTAGATATTCTTCAGTGCCGTAACAATGCAATCAAGCATTGCCCAAGAAGCTAAACCAACAAAACACAAACAAGTCATGTTTTTGAAGTAAATTCGAAAACCTTTTCCCTACACTTCACCTGAATTCGTATCAAGGCAGCCCTCGACTGTTTGCTGTCATAATAGCTGAGAGATTTCGAGTGAAATTCGATGTCCCATATAAAATGACGCAGTAATCAAATCTTATTATAAGGACCATAGGTATTACAGTTTTCAGTTCCCAGATATGTTTTGCATAGAGTCAGTGGACGCTTCTGGCAAGAAATGAAGAGACCTCTCAACAAAACATAAAGCTGATTCATTCAAACCATGATTTTCAGGATCGGAACAGAACTTATTTGACCTCAGTAAACATAATAATATCTCTTTATGATCCATTGTTTCAGCTTTTGTCGCTGAAAATGAAGCCCTTATTTCTGATAATGTATTTATGGCGACATTTTCGTGTACAAGGTCCTAATATTTTACACTTCTGATCGAGTCTTGCATACCAAGGCCCTAAGCTAACACAGTTTACTTATTTATTTACATTAGGAACTTTTATCTCTGACATCAGTGAGATGAACATAACGAACTCAAGCGTTTCTTGGAGTGAAGAACTTCTGCCAAATTTGGCTTACTGGTCTATCAAGGGCATCATATCCATGATCGCTGTTCTTGGAAATGGTGTAGTTATGTTGTTAATCTGTACCAGGAGGCGGTTACATTGCACAGCAAACTGGTATGTTCTGTCACTGGCTTCAGCTGACTTTTGCACTGGCTTAATTATTACACCATTGGAACTCATTTGTCTTTGGAAACCTGCCACGTGTATTTGGCCATTGGCGGTGCGCGCCTCCGTTTACAACTATCCAGTCAACGTGTCAATATGTTGCCTTTGCGCGCTGACATTTGACCGTTATGTCTGTGTGTTATCCCCGTTAAAATACAGCAGACGCATGACGTCAAAACTCGTAGTAGTCCTTATATCATTGTCTTGGATATTGCCAGGAATTTTGACCTTCGTCTGCCTATTCTGGCTTGAAGCTCCAACCAGCATACAAGACACCGCTGATAAAGTTCTCACACTTATTCAGATTTTCCTCGTGACATTTCTGCCTTCCATCTTTTTGGTTTATGCGTACGCTAGGATATTTTTCGCGGCTAGGAAACAACGGCGACGATCAGCCGAACACATTTCTCAGCTGCGATTTAATCACGAGGAAGGAGAAAGCGACGGAGGTAGGTCCCGCAAAGGTCGCGAGCGTTCTTCGACAGTGAAAGTACTTGGTTGTGTTATAACTTTTTTTGTGCTGTGTTGGATCCCGTCTGTGTATCGTGCCATCTGCCGAGCTTTCCTTTTGTGTTCTGTGTCTGCATCTGTCGTGCAAATCTCACGGCTTCTCATTTTACTTAACTCAGGAATAAACTTCGCCGTTTATGCATTCTTAAAAAAGGACATTCGCACAGAACTGTGCAAGACGTGCCAAAGGGTAAGTGGCAGATCTGGGGAAAGTCTCCTGATGGAACGCTCGTCTAGAGCTTCCAGTAATCAGTAATGACAATATACTAGCGGCTACATGACCGTCGGGCTAGAGTTGTTTTTATAATGCAAATGGAAGTGAAGCCCTGACAATCGCACAGAATGGCCGTTGTTCATCTTATAGTAGACCCCGGGGAGTAAACCTCCTCAGCTGATTACTGCGAGATGAATATTTTTATTAGTTGATTCTCTTCACCAAATTGGCCTCTTTTCCGTCTTAATGTGATCCTGCATTCATTTTTTCGACTATTTTGCTTGGTTACCAAGGAAAATGGTAAGAATTGGGATCATTGGGTTAGCACTCTCTGACCCACATTTTTGTATACTCTCAAGGGACTGTTTTAATTTGTCAAGGGAATACGTTTCGCTTGTGGGTGATAAAAACGTCACTGGATAGGAATGCGTCAGCAGTTCTCCAGTGGAAGTGTTATTTTCACGCGTCGCTCTTCATTTAGCCTGTCTAGCCTTTTGCAAACTACAGGTAGGTATTTTTCAAAGATCTGTGCTATTCACCGATTGAATCGCTTAGTTTTACATGCTTAAAAGCTGCTGCGAATCTTCACTGTCAGAGGATATTGGCCAATGCTATTTTCTACTGTTACAAGTCTATTGTTTGTCATCTTCATTGAAAGAAGTATTTTTAGCTCGTCACGCAATCTTTTGTTTTGACCACAATTCACGGACTTGATGTCAATGCAGCTTCTCAAGACTTCAGACAGGAAAATGGTAATGTACAATATTGCTTCGAACTTAAATGGAATTTTTAGAAGGATCGGTAAAGCCACTTTAATAGTGAAAAATTGACTGCAAAAAGTTCACACTTACGCTTTAGCGTGAATAATGAAGGATCTCACGGCTTCAAAAATATGCAGAATTTTGAAGCTTTGATACATTAGTAGCTACATCTTAAAATGAGAATTAATCTAAAACAAAACTTCCTTCAAGTTTCTTTCATTTGCCCAGTTTACGTTTGGAGTTTAGGCTTCTGAAGTGTATTGATTTGAAAAGCGCATGGTGACATCTGATATGCAGCGTGCGGCCGACTTACCATCGCGTTGTGTTCAGTTTACGACCTTTTACATGAAAAGATTTACTACAGTACTTCGGAAAATGCAAACAAGTATTTTTTTTTGTTATTAGTTATAGTGATGGATAGCATAAAAAGACCAGACAGGAAAATGGCAATGTACAATATTGCTTCGAACTTTTAGAAGGATCGGTAAAGCCACTTAGTGAAAAATTGACTGCAAAAAGCCGTCGGGCTAAAATTAAACTTACGCTTTAGCGTGAATAATGCAGGATCTCGCGGCTTCAAAAATATGCAGAATTTTGAAGCTTTGATACATATTTAGTAGCTACATCTTGAAATGAGAATTAATCTAAAACAAAACTTCCTTCAAGTTTCTTTCATTTGCCCAGTTTACGTTTGGAATTTTAGGCTTCTGAAGCGTATTGATTTGAAAAGCACACGGTGACATCTCCTGCGGCCGACTTACCATCGCGTTGTTGTTTATTTAATAATTGTGCTCAGTTTACGACCTTTTACATGCAAGGATTTACAACTGTACTTCGGAAAATGCAAACAAAGACTCAACAAGTATTTTTTTGGTATTAGTTATAGTGATGGAAAGCATGAAAAGTAATGTGAGTGTTAATTATGTGGAAGGAATTCAGTAGTTTTCCGCTATCTCACGGCACCATGATTCGCAAATTATTATCCCCAATTACCGCTTTTCTGTACCAAGATAATACCACTGGTGGTTAAATAAATGTCAGTGACAGTTGTACAGAATGAAAACCTACCTTTCACCAGAGTGTTTTGAACTAGTTTTATACTTTGTAGAAAGAGTTCGTGTTTTTGCGAGTTGTTAAAATGACGCGCGAAGGTGAAGACATTTTTTTCACCGTCTTCAAGTTTGGTTTGGGATCAATTTATCAAGGTTGATAATTAACATTTTAAATCACGAACTGGTCTTTCAGCGTGTCTAGTTGTAATAAACGTTTACTTCAGAAAGGAATTATTTGTCTGAATTTAGTACGCATATGGTATATTTTTTCCACTCGTTTTTGGGGGGCTGGGTGCGCGCTAATTAGCCCCGCCCCCCGGGGGGTACTCCCATATATGGGCTATATAGGTATGTGCCGCGGGATAGGGTATGTTTTTTGAGGTTCTCGGTCCTTAAATAGGGCGGGAAATAGGGTATCACTTTTTTTCCTTTTGGCATTGTGTCCACGGTGTGATCCTTAGATAGGGTACCTTAATTCTATCAGCTAAAATAAACGCCCACGTCAGTAAGTATTAACAAAGCGATTTTGAAAGATTTGAGCTTTGCCGTGCGCGGTTAGCCGTTATTTGAGTCGTCACGTTCTCCTCCCCTTGAATAGGGTGTCAATATTTTCGGGTTTGGGCCTTAGAAAAGGTATTAATTTTCGTTTTCTTTATCCTTAGATAGGGTCAGGGTTTGAGAACGTTCGCGGCACACCCCTATCCGAAGTCAATGGGTTTTAATGCATCGCAAATCGCTTTCAATACTAACATTTCCCCAACGCATACTCCATGGAAAATAGACGAATCTCGAAGAGATCTTTGATTTATTATCGAATAATGATCAGCATGTTAAGATGCAACTTTTTGCAAAGTTAAAACAAATTCTATCTAGCGGTTTCAGAGCCACCTTAAATTTCCGAAAATGGCTAATGGGGGTCAGCTGTGCTCGTTTTTGAGTTATAAGCACATAAAGGCAAAATTAAGGGTGTCTTTAACAAGCTAAACGGCTGCTATGGTAACCAATGACGTAATGAAAATGGCTACCACTTGTTCAGCAATGATTGGACATTTGTTTGATATCATTACTGTAGCAGCAACTGATAACGATTTGTAGTACTGACCCATCAAAGTTTAAGAACTGTAAAAGTGCTGGAATCCACTGTGAGCCTCATCAAGGTGGCTGACAACGGTTTCCAGCACTTTCCAGTTCTCACACTCTGATGGGTCAGTACTACAAACCTTATTAGCAGCTACTACAGTAATGGTATCAAAGAAATGCCAATCATTGGTTAACAAGTTGTGGTTATTTATATGGCATCAGTGGTTACCCATAGCAACAATAGAGCCTGTTAAAAACACCCTAAATTTTAGCCTCTTTCGAGCTGGAATTACTGATAGCCATATTTGCGCAGTATGCGAAAGCGAAAAGCAAACAATTATTCACTTGCTCATCCACTGAACTGAATCCAACGCTTTTGGGAAAAATTCACCAGCTGGTGCTTCCTAAAATTCAAATACGTTTACTTTGACGGAATGCACCGCCTTAGACACATGGCACAAACAACATTCAAAACAGTCAAGCAGGCACTTTATATCACTCTCCTTAAATCCACATCTTCTGCACAAGTTTTGAAAGCTTTCTTGTTCGCATCCAAAATAAACTGGAAATTTCAAAATCAAGTTACACCGCTGCTAACAAGCTACATCAATTTTTGTCTATATGTCCCATATGCTTCTTCACAAATTTCTTTAGCATTCTGTATTACTAATTATAAAAATCTTTCAAATACATCACAAATATAGTAACATAACAACAATTCCATTAGCGTCTCTGACAGCTCTCCTCTGGGATGTAGAAAACGTCAAGCGTAATTGTCATCGCAAGCGTAGAGGTTTCTTTCGTGTAACTTAGTAACGAAGATTTCTGGCTCTCATTATGATAATATACAAGCAACAATTTCTGCAATCTTATTGGCTTAGAACACGTAAATTAATCTCAACCAGGGCAGAAAGTGAAATTAGCAGTGCAAAACGTAAAATTAGCAGTGCAAAATGGTGAAATTGAAAATGATTGACAGTTACAGCAGCCTCATGCAAAATCCATCTGGGACAAACAAAATGGCGAAGCTGAATGCTTTAATTTCCTACGCTAAGAAGATGCGTTTTGGTGGATTCTAGTTCAGTATTTCGACATTATGTCAGAACATCATGTGCTGAAGGTTGATTTCGGCTCAGCCGTGCCCAAATACGGCACGGCCGGAGTTTCTTAATCCTTTCGGTGCCAAAGTCGACTTTTGTCGACATTTGGAGGAGTGGTCATTGAACCACTTGTGACGTCACCAATTTGCACGTCATTATGCAAAGTTAAAAAAGCGATCTCAGAGCCCCCTTAACTTTTCAAAAATTTAAGGTCACGTATGCACACAAAATAATGCGATGAAGTGTGTGTTCGTAGGCGGGAACCTGGTACGTCCGTTCTTTTTATTATTACGTATTCCATCGGTACGTTTTGCCCTTTTTCTTACTCTAAAAGCCATTGGTTCACTAATTTATTTTTTCGTAACTTAGCTTAGGTTTCCTTCACGATTTTGAATATTTTCCACCATTCCATTTCATGCAGTTTTCTATTCCTCTGTGATCGTGAAGAGTCCGTGAACTCTTGCCATGAACTTGTAGTTTTGCTCTATTACAGCCACTTTTGTCGTTTCCTTCACCGGTAATAAACTGCCAATAGTTTACACAGTTGGTGGAAATTTCTGAGAATTTTCAAACGCCGAGGTCAGGAATGTATTTGAATAACAAGTAGAATAAGACATCACGCCTATTATAAACTTTCAATGTACATCAAATAGCTTTTAAAATAGTATGAAACGCGATATTCGATATATGTTTCGCTCTTCAAGCCTCTGATCAAGCTTTCGAAATGGTTTTGCGGGATAGAAGTGATCTTGAGGACGAAGCAAAGTGTGGAAGACGATTTTGACGATCGTGAAAGCCACATAAGGCACGTTTTTCCTTTGTTTAGTGAGACGGAAGTTTTTCTGAATGATCTGTTCAACCATTTGTAGCCATGTCACAGGCCTTTGCTGCTAGAAGAGGAGATACAGCTAAGAAGTCATTGTTTATTTTCTTTTATTTCTTAGAAGAAGTTTAAAAATCGTTGTTTGAACATTTTAGAAAAGTTAAATTGATTAGTTTGGTTCGAAGCTTTCCAAGGAGCTGCTACCCTGTGTTTGTTCCTATGTTAACTAGACGGAAAGTCACATTATTTTCTTTTAAAGAAATTTTCTTGGCGAACGAAAATAATGAAAATAATACTGCGGACGAGACGTGGGATGTGTTATTGACCGTTGTTTAAACTGGACTGATGAAATTATAACATATTTTGCTGGACCAGAACCGGTCTTGCTATCTCGGGGACAGCTTCACTTGATCTCTCCTGTAAAAGAAGCGTCACCAATTGTTTAGAACTGTTTGCAGTGCAGCGGAGAGCAAAAGAATCCGGTCAATGGCGGAACGAAACGAATGGATGTCATTGAGGAAGTCTTGTCGTACAATCGCGAGCCATCTTGCTTTCTCGTTGAGGTGTAAAAAGATTCGAGGCAGTCATTTTGTTCTTAATTTGACATTTCCTCGATTGGTCAAGAAACCTTTAGGTCATCAAGACTGAGAGGCCACTCTGAGACACTGTAGATATTCATGTTCTTGTTGACAGTTACGAAAGTCTCGAATGTTGTTTTATATTTTTTTTTGAAAATTTGGAGCATCTTAAAATGAATTCAACACACACTTTTTTTCAGTCCGAGAAATATTTTTTCGCGTCCACCCAAAAACCCCAATACTGGAAATTCGTCATCATTTTTCCAAATTTGGTCAACTTAAGGATAATGGCTCAGATTCATACAGGAGGGAACCAATCAGAAAGCTAATCACCGAAAGCTAATCATCGCTGATCATTTTTATACCAAGCTGAATCACTGCATATCAATAATTCTCCGGACTTTAGGTCAGCTTTTTCCACGACCATTTTGTAGCCTTCGGTGAAAAAATTTCACATTGACGCGACCATTTATCAAATATGGCATGCCCCGAATGTAAGTCCATTGTCTGAGGTCTTTGAACCAATCAGAAATACATAAATATGATATGCAATACACGATTTTGAGTAGTTGCTAATAATCTCGTTATAACATGTAATGCATATCTTTGCAAAACCGCTATTTTATGAGATGTCTAGAACTCAGTTTATTAAGTAGCTATAGCTCCATGTAGACAGTTTTCTGTTTTGATAATACTGCTCCCGCAAATACTCGCATGTGATTGGTTTACATGCAGCAGAACAATTTATCCCAAATTGTATCGCTAGCTGAACAAATAAAAATTAATTGTATCGCTCAGAATTTCGCGGGCAAAAAGCAATTGACCTTAAGATGTATTTAGTGTTTTGTTCTGGTAAAAGACGAGAACAGCAAGGAATTGATCACAATCAAGGTGTCAAGCCACGTTGAAATATGTTCAAGGCAAATGTGGAAGAGTGATTGTTTGATGTCGTGCACGGAAATCAGGCTAGAACGTGCTTCGTCTGAAGATTTAAGACTCATCTCTTCCTTGTGTTTGTATAGCTGAGGAGTAAAAATTAAACTTATTTAAACACAGAAAATTACGTAATTAAATTTAAATATATTCCTTTGGCCAAAGATACACACAATTAAGAGTTAGTCCAATTAGTAAGGCAATCAGGTTGTATTAGCAGGTTGCTTGAATACAGTTTCTGTCAATTAACAAGGATTTAACCAAACTATAGTGTTAATTGACGAGATTAAAACATCCAGTGTTAACAACAAGAACCTCACTTTGAATCAATTTGAGCAAAGATAAGACGAACGGGGAAGACAACCATGAAGGCGTTCATTACTGTGATTTGTCTTGTATCGTTACTGCTGCATTATGGTGAGTGATATGTATTTCCAACACGTGTTTTTATAGAATAAAGTGCCTGCTGGCTACTATTTTTTGTTTATAGAATTAAGATATTAAATATATTTTGGCCATGTGAAATAAATCTTACCAATGTCGACGCTGGTTGTCTTTAATTGCGGTTTACTAACCTGGCCATGGTTATTGGCGACCAATTTTCTCGTGGCAAAAGAAGCCGAGGTCGACTTGCAGTAAGCCCTCGTGAAAATCCAAAAACTCACGAAACTGTGAAAGAAAATCGGATTAACTTGGTTACTGAGCTAAACAATCCCTGGTAAGATGGCCTACTTTTTCACCTCAGTCGCCAGTTATAGCAGGAATAAATCTGTGAAATTTTGCAATGGAGTGGCCCACCGTGTTAAACTTTTGTTTTTATATTGGAACTCAATTCTGAGCTCTGCGGTATTAACACCGATCTTGGCAAAAGCAAATGTGGGCTGTGATTGATTTACAAAATGACAGTTGTTAAATCCTATATCAATCGTCCCATTTATGTTTGCAAGCTTTAATTTAAGTTTGATGGTCACGCATGTCAAAGGTCTTCTGTAGTGGCAATTTACAAGGATATTATATCTATTAGGTGATAGCTTGTCGTGCTACGAATGCCCAGAATCTTCCACTTGGTCACAGTGCACCGCCCATCAGGAAATACGTTATTGTGAACCGGGATGGAGATGTGTGACAATGGAAGAGGCACCTAAAGGAAAGAATAAGTACCATCGAAGAACATGCAGTGAAGAGTCAGTGTGCAGCGAATTCTGCAGAGATAAGGAAGATTGCGTATACAACTGCTGTAATAGCAATCTCTGCAACGGAGGACAGTAGGGATTTGAAGAACCATCCTGTGAATAAAATAAAAGTAGAAATTAAACAGCTTGAGAAAATAAATAAAAGCAAGCAGTGCAGTGCAGTCTCAGTGTCGGGCTGATGGTGTCTAATGGGTAGCTGTGTTGCCAAGTTGCTTTTTCTTTTGTTTTTGTTCCTTTTTCTTTCTTTTTTTTTTTTAAAAAAACAAAAAAAACGGTTTCTAAACAGGGGACCATATCCTCGCATGTCGCAGTCTATTATGGGTTACGTTGATGATTTCAAAAGCGATATCGTCAGTGATATCGTCTCCGATTCGTCCTTAATTTGCCTTCAATTTTAAACTAAATAGTACTACAGCTAGGTTGCAGCTAAACTTGAAGTACGTGTAAAACAACACTTAGCCAGAAATCCGTCTGCGTTCGTATAGACTAGGTGAAATACATATAGCCTATTAGGAATAATGTTTGGTAGCGCACAGTCATTGCAAAACAACAAATATTAATAACCGTACGAGGTTAGCTGACTACAAGGTAATTCAAACAAAGTGAATCATCTGTGGTCACTCTCTCTCCAAGCCAACTCTTCATTTTGCGCTGATTTAATTTTCTCTTTTACGTCTCTTAGTGCCTATAACAAGCTCATTATTATGGAACTGCTGAGGGCTATTTACCTACACAAAACCCGCGGTTAAATGTTTAGTCTTTAAAGAGTTTAACTTGCTGGCGTACAACGAGGGCGTCCGTCACTGTTGAGGTGGGACGAGTTTCCTTTCATCATTTTCGCTGGTAAAGTCAGAAATACGTGCTGCTACTATATCGGTGCACAAAGACACAGAAACATAACGTAGCTTTGAATTCATTCATTAACCTTAAAGCGCGTTAATGATCGATAGCAGAGAGCGTTTATCTGCGACGGGATTTTCCGGCTACCCCGTACCACTTTCATCTGTTTGTTTTACTATCATTGTTAATACTAGTTTTAGTCTTTTTAGTTATATTTTTTAAGGCATATGATGTATTCGTTTCTGAGAGTTGTTCGTTGAAGATTATATAAAGGAGAAAATATTTTAAAACTAATACAAGTTTTTCGTGTCAGCGAAAAACACTGATCTACAATATCAACGATGCTGTGTTAGTAGTAAATCAATATCAAATGTGACGATGTGATAAGAGATACAGAAGGAAATATTGGAAAGGGAATAGTTATTTACACCTAGTCAATATCATCGTTGCTAAGGAAGTTAAAAACAATAAAAACATAAAACATAAAAAAATGATATAAACGCCGTTTAGAAGTTTCTTTCCTTGTGGTACTTTGTCAAGGTATGGCATCCTTAGTAGGAAAACTGATGTGTTTTGATTATAGACCATAGCGTGCACGAGCAAAGAACATAGATTATAGATAGGCAAAACTATTACCCCGCAAACGACTGTGTCCCTGCTTTGCAAATAATCATAACCAAAGCAAACAGATTATTTAAACAAACCAAATGATTAAACGAATGTTCCCTTTCTATATTTACTTTGCAAACATGCGATTGTGCAAGAGTTTTATCTGCTAATACGGAATTATTTCAATAATATTTTTCGTAATAGGTCGGTTCACATTTTTAATTATCTTTTTAAGCTTTCGTTTAGTTTGAATTTATAGAATCAAACGGAAGAAAAACAGAGCTGCTGTACTGGTGAAAATGACTCAAAATTGCGGACCTAGAAACAAAATTCTTCATGTTGATGCTTTCTGAGTTTTCTACAAAAATTTCATGACGAATTTAAATTTCGGGTTTAAATAAGGGAGGAAGCAATACTACGAAGCGAAATATGGAAAAGAAAACAGTACAAAGAAAACAGATAATGTCGGTTGCACAATGAGAAATAAAACGTATTTGAAACTGATTGCCCTCAACTTGAGAAACGAACCCTATCATAAGTTCGATTTATCTTTTAACTTATAATAATTAAAAAAATTTCAGGTTCCGGCAATCTATTTATATAGGAAAGGAAAGCGAAGGCTGACGAATGCATGAGTATAACAAAATAAATCAGGCTGAATTTCAAATGAAAATAAAAAAAATTAAAAGCTAAATTTACATCGCGTAAGGTAAACTATTTACATTACATTCGCGGCCTCCTTGACGAAAAACAAACGATTTTCGAGCATTTTAAGAACGCTTTGTTGAATATTCAGTGCTACTGAGTGGAATTAGCACGTCTTCTTCGCATTGTAATTGTTATTTCTGTTTGGAAGGCTAGTAAAACGTTCTTTCTTGTCCTTATTTTAGGTCATTTAAGAGATCGTTTGAAAAGCCGCTTTCCTGTGTAAATAGTTATAGGCGGTTTCCTGGCCTCTTCCCATAGATTACGGTATATTAGCAAACACCGGCGCACCAAAAGGAAACATTAATTTAATTTAGGTCGCTTCCTTACAGGGCTTGACAATACAAAAAAATCTTCTAGCTTGTCAAGAAAGATTTAACTTAAGTACATACAAACGTTTCATTGTAAATCAGATCATTGTATATGTCTGTTGCAGCAGCCTTCTTTGCGTTTGATTTGCCCCCCAAAATCCTAAATGTTACGTTTCTGTAAATGCAATTACGTTTGGTGCGTAGATGTTTCTTTTTGGTTTTCCTTTTTTTTAATACGTGAACATCTTACGATTGTCGACATTTTGTACTATTTATAATATGTTTTAAAATTATTCACCGTCTATGCTTTGACCAGTTTCTCAAGTGACCTATATTCTCTCGCCTTGTATACACATGCACATGACTTTTTTAGCCGAAAAACTGAAAATCATACTACAGCTAATATAAATGAATTTGAATGATAAAATAAATACTAAAAATGAAATATCTCACTGGATATCTTCCATTTTGTTTTTTTTCAATTCTAAAGGCAATTGTGCTTGGGTTGCTTACACAACCCGAAGAAATGGCAGTAAACTTTACTAATAGTAGCAACAATCTGACAATTTTAACTGGAAAATACAGCGGTGGTAGTCTGGAGGACCAGCCCACTTGGTACTGGATCATGAAAGGTGTGATATCGCTCCTGACAGTGTTCGGCATTGGCCTTGTTGTTTTCCTTATTCTAACTCGGCGAAATCTCCTAATCACTTGTAACTGGTTCGTCTTGTCGTTATCCGTGGCTGATTTTTTCGTTGGACTGGTTCTTCCCACATTGTCTTTTATCTGTCACCAGAAAAGTATTTTTTGCATCAACGTGGTGTTTTATTCGGCCTTTAATACAATACTTGCTATTTCAATCGCTAACACCTGCATGATGACTTTGGACAGATACATAGCGCTTGTGCATGCACTGAAATACTGCATGTTTATGACTCCAAAGCGAGTTATCCTTTTAATAGCAAGCTCTTGGGTATTTCCCGCAGCGCTTGCAAGCACATTTACCTTTGTTATGGCACGACCAGGTCTCCATTGAAGCTCAAGACCAAGCTAAGAAGATCCACACGGCAGCAATGTTAATCAGTTTTGAATTTCTTCCACCGGTAATTTTACTGTTCATGTACTTGCAAATACTGCATACAGCTCGAAAACTCCGAAGACAAACGGCCGTGCAGCTTGCCCAGTTGAGATTTAACCAAGCTATAGAAGCTGAGGCAATTCCTGACTCCAGACTGCGACTTCAAGAGAGATCTGTACGAGTCATTGGAACTGTAGTTATTCTTTTTGTTCTTTGTTGGACGTTTGATATTTACAAGTCACTCTGCCGACATTATTTTGAGTGCCGTTATGTCGACAAAATTGTTCTAGACCAATTGTCATTGCTTTTTATCTACACAAACTCGGCTCTTTACCCAGTCGTATATGCATTACTAAAAAGGGACATAAGAACCGAGTTATGACATCTATTTCAATGTCAAAATCTGTATATATAAACACTGGAGGTGAAAGATTCAACTCACGCAGCAATGCTAACCAGAAGGAGATGTTTTAACGCTACTGGCGTTCAAATGTATGTGACATAAGCAAATAATTTTCTCTACAATAAAGGACTAATTTTGTGTTTTAGCATACCTCTTTGTGTGCCTGCATGCCTTACTATCGTTATCGTATCGGATTTAGCCGCAATAATAATTTCCTGGCTGATATAGTACCGATATCCAATTCATTAAAATGAGATGTCAAGCGAAAAAACCTCCCTTGATGACATATGCTTCATGGCATTTCTTGATCGCTTAAAAAGAGTTGCACCAATCGCAAGTTTATCGCCTTAGAAGAGCCCTTATTTTTAAAAGAAACGCCTGACCTTAGAATCCTGTTCTTTAGTAGACTAAAGTGTCAGCTCTCTATCCACCCTAACGCCCATCCTTTCCGAGGGGCAAGGGTACGGCTGACACCTAAGCTTCGTGAGACAATCCAATCCGAGCCAGAATCAGCAGTCGCACTCGACCTTCCCTTGGAATCTTTTCTTTCTTTTTCATACAAAAACCGAGTTGTATGTTTTAAGGATATGTACAGCTGCATAAAACAAAATAATTCACAGCTAATAGTTTTCACCAGTTCCATTTATTGGAGATAAAGTAAACTTAACAAACGACCCTTTGATTACATTGAAACAATGAATACAGCTGAAATCGGATATAACGAGTTCCCGGGTATTATGTTGGTATAGGCCCGGCCAAATTCAGTTGCACTACAACGGATGAAGAGTCATCGTTATAGAAAAGACAGTGATCCTGGACCTTTGGCACTTCGTTACATCGCTAGATCTATTTCTTGTTGCCGTTCATCAATAAAGTGGAAGGTGCAATTGTAATCGTTATTTTTCTACGTTCTTGGAATAAACATATAACTCATTTAAAGTTGCAGTGGCCAATACATATACCAACGCAATTCATTGTACAAGCAAGCTTGAATATGTCTTTGAGACATTTCTCTTCAAGGGGAAGTATCATAGGGAATTTGAACATATCTGCCCAAAACTCTGCCATAATACCCTTACTTGTTTTATAAGCTCTAAGGCAAGCCAGGACAGCAAGAGAAAGGATCAACCATATTCTTGAAAGAAGACCAATCATTTTCGTTTCCAATACATTTTGGAAAAAATGCTAGAACTCGAATAAAGTTAGCCTGTTATTCATTTTGATCCATTTCATCCACAACCAAAGACACTCATCGATATGCGCCCAGTCGTAATTGGATCACCATTTCTACTGGTTTCTATTAACATAGAAAAGTTTCTTCGTTTTTCAAATGGCATTAAATCACCATGATACTTCCCCTTTGTGATATAGTGACCTTTATAAAAAAAAGTCCAAGCAAGGATATAATTAATTATTTTTAACTACCGCATATATCCTTGAATAAATTCAACAATCTGCAAGACTACTTGTCACAAATCTACAACTGAATACAAAACTTCCATGAGTTAATACGTGACCGTGTAATTTCACATCACCATCTCGTTGTCATGGTATCCGCTAAATAATCAGAGTTAGTAAGTTGATCAAATAATTGTTTGAACCTGGTTGTGCTGTGAAAATCGTGGCTTCTGAAGAAATACTCTTCATACCACAATGATTTTCATATGACATATTTTGGTATCCACTTTGGAAATTAGAAACTTGAAATCATATAAGTAATTCCCCACTACTGAACCCCCTGCCACCTAACTTGGAACCTTAAATAAAGGCAAAAAAGCTAACTATTACTAAGAATTGACGACCAAAATTATTTCAATACTATCGGTAAGAGCTTGGATTCTCCTTTAATTCTCCAGCAAAATAGTATACTAAATGATTTCTAAGTTTTTGGCCATGTGTATGTCGTGGCTATTCTTGTGCTTGTAAGCCTCGTCTGTCAGTAATGTCAACGGCATGGCTCAAATATTTCTTCTAAAAGTAAAAACGGAGTAAAGCATAAACAAAGATTTTCCTGTTACCAGCTTGTACTGATCATTATTTTGTGAATTTTAAGCTACGTTCACCTTCTCCATTATTAAATTAAATTCCTTTTTCTATAACAAATCGACAGTTCGCCCCTTTGTCCGTCACATCATTTAAAACAAAAAAATGTGTTGCTTAAAAATAATAAAGTATGCAGAGTTCTATTGCAAATTGATAAGCCTGTTGTAAATGTTAACTAAATGCCTTTAGCAAAGATTTATGCTGAAAATATTCTAAAACAGTTCTCTACAGGAAGAAAATGGTCAGTATTGCGAGGCCTTACCATCGATGGCTATAACTTTGCGAGGCTGGGACTAATAGGACTGGCCGGCCATCCGAGTTTCAGTTAAATGCAGATCTTGTCCTCGTATACGGTTTCTTGTCAGCGACAACGTGCGAACCAGCTCTCTTCTGATGTCTTGTTTTAGAATCGCGTACACAACAGGGTCAGCTGCAGTATTGCCAACTAAGAAAATTCTCGAAGCTGAGATCACAGGAGGTTCCACTTTACACAAGGAAAAGCTATCGCAAATTCCCCTGTAAATCGAGAAACTCCAGCAAAGGACGAAGAAAAAGATTACCACACCAAGAACAAGGACTGAAAAAGACTTTCGAGTTACTTGTTGGGACGTTTGTTGGGATATTCTTGAGTTCCTACTAATTTGCTCCACTTGAACTCGTTGACGCCTGGAATGCTTTAAACTAATACGCGTTATCTTCGCATACGCTAGCAAAAGCCCAACGCAAGGCAAAATGGCAAATGTAAACATTTGAATAACACCGAAAATCCTTCCAGCGTTTCGGTGATCGATGGTTGGGCTGAATAAAATATAAAGCCATGGTATGACTTGCAGAAATACAGGCAAAGTCCATCCTATTGCAATGGTTACAACAATTCGTCTTGGAGACATCAGCACAGGGTATCGTAAAGGGTACACGACACGACAAAATCTGTCTCCTGTCATGGTGCAAACACTACCCACTGAAGCACAAATGAAGAAGTCACACAAGATTTTGAAAATGGGAGAGCATTGGACACAGAAATGGCATATAAAGGTACCTGGTATTATTGTGACGGCGGTCAACAAGTCCGCGAACGAAAGGGACAAAATGAAGCTATTGCAAGTTGTTTGTAGCCTCCGTCGGGTTGCGATTAAGAAAATGACTAAAGTGTTGCCGAAGAAAGCGACAACTGCAATTGCACCATTGATTATCCAGAACCAGATTTCAGGTGGAACTTCTTGATTTCCCTGTTTACCATTTGAAGTGTGGGATGCATTAACAGGTACAGTTTGGTTGTTTTCATCCATTGGCTTCAAAAGTTTTTTATGTCGATCGAGGAAATCAAAGTCTGAAGCGCTGATGCTTGGAAACTGAAAAAAACTAGGTTTTCGGGAAAGACAAGTGCTTGTGGTAACTTGTACTCTAGAGAACGACGATTATTGGACTAAGCGACCTTGACGCTGTGCCTTTCTTTATAAAACAGAGCACGTAGAAATCATAAATTTAGGCCTTTCAGTCAGCGTTGCGCTCACGCCATTGGTCATATAGTTTCTCTTTAGGATTAATGCTTGACGTATGCTACTTTTATCTCGAGCTTAATATTTCTTCAGAAGTAAACACAGCTGCCTTACTTAGAATGCTTTCCTGATGTTTTGCAAACAAAATTAAATTTCTTTATTTTATTTTCAAATGTACCTTTTTGATGTCGCTGCCGACGTTTTCCGAGATTTTTTGTACTGGCCATTCACTAACAAACATTAGTATAATCGAGGAAACGAAAACGCAATATTAGCCGGTTTAATTGTCAACGTTGAACCATTTCGTTTTGTCTTATCTCCACTTGAATGCTCATTTCCTCGCTTTATTTTCTCAATTTGACAAAGTGTCGTCTCTGTTTAAACTACGCTGACAACGTGGTGAATACATTTCATTTCAAAGTAAAACATATAAATCAAAGAGTCCAAAAGGAAAAAAAAATGTAGGAGATAACGTAAAATTATGAGACACTGATAAGTCACGGACGAAACTGTCTGCTTTGTGCAAAAATATGAAACATCTTCTATATTTATTTTGCTTTTCTTTTCTTGGTGAAAGTTAATTTTTTTGGCGAAAGAAAATTACTGAAAGTCCGTGAAACTCTGATTTATAAACGTGCGGTGAAATTGGGAGATATAGTAAAGGCCAACAAAAAAATAATGCTGTTTCCGTTTTAACTGTTTACCTGGGAAAATAGCCTAAAATAGGGTGCATAAATTAAGCATAAATCCTAGTACAATAAATACCACTTCTCAGCAGGATGTTAATGCTGTCACTTTTAAAATTTTCGAAAGTCATTGCGAAAGAGAAGAGGAAGCATAATTCTTAGGATGGGAAAACACTTCCTTTAAAGCATAACGACCTCTTTTTTTAACTTTTTAGCCTGAAATCGGCACCATGCGTCGCAATGATTTATGAAGCTCTCCGTCTTGTACACTATATGGCCTAGCCTGTGCGCTTTCATGATATCTCTGTACTAAACAAATACTCCAGAAATTAAGTGTGAGCTAGAAATGTTGCTGCACCGCAGACACGAAAGACAACAAACGTTAATGCAACATGTCAAGGACGTTTTTGTTCCATACAGCTCAACAAAGAAACATTTGTAATGTGTCGAGGACATTGGCTTGCAAACACAGTCATTTCTTCCCTTTTTGTAGTCACAGATCGTTCACTGTTAAAATAATAATATAGGCTCTTATCTCTGTCTCAAGACCCTTACCCCATCTCTTCTCCGAGTATATGTTACCCGTTTTTATCTCGTATTACTATGGTAACACGAGATAATGAAAATGCCCTTTCAAAAGAAATTTCTCAAACTCATTAACAACTCATCTAGCTAAAGCAAACGAAATCAGAACCGTGAGGGTGATTTGAAAACCTGATCTTAATTAGCATAGATTTTTACGATTATTTCTCCGTACGTTTAGTTTCGATTAAGAATATATATTAAACAATCGAGGGAATGTTTCATCACATTTCCGAACACCTCAAAGTTCGTGAAAAATACTCCGCTGCGCGTCGGATTTTTAACTTTCTTCTCGGTGTTTGGAAATGCGACGAAATAATCTGTCTCATGTTTGATACATTACATGCATATAGCTGTTTTGGGGACGGTTGCTTTACAGAAGCGCAAAGGCGTCACCGTTTTCCAGTGAGATGCGGGAGAAGTCATGAATGGAGAAACGAAACGAAGGATACATAAGAGGTAGCCAGAACCTCGAAATTCGTGAAAAATACTCCGCTGCACGTCGTATTTTCAGCTCTCTTCTCGGTGTTCGGAAATGCGATGAAATACTCTCTCTCTCGTGTTCGATATATTACGTAGATATTGCTGTTTTGAGGGCGGTTGCCTTACAGAAGCACAAAGGCGTCACCGTGTTCCAGTGAGATGCGGGAGAAGTCATGAATGGAGATAGTTTAAGAAACGCAGAGTACATAACAGATAACCCTACTTGATTAGGCCGCCTGGTAGGTATTTATTAGAGTCCAGCATATCGATGGAAAGAAAAATTATTGAAAAAGGTTTTTGCGTTTTTGCATTTGAACTTATATCGATCTTTGCTTTTGGCGCATGTTGGCAAAATATGTTTGGGCATATAGCACAAGCCCCTGGATATATGAATGAATGAATGAATGAATGAATGAATGAATGAATGAATGAATGAATGAATGAATGAATGAATGAATGAATGATTAGATTCATGTTACAAAAGGGAACAGTTTTGTGTTCCCTTTTGTAACTTTGTTCCCTTATGTAACCTCCAAAATGTTACAAAAGGGATCTTTGTTCCCGTTTGTAACATTTTTATGTTACAAAAGGGAATTTGTTCCCCTTTGTAACATTTTTTATGTTACATTGGGGAACAAGGCTACAAAAGGGAACGAAACTTGTTCCCCTTTGTAACGTACTGTCCTTTTTTTGCAATCTCTTTCTCAAATTCTCTTTTGTAGCCTGGCTGTTGTGTTACCAATTTGTAAATTTGTTTTCTATAGTTGTAGAGGGACGTTGACATGTTTGAACTTGTTATTTTGACTGAAATCTACCATTACAGGATAAGTATTTATAGATTGATATTTTTCGGATTTTTATTTATTTGAAACGCTGTGTTTAAAAATATTGATCAGTATACACTTAATGTCTGGTCCCGAGGGAAACAGTTAGTTTTGTTTTCCCGAGAGTCTCAATGTTTCCCGAGACGAAGTCGAGGGAAACATCGAGAATCGAGGGAAAACAAAACTAACTAGTTTCCCGAGGGACCAGACATTAAGTGCTTTGTTATACATCCAAAGGATGAACAAATTAAACAAACGAACGAAAAAAAATTTGCGTTAACAACAGCACGCCTGAGCACGACTTTATTTCTTCTATAAAATACTACAAATGTAAAAACACATCGTAAACTACGGACAAAAGAAAGCAAAGAACCGACTTACTTCCCAGGCATTTTCGAAATCCTTCTGCTCTAAAAGTTTTTTTGACTTCGTTTTTCGAATAAAAAGTAGAAAGCGCCGGTTTTAGCCACAAACTGTTCCACTGTGTTTCACGAACTTTCGAAGAACTGACGACAAATTTCCTGGAATCACCAAGAGTGAGCTTCAAAACATCACGCCACAATCACGCCACTGGTCTTGGTCACGTTTTGATCACATGCTTTTTCTGGCCATTGATCACGTTCACGTCAATGTATCCCGATCGGGATACATTTGATGAAAATGTATCCCGATCAGGATACATTTAAATTTATGCAAGGCCACGTGATTATAAATCAGCCAATGAGAATCGTCTTTAGAGCAAGAGAAACTGCGGATGTATAACAATTCAAGTTATTGCATTACTTGAACCATGTTATTGTAGTGTAATGCAGCCAGTAGAATGTGCCTAGTCAGCTGATAGACACCTATATCTCAAGACTGAATTAAGTAAGTGATAAATTTCATGCACCTTACATTCAGGTGGCTCAAGACAGGAATAGAATTATCGAATGGGCTTTTGATACTGCTTTTGAGGCATGGTTGTCAGAACCAAAACAAAGATTATTGTTATCAAGTTTCCTTATTGCCATGGTTACTTATTACAACATGGCAATGCCACAATCATCATAATAAAGTAACCAGTGTTTGATGTCATAACTTTCTCGTCAAGTCATAATGATATTGCTTGCACCCTCTCTCAGCAATTATGCTCGCAGTTTTCCAGTTCCTGGGTTGTTCAGTTGAGTTTTGTTTGGTGCTTGTTATATTAGATTAGAATGATGGTATGGGCTATCGATACCGTTTTTTAAGTGTGTTCTCTCAGAAACCAGACTATTATTGTTAACAAGTTTCCCTATAGCTATGATGACTTACTACATCTCATGACAATGTCAGAATCATCATCATAAATAATAAGTGTTTTGTTAGATGGTGTAACCTTCTGGTCAAGCCCTAACGGGATGGCCTGCACACAGTTGATAAAAGGTCCGCAAGGCGTGCATGTCTAGAACGGGGTAATTGAGCTTTATGCATTATTGTATTGCACGGTCACTGTAGCGCATTAATTGGGATTGAGTTGGCATAGAATAGAGGTGTGAAGGAAGGATTAAAATATCAATCTTCAACAGTGTAGCAAAGAAATACGGTTCGAAGTAATAAACAGGTGCACGGTGATCTAGGAAAGCTTTCTGGAGTAGACGTTGCACAATTTTTTTTTGCAGCACAACCTCAGTAAAGCACGTGCTCTGGTAAGTTAATTTAACGTTTTGCCCATGGGTGGACGCTAACGAACATCTTCAACTTGCTATCTGTTAGCGGCATTTTTCACGCTGTTGAAGAGACAAAAGTCATGGTTTGCCGTATATGAAGCACTTAGCCAAATGTTTTTAGCATTATATCATCGTGTCGGTACTTGGCACTAGACACAAAAACGTTTTACACACCTAATTTAGCACACAACTCTCCGGCTTCTGGATTATGTTTCAAAGCTAGTTAATGGATCATTGCAGCTGGGGTCGTATTAGTCCCCTGACCGCTGACATCAGTCATAGAGATAATTCAAGGGTTTTCTGTTTAGTAAATAAACATGGAAAGATCGAAAAGATTTGAACACCTCGGGCCGAGTTGTTCAAAGGTCGATTAAGCTGATCTATTGTAGGATGAAGTAAATTTTGAATTTTTTTAACTTTCAATTGAGGTTTTCTGTTTATAATTTATGTCCTCCATGGCCAGTTGTGACGTTGATTAGTCTTAAATTCAATAAAACACAAGTAATACAAACACTTTTATAGAAGAGAAATTGAAACCTCAATAAGCTATAAGACATGTGTTTCTGTTAATCAGCTTTCGAGCAACCCGGCCCTGGGGAATACATACTCCTTGGTTTAACTAACTCTGGCTCCAGCTTTGGCCTCTTGTTTTTTTAAAAATAAACAGTTTACCGGTTAGCTCAGTTGGTAGAGCGTCGGACTACCGTACGGGAGGTCTTGGATTCGAGCCCCAGACCGGACCAACACTCCGGGTTTTAAAATAACTGAGGAGAATATGGTGCCTTTTCAATGGCATCTGCAAATGTTTAGATATTCTAGTCTTCTCGGATAAGGACGATAAACCGTAGGCCCCGTCTCCTGCATCTTCACTATTATGGTCAGCACGGGACGTTAAAGAACCCACACACTTATCGTAAAGAGTAGGGCATGAAGTTCCCGGTGTTGTGGTCTGGTCTTTGCCCGTTGCGCCTTTGAAATGTTCGGAGATATTAGCTGTTAAAGCTACTCTACAATCCGAGGGTAAATAAAGTATTCACTTCAGTTCACTCCATTTCACTTCACTATTGATAAAGAAGTCAACCCTTATTGTATTAGTTATTTTACATTAGCTGTATTTGATAGCGAATAAGCCCTTCTAAATGTGTTGCGCTAAAATTTACATCTCGCCCAGTTGGTCCTATCCAGTTAAGTGACGGTTATACACTTTGTTGTTAACTACACAGAGGAAGGTATTGGGGCGCTTAAAGATAAGTTACAAGGTGCACGTAGCAACTAGTTAGCGCTTAAATTGGCCACCTAACGAGTGAATTAAAGGTCCTGTTACAAGAGGCAAATTTATTTTTCCTGCAACTCTAAAGGCCTGGCTAAACTGGGAAACATTGTTGCCGAAACGTTGTTCCTTGTCATGTTTCCTGGGTGGCTAAATTAGCAGGACACAAGAAAATGTTTTGCTGCCCGAGTGGCTAAATTAGGAAACAATGTTCCGGGAACAAAGTATCACGCATGCAAGTAAACTAGTCATTATTGCTTCAATGGTGGCTAAACAGGGTAACATATGTTTCAGAAGCAAAATGTGTGTCCGGGAAACAAGAATGTTTTTGACTTGAAGCAGAAACATTTTTTGTTGCCGTGAAGCAAAATTTGTTCAGCGACATATGTTTCCCGCGAGGCTAAACTTTGAAATATTTGCGTCCGCAACAATGTTTCGGCAACAATGTTTCCTAGTTTAACCAGGCCTTAAAGGCAATAAATATTGCGTTAGTAGTTGCAGGAAAAAATACCCCTTGTAACAAGGCAGCACGTGCATAACGTAGATTTTTCACCGTCTGGGTTACTGGCTCTCCAAAGCTCATGTCACATTTCCTCTTACTGTAACTAGAGAGATAATACAATTAACGGATCAGGCACTCGAAAGGCGTGCTGCTGGCTTGCCTTCCTGATTTAGCGCGCATACTCCTAGTGCCAAGCCCCCTCCTCCACCTGCTCTTAGCACACGCACACAGGGTTCTATAGGTTCACACCCACTAGAAGTCCACTCAGATAGTGGAGAACAGAGAAAGTGGGCATTGCATGGGGAGGCTTCCATGACTAATATGTGATGACTATGATACATTGTTACATAAATTGTTTTGCCGTTTTCCTAGTTTGCGCACATGCGCAATGTTGTTGCAGAAGCGAAACTTGCATCAGGAAAGCACAGGTATTTCTGATTTTTTTTATTTTTCAAAAATGTGTTTGCAGAGCAAATGTTTCGTCTATAGGCAAATCAATGTTTCCGCAAACACTACACTACAGTAATAAATGATCTTTTCTACAGCAACCTCGAAGGTGTACCCCTCGAAGTTGTACCCCTCTGGATAAAAGCGGGTTCTCTAGAAATTGAATTCGCCAATTTTTACTTTATGATGTTTTTTGAGAAGGAAAGGCATATACCCTTAAAAGTAGGGATCTTTATAACAGCGAAAATGATTTTTTTTCTTCAGGTACGAAATGTTCCCTTTTGTAACCTAACCTCGTAGCGTTACCCTCTGAGAAAAAAATTATGTCTCTCCTCTTGAAGTGGTAATCAACGATTCTTTCTTTGACATGTTGTAAAGGAACAAAAAGTCTATGCGTTGAGCAAAATTTAGTCATTAACCGCGCCTACTAGCGGACATTATTCCTGCCCCCGTGAAATTTGATAGAACTTACAAGAACGCATTTTTTGCACATTTGAGCGGCCGTAGAGAAAATCATAATTTCTCAAAAAAGATTTTGCTGGTAGCCTTGAAAATTTTTGTGCAACAAGGCAATATAGTTGTTCTTCAACTCTGAAAATTTCAGAGCAATCGCTTAAAACAAAGTTGAGTACTGACCGTTTCCCGTTTGAAATAAAAACTTTTCAGCTTTTCGGACTTTTTCGAAACCTTAGTCGACCATAGAATATATATCAAAACACTCGGAAATTTTTTGCTGTTTTCCAACCAAAATTGGATCTTGAGTGGAAGTTCCAGGGCAGGTATACATTCTTTAGATGATGTTCTATCCCGCTCACACCACGTAATTTCAGATTTCAGGGCTAAAACCTGAAGGAAACCTCGACTATGTTCCCTTCTGTAACATTTTGCAACTATTTTCCTTCCTACGGATGCAATAAGAAACCAAATTTTATGAAACGACAGTGGATAAAAGAGAACTCAAAGAACTTCCATATGATACTATTTTAATTTTTTTAATTTTTTTCCTGAGCCTTAGGGCTAACTTTGAAAAAATGTTACATTAGGGAGCGCAGATGAATCTAAGAATGAATGAATGAATGAATGAATGAATGAATGAATGAATGAATGAATGAATGAATGAATGAATGAATGAATGAATGAATGAATGAATGAATGAATGAATAACAATAACAGTATATCTTTATTGTGCCTTACTCTCCAAAGGGAGGTATTTGTCTAGTTACAATAAAAATTATATATCAACTAATAAACAACGAAAATACAATACACATTGATACGATAGCAATTGAACTATTAATTATTTAACTACTTATTAATTATACTTTAGATTTAAAATGTCCTTTCCTTTCTGAAACATTAGATATGTATATTTAGCAATAATTTTGGAGGTATTGTTATTATCCAATTTAAGTAAGCAAATTATTTTATCCTGATCAGCTAAATTGACAAAATGAGAATCAGTTTGTGAGATGATGGAATAGAGCTCCTTTCTGATGTTGTCATACACTTTGCAATACAGCAGGAAGTATCGTTCGTCTTCTATATGGTTTTCTTTGCATACTAAATACTTTCGTTCTTCAACTGGTATATATATTCATCAGATTTCCAGTTTGTATGCGTAGAGAATTAACTCCTAAACGGAGCCTAGTAATACTTATTCGATGTGCTGGATTTCTAACTGTCGTTAGATATTCTTCTAACTGATAGTTCTTTAATTTTATTTCTTTGTGTGTGAATTTTTGTCTAGAGTTGTCTGATGTGCTATTTGGGAGCTTCAACTAATTTTTGGAAGTAGTGTCTTTTTAACTGTTGCTTAATTTTAAAACGAGCATTCCTGGTGTGTTGCTGAGTTGATACTTCATGCTGGGAATAATTTCGTATTGTTTCGTCATTATTTAAAATATTAAAGAATGGACTATGATTTTTTGCATACAGAAATGCTTTATATAATAGGGGATTGTTTGTTTGTTTTAACCTTTGCCAATAACAGAAGAGTGACGCTTTTATGTCTATTGATAAAGGGTATCGACCCAGTTCTGCTCTGCAAGCTATGTTCTCTGCATACCATGGGACATTTAATAAATGATTAATAAATGAATGAATGAAAAAATGACCAAATTATTAGATGGTTAAGATATCAGAGACACAAAAAGGCTTGGAAAGAAAATCACATGATTTTTAAATTATATGAATATTTGAACATAATAGCGCGTACAAATTATATTCCCAGTTTACGTTGTCTTCGGCTTTACAGTTGAGATTTCCGAAGTATTTTGGGGGTTGCCACAGGTTTTGTAGTGGAATACGCTCTGCTTTCTTGAGCGGGCATATAAGCGGTAATTTGGACCAATTTCAGCCAAAATTGCATAAATTACCACAGCTACTGGTACTGATCACAGTAAATCGGCAAATTTACGACTAATTTGATATTCCAATGAGTTTTAAAAGAACTTTCTGCGAACTGATCGGACCCTAGAAATAGATATTATTTTTTATACAAAATCACACCTTCGCAAGCGAACTATAATATAATCGAGCATAATATTTGAAATCAAATTCCAAACAATTGAAGGTCACGCAGGACCCTTGCTATCATTTTGTATGCAGTTCTTGAACGACCTTGCACGAACTGCGACGAGTGAAGCCGACGGCAAACGAAATATTCATGAAAATATATTTCTAAACGTTTTTTGTATCGGTGATTGCACGCTATGGAGCGTACTCACATGACGACATGGCAGCCATATTCGTGTTCCAAAACAAAGAAACCGTGGCAATATTGGTGTACCAATCTTTTTTTTAGATGAAACAATATGGCCGCTGGTCATGTGAGTGAATACGCTATACCGTTCCAGGTTCGACAGCTTTGTGTCCCGTGCGCTAGAACGAAGCAAATTATCATATTTAGATTTACAGCCTAAATATAGCGCACGTCGTTTTAAATATAGACTCGGCGGCAAAACTTGCATTATAGTGTCCAAATTTTACCCCGCCGATGCAGAATTTCATGAGTTGATTCGCAAGGAAAATAAACTTGGTGTACTCTTTTCTGCCCTGGTCAACGCGGACTTTTAAAATCCCTTTTCAAAAAAAAACATAGCACGTTTCAAAAGTTTAGATTTCACATGTTTTCCCCTTTATAAGCCAATAATTACTAGCAATTTATGAATTCGGGAATTTCGTTCTGACCAGGGCACAAAAAAGGTTATGATTTACCACTAAATTATATAGTCGATTAATTTGGTGCGTTATTCTAGCTGAAAACTTGGATACAATGTTGCATTTATTGCAGATTAGCATTTAAGAGCTTGTAACTTAAAAGTAAAGGGCCATCCCTCAGTAAAACGACGATCATGATAACATCCATTATCCCCCTAATATCCTGGATAGGTTTTAGAGAAATCGATGTTCAAAATTTGGAGATTAAACTTTTACAATATAACAACCCGTCAAAAAAATTGGCAAATGAATTTATTAATGAGCAAGGGTCCTGCGTGACCTCAAGCCCAAAATGTAACTAACTTTTTCATTTCATCTCTAATGTCTCTTTTAGGAAAGGCGTATACAAAAACATTAATAGCACAGTTGAAGAAAAGAAATAACCGTGAAATTTGAACGAGCGTTAACGAAACTGGACAAAGTTTGAAATAATTACAGAAAGCCCGGTATGCTGATAATACCCAACAAATTTCGAACAGTATGACTACAAGGGAAAACACATGAACAATTGATTTTTCATGTGCACTGCCTCGTCTGCTTATTTAGTTTATATAATACCGACTTGCTATTTGCATTTCTAAAGCTATTATACGGCGATTTTGATTTCTTACAATGAAAAATAGGTGTATAAAAGTAAGCAGCATGACTATACAAGGAATTATTTCAAATAATACAAGGACAATTCCTTGATAGATTTGCTCAGCTCGATGCTGTTGTGTGTTTGTTACCAGATACATCCAAGATAGTGGTAATAGTGTTATTATAATAGGCACAACCCAAGCCAACGCAATTAGTCTTAGCACCATTGAATTCTGCATCAGAGACACGTAGCGAAGAGGTCTTGTGATAGCAATGTAACGGTCAAACGTCATTACACAAAGGTTCCCAACTGAAGCATACAGAAGGAGGTTATAAAACATTGCCAGAAAGGTGAAGTTGATATCGACCCAGAATGTGTACACAAAGTAGGATGGTGCAACAATCAGGCCAACTGAGAAATCCGCGATCGATAAAGACAGGATGAACCAGTTTGGCGGCGTCATATGGAGTCTCGGCCGTGTAGCGATTAAGTATATTACTAGTGCATTTCCACAAACCGTTACAAATGCGATTATAGAAATGACTACCCAGTACCAATGGCACTCTCTTGCGTCATCAGTTTTTGTTGAAGACATTGGTAAGAATTACTCTAGATTATTCTATTTCGCCTGTAAAAGAAAAAATAAATAAGTTTAAAAGAACTTGCGGAACTGACTTTACGTAATTTGCTTTTTCTATTAATTGTGGCATGTCCTCGTGCAGCCCCGTGGGACACCCCTCGTATTTTAAGTTGAAGTGGCAGTTTTCTCTCATAGTTTAAAAAACGCTTGTACGTACTAGAGTCGCTTGCTTCCGTCGGTTTCAGTCTCTCTTTGGAACTAGGGGTAAGTTTCATTCATTCACTTTTTCTGCTGTAACGTTCAAGAACTGATTCTAGGTTCACTATTCACAGTGATTTGATGAACACTCAAGTATAAGCCTTCAATTGTAAGAAGTGACCTTAAACTGTGCAAATCCCCGAGTAAAAAAGAAACAAAACAAAACAAAAAAAAAAGACAAGTTGCTCTTGCTAAGTTTTAGCTCTATACGCTGTTTGTTTTTGTTTAAGGAACTTCCCCAAGCGAGGCGAGAACAAACTAACACTTAATAACGAGCATAAATATCAAGGTCTTTACCGATAAAAATTGGAATGAAAACGTATACTAAACATAATTGATTATCGTGTCATATTCGTTAAGTCCTGCAAGAGATATTTGAGTTTAAAATTGCCTATCACGATAAAGTTTCATTGTTTCACACCAGTTACCAATATTGTAATTAATATTTTTTAAATAATCTTCATTAATTTGATCTTTTCAAGATTCTGGGAAATACAGTAAAGGATTATGTAGCATTGTTTATTAGAAAAAAGAGTAATTACAGGTGTCAATTAACTTAACATGTATTGCATTACACATTGTGGGAACGACAAAAACAAACTACTTCTTACTACGACCCGTACGTACGCGTTGTAAAGCAAAAACTCACATATGATTTCTTTCTTTTGGGAATTAACCCAGAATTGGTCAGTTTTTTTATTGCTATATTCCTTTATTGTAATAGGCAGTAGTATACCCCTCAGTACAGAAAACAGGCTACTTCCAAATATGTAAAATTTGGCGGAAGTGGCGAACTTGAGTAATTTATAATATAATCAAATATATAATATTTGGAAATTACTTTTTATTTTCCAGCGACAGATTCCGCGTTCCCTTGTAATGTAATTTAGAAAGTCTATTTGTCATTCACTTTGGAACTGTACGAAATCAGTGTCAAGGATGTCCCATAAAAATAGTCAGCCAAAAGTAAATAGAAAAAGCGGTTTCCTCTTTTATCACAAAAAAAGATCCTGATTGCTTTCGTTGCGAGTTCAAATCTTGCATAAAAAGCTTTGTTGGGTTTTATTGTTATGTAGTTTCTGTAATTTCATAGTAGCTCAAACTGATATATCTGTTACCTCGGTTAAAATCACGAGAATGCTATCAGAATAATACTAACAATTATTATTTTTTTTATTTGTTTGGAAACTTAAAAAACTAACATCACTCGGCACAACTGACTGACAGCTAGAACCGATGGCTTGAAAGTCTGGCAGTCGACATCGCACTCCAATACATGTACGTTTTTAAAATTGTATTCTACAGTAAAATTTTTAACTTCTGGACTGAATACAGTGGAACTTCGAATTAAGTAACCTATATACAACGAACGATATTCTTCCTCCCAGTAATAGTAAATGTATGGAAAAGAACCAATTAAAATATTAAGGAACCTCGATATATAGCGAACATAGTTTGCCATATTTTCCCCTCAACCCTTCGTTATATCGCCGGAGGTTCCACTGTAAATATACTATAACAGGAACAATTTCAAGAAATCGTAACATTAAGAACAATCATACAAACCGTTATGGCTTACCTTTTTTGTTGGCTGTGGCAAACAGTAACAGCTGAGTTTACAGAATAAAGCAGTAAATATAATTTTGAAATAGCTTAACGACTCTATTTAAACGCACACTTTGATCGTTTTTCCTCAACAAAAAGCAACGCCCAAATCAATCTTATTTCGTATAATCACATATTTTGCAGAAATAGCCGATACGAATAGCGCAACGACTCAGTTGAAATAATGCAAACTATGATCGTATTTCATCACTAGAATAAGGTTTAGTGGTTTATTCCCAAATCAATCTTATTTCATCCAATCACACGTTTAGATAATTAACCTAGACAAAGTGAGTTAATTTTTAATAAAAGTTTACGAAGGTGTTGAAGCAAAACGCCGGTAACTTTATCGTTTTAGAGATTAACCTTTGGAATACGAATGTTTGATTACTTTCGAAAACCGAAACGAATATAAAAACTAAATATATAATAGTAAATATATAATAACAACTTAAGTACAACTAATTACGAAACAAAAAGGGGGACTGGGTTGAAACGTCAGTTGCGATTCAGTTCGTCATGTTTTGAAATCATCTCAAACATAATTAGTGCTTTTTATTTTCGTGGAAATATACATACATTTTAAAATATTCCTTTATTTTGAATAATTCAAATGCTGAATTGACAAAGGACCGGACGGCGCCCAATAAACTTATCAACCGGAAAGTATTTCTTTCAAAGTGGACGGCAAAAGCAGTCGTTTGGAGGAACGGTTTATACCGACAACGAGCTTAATGACCTTTAATTGCATAACCAATTCAGTGTGACAGACACCTCTTGAAGTCAGCAATAGGCTGCTTTTAAGTGGAGGCGAGACTAGCCTATAGCTTGTGGATTTGTTTTCGGTGGTCCCGAATTCAATGACTCTTCCATGCACGCTTATTGTATACATGTGTAGCCAGCTGCTTTATTTCTTAGCATTTGGGATTAATAGCAAGTTTAGAACTGTTTATTAACAATATTTTTTAGTAAATTTAACAGCCACAATGTAAACCACTGGAATATCAGTAATTCTCTTTACCCTAGTAAGCTTTTTAATTTCTTTTTATTCCACGAGCTCGCATTGGATATGAGATGGAAGATAGCCAACGAGGCGCGTAGCACCGAGTTGGCTACAACGATCTCATATCCAACAAGCGCGAGTGGAATGATTGTTTTATTAAAAACGCCTCAAAGAATTGCAATATTTAAGATCCCAGCTGTTTTCGTTGACGCGTATCGCGATATTTGTTGTCAATGGTATATGAGCTGATATACCATTGATCAAAACTCAGGAATTGCAATATACCATTGCTAGTTTTTATTAATTGGAAATAGTCCTGTTACATGTCAGAAATAGAAATTCTTACTTAATATTTAGTATGAAACTGCTATTTGATCAATACTACATATTAAAACGATCTGTACAGACGTTTTCCAGCCTGCTACTGTATATAACTGTTTCTTATCCTTAATCAGTCAAAAGAAGGCTTATATCTTTCGATAAACGGCGCCATAAAATCTTGGTTTGAAAAAGAAAAGAAAAAAAAAACATAAATGCATATGCGAACAACGTATGTCCCGAAAAAGAAACCTTACTAATATATTTTATAGATACGCCTTGTCTCGTTCTACCAGCTAACAGACATATCAGTTATCTGGGTTAAGTCTACTATTTGTTTAAAATTGCTGTATACATATGTCTTTTTAGGGCTACCATGCACGGCAGATGCGTGTCATAGCAAATTCTGCTCGCAGATCCCTTTTGAACAAAATGAATACGAAGGGATTTATTGCAGGGTTGAAAATCATAAAAAGCCACGTCACTCTACTGAGAGTCAGTGATACATTGCACAGTCCGAGATACCTGCAAAATGACGCGTACAGGGACAGCGACCAACATACGAGAAAAATAGTTACCACTGCAATAATTACTTTGACAGAAGACCTCTTCAGTCGTCCTCGCTGTAACCTTTTTCGAAATTCTTTACAGCTTCTTATTTCTAGTCTTGAAAACGACTGTCGATCAGACAAGTAGGTTTCTTGAGAATCTGCATGTACCTTAAAGTTTGTTTTCCTTGTGTTGTCTTTGCAGACAGCTCTCTTCACGTGCTCGCTCGAACCACCGGATAAAGTTAGAATGGATCCAGTTTTATTGAAGTTTATTCCATGTAATTGAGCTATTGTTCTTTTTGACTGCAACCGTGCTACCCGGATTACCTGAACATTCGCCACCATTAACAAAATGCAAGGAATGGCCACCATAAAAATCGTTTCCACAATAGTAAAAATGCGAAACCATGTTGCTCTTGTTGCAGGGTCGGCATAGAGCCAGGAGAAGTGAAGAGCAAAATTGACAAGTGGTATTCCCCACGAAATCGCAATCGTTTTCACGGATCCAGTTGTAGTCAAACAACAAGTCGTGTACTTCAAAGGATAAACAATGGCAATATAGCGATCCACTGTCATGGCGCACAGATTAAAAACTGATTCGTACAGAACCAGCTCTTCGAAGGCACTTTTAAGATAAACGTCACACGTGCCTAACGTCTTACACGCAATGTATAATGGTGTAATGATCAAGCCAACCAACAAACCACTGACGGCAAGCGATAAAATAAACCAGTTGGTGGTATTTTGAAGTTTAGATTTTGTTGCGATCAACCAAACGACGAGTCCATTTCCTACTATTGCTATAACACTAAAAGTCAGACTTGTATACATGTACCACGTCATCGCCGTCTGCTGCTTTCGTTAAGTACAAAAATCAGTCATATATTATACTTTGGCATCGAAAATATACTGTTGCTTGCGGCATTCGTAGTTTGATAGAGAGTGGAAATGGTCTTTTTTAACCTTTGTCTTTTGTAACTGTGAGAAAGTGGTTGGTTGTTCCGTCACTACGGTTGAGTCTTACTAATTTGAATATTGACTTCTTGCAATTTTAACTAAGTACACAGAATTTTACTATTTGGCTAAAGCACCTGCTGAAACAATTTCTTTCAACTTCAATTATAGTACTTTGCGTCGATGTTGAAAAAAGTATTAAAAAGGATCCATGCTCCAATCACTCTTGAAGAAATAATTTTATCACCTACAAAGTTGCTCCCAACTCAGTATTCCACATCTTATGCACTTCTACTATCAAAGCGAGGTTTCCGCTCATTCCAAATACATATAATATAGACAGAGGTTTATTTGTTCATGTTCGTCTTTATAAATGCTCTGTCAATTTGCCAGCTCTGCATCTTCAAAATTGGTTTTATGCTTTATCGTCACATTTTAATAAAATAGCGTTTTCAGATCAGCCAATTTATTTTTCTGAGCATTTTGTCGCTCATAGTTACACAAATAATCAGTAAAATCTGAGTGAGTCCTACGCGAAGAATTTCTTGGGGTGCCTTAGAGCATAAATTTGTCATAAGGCTCAACTAGCCATATGTTGTTATTAGCGGAGCTCCAGCGCGCGAAGCGCGCCAGCGGAGCACCATGGGTAAGAAAATTTGGTAAACCACCAAGCCGAGAAAATTTGGTAATCACGTGACCGTACGTCCGTCCGTCCGTCCGTACAGACTCTGGGGGAGGGGGAGGGGAGTCACAGGACAATTATCGCTTGGTTACTGCTAAATCTTTGATATTGAACTTCCATGTCATGGTCAATTGACAGCTGTCAAAACAAGGTAACCGCTGACCAGTATCACATGACCATATCGCGGGCTCAGGCGTAGAGCTAATCGAGGTGACGTCTTTTTTGGAAGTTGACCGCTGACCAGGTTATGGTTTTCCAATTGATCGCGGGCTCAAGTACTCAGTTTTTACTTAGCCTCACTTAGCCTGATAATTTTATCATCGCGTAAATTCAGATTTAAATAAAGGGCAAGGTAAATAACCCACAAGCTCTGCTTTTAGGCTTGGCTAAATCTATTTTAGAAATATTTAGTTTAGTTTTATTTCTCATGTTAAATAAATGATCGGGACATTTCATTTCAACTTAAACGAAGCGATTGTTCGAAAAGGCGGTAAATCTTTGGTACGCTGTTCACCTTTAAAGCTGAATGAAAGACGCGAAGAAAGCTGCTGGCGAACATCAATTTTCGTGAGTATTTCTCCCTTTATTTACTCATGTACATCATGGAAACTTATGCCAAATGATTTAGGACAACCTCTTAACGGGAAGATCCGAAATAATTGCCGATTTGAACATGATATACTGGATAACAAGTCAAAAAGAGCGCGATGTCCAGGGTTCGACCTGCAGCTGAGCAAGGCTGAATATCACTGAATTGAGCTCAAACAAAAGTGAATTCAGAGCCGATCAAGTTCACTGAAGTGAAGGATAAAAGACTGTTAAAGGCTACAGCGATGGAAAGAAAGAAATTGTTGTTCGGTGATAATTCATATAATGAATATGTTGCTGGTGTTGGACTAAGCTTGCAACGAGGCTGCCGTGTTCGTGTCCGATATTATTATTGGACTGGTTTGAAAGCTTTGCTCTGCAGAATTTATAAGCCTTCTTCAATGATGAGGTAACAAACGTAAATGTATGCACTAAGCATAAGCCTAATTTTATATTGAGAGAATTATACTTCATTAATGAATGAATTTGAAGTTGTGTCGGTTTTCAGATCTTCACGTAAATATTTATCAAGCCTGTTCATGTTTGTACATTTTACACATTAATTTTGTTTAGAAAATATTTTGTTTAGACTAATTATTTTCAGTTTTAGTTAGTGGAGTTAACTGTGGTGTTCATTATTAGATTTTGAAAACAAATTATTTAGCTTCACGGATCAAAATCACGATTTTGGCTCGCTTGCATTTGTTTTGTTTCTCTTATCTATGCTTATTAGTGAGTGTGTTGAATTTGCCGGTTTCGTTGCGAGTTACCTGTGCTAGGCTGAGTGGGTTCAGACTTAACCTACCGCATATTTACTTACCAGAAATGAAGAAAATTCATTCAGTTCTCTACATAAAATTCTCTTAGGCATTTTAATAGCAACGCGTACGATAAAACAGAATTAGTAAATCATGCAACCAAACCGCAACGGAAAGAAGACAGTTCAAAACAGTCAAAACAACATTGTAAGCTTATTCTAAGTTAGCGTGCACCACTTTCCAAATCACAAACTGCCACAATTCTTACACAAAAACTGCTTTCAAATGACTTACATAACCGGCACCATCAATTTGCAGAGTTTGTTTTGCCACCGTGATTTTCTCAGTTTGCCGTGCATGGCGTGAGTTCATTTTGTTTACTGTGTTAAGCAGCGAGTTCACTTTGTTTTCTGTTTTTGCCTTGAGTTGATTTTCTTGCTCTGATGGTTTTGTAGTAATAAAAACAAGGTCAAGGTTCTTTTTACATTGAATAACTCATAGAGGTCCTAGAGGTGTATCACGAATTAGTGTACAGTAAACGTTGTAAAAAGTTTTACTAAGATTTGTTTTGCGTCTGCGTGCATACGTGAGGAACCCAATAAAGTGCACTCGTCAATTTCAATATAGTGTGGTTTCTTATTTGGTAACACTGTAATTTACTCGAGCAAAAAAATGATAAATGGGAGCTCCGCTTTTAGGCCTGCCTAAATGTATATATTATGTTTTAGGTGAAACTAAGTTCGTTGTGGTACACAAGGAGCCTTTTATCAATAAGTCGATTTGACAATTTTTCTACACGATGAGTACCCGAAAACTATAAATTGAATGAAGACTAAAAACCTAAAAGTAATTGTTCGGTTTATGTTGTTCAGTGGTTTATGATGATATTGCATTTCCAGTGGCGATAAGATTCGTCATTGTTTTGGTCTCTGATTGCTCATTTGCCAAAATTGATCATGTCGGATTAGAAATGACCAATGGACCTTTTTCAGCCATTTGTTATTCTTTTGTGTTCATGCTAATTTGCCTGCCAAGCATGAACAAAATACAGCAGAATTTGAAACCCAAAATGAGGTGCTGGACAATTAACATAAACATAAGAGAATAAACAACGTGAGAAAGATCTATTGTAAAACACTTTAAGGTGGCCAGCGGGTATTTATTGTTCTGACAGATCCCTTTTTAAAACGCGTTTTTGAAAAGAAACTATCAAGTTCCTTAGAATTTTTAGAGCCTGACAGTACAGAAGAATCCTGATTCGTAAATTTGTAAAACTGTAAATCATAAAAATTGTGGCGTTTAAGCAAGATTTGTTTATGTTATAAGCGGTTTGCTGAAGCCTTCGTTTTTAATAAAACGCAATTATTTTTAATACGCCACCTTGAACGTTTTTGTAATGACTTCCAACAAGCAAGCAGACTGTTAAAGTTCACCCACAGCAAGTTACATGACAATCCTAACCGTAGATTTTACAAATATCGACTTCTTAATTTTGCTCTTTAAAATGCTCTATTGTCCTGTCCGCCTCAAAGGCAGCATAAATGTGCTAGCTGTCTTGACCACATACCCACCCTTTTTATGATTGATATCACTTAAAACTTGTGTGTAAAAGTTTAAAAGATCGGAAAATGAACCGTACACACAGAATGGTTCATCATATTAAACTCAGATAGAAGAGAATCACGAAAAGCTACTGAAGTAATAAATATAGCACAAATGTAGCATCAACATTCAGTAAACATTCAGTAAACATCCTGTAATAAGAAAGCGCTCGATAGAAACACAGATCTTACACGAGCTGTTGTCGTAATGATGTCCCGAGCAAAGAGAATTTACATTTTGATGATCAAAATAAACGAGTTATTTAGTTTTGTTTTCTTCCCAGGAACTCTGCTCATAGGGCATTAAGCATATTTCTCTGCCTGAAAGTCACCGTCTGACTGACAAAAGCAGTTTTTCTTTCTGTACATACTTGCATTTACTGACTTGAAAATCTCTTCGGTGATTTCCAGCAAAATTTTTAATATTGTGATAAACAGTTTAAAAGTGAAACTGAATGAAATGCCTAGTTTGGTCGTCTACGTACGACAATATTGTGAGAATTAAACTTTTGCACCTTTTTTTTTAAATAAAGAATCTCATTTTCTTGTATGACGGCAGTTATATTAGAGCCTTGCTTCGGCAAAAAGGTAGCAGATAAACAATAGAGTTCAACTCATAAATGAAGTCTGATTACTGGTGCAGTTAAGCGCAATGCAGGCATGAAAATCGCTGTCGGCGAAATATGTGCAAAACAACGGCAAGCTACGTTTGGCAAACTACAACAATTTGATTCTTCCAATATAGTAAATGAATACTTACCTTTTGAAGGACTTCAAGGCCTTCAATTCAACTACTTTTTGTCTTTTCTCATTTAAAACTATCGGTGAGTAGCAATTTCGATTGACTTTCATGTGTTCGTTTGTGTCACCGCTAAATGTAATAACAACGCTAAATGTAATACCAACCATAAATGCAATAAAAATTAACTCTAAATCTAATATCAACCGCAAATGTAATACAAATCAACCTAAATGTAATAACTTACCGCACCGTAAATCTAATACATTCTAACGCTAATTAGTAGAATTCTACTAGTACACTAATGCAAATGCTGCAATGTGATTGGCTGAGCTATTGAACACTATCGGCCATTAGTGTGCAGTTGCCGAAGGTCGTCCACAAAATACGACGTTTTTTTTCGTTTTTCCGAAGTTTTGGAAGGAAGTTTAGATGTAAATGGATAAAAAAATTCCCGAGAAGACTAAAAGAAGGACATTAGCGGTTTCTTGACTTTAAAAGCTTGAAATTATTGAAAAACGGGTGCACGCGCGTAAACAATTGCAAATTTACCAAGGACAATTCAATGCGTGCGATTTTGTTAAAGCGTTTGATAGTTCGATAATGCGTAGAAAAATAATTAGAAACCATTATTTACGTTTATTTCAGTTAGAATTCTACTAAAACAATTAGATTATTCGCTCTCAATTTCTATAAGGTGATAGTTGATTCGGCCTGCGGCCTCATCAACTATCACCTCATAGAAATCTCGAGCTCATAATCTAATTGTTAAATATAATAAGCTGACCAACCGTAAATGTAATACAAGTTCACCTTAAATGTAACAACACGTTACTAAAGGTGGCGATTATCGGATTACCCAATCACTTCTAATCCCCTTTACTAACGAAATCGTTAGGCGCAGATTTCCCCGGGGGGTTACTTCCATACAATACCTATACAGGTATGTGCCGCCCAACGGGGTCGTGATTTTGGAGCTCCTGAGTTAGAGCAGGGTATCCATTTTAGAGACATTTCCTAACACGGGCTATAATATTTTGAACGCAGCCATTTAAAATTATTCAAGGAGAGATTGCTGTTAAAAATACGATTCAAAACTGTTGCACCCTGTGTTGCGCATCGCTCGTTTACGAGCATGGTTCTGTGTGTTTTAGTTTACAACGGGGTATAAAAAAATGACTTACTATATCAAATTTAGGGCAAATTCTTTCTAAAACGGGTCCGAATTTGGAGTCCTGGGTTGCAGATATCCACCCAAAAATACCCGCGTGCCTCCCTCTCCCCCGGATGATTACCCAAAGAAGCTTCTTGACACTTTAAGAGTATCGTTACTATTAAAGCTGTCTATTAAAGTTGCTATTTAAGTTGTCTTTAAATCATCTGTACCATCTGTATATTTTTATCTGTTTTATCATACTACCCCCTCATTAGAATACTTTGAACACATCCAGAAGGACTGCGGGATCAATTATTGGATCGTTTTGGGGCGCTCGAGCATTTGTTTTCAACCTCGTGTGCCCCCAAACGATCCTACAGCTGAGCGCACGCCTGCTTCCACTATTTTCGAAAGTGGGCTATGTAATTGCGCGATCCGCTGCAAAGAATTTCGAAAATGATGTTTGCAAATGCTCGACATCAGAAGGGCTATTTTCTTCAGAAGTTCCCAGTTAAGCTTTAACCTGAACTACGCAGAACCTCTGCAATGCAGTTGCGGATCCGGACCTTCAGCTGAGGAGGGGGCCCGCTTTTAAAGGCTTGACTATGAATGTTGAATTTTGCGAAGATAATTCCGGCACTTTAAAGAAAATGCGCTATTTCCGAAAAATTAAGGTGGGGGCCCGGGACCCCGGATCTCTCCCCTGGATCTGCCACTGCAATGTACACAAAAAAATCACCGAGACTTCATGTGATGCCTGGTGACCGTAAGGGAGCTTTTAACACTATGTCATTACATTTACGGCTGGTCAGCTTATTACATTTAGCGTTAAATTTTTATTACATTTACGGTTGGTCGGCTTATTACATTTAGCGTTAAATTGTATTACATTTACGGTGGGGTAAGTTATTACATTAAGGGTTGATTTTTATTGTATTTGTGGTTAGTATTACATTTAGAGTTAATTTTTATTACATTTGCGGTTGGTATATCATTTAGCGTCGTTTATTACATTTAGCAGTGATACATTCGTTCGCCTTGCAGCAAAATTATTTCGTGCGGAAAACGGTTCGTACGCGGGGTCCGGATGAGAAAATCCGTACCGCCAATCAGACACAAGGATTAAGGGTTCCGGATCGCTGAGACTCGTGAGAAGAAATGATATGAAGTATTAACAAAATAAAAAAATATATATCTAAAAAGATTTTAAGTAGCGCGGAAGACGGTGGATATACGAAATAATTAAGCTGTTGCGTACATATTGCCAGAAGATTCGACCGGTTGTATGACCAAATCAAGTAATTTGCATGACCTCCACTTCCTATCAAGTTAAATGAAATGAAAATCGCTTTCAGGTTAATTTTTTTTATTAAATGTGCAGAGCAACTACCATTTCAGCTTTTTCATATCAACTTATTTTATTGTTATTGTTTTTTTGTAGGGATTTGTTAGGAGCATTAACACTGGCACGTTCTAGCTTTTGTTGTGACTGCGAACTGATTTACATATGCTTCAATAACAGTCGAGCAATGTTTGTCTTGTTTACTCTGGCAAAAAGTGTTGTTCATCATGTTTAGCTGGTTATGTCTCCTAAAGATAAAGCTGTAGTAAGATAGAGACAAATAATCTTATGCCCTGAATTGTAAATGTAGGGTTAACTTAAGGATTAAAATCTTCCAGGAATCTAAACATTCTAAACAGATATTGTGATACCTGATTTGAAATTATGGAGTATACAAAATAAAGAAAAACAAGAAGCTATCATGCATTTACAGCACAAATGTTTTTTTCCCCTTTTTGCCATTCCGTATTCAGGTGAGAAACATCTGCCAAATCCATCCATCACTTTGAAAGACGCCCTTCTTCAGTTACAGATGTTGGCTTTTTATAGTAGGACTAATTAACTTTCATTCAAATCACTGCTGGTATACAACTGCTGTCAATGCACAACATAAGATAAGAGATTATTTTTTTCAAGTTTTCTGTTGCCTTTCAGTAGGAAGGGTTTCTGTTTTCAGCCAACAGTTTTTGTTTTGGCTCGTGCTCAGTTCTTTTTGGTTTGCAGTTCTCTTTCGATAGTGACATTCACTATATTTTCTTATTTCAAGTAAGCTTTGTAACGTTTTTTGAAATTTACGATAACGAATTTGCAATTTTACTTTCTGCATTTAGATAAAATGATAAACTTACGTAAAATACTTCTTAATTGACTTTTAATCTTTCTTGAGCTTTCTTTCTTTTATCAGGGCTGGCGCATCTAGAAAATATGTTTAAAAAGCTGTTTTTAAAAGCTTGAACCGAGCATATACGACGTAAACGACAAATTCTTTATATCAAAATTAAAAATAACGTTTTTGATGAAAAGAAAATTTTAAAATTTACTTAACTTTTTTTCCGACATATTCAAATTTGATTTATATGCCAAGTGTACACACTTCAAGCACAATAAGTAATTTTCATTTCAATACCACTTTCAGGGCTCTTTTAGTGACATTATTAGAAAAGGGGCGGATGCTGTTGTTTTTTATACAGGTGTCAGGAAGTGCTAATGAATATGCTCTCAAACTCACCAGCATAAATCATTAAACATTCAAATTGATCATGAAATCGCGACAACGATTTGCTCTTGCTGATTAAAAATGGACAATTTTCCTTCTTTATACCGAAAAGCCAACAGTTGAAATGGTGACTAACTAAAGTAAGTGGTCTGCAAACGAAAATCTACCACCTTTTTTCTTTATTTATCACCATATTAAGGAAACTTTGTAAAATTTTCACAGAAAGCGGCTGCCATCATGAAAAACGAGACCTTTACCAACGCTGATTTAAGCAACAACAGTTCAAGTTCGCTGCCAGTCTACTACATCGTCCTCGCACCGGTCATGGCGGTCGTTGCTGTTCTTGGAAATGGAATAGTGATCTATCTCATTTGTACACGAAGGCGACTCCAAGTTATGACCAACTACTTTGTGTTATCCCTTGCTGTGGCAGATTTCTTGGTAGGGTTGTTTCTTCCTAGTTTTATCATCGCTTGTAATTTTTGGTCGGACTGTGAAATCACCACTTACAACATGTTTTTTAACCTGTTCACCTTAGTCTCAATAGCAAATTTATTTGTCATGACGGTCGACCGATATATCTCCATTGTTCATCCACTGCGCTATCAGTCGTATGCCACTGGCAGTCGACTAGTCGGTGCTTTGTTAGCATCCTGGATTATTCCAGCACTTCTGTCTTTTTCTCCTCTTTTCTGGAAATTTTCAAGCTCAGAGAAAGTCAAGGCAACGGCAACGAAGGCTCACGCATTTATTGTCATCACTGCATTCGAGCTGATACCCACGGTTGTCTTGCCAGCAATGTACGCGAATATTTTCCGTACCGCAAGAAAACACGCTCGGCAGGTCGCAGTTCAAAGAACACAGCTTCAGTTCAACAGTACATGCAATGACGTTTACAGTGAAAAAAGTACCCTTGAAATGACAGTATCGACGGGCAAGAGAATTTCTTATTCTTCACAGCAAAAGAAAGGGGAAGGGACCTCCTACGGATCAAGTATTGGCGTGCTGGGAGCTGTTATCTGTCTCTTTGTTATGTGTTGGTCGTTTGATACCGTTATCTCTTTTTGCAGCAAATTAGAATTATGCATTATAAAGGATAGACTTTTTAGGGTATCTGATTTGCTGATTTTTGTGAATTCTGCTATTAATCCACTCGTTTATGCCTTGTTGAAAAAGGACATTAAACGAGAACTAAGTGTTATGTGTTGCTGTACCTTAAGAGATAATACGGACTTTAGGCAAATCGCTACGGCTGGCACTCATACGGCTGCCGGAAGTAAATGTCTCAATTAATGAGACACCGCGCATGTCAGGCGGTTACGTCCGGTCATTGCGTGAAATCTTACAATGCGAGTCGGGAAGTTTTGTCGGGTTAATATCACCTCTCTATCCTTATTTACGGATATCTTAGCATTTTAATAGTAATAGCCTTTGAAGTCAATTTTAGTCAAGACTGAATTGTCGCAAGTTTAATTTGGCGCTCTCACGCTTATATATCTATATCTCGTGTAATGAATTTTCGATAATTTGGCGAAGAGAAATTTGCGTGTTGGGCACCAGATTGTTTTTTTTTTCGGCTGTCTCTTTTGAGAGTTTAGTCAATTGATGCTTTCTACTATTCTGGATAAGTATACGATAATTTTTTATTTCAGTTAAAACTGGTATGTGTGTCTGTTTTTCACTGGATATTCTTTGAGTTATTCCTCTATTGAAATTATATACTTAATCAATCAACTTCGTGCCATTGTACATATGCTTTTGTTCAGAAACAATCTCAGTGTTGGTCCTAGCAAAGTAAATGACAGCTATCTTCCTTTGAGCGAAGCCATTTGGCAGTAAGAAAATCAACTAAGAGAGAATTTCGGCTCCTTAACCCATGCTACTTTGTATTCCGCTTTGCTTAACTGCCGAGACGTACTCTCCCCGGAAAAATCGCTTTTATTATTCATAAGAGCTTCCCGTTATCTTCAGTTCAAATCAGGTTTTTAACTGTTCCGGCACTTTTAATGCATGATAATCATCAGTCAAACTGTCGGCAGATATGTTTAATTTTTTTTGAGTTCTTGATTGTAGTGTGTGCCTTTTTTAATTGTTTTTTCTAAAATTTTATTTAAACCGCAATGATGGAGATCCCAGTGTGAATATGATTATGAAGTAAGTAAGTAAATAATTAGTTCTTATTCAGTCGGAAAAGGAAACGAGATCCGATCTTGGCGACTCGGTGTTCTGTTTTAACGAAAATATGTCGCTTTTGTTTATGGTTTACTTTGAGGGCGGATAATTATAATGACTAAAAACATATCTCATCTAATCACGTCTTATGTCAATTAGGCCCGGTTCAGACGCCGTACTTTTCATGAGCCGAACTCAATTCGAATTTGGACCGACCCAAATTGACAAAAGTACGCCTCTTGATTCAGACGCCGTACTTTCTGGCCGTTCCTAATACAGTTCCAATAAAACCAGGCAAAATAGATATGATAATTTATGAATTAGGATCGGCACACGTGAAAAGTACGGCGTCTGAATCAAAGCCGTTCGAAAGGCGTTCCACAGGCGAAATTCTCGGCCAAGCCAGGCGAGAAGAACGGGTGAGCCGTTCCAAATTGAAATAGCCGTTCTAATTTGATTCAGACGCCGATCTTTTCATGTACTTAATTCAAGGAATTAGGTTCGGCTCATGAAAAGATCGGCGTCTGAACCGGGCCTTACTTTACTGTTGCTTGAAATTGCCGCATTTAAAGATCAATCAAAAACGCATTACACGACTTGAAACTTTCAGTACCTGCCTTCAGGGTTAATATTGTTTTCAGAATATGCCTGTATGATACATAAATATATGCCATATGCCTCAGTTGTTTATTGCACGTTTTAGTATTAAAGGTTCAACCCAACATTTTCTTCTATTAGTCTCAGTTTTATCAGCAAACTTCACACTAAAATGTTTTTAAATTTGAGTAGCAGGAATGTAATATAGCATATCCTGGGGCATCCTTTTCTGTACTTCATTTGCCTCAAGTAGCCTGCGTGGAGCCGTCTCTTAGGAAAAAAGCTTCTTTGTGTCGGCATAGAATTATTTAAATAGATCGTTTACAACTGGAAAACGGAATATGAAATAGCGAGTTGAAGGTCGCTCGGAATTTATTTTTCCATTCGTGTTAGCCAGCGAAGCGCACTAAATCTACGAATGGCTCGGAACGAGCGACTTGCGTCACTTGCAGGGAATCGATTCTAGATTGCGCTTTGCACTGTGATGCGAAAAATGGCATCATTTCATTTACACTGAGTTGGTTTCTTTGATCTTACTGACGGTAGTGTCGTGCAACCCTGAAAACCAATTTCTTTCCGGACCATGCACAAGACACTTATAAGCACTAGTCACTATCAGTTCTCATAACATTATATACATGCATACATTTTATTTCACGTCCCCACGGGGCCTTCAGTGAAATAGATAAATAATAAATATTCAAAATTAATTACAAAAGTTATATTCCTAAAGTTAAGCTAAATTAAGCTAATGACAATTCATTAAAAGTGTCTTCCGCAACTTGTTCCTGAATTGCGCTAACGATTGGCTTAACTTTAAATTTTGCGGCAGGGCGTTCCAGATCATTGACATTGTATTTATCTTTTTTCTTTCAGTTTGTTCAGTTTATTTTAGTTAGTTAACTTATTCCGAGAATTAATTCTAAGATTTATGTGCACTTTAACCGACTTTGCCTTGGGACAAATTATAATTTTAACTTTTATGACCAATAAATCTTTCTCCCGCAATTGGGTATGCCAGCAACAAATTAAATCCACCGCCAACAAAATGTTTAATCTACCTGCCAAAAATAAGCAAACAAACAAACTAACGAAACACAACAAAACGAAAACGAAGGAGAATCAGGTCGTCGCTCAACCGTGCTCATAGCTTCAAAGCTACGTTATGTTACTAACTTTTACTTTTTAGTGTTTTACTTGGCCAAGCCATGGATACGATTACCAGCTGAAGAATGCCAGTGTAAAATAAATGATAAGAATTGCAGTGAATTGTAAGAATAAAAACTTACACTTTAATAATAATAATAATAATAATAATAATAATAATTTTTTTTTTTTAAATTTAATAACAGTAACTTTATTGAGCACTTTTCATACAAACTTGAATCTTAGGTGTATGTGGTTAAAAAATATATAGATACAAATTTTGTTTTCCTTAAGTTCTTCCCATGAAATAATGTCAGTAAAAATTTCAATAGCCTACTTACATAATGACACTCTGACAAGCTTTTACACGCTCTAAGTTAAAATATTACAAACTGAGGTGAACTGTTTACAAAATAATTATAATAATAATTACGGTATTTAATAATTACGGTATTTATATAGCGCATTTCCATATGCTCAATGCGCTTAACAACACTTTGCGGTAGACTTAGACAGACTGCAATTAAGCAGTTTACAACGAATGAGGATTTATTTTTACAGATGCCCCCAATGTAATTTCAGAACAAGACCAGACCACAACACCGGGAACTCCATGCCCTACTCTTTGCGATAAGTGTGTGGGTTCTTTAACGTCCCCTGCTGACCATAACCGTGAAGATGCAGGAGACGGGACCCACGGTTTATCGTCCTTATCCGAGAAGACTAGAATGTCTAACCACAGGTAGACCAAGCATGATATTTGCATATATTAAAATGGCGGTCTTTATATAAGAATTTGTATGGGTTTTTAAACGGGAAACTTTTGAACAATAAATAAAAGCGAAATTACTAAATTAAGTCGATGAAACATAACATGGTGTTGTTTGCTAACCTTACAGCGTGTTTGCGAGCAATTTGGAGCTATTTTAACGTCAATTTACTATTAGCTACTATTACCGTGTATAATATTATGACAAGGTAGGACACTTCAGTCACTTCTAGCGTTCGACATGTGTTGAAATAAGCTCGAATTTCACCCACAAAAATAGTTTCGGCTGTCATAAGGATCTACATGTGAATGAAACAATGACACACGAATGTTTTTCCGAAAACTACTTGCTCATACCTCGTCTACCGCAGCAACTGGCCGCTTCTGAAAATCCAAAATCCGTTCAAAATATCCGCCATATAGGCCGTGTCGCTCACGACAGTAACAAAATAGCCCGAAATAGACTGGACACCAGTCAAAGTGAACCCCAGCGGAGAGGGGCACGCTTGTTTTGCTCCAAGAGGAAACAAATTGAAGCGCGAGCAAAAATAGCGTGCCCCTCTCCGTTGGGTTTAATTTGACTAGTGTCCAGTCTATTTCGGGCTATTTTGTTACTGTCGTGAGCGACACGGCCTATATGGCGGCTATTTTGAACGGATTTTGGATTTTCAGAAGCGGCTAGTTGCGGCTGTTAACGAGGTATGAGCAAGTAGTTTTCAGAAAAACATTCGTGTGTCATTATTTCATTCACATGTGGATCCTTATGACAGCCGAAACTACTTTTGTGAGTGAAATTCGAGCTTATTTCAACACGTGTCGAACGCTAGAAGCGACTGAAGTGTCCTACCTTGTCATATTATTATACACGGTCATAGTAGCTAATAGTAAATAGACGTAAAATAGCTCCAAATTGCTTGCAAACACGTTGTAACGTTAGCAAACAACACCATGTTATGTTTCATCGACTTAATTTAGTAATTTCGCTTTTATTTATTGTTCAAAACTTCCCCGTTTAAAAACCCATACAAATTCTTATATAAAGACCGCCATTTTAATATATGCAAATATCATGCTTGGTCTACTTGTGGTCTAACCATTTGCAGATGTCATCACAAAGGCAGCACATTCTCCTCAGTTATTTTAAGACCCTGAGTGTTGGTCCGGTCTGGGCTCGAACCCGAGACCTCCCGCACAGAAGTCCGGCGCTCTACCAACTGAGCTAACCGATATAACATTTTGTTATATAACAAAACATTTGGTTTTAGTATATACCAAACCAGTGAATAGTGCTTTTCGCGCGCGCTGATTGGCTAGGTCATGGTTAGGTTTTTAACCGAAGTTACTCGTAGAAGTCATCTTACTTTGCTCGGAGGTGAATAGCAAGTACTATTCGGTTAAAAAAGCGGGTTTTGATCCATAAAAGAAGCCGCTGTACTTTAATGTGTTGTCAACTTTACCAGGTCAGAACAATACTAGGTTTAGCGATACGTAGCGATGTTTATTTAAAATGTTTTAAGCGTTTCCTTCAACAAAACGATTGATAAAATGTGGTACAAAATATTTTGTTTACCTTCGCCGCGTACACGTACGCAAAATTAAAACGTTTAAGTCTGAATTTTTTCCAAATATACACCGTCCAACTAAGAAAATTAAGTACATTTCCTACCTCTATCTCTGTTTTAAAGCCAGTAAATCCTTGCAGTTGTTTTGGTCGTGCTATAAACGATTTTGGCAAGTTGTTTTCGGCTCGGCCATATAAAGTCACGCTGGAGACTAAAGTATTTAGGTTTGCACCGAAGATCAACTTCAATTGTGAATTGCTGTGGTTTTTCACTCCTCTTCCGCTGACTCTCCTCCAGTCAACTAGCTTAGCAGCCGCATTAAACTTCGATGAAATCCAGTCCACGTATTCTTGACATTCGCGGTCGTTCGCAGCATCTTGTCAACATAATTCAATGAACAGTTTTTGCAGCACGTTTCATGACTTCACGGACGTTTCCCAGGCTATAGTGACCGGCACAGGTTGTATTCACGAGTAAATTAAAGACTTGTGTTCTTCAGTAGTGAAAATAAAGTAAAGAATTCCGCTTGAAATCGTCCAAATCCATTCAACAAACGAAACACAGTTGCAAATTTATTTCGGTCGATCGCCTGTGTAGTGTTGTCATGTGACTTTTCCCGCGCTGTCGTCTTTTCATGTGCGCAGTGTTCAGTCCTTTGAATTGCTTTCTTTCACGGTAAAACTTTTAATTTTAGGCCGGCTATTCAACTGGTTTGGTATATACTAAAACAATTATTCACCTCAGTGTCGGTGAAAAGCGGCGGATATTTACCTCGCCGCTTCGCGGCTCGGTAAATATCCACCGCTATTCACCTCCACTTCGGTGAATAATTGTTAAATATATGTTTGTACATTTGTTATAACATTTTGTTATATATGTTGCGGTTTAAATTTATCATTGGTTTTCAAACTAGCTGCTTTGATGTTGATTTTTCATTATCACATATTCATTATCATAATCTAAAACAAAGGGAAATATAGCTCAAACTGTTTTGAAAAATATTAAAATAAAATAAATTTAGCCACAACATGTTTATACTATAGAAAGACATTCGTAAACTGTGATGGCAGTAAGCCGAGCTCAAGAATTGCCGGCGAGGGTGTTCCCCTCACGATAAAAAAATCCCTTGTTATTGCCGGTCATAACGCCTTCAACTTAACTTCAATGAAAGCAACAACAGTGAGAACAGTACATCACAATGCATCTACATGAGTGTAGCTTTAAATGGAGGGGAATTATCACTACTTACCACGGCTTCTTTCCAAATTCAGTTTCAAAGCAGTTATTGTTTAATTTGCACTTTCCCCTATATCCTATCCGCGCATACGTTTAAATGTCTCAGGCAACAGTAATAAGATCATATATATTTAATTACGTTGGACAAATTACTTTGTGATGCTGATAAGAACGAATCTTGCGTCAAAACGGCTCAAGCGAAAGCTATAAATAATATGCAAAGCTACTGACAGATGCACCGCCGGAGCAGTTGGTTTTGTGCAACCGATGAACTTTGAACATTACGAAACATTTTTTTTAGTTGTCGTTTTCCTGTACACAGAATCAAAAACATTGGTAAACAATGCGGCTATATTCTGATTAACGGCAAAATAAATGTCCCAGTGGCAAACCAAACCATTCTGATCGTGGACAATTTTAATATAATGGAAATCCAAACTAAGCCACATATATGCAGCCTTTTTACGCCATTTTTGCATATAAAAGTCTGTATACGAGCCTACGGGCCCATCAGGCCGGAGCTTATCCCGGTTTCCGTAGCATGAAGCGACTAGGAGTATTGCTACTCCCCCCTGGATGGGATGCTAGTCCATCGCAGGGTTACCCCCAGCAGTAAATTCGCCGGTACCCATTTATGCACCTGGGTGGAGAGAGGCACTATGAGAGTAAAGTATCTTACCCAAGAACACAACGCAGTGCCCCGGCCAGGGCTCGAACCCCGCGGACCGCCCGATCCGGAGTCCAGCGCACTAACCATTGGGCCACCGCGCCTCCCTTTCGAAATATTATTTTCCAGCTACATCAATAGTAGGCAATGTAATATATTATTCTGTAGTATATTAGATAGGAAAAATAACAACTTCCAACTCAACATTTAGAAGCAAACAATGGCTATTTAACAATGAGTCTACCTTGTTCTCACTAAATCTCGCGAAAAATCAAGAGTCATATTTCGCGAGTATAAAATTTCGCGATTTTGAGAGGAAGGTAGAATTGGATTGTATTAAATTTCGCGATTTTTCTATTCTTCAACCTCAGAACTGTAACAACATAATTAATATGATCGCCATCGCAAACAATAGCAAACAAAAATTAAACAAGCTAAATTTAACAAAGCAGAAGTTATTCCACTATCTAAATAGAACTTAGCGGCAGAGGACAGTTTGGACAGCGAAAGCGATGCAGTGGAAGATACCGTTATGGGCACAATTAATTAAAAACAAAAAGAACTCTTAAACATGAAGCTGAGACATTTCGAAATAACATTAATAAAGCAACAGCTTGAATTTCATAATTGTATTAATGTTATTGATATTAAATATCGCGATTTTAATTTTCGCGTGTCCTATATTTCGCGAGTATTAAATTTCGCGATGTTTTCAAAATCGCGAAATTTAGTACTCGAAAAATTAAGTGAGAATAAGAAACAAGCCTGAGCTTTCTATGAGCAAATAATCAACAAGGCGCAGTAGAAACCCTAAACTGAGTCCTACAATTTTATGAAGTTAAACTAAAAATCAAGAATAATTGTGCAATCGAGTCCTATCGGCGAATAAAAAACAAGGGGAGAACCCATCAGATTCGCGGATTTCCAATAGAATAAATTAGATCGCATTGTAGAAATCGTATAAACAAGTAAATTTAACTCGAAGAAAATCACTCTAAAACGCATTCAAAGAATCTTGTCGACTGTCCTTTCGTTAAATGGTAAGTGAAAATGCTCTTATAAATTTATGGAAATAAGACTTCAAGCAGCCACATTTTTCGTGGCCCCTAGAGCGTGAAGCAGAAAAAGAACGCTAGTGGAAAAAATGCCGCGGAGAATCTTGATCCCAGATGTCCATGAAAATTCTTCAACTCGCGCTATTTTTTCGCTTCACATTCTTGTGCATGACTACGTACAGTTACTTTAATATGTAACACAGCCGAAGCAGCGAGTGCCTCGTAGCAGTTTGTTATAAGTACACATTCAAGCACGATAATACCACGAGTTGTGAGAAAACATGATGGGCACCATACTTCACAATAAACTCAGCCAAGCCACACATTGCGTCTAGAAAAAGAGAGTCATGTTTTAAAGGAGCTGTGTCACCAATTTTAGCCAATGAAATTTAGGCGATGGAAATGGCCATAAAATTCGGTGAAATATAAAAATAAGCGCTTAAAACAGTGAAGGAACATTTTAATAACAAAGCAAATGCAAAAGAAGGTTCGGATGGCCAAAAGTATAGAAGATTGAAACGGATTGCGATATGGGTTTTGAAATACTGTTGGGCTGAACACTTTTCAAAGTGAATCTCATTTGCTTGTAAATTTAAATTATAACGCCCGGGAGACGCATTTGGTTGTAATGAAGCTATGGTTTTGTCATTTAGATCAGTAGAAGTGATTTCTTTGCAAACATTAAGTTTCAAAGCGAGTATTTGGCAAAACTTAATAAACTAAACTAACTCAACCGTGACAAAGTCCCTTTAATCAAACTGGTCAGGAACTTATTTCATCATAGATCAATTAATTTAATTTAAACGGCTTTGTTCAAGTTTTGTTAGAATTTTAACAGCGAACTTGTCCTTGGACATTTGCTTCGTTAGCCAATTGTGACAAAAAAAAAATGTAAAGGCAACAACGCGGCTAATCAAACTTATTTGTTCGCCGTGAAGTGGCAATCATTCGGAATTCATATCGTTTTTCAGTCCTTGTCATAAAAATGACACGAGATAACTTTTTAAATTTGGGTTTTACGAAACATGGCTCTTTTAGTTAACTGTAGTTTTTCACTAGCTAAATACTTCTACAAAATTTCATCTGGATGCCTGTGCACAGAATGCTTTATCGAGGTTTATGGCTCCAAAACTCTGGAACTTGTTACCAGATTCAAGCAGAATTAATCAAACTCTAAAAGCGTTCAAAAATAGCATCAGAACACTCGATTTGTCAGGTCTATTATGACGACAACGTTTTTCCCATTTCATTTCTTACTTGTAATATTACTTACGTGTTGTTCAAATTAGTATTAGGCATTTTTAATTTCTGTTCAGTACGTTATCAATGTTTTATTATTGTTATTACTATTATCATTATTATTATTATTATTATTATTATTATTATTATTATCATTATTTATTATTATTATTATTATTATTATTATTATTATTATTATTTTTAACTATTATAAGTGTGTTATACCTGGAAACTAGCTGGTGAGTCTAGCTTGCTGGGCTCGCAAAAGCTAAGTGTATTTCACAATAAAACTACTACTACTACTACTACTACTATCGAGGGTCTGAACGGGTTTAACCGTCAGTCTTCAAACGGCCTAAAATTTAACTGTCAACCGTCAAAAAAGCAGTTATTATTAGCCGTCAAATCGGTTTCAAGATCTTTCAAATTTCATGCTTTCAGCTGCTCTTCTCGGACTTTTGGCTTTCAAAGAATCATTTTAACTGGTAAACCAGTTTCCATGCTCCCAAATTTAACTCACTTTAAGGTATTTCCATCTGAAAGAATTACCAGTGTCAAAATGTGAATATTTTATTAATGATTTACAGCGTTGATAACAATAATTCTAATATTAAAATTACGTCTTTGAGTATTTTGTTAAAGTTTCACTTGATTTTATTGCTGAAAGACCAAAACAACCCTCAGAACACAAAGGTAAATATTAAAAAAACAGTTAATATTAACTTCAAGGCATGGAAGAAATTTCCTCTTCAAAACCCGTCAAAATCCCCAAAATTTATTTAACAGTCAACCGTCAAAATCACTAAAATTCAACGGCAAACGTCAAAGCAACCTTACTCTAGGGTACATTGAACAATTATTCCACGAGACAGTGCTTGTTGGATATGAGATGGTAGATAGCCAACGAGGCGCATAGCACCGGGTTGGCTATAACTATCTCATATCCAACAAGTAAAATAATTCTCTTATTAAAAACACCCAAAGAATTGCAATATTTGAGCTCCCCGGCTGTTCTCGCTGACGCGTGCATCTACCACATTTGTGCTCCATGGTATATGAGCTCCTATACCATGCATGGCCTGTAAACCAATCAAAACTCAGGAATTGCAATGTACCATGGCTACTTGATATAAAACAAATAGATTGTGTTTGTCCGTGAGTCTGTACTCAAATATTGGGACGTCAAAACGTGGCAAAAAAGGCCACGCCACTCAACTTCGTCTGCCTGGCGAACTTTATTTGTACTTTTTTACGTTTTGACGTCATATGCGCACTTGAAGAGTACAGACGCATGCGACAAGTGTTATAAAAAGCCAAAATACGTGAAGGACCTTTGAGCAAAGTAAAATACCTGACGTACGTGTTTGCTTCTTCTAGATTAAACACTGATTAATTGGTGTCTTATTACCGTTCATATAGTAATCAGTGTGGGATTAAGGAAGCACATCATACTTCATCAGTACATTACAAACACGTGTTCTTGATAATCACATCTGTGCATATTTTGCAGCTGCATGGCTCATCAACACTCGGTTTGCAGTTACAAAACCTCTTCTTGTATACTGCTTGTCTTTTGTAACCACGACCACAGCACATAAAAGTGCAATCATCTTCCTTGTGTGTGTTCCGTTGGCAACGGCGACCGCGTGTTCCCGGAATGCTGTACTCATCCTGACGATAGCAGTAGGAGGGGGAATGACTGAGGTAAACAAGAGAAGATTTCTTTGGCTTTTTGCCATTAGGTCGGCCATTGTATCTCCTTATGGTTCGTAGATAAAATGACCGTTTTCGTTCTCGTCTTATGGCAATGACCCTGGTAGCTTTGTAATACTTTGCTTTGAGAGTTCGGCTGATCTTCTGGAGTGGTGGCAAAGTTAAATGGCAGGACTTTACTCTGCCTGATTTTCCCACCGTGCATTTGACCACTCTATTTTCACTCAACGCCTGATAAAAGAGAAAAGAAATTATTAAAAAAATCGTTATGGATAATAGCGGAGCTCCAGCGCGCGAAGCGCGCCAGCGGAGCACCATGGGTAAGAAAATTTGGTAAACCACCAAGCCGAGAAAATTTGGTAATCACGTGACCGTACGTCCGTCCGTCCGTCCGTCCGTCCGTACAGACTCTGGGGGAGGGGGAGGGGAGTCACAGAACAATTACCGCTTTGGTTACTGTTAAATCTTTGATATTGAACTTCCATGTCATGGTCAATTGACAGCTGTCAAAACAAGGTATCCGCTGACCAGTATCACATGACCATATCGCGGGCTCAGGCGTAGAGCTAATCGAGGTGACGACTTTTTTGGTAATGGTTTTCCAATTGATCGCGGGCTCAAGTACTCAGTTTTTACTTAGCCTGATAATTTTATCATCCCGTAAATTCAGATTTAAATAAAGGGCAAGGTAAATAACCCGCAAGCTCTGCTTTTAGGCTTAGCTAAATCTATTTTAGAAATACAGTATTTAGTTTAGTTTTTTTCACATGTTAAATAAATGATCTGGACATTTCATTTCAACTTAAGGTGGCTGGCTACCGTTTCCAACACTTTCCAAGACTTAGATTTCGATGGGTCATTATAACCACTCTTTATCAGTTGATGCTACAATCATGATGTCAAACAAATGATTAGTGATTGGTGAACACGTTGTTGTCTTTTTCATTACACAATATGTTACCATAGCAACACTACAACCTGTTAAAAACACCCTTAATTTTAGCTTTAAGTGCTTCTAACTCAAAAACGAGCCCGGTGACCCCCATTTTTTATTACGACATTTTGATCAGCAAGACAAGATGCAACTTTTGGCAAAGTTTTAAAAAAATCTGCACATGGGGTTCAGAGCCACCTTAAATTTTCGTAAATTTAAGGTGGCTCTGAACGCCATGTGCAGATTTTTTTAAAACTTTGCAGAAAGTTGCATCTTGTACTGTTGATTACAATTCGATAATAAAAAATGGGGGTCACCGGACTTGTTTTCGAGTTATAAGCACTTAAAGCTAGAATTAAGGCTGTTTTTAACAGGTTATACTGTTGCTATGGTAACTTGCAATGTCCAAAAAATAACCATAACTTGTTTACCGGCCATTGGGCATCTGTTTGATACCATAATTGTTGGGTCAACTGAAAAAGACTTTTGGCATTGATTCGTCAAAATTGAGGTGTTGAAAAATGCAGGAAACTGTTCTGAGCCACCTTAAACGAAGCGATTGTTCGAAAAGGCGGTAAATCTTTGGTACGCTGTTCACCTTTAAAGCTGAATGAAAGATGCGAAGAAAGCTGCTGGCGAACATCAATTTTCGCGAGTATTTCTCGCTTTATTTACTCATGCACATCATGGAAACTTATGCCAAATGATTTAGGACAACCTCTTAACGGGAAGATCCGAAATAATTGCCGATTTGAACATGATATACTGGATAACAAGTCAAAAAGAGCGCGATGTCCAGGGTTCGACCTGCGGCTGAGCAAGGCTGAATATCACTGAATTGAGCTCAAACAAAAGTGAATTCAGAGCCGATCAAGTTCACTGAAGTGAAGGATAAAAGACTGTTAAAGGCTACACCGATGGAAAGGAAGAAATTGTTGTTCGGTGATAATTCATATAATGAATATGTCGCTGGTGTTGGACTAAGCTTGCAACGAGACTGCCGTGTTCGTGTCCGATATTATTGGGCTGGTTTGAAAGCTTTGCCCTACAGAATTTATAAGCCTTCTTCAATAATGAGGTAACAAACGTAAATGTATGCACTAAGCATAAGCCTAATTTTATATTGAGAGAATTTATATATTTCATTAATGAATGAATTTGAAGTTGTGTAGGTTTTCAGATCTTCACGTAAATATTTATCAAGCCTGTTCATGTTTGTACATTTTACACATTTATTTTGTTTAGTAAATATTTTGTTTAGACTAATTATTTTCAGTTTTAGTTAGTGGAGTTAACTGTGATGTTCATTATTGGATTTTGTAAACAAATTATTTAGCTTCACAGATCAAAATCACGATTTCGGCTCGCTTGCATTTGTTTTGTTTCTCTTATCTCTGCTTATTAGTGAGTGTGTTGAATTTGCCGGTTTCGTTTCGAGTTACCTGTGCTAGGCTGAGTGGGTTCAGACTTAACCTACCGCATATTTACTTACCAGAAATGAAGAAAATTCATTCAGTTCTCTACATAAAATTCTCTTAGGCATTTTAATAGCAACGCGTACGATGAAACAGAATTAGTAAATCATGCAACCAAACCGCAACGAAAAGGAAGACAGTTCAAAACAGTCAAAACAACATTGTAAGCTTATTCTAAGTTAGCGTGCACCAGTTTCCAAATCACAAACTGCCACAATTCTTACACAAAAACTGCTTTAAAATGACTTACATAACCGGCACCATCAATTTGCAGAGTTTGTTTTGCCGCCGTGATTTTCTCAGTTTGCCGTGCCGTGAGTTCATTTTGTTTACTGTGTTAAGCAGCGAGTTCACTTTGTTTTCTGTTTTTGCCTTGAGTTGATTTTCTTGCTCTGATGGTTTTGTAGTAATAAAAACAAGGTCAAGGTTCTTTTTACATTGAATAACTCATAGAGGTCCTAGAGGTGTATTACGAATTAGTGTACAGTAAACGTTGTAAAAAGTTTGACTAAGATTTGTTTTGCACCTACGTGCATACGTGAGGAACCCAATAAAGTGCACTCGTCAATTTCAATTTTAGAACCTGTCACTAAAGGCAGGAAAATTTATACGGGTTAACCACGAAATATATTGACGTCGCTTTCGTCAACAAAATCATGAGAGGTTTTTTGTTCCTATATGGGCCACCGTATAAGCTAAGAAATATAGTGTGGTTTCTTATTTGGTAACACTGTAATTTACTCGAGCAAAAAAAAGATAAATGCATGGGAGCTCCGCTTTTAGGCCTGCCTAAATGTATATATTATGAACTTGTCTACATAATACGTAAAGAATGTTACCGGTCAAATCCGATTGTTTTACGGAAGGCAATTAATCGAGGGCATGATGAATTCAGTTTGGTATCCCAATTAATAATGGTAATAAGACTGATTGGAATCCAATTCGGTCTGTAATCATACGAGTGATTAGCAATAGCGGAGTACGATCAGGCGCATAGGAGGGGGGATTCGAGGGGTTCGAACGAACCCCCTTTGGAGGACTGAAAACACAAACTGTTGATTTTCAACTTTTAGCGAATAGTGAGGGAATGGAAAACAAACTTTGAGTGTTGTAAAACGTTTAGTGTACTAATCCGGTGTGTATGTATAAATGTATCAAGTTAACAAAACGCCGGAAATATTGTTGTTATGACTAAAAATACCCGGTTATTTTACACTCCCTCGAGTTTGAAATATTGATGTGCACAATGCTGAAAATACAATTTCCGGGCCTCTAGATTTCAAAATATTCTGGGGGAACATGCCCCCAGACCCCCCTAGAGGCTCGCACCTTCGGCGCTCGTATTTAATAACCCTACTAAATATTCCTGTCAATACGAACACCCTTCCAAAAGCCTCAGCTACGCACCTGACGATTAAAGGCAGAGTATGATTACAGACAGAATTGGACGACACGAAACCCTATTATCAATTAATCATAATTGCAACAAAATTCGAGTAAAAAAAATAGACAAAGCGAAGCCCGTTGAGAATTTGTCATCACTATGATAAAGAGCCAGTTTTGAAACTGAAGGTTTTAGGAATATCAAGGACCATAAAAACTGGCCATGGTATATGGCAATTCCTGTGTTTTGATTGGTCTACAGGCCATGGTATATGAGCTCATATATACCATGGACCACAAATAAAGTAGGTATAAGCATCAACGAGAACAGCTGGGGAGCTCAAATATTGCAATTCTTTGGGTGTTTTTAACAAAACAATTATTCCACTCGCGCTTGTTGGATATGAAAATAAAGAGCGAATTTTGTTATTGGACACCTTGTATTCGACACTTGGCTATTGGACATTTTAGCTGCGCGCGCTGCACTTTGGTAAAAAAAATAGGGCGTGCGAAAAACCAATCAGATTCGAGAATTTTGTTATAGTTATGATTAATCCTAAAATGATCACTTAAGTATACTGAACACGGGCTTTCTTAGTGTTTTTAGTTTCATTAACTAATTCTCGTGGAAAGGAATATATTATAAATGGTAGGCGAGGGGAGTAGCATGGCGATTAATCGAGGGACACCGGTATTACTCAGAGAAATGCGATAAGTCCATCGAGTCAGCAATGAACCCATCACAAATTATTTTCCTGACAAGGTAATATAACATGAAAGTCCAATTTCATGTGCAGTGTATTCTAGGAAGCCTAGTGGGACTCTGAAAGGTCTAGCATCACCAAAAAGTATGAGCTTCGCTTCATTTTGTTATTAATTAGTCTCTATTTTTAATTTTGCCCTGCTATCTCGAGCCAGAAAGTTAGACACCCCCCCCCCCCCCCCCCAGCCGCATCCTTTACAAGAGATGAGCATTTTACAGATTATTATTTGTATTACTATGTTTACCTCAAGTCCAACTCTAATATTTTGTTTCATTATTGTATTCATCTCACTGTTGTTGCCTCTCCCGCTCAACATAAACCGCTCTGCTGAGTATGTTCCGAAGCGCACGTTTTCACTACAACCCCGCCATTTCCAGGATTGGCCGTGCAAAGGGCGTTTAACTCCTTCGCAGCTGCATTCCGTTACATCTTTTGATGTGCAGGCCTTCGCCACGCTAAAAGCTATTGCTGCTGACAGCAATGCAGTGGTAAAAGCAGCTTCTTTGGTTCCATCTGGTGAGGAAGATTTTTTGAAATACGCATGCTTTTAATGTTTTCATAGACATTAGTTAGAGTCAAACCCAAATTAATTAAGGGGGTTTTTTAACTACAGATCTGGGTTAGTTGCTAAGGGATTGCAAAAGACGATTTTTGGTGGCAAGCCATTTTTCGGCGTTTTATATTGCTAAATGTTGAATATTTTAAAGGGGAACGCCTGCTTTGAAAAAAAAAATGACAGTGCGCGCGCGTAACTAGTGCCAGTCCCAAACCGCGCGTTAGAATTTAAAATCCCTGAAACTTGGAAGAAGGAAGGTAGAGTTCCATTTTTTAAGAATCATAGATAACAGAACCTTCTTTATAATCCTACGTATTGAATTACCATTTACACGTAACAAGGGAATGCTATTGAAGAAAGTCTGGAAATATGGGTGTTTATTGCGTCATAACTTTTATAATAATGCGAATTTCATAAAACCCATACTCAATCATTTAACATGGGACGTTCTTTATCTTAATTGGCACTGATCTTAGATACCTTCCATAGCAACAAATTGGTAGTTAAGAAGGGCCCCCCTTAATAAAGCTGTCAAGGTTCTATATATGTATCTGAACATGGCTTTTTTTTCGATGCTGTCTTAACGAAGTTAAAACACCGTTTATAACCGCGGGTTTATAAGCAATTTCAAAACCATTAATAACAGCGACAACAACAAGATCAGAACAACGAAGATGACGATAACAGCAAGCCGAACAACAAAAGAAAGGTATACAACAAAATAAATGAGACAGGGATCCATGAAGAAAAACATTTAGTCCAGAAGCGAAAATAACAAATTGATTAAAATAAATGATTAAACGCGTTCTTTTTAACTCCGTCAAATTTTTAACTAAATGTCACCACCGGGTCAGGTTTCGGAAACCTAGCAAAACTCATTGACAAATTTGTCGAAGACATCAGTTGACAAAGAAGCAACAATTAACATCTTATTCTCAGTAACCAGTTTTAACTGTTTTTAACTGTTTTAGTACATGTCTTTAATTCGTATCGTTTAAAAATATTGTGATAGGAATACTCTTTTGGAAGCCAGATAACAGAACTTTTATTTAAGGAAAGCCAAGACGGTGACCCTGCTATAAGTCTACGTCAGTTTTATAGCCATCTCACTGCGAACCCTTTTTCTCACTACAAAATATAACAAGCAGTGTGTTCCCAATAAATAATGGCTCAGAAACGTTTTTCTTCAAAATAAGAGTACAATTTTCAGTAAACAACCGCGCCATTAATATTTATTGTAAAGTGAATTCAGAACGGCTGACCGAATCAGTGAAAAGCTCTCGTTTTACGCACGCATGCAACACTAGACGAAACTGGGCTGATTATGTACAATCATTGTTGTTTTAAAAGAAGTTACCCTAGACAATAAAACTCTTTTCTTTGCACCATGATCCCAAGCCAATTATATTTGTCAGCCAAGCCCTCCCGCAAGCTCCAAAATGCACTTTAATAGTCTTTCAGTTACCTAAAATAGCAGATGCTGGAGTTAACAATAACAAGATACCGTCGTTTTCAAAACAAATTACACTGTATTCCTGGCCTACCTGGTGCTCGCCGTAGAATGCTCTTTTCGTCAAGCAAGCTACAGTTCCATCTATTCCACTGAAATTCTCGTTCACATTCTTGTAATCCTTTCTCGATTCCTTTCTTTATTGCCGTCTGAAGTCCTGGGACTCTAAGACAAAGCTTTCTTTGACTCTGGGAGAGCCCTGGCGCTTTCAGGCACCACGGATTAGGGCGAGATGACCTTTTTGCTGTGCCTACGCAGCAGCTGTGAATATGCAAACAAAATACGCGCCAATCAGTAACACATTCATAACTTTAATAAGCAGTGGGTTGCTTAACCAATGTTCTACACACTCCGTTGGCTTACATATCTTCCATTTACCAAAAGTTGAAAGTTTTCATCGCAATAAGTCACTTTCATAAGGAATCGCATTTTTGCTCCGACGAAGAATTAAATCTAAACCAATTCTCTAAACGTCAGCCGCTTTCAAAAAGCAAAGTTAATTTACCTCAGTTGTCAACTTCTAGCTGACAATTAGCTAATTTTGATGTAAGGGTTAGATTCAGCAGTAAAATACATTTAAAAAGCATTTATATCTAAAGCACAAATTTAACCCCCAGAATGCCAGAATCTCTGAGTCCGACGAAATTCTCCTGAATGCGATATCCTGCTGTCCGACAGTACACGCACTTTGGGTGTCACGCTGTTTTTCGGTTTATGACGAACCTTGACGAATATTTAGAGCTGCCGTACTTTTGTAAACACTATGGAGTATGGACAAGATATAATTTTATTAATTACCGGAGTTGTAAATGGACATTTCCTTCTCTAGGCCAATAAGTTGACCTGTTGATAACATAATTAATGAGTCGACGAAATCTCAAGTCTTGATATGCTTAGGTCAAGCATATATAGATTTTTAAACAAATTATCACTATTTGATTATCTTGTCCTCTCTTTCGAATATTGAAGAAGCGTTGAAAGTTCCACTGGATCAGTTTTGTCATTACAACACACACCTCACGATCAAATAACCGACCTCGCTATATTCGTTTCATTTTGTCGCGAAAGCATGTTCTTTGCAAACAGCTGGTATTTATTAAATTCGTCTTACTGGAGGCAAAGGCAAGAAGAAGAACTTTGAAGATTAGAGGCTAAGTAAATCATCCATATATTTATTTGTCTGTGATGCTAAGTCACTTCAGACATGATGCCTTATTAAAATACCACTTTCTAATATTCACCTAGGAAATAAAGCGAAAGGTAACGAGTCTCGTGATGACCACTTGGATCTCCTGAATTAGCACGCTGGGTAAGACACGCATTCTTAAAAGTTCAATACTAGCTTTTGCTACACAGCTTTAATCAGCTTCGATTAGTTGTGAAAAGAGTAGTTATTAAACTTGACTTAATTTTGCGCAATCCGGAAAGAGCGTACTCTCCTTGCAGCTCAATTGGTCACTCAAAAGTTTACGAGTGAATTTCTAATTAAAATCTTAATGGGCGTAAATCGTTTTAAGTCTTCACGTCATTCTGTAAATGAAATATGTACAGCCTTCACTCAGCCAACAGTCTCAAAGTCGAACTACTTACCTCCAAAACAAAAATCCAAAAAAGATCACCTCTGTGAACAACTTCATCGTTGCTCTTCAAGAGTGCAATTTTGTCACCTTTTTCAACGCAGTTGTTTTCAAGACCGAGGGACACAGATCATATATCGTTATGTTGATCCGCTGCTGCAGAGTATCACTAACCTGTCTTGGGAAACAAGAGTCTTTTACACAGCTTGACAAACACAAAATCTGAATTCCATGACATTTTAGAGGATTTTTCGAATTCCTTGTCGTATTTTTGTCATGGACTAAGAAGAACGACTTTCGATTCTTAACAATAAAACGTTGTCTATAGCAGTCTTTTTCCTCGGAATTAAATGTTAAGTTGGCTGCACGTGGGAAATGGCGCCATTTCTTTACACCATTATTAGTGCCCAGACAGAGCTCAAAGGTAAGTAGATATTATGTATTTTTCGGATTACATGGAATGCAGAAGAAACTCAATTTTGCACGCACAAATCCTTATTTAATTTCTCTTACTAAAATGGGAGTTAATTTACTAAATTAACTTCAGTAAGCATATCCTAGACACGGCACTCGACGATAATCTTGGATGCAGGGATTTGCCTTTGAACATCTCGTCCACGTAGTTTTCTCAGTTACGATGCTGCTGACCCTGCATGATTGTACAATTTCTTATTTATTATTTTTTTTCTACGTTGTCATGTTTAAAAGTGTTAAGGAGCCTAAGGGTTGTTAGTTTTTACAATTTCCTGAAAAGGATACCTTGTCCCAGACTGTTATTTATTAATGGTAATAGGGCTGAGTGGAGACCAATTCGGTCTGTAATCATACGAATGATTAGCAAAAAAAAAAAAATTGGACGATCGCGTAGCGGGAGTCCGATTTGTTTAATCACTGGTATGATTGAACACACAGAACTGGACGACACGAAGTCCTATTACCAATTAATCATACTAAAATTCGAGGAAAAAAATAGACAAAGCTAAGCCAATTGACAATTTGCTATTATTATGACGGAAAAAATCACTTTTGAAACTCCTGTTGAAACTGTTTTAGGAATATCAAGGAGTGTTCAGTCCTAGTAAGGAACCAAATGCGCAGCACGCAAACCTTATCAGATTCGAGAATTCTGTTATAGTTATGATTAACAAGCTAAAAAAATTCTGACATCCGCGAGTAAGTCGATATTCCCGTGACCAACCCCTCCCCCTAACCCACACCCACACCTACCCCCTCTCCTCCTGATTAGAGCTCATCCCTCACGCTCCTGGACCCCACGGGAAATAATCAAGAGGAAACAAGTTTGATAACGTCGAAGTCTTTATTCGCGTAATACTAACTCTCACAAAATAAGGAAAAACAATCTCCGACAATGTTCTACTTTTAGATTGGGAATGTGTGTTATAATATCGAACAGTGGGAGAAAACCCTCGCAATATAATGAGATTATGTTTGTGTTTCATTTGGAAACTCGGTATACCGAAGATAAATAATGAATAACGATTAAGAAAACATTTACTACGTGATGTTGACTTTAAATTTTTATCATGGGGATAATCCCTTGTTTCTTTAGTATCTTAGAGTCTGACTAGAATTTAATAAAGCGACAATGTCTAAATGATGACCTTTGTAAATAAATCAAACGTGACGAGAATTCATAATTAAAAACGAAAGATGAGAGATACTCGGGCTTTCATTTGGAGACAAACTTGGATCTTTTGCTTTGTTCCCTGAAATGTCTGTTGTTGTTTTTATCATTGCTGCGGTTGCTAATACGCGTGCACTTGCTGTTGAATCTTCTATATACACGATGACGCTCCCTATATATAACTGGTTGACTGACATTCATGAAGTAGAAAACTGAGATAGAGATTTTTGCACTAAGTAGAACTTTAGACCAGAAGGAGGCGAGTGGTAAATAAACTCAATTTTCACCTCAGTTTTCATTAGACACTTTTCGAGACCACTTGTGTCTGTGGCGTCAGTTAAATGCATGCAAATTCTCTGCCTAAAACATATGTCGGACAAGAACGCCAGACAAATAAACAATTTAGTTCATAATCATCTTCCGCCACTGGTCTTGGTAATGTCCACGTCGAAACTTGTTTTCTTTGAATAAAGAACTGTATTTACAATTAAGAGTTTCGTTTTAGGACATTTTGCGGAAACGTTTCGCAATAGGACATGTTGCGGACTTTCCAAGAGCTATTCTTGCTCTCAACGCGCAAAAGAAAATTGCTCTAGGGATTCAGACATTTTTAAACAACCAATGCGCTTAGCTGATTGAAATAGTAGGCTGAACTGGTAATATTTGATTCGTGTGTTCTCAGTTGAATAACTCGGCCGCCGAGCTAGTTGTAATAAAATACCAGTTGTTCCGACTAACATTTTGCTTCAAGTTGCCATCAAGAAAAAAGACGTTTTTATCTACATGACTTCTACTCAGACTGCTGACAATGTTAAATAAATAGTATACAAAATAATCTACTGCACTTTTTTAAACTTTTGTTGCTATCTTAGATTTCGTGGATTATTCAGCTTACCTATCAGCTGCACACAAGGCTAACATTGAACAAAGGTGGAAATGGCTGGCGCTGTCACAATGAATTGCCATAAAGAGACTGTCCAAGGCCACTCGGTGCCGCAAGCGCCCGATCAACCTCTGGTCAGACTCAGTTCTCTAACAGTAGCTGAAGCCTCATTTTCGCATTTAAACAACCTTCTCAGTTCCGCTCGAAAATCCTTCTTGAGAAGGGCGTACACAATAAAATTGACAGCACAGTTTACATGAACCATAAGCATGGACGCGATGCGGACATTAGGAGATGCAGAGCACAATTTAAAATTTGAACAGAAGGATACGTATATGCTCATAAAATAGCAAGCTACAAAGAGTGATATAACTGTCCCTAGAATTTTGGCAGATATTGCTGCCCTCTCGTTTCTGTACTTCAGACGATGAGTAGTGTTAAATGATAATTGCGCTCTTTGAGAAGCTACGTGTCGAGAATGCTTACTAATTATTAGCAGAATCCTTACGTAAATTAACGCCAGTAGGAGGCAAGAAAATATACCAAACCATAAATCTATTATGATCCGGTAATAGATATCTACTTTGGCTCTTAAATTCTTATCAAACAGCCATAAAAGGCGAATGGATGAAGCGAGAAGCGAGGTAAGCCACGGTAAAGATATTATGACTATCATTCTCTTGGTTGTCATTCGCGTTATGTACCTCAAAGGGCATACGATGGCGTTATAGCGGTCGTAAGCCATTGCCCACAAATTCAAAGTAGATGCAAATAGCAAGAAGTTATAGAAGACAAGCTGTGGGCGCCAGTCGCATCTCACCCAGTAGGAACAGGCTAATCCAGTTGGTGTGACCAACAACCCGACACAACAGTCTGATATGGCAAGAGATATGATAAACCAGTTGCAGGTCACCTGGAGGCTCTTCCTTGACGTTATTAGGAAAATTACAAATCCGTTGCCTAAGATGGTGATGACGGAGATGATTATCCTTAAAGACCAGTACCATGTTATCTGAGGTTCCAGTGAATGATGTTTTTGTAATGAATGGTTGATCGTTGTCTCTGTTGTGTTATTCATCGCACTTCAGGTTGTTCGTTTTACGTGGTAACACAGTCCTTCCCTTAATTTTCCAGATTACCTAACATAACTGTTTCTTCTTCTTTTTTACCGTTTTCGTTATCTTTTACTTGAAGAACTTTATTGTAGTTATATAATCAAAGGCGAACAAACAGTGATGCAGTTCTCTTATGAAATATCCCTCAGAAAGAAGCTCATGGCCTCAGTCAAAAAACAAATCCAAAAGTGCAGAATTGATTCACTCGTCGTCCTTTTCTATATCCTTTTAAAATTCTGTTGCCTGCTCCAGCATTTTTCAGCCTCACACTTTCCAGAGATAAACGTTTCCTTTTCTTCGAAAAATCAATGAAAATTTTCTGTGAGTAAATAAAATCGAAGACTCCTTTAAACTATTGTGCACGCTGGTTAATGCGTTTTTTCTTACCTGATCAGTTTGAGTCTTCTGCAATCGTCAGTTGCTCAGACGTTTCAGCGCCTTGATAAGTTTTAAGGCACACGGCAAATGCCATTTTTCTCAAATCAACTCGTTAACCACTGATCAGGAACTAAGGGAGAGATCAGCAAAGTTCCTCTTTTGAAAGTAGTTTGTGATAATTTGCATTTAGGTGAGCAGCGTAATATGACACTGAAGTAAAATATTTACTTTTAGGTAAATTGCGTCTATGAATAAAAAGCTGATTCAAGAGTAAAATAGAGTGCCTGTGAAAAAAAAGAAAAGAATCGACGATAAAAACGGAGACACTAAAGTATCTTTCGTCTTGTCATTGAAAGGAGAAGAGTTAACTTCAGTTACTTTTAAATTGGTCACACTGAAGGAAAAATACACCCATTATTTCTTAAAATTATGTCGAAGAAAGGTGGACAGTTTTGCAGCAGTTATTTGCGTTTTAAAGAAGGTGTCATGCGGGTAACTAGAGAACATGCCAGGTGAAGACGTCAGTCTTTATTTAGCATATATTTGAAATGACTAATAAAAATTAACATGCGAACTTTGCTTTCGGCCTCTAATTTAAATTGGAAAATTTCATTTAAATAACGAAAAAAGTAATTTAGCGAAAGCAAAACAAAAATTCAAATGGACGGAAATGAAAAATTCAAATCAGTGGAAGTGATCGCTATCCTTTATTCCCCGGAAACAGCTTTAGTTTTGAAACCTTTTCTGCCTCAAACTTGAAATAATGCAGGTTTGGGGGTAATACTATGTAGCAATATCCCCCAGCTGAAGATTTTACACAACTCTTCACCGTCTTTATCCCAACGAACTCTAATTTAATGTTACTGGAAAGAGCAATTTCTATCGATCGCTACATGAAATTAATAGCCTTATTTCGATATATTAAAATTCAGCCTATAACAATAGACCTCAGTACGAGGCTCCGGGGAATAAACTACAGAGTTTGTGGGGTTTATTCCCCGGAGCCTCGTAGTGATGTCTATTGTTTTAGGTTAAATTTCAAAATAACGAAATTGGGCTATTACAAACGTAAGTTCCAATTCACCAGGTCCTTATAGGGAAATATGTATTTAAAATTACTTAAAAATATCTTCAGCTTGCTTTCCGTTTCAGTCATTTTCTCTCCTTTATAACTTGATAATAAAACAAATATATCAAGCGTGTGTCTACAATTTATAACACTGAAGCAGCAGTGTATAAAGAACAGCAGGAACAGCAAAATCAATTGTAGCAGTCACCATTTATATCATAAACAACAAGAATGAAAACAACATCAACAACAAACAACTTAAAACAGTAGCAACAACCACAGCAACCAGACATCAGCATCATAAATAGCAACAAAGGTCATCAAAAAGTAAAGGTTACTATCAAAGCGCACGTAGACGCAGATTACGCGGTACATTACTGTTAGCCTGTAGCTGTTGTTCCTTGTCTGAGAGTGCTAGAGGCGTGTTAAAACTTGGGGTTCACGACGGAGGGAGGGAGGGAGGGAGGGAGGGGAAGGACACTAGGCAGTCGTTTGCTTTTCAAATACGCGGAAGGCAAATGAAGCTTGGGGTGCTCTCGAAAGGAGAATCCGCCTTTTTTAGTTTTGCCTCGCGCCTCGCGCCCCACGCTTCACGCTCCTCTCGCTCCTCTCGTTACTTGCTTCCTTCCATGTTGTCGGTAAATTGATAATAGATGCACGTTCATTGTACGTCATTAGTGCATCAGATCCTAATGGTACAACGCAACAAATAATGCGAACGGTGTAGACTGTGGTTCTTTTATAAATACTAAACCAGAAATCCTTGATTAAACAACTAAGTCTTTGCAAACTGCTTTGTAGTTGTTTCTATTGTTTGGGGCGGAGCGATAGTTTTCCTTCATTTTCGTTTTCCCCTTATATGTGTTTTTTTTTATGTTTGCCTTTTTGTTGATGTTTTTCTGTCTTTTTTTCCCATGGCACTTCAATTATCTTTCGTTATTCCCCTCAAGGCTTGATTGCATGTTAATAACAATACTGATGTATGCTTTGTCAAGCATGTTTTAAGCGATCGAAAAATTAATAATGGCAGATCAGAAGGTGGTAATAGCGGCAGACTTGGCTCAAAAAAGTTTTAATTAAAGTTTAATGCCTTCAATTGTGAATTTAACGGAAAAAGGCTTGTCGTAAATTTTAGTCTTTCCTTTAATGTTCTGTTCGAGTAGTCTTGACAGCTAAAAATATTCATGACATTATATTTAATTTGGTTGAATACATTTTGCTGCAGCTGTTTAGAATAATAGCAACATGTTTACTTCGTGGGTCATAATATAGTTCTCGTTAAAACGTTCTTGGTGCTGAACATTTTGAAACTTATTACATGTAACTGGTGCCTAGAGTTTGTCAGTTGCAGGTGAGTGAATAACAGAAATATATGTATACATATCAAGTGCAGTCGTTTAAGTTTTTATCGGTGGTGGCAGAATTTGCCTTCGTTAATAAAAACCAATTGTAACAGTGGCTTCGAATTCTGTGAACGATCTCATTGTTATCGAAGCCAAGTGCAAGAATTAAGCTTCCACAGAAAAAAAAACGGAATGAAACATTTTCATAACATTTATGTTAGATTTATGTTTTTTCTCAGTCCTATTCAAGCCATTTATGAGAGCAACTGTAAATGTCCCATTTATTCAGTTTTCCTTGAAGCCTATAAGGGGATGTTTTCCAGATAACTCACGTAGCGACATAACAGGGAAGTTGATATAGAAAGACTGTTTACTCATTTGATTACACAGTTTTAGAAATGAATAAAAATAGAAAGAATTTCATCACGATCTGGCTTAAAACTGAAACTATTTTTCCAATAAAGTGATGCATCAATGAGTACACAAAAAAGGTAATTACAACTGATGTATGTACAAGTTACTCCTATTAATGCTGGGAAAAATCTTTGCTCTTATTATTTATACACCAGTTGTACGCGAAAATAAATAAAATATGAATTTTAATTTAAGCTCGAACATTGGCTAAAAGTGCAGCTGAGCTAACAAAACAAAATAGGAATTCAAACAGTTTTAAGGAGATGCCTTGCAAAAGAATAAGAAAGGAAATTGGCACTTCAGAATGAAATTACTTTCCAGGTGAACGGGTGCTTCAATGAAACGGATATAGCAACATTTTCCATTTTGGTTGCCAAAAGGGTTTCTTGGTTTCCATGTTCCTATAATAAAATATCAGGGGAGGACAGGGTGGTGATTCGTTTTGATGGTACTATATTGCCCTGTTATGGTTTTTGTTAACTGTGGGCGTCAAGTGAAAAAAACTTCCTACATTTTCACAAATTTCAACTTTGCATCACGCCTTTCGCCCTCGTCAACGTTGCTAGCCTGTGGTAAATTGGTTATGTAACAGCTGCATGTGCAAGGGGGAGTGGTCAGACGTTTCTATTTTGAATATGTGAACGTTTTCAAGAAAAAGCAATTAAAAAGAAAAAACGAAAAAGCAATTTGCCATGAGTCTCCCAGCAATTTTGAAACTTGTAGTTCTTTTTCACATATCCTAGATCATTCATTGTATATTTATCCCTAACTACTTATACATTTACATAATAATTTTTTCTCTGATAGCCAGTTAGGAGAGAAACCAAACAAACTGTGAATGAATGGCATCGATAGATAGTATACGCGAGAGGAATGCCTATTGGTATTGGATCTTGGTAGTCTTCATCGGAATGGCAGCCGTTTGTGGAAACTCGGTGGTTATATTTTTAATCTCGACGCGAAGAACTCTTCACATCACAGCCAACTGGTTTATACTCTCACTGTCGTTCGCAGATTTACTTGTTGGACTTGTGGTGATACCAACATACATTATCCATACATTCTGGGTACAGTTGAACTCTCAGGCACTGTTAACATTCTACAATCTTATTTTGTACGTGTCAGTTGGCAACTTATGTGTTATGACTGGAGATAGATATCTCGCCATCACAAGGCCATTGAAATACGTCTCAGTAATGACTCGGTCAAAGGTCCTAATAATGATATTTACTGCGTGGTTAATACCTGCAGGTATCTCACTTTTGTCTTTGCTGTGGCAAACGTCAAGCAACAACGGAATAAGGGAAACAGTACATAGAGTATACGGTGGCTTAACTGTGGTCTGTTTCGAAATAATTCCGTGCTTAATGATGCTTTTAGTGTACATTCATTTATATGTAATAACGCGAGCTCACTCTCGTAGAATCGCTGCACAGGAAAGTGTTAAGGAACGCTACAGAGGATATAACTTTACGAACAGAAGAAGACAAAGAAATAGGGAGAGATCCAACCTGAAAGTGTTTGCATCAGTTGCGCTGTTGTTTGTCTTTTGCTGGCTACTTTCAGCCTATCGTGGATTTTGCCACGTGTTTAACCTATGCTCTGTGACCATAGAATTTGTCCAAGTTTCCAGAATCCTCATTTTCTTCAATTCTGTGGTTAATGTCGTAGTGTATTCCTTTCTGAAGAGGGATATCAGGGGAGAGTTAAAACGTTTCTTTAGATACCAGACACGTCAGGAATCCCTTGACATTAGTCTCGTCCGTGTACAGGAATCAGCAATGGCGAATCGTTCGTTGGAGGTTGAAACAGAGGCACCAAAGAACCAGAAGAACGGTCAACAATACCCAGGACCTAGTGTGAATTAGACTAGGTCTGGAGAATGACATGATTGCTTATAGACATATTGACTTACATCTTAGATGTGCTAGTGGTTTATGAAGCCGTTGTCTAATAATCTTGTCTTAATCTCTCATTCGCTCCCGCTACTACGTCGTAGCGGGAGCGAATGAGAGGCGGCTGTATTCGCAGGCTACTGCGAACGTATTACGACTCGATAAACATTTTAGCTACGCGAAAGAAGCGACACCCCCAAAGTCGCAACCCTTCGAAAGTAAGGATAGAAAAAGGCTGCTAATTCTGTAGGTAACGAGGGTCGTTACTTAGCTTTGGGAACTTTACGGTATTTGATTTATATACAAGGCTAAAACAACTATAAAAACATTAAGAAAGAAGCGAACGTTTTCGACGAATTGTCATAATCAGAGTTTACGGTATTTCTTTAAGACAGAACACAGTCAGTCTGTCAACCTAAATTATAAGCTACAAAGGCCAGCAGTGTAATAGTGGGCGGGTAAGATGCCGATACTCGATGTTCATATCCTGGCTTTACTCCAAAAAAGGCATTTGCACTCATTTTACGGTAGCTGCTTAAGCCAGAAACCGTGAATTTTGGATATCGTACAGTTGCTAGGAGATTCCTTACCAGGTAGACCTGTAAGTGGTAACAGGCCAAGTGGTAACATTACAGGTTTTCGCGAATAATGCTTTTCTTTCTTACATTATTGATTTTCCCTTTTCAATGGAGAACTCATTACTTTCTGTGTAGATTGAAGGGGTTGTGCATACAATAAAACTAAAGAAATTTAACCAATTAAAATTAAAGTTGTTTTGTTGATATATCGCATAATCAAGCGGGAATGGATATTAACGAAAATCACAACTGGTGATCAAACAGGTACGTCGACAGATCACAACGGAACCAACAGGTTGTAGCTGTCTTCTCAGTTTTAAAGACACTTGGTGGCACTTCTACTCATTAAAATAAATTTCGTTGATAAATACTCTCATTGTGAAATATGAATTAATCCTGCATATTTTGTTCACAGTTATCTCTTTGCTATGTTTACACCCTTCCGCGCTTACCGGTGTTTTTTATTCGACCAATTGTCACGATCCCCTTATATAGTCAGGAAGTCAGTGGCTGAGGTCACACCGCGGCTGGTCCGGATTTTCAACCACCTAACGGTAAATTCTACTTGGCACCCTTAATGTAGTTGTTTATCACTAATTTCTCTGATGTTTACACTAGCAGCCGTCTCATTGTCGTCGAAACAAGTTCCGCCACAAATGAGATTCTGGTATCTTTCAGTACAGTGCTTCCTTTCAAAGTTTGCAACAGTCACTCTCTAATCATGCACTGAGAATCAAAAGAATATATCATCTAAACTAACAATCCAATCATCTACTGTCGTTTGGTGACAATAGCCGCTTTGAATAGAATACAAATGATCATACCCCCCACGAGGCTCAGACAACATCAGCGTTTTCTGAGACAAATAGAGGAAATCTAGGCGAACTTCTCGCTTCATAAAAGTGTTTTAGGAACACCGGCTGTTTTAGATAATGTTTTAGGAAAATCGTCCGCAGTTCTGGTTTGTTTGTCCGAGTCTTGTCTGAGTCATGACGTCACTCGCGCGCTTCGCTATTGGATTTTTGGCATGTACCCTTCATTTCAAGGAAGCTATAATAATGCGGGTATTTAGTGAGTTGCGAGTACGCAGGAAGGAATATGTTGGCTACCATTGGAGTTTAGTTTAAATTGGCAATAACTATCAGCGCACGGTCAGAACACATAGAAAACATGCCATAGAAAACGGAAGAGTGTCGGATGTCCCGGAAAAATACTTTGGAATGACATGTGGCTGAATCGCAAAAGACAAAAACAATAAAATACACGAAATACACATGTTACCAAGGAAAGAGGTCGTTTATTTGTATGATATATCAAACAACCATTTCTAGCTAGGATAAGGAAAATTCCCTGGACGCCGTCGTATTAAGTTCGATTGGATTTCCGCATCGACACAAACATCGTAGTTCCAAGCGAATGTCCTTTTTCATGAAGGCATACACAACGAAGTTAACGGTAGAATTACAATGTACAAGTAGCAAAGAAATGGAGCTAACAAAGCGATTTACAGAGCCAAGCCTAAAATTAAAGCAAAATGAAATATAGATACTAGTGCTATAACAAAGTACAAAGAATAAAACCACCAATCCAAGAACCCTTGCTGATGAATTTCTTCTCTGCTGTCGGTAACATTTTTGTGCGTGATTGTAGGTGAGCTGGGTCACCTGCAAAGCTGATTGTCTAGCAAGTTTTCGTGAAATATACAAAATGCGTGCAGAGACAGTCACTAACACCACACACGAGAAAACACCGAAAAAAATATCAATGACCACTCGATAGTATTTCTCGATCGTTTTTCTAAGACGGGTGTTATACAACCAAAGTAGGCGAACAAAGGTGGTAGTCAATGAGATTCCCCAAGACATGCCTACCATTGTTATCACTCTTGTGGTTGTCATGAGTGATGTATAGCGCAGAGAATGAACAATCCCGATATATCGATCTATTGCCATCGCCCACAAGTTCAAAGTAGAGGCGAAAAGTAGAAAGTTGTAAAATGTGATCTGTATCCTCCAGTCACACCGAAACTGGAAGGTGCAAGCGAGTCCAGTCGGTGTTGTGAACAAACCGATGAAGAAATCTGAAATTGCCAAGGATAACACGAACCAGTTGCTAGTAATACGCAAGTGGCGTTTGAAAATGATGAAGTAAATGACGAATCCATTTCCCGCGATTGTTGAAATGGCGATGATTCCTCTGATGGCCCAGTACCAAGTGTCTATTGGCTCAAGCGAAACAGCAACAGAACTGCGTGCAGGACCTGTAATATTTGACATGTCGACCATTTTCATTTTTAGATAGAAAAGAGTTAATCTGCACTTCACTTGTGGCAGGTCATGGCAACTGCTTCTTTACAGCAGTTATATCCCGCTTTTCCTTATTTTTGCTCACTGGTTTTCTTTCAGTTTTGATGCAAGCAGTGAAACCATGTGGAAGACTCTATGAATCGGTCTTCCTTTTCCTCGCTTTGTATGTTGCTGTTCTAAGTTATTACGAACTTTTTACAAAGTTTAAATATTGTCTCGCAGTCTTTTCCGGAAACCTGCTCCAATCTGGCTTGATCCAACATCCAACATGGGCCGTCAAAATACTTTGGCGTGCGTGTATGCCATCCGATTTAATATACCCATTTCAGAAAATTTCGGCCTTCATTGTTCTGTTTGTTTTTGTCGCCGGATTCTTGGGTATAACTGAATTAGGTTTCGTGTTTTATATTCACCACTTTCGTCAATTATTAAATTTAATAAAGAATTAAATATGTGTGTAGATGATCGCGTTTTGTTTTAAATTCGGACCATCATCAGCTGAAATCGAATAAAATTTACACAACACAATGCTAGTAAGAGTTTCTTAATTTTAATGTACAGATAATATTTGCTCGTCTTTGACATTTCCTGCTCTTAATGGTCATAACACTAGACGTCACTGCAAAATGACCAAAAGAAAAACAAGGTAGCTATAAAACGAAATGAGAATTTGCTAGGCTTTCATTTAATTAAAAAAAATGAAAAATGTGTCAAATCTTTCAGGGCCCATTACTTGTTTCACAATAGCATATTTATAGCCATTTTTCAACAACAGCAAATGAACAATCTACCAAATAACAATGATGAGTGATTTTGTATTTTGAGGAGAATGAGAATAGGCAGAAGTTAAAAGAAATATATTAACATCTGAGAAATATTTATTTTATTGTCCCTGTGATTGACGCAAATCTCTATTTCCTATATCACTCCACTCAACTAATTCAAATTAAAACTCATTCATCCGGGGGGTGGGGGGGGGGGGGTACTCCCTTCTAAGGTCTTTACGGGGACGTGCGGCCCGACAGGGTATGGTTTTCAGGATTTTTTGTCTTGAAGGGGGTATCTATTTCGCTCATTTTTGTCTTAAATGGCGTATCTTTACATGGACTGATGTTAATCAGGATAGGCATATATGTTAATAAAATTTGTACGAACTTAGCCACAAGCCGAATTTTTACAAGTTTTTGCGTAGTGTTGACTTCCGTCGAATCAGGTATTGATATCAAGCCTTATTGTCTTAAACAGGGCAGGAAAATCAGAGATTCGTGTCTTAAACAGGGTCAGGGTTTGGGCCGCCAGGCCGCACCTCCCTACCCGAGATTCTGTCAAGTAATTCTGTCAAGTAGCCCCCCCCCCTCCCACCGGCGGGCCATTCATTTACTTTTAGAAGTCCGTTTACAATCATTTTCTTCTCTTCTAGCTCACTTATTTGTCTGATTTTCTTTCTAAGCCCTATTTGCCAGAGAGTGAATTTATGCATTTGTAAAATTTACACAAGATTTTCTAAGTGATGCGTATGTACAGCAAACAACGTATAATGGCATCTATTATTGCGCTTGTTAGCACATGATCCAACCTGCCAAGCAGAGGTCGAAACTGAAACTGTATGCCACAATTACGACAGTCATGATAGATAAAGACTAAAAAGCGCAAGCTTGTTGTGGTGAAGAAAAGCAAAGCAGTGCTTGCAAACGTTTCCACAAATTCAACGAAAAACGTTGATAGAAACGATAAAACGACATGATCAATATTTAACGCTTCATCGTCCAATATAGACCAATATAGCACACAGATCAATTTATTCGACATTTCCTCCTCACTTTCTCCTGCCAGCACGCCAGGCTTATTGATTTTTTATGCAGTTGTCATCAAGTCTTTGCTGAAAGAGATAACAGACGTTTTTGTCTGAAAAAACCGAATTAATAAAGAAATTTAATAATGCGAGTAAATATAGTCTATCTATATCAATAACGAAAAACGTCTTTCACGCTAATTCAATAAATAGTGATAGCTTTGCTGAATCAATATGGCAAAACGTCTTTCACCCACGTCAATTTCCGTCTTAACAGCAATTTAATTTGGCGTGCATATATATGTACCTGACCACATACATCACGTAGACTAGTTCTGTACAGCCGGAACGTGAGACAAACTAACAACTGTTCATCTATCTTTCAAGCCACGATGAGCAATAATCATATGTTTAGCCCTGTCGTGTTCCACGTGTTTCGTCGTTTTAATATAAAAATCGATAATTATCGATTACTCACAACATATCCGTTTATCGATTTTTATCGATTTCCGATACAATTAACTAATTTTTATCGATTTTATTAATTGTTATCGACTATCGATTTTATCGATTGAACACATAACGATTTAACGTATATATCACTATTCCTTCACAATAAAAGATGCTATCGTGACGAGCTCTTAAATCTAAGCCAACATTTTATAGTTAACTGTCATCTGCAAAAGTGAGAAATGAACAAATTCTACGTATGTTAGAGAAGGCAAACCACGATGGTTAATTTTTCGTGTCTTTTTTTAATTGAATGCTATCTGGAGCTACGATAGTTCTTAAAACATCAATACATGCACAGAGTATATCCAGGTAAATAATTTGAAAATGAAATATAAATTCATTTTTACGAAACTATTTCCTACTGTCGTGTACACCTCTGACATCTTCAGAAGCAGTAAGCAAATATCATTCCTAACGTCACGAACAAGATAACCTCTCTGAAGTTGCCCTCTTTCAGACTATGAATCATCTATTTAAGTATGTGGATCACGCATTCGTTGATATCGTTTTATAATGTGTCACAGTTTGTTAATCAATTCAATTTTGTCAGAAAAATATGTTTTATATATTCTCTCTCTCAAAAAAGCATGCTTTGTCTATCAATTTTTGGTCTCAAAATTTTACATATATAATATAATAAAATGATGGCATGAAAAAAGAAAAAGGAACAAATAGGAATTGCGCGAACGGGAAATTAAAGTTACCCATGCGAGGCCCCACAAAAAAACTAGTAAAAATTGTGATAAAAATCTAAATTTAATAAAAATTACAATAAATCTAATTTAATGTTTTAAAAGGCCATGCTAATATACCCTCTTGACCGAGTGACCTTGGTAAATATATTGTTTCGGATTAATTGTGTTTTGCATGGAGTATTGCTATAAATTAATTCATAGCAGCAACTCCAATATATAATCAATTCGCGCATGACTTCGCCCTTGTTTCAGTTTCAAGACAAGATCGAAAATACACGTCAAATATTTAATGACCCTTATGGGAGACGCAAAATTCCTCCTATTTCCGATCTCAATTAGTTACAACTCAGTTTCACTCCCAAACTTGACAATTAATGAATGCGTTTTATTGAGCTTTAACAATAATCATGTTAAAAGCTTTGACGTGCCAGACGTGCATGCAATAATTACTAAACTAAGTACATCAGGTAAACGCTTCTTATTAAAGTTTATTTATTCTTAGGCAAAGGAAAATTCTCGAGAAACAGTGTGATGCATGGGATTATCAGAACGACAAAGCTGTTTCAGTTCTCGGCGAATGTCTCTTTTCATGAACGCATACACCACAAAATTAACAGCAGAATTGAGATGTACCATTAACAGAGATATTGTAACGACAATAGGATTTACACAGCATAATCTAAAATTCAAGAAAAATGAAATATAGATACTTAGACTGTAGCAAAGTACAAACAGTAAAACCATTGAGCCAAGAACTCTTGCTGATGAACTCCTTCGTGACTGTCTGAGACATTCTGAGACAGTTGGTGCGTGATTGTAGATGACCTGATCCAGTTGCGCAGCTGACTGCTTTACTACTTTTCGAGAAATATACAAAATGCGGACGTAAATAGTCACCAACACCACACAAGAGAAAACACCGAAAAATATATCAATGACCACACGATAGTATTTCTCGATCGTGTTTCGTGCAAGTTGGATGTCGTACAACCAAAGCAAGCGGACAAACGCAGCAAGAAAAGAGATGCCCCAGGACATGCCTATCATTGTGATGGATCGTGTGGTTGTCATAAGTGATGTATACCGAAGAGAATGTACAATCCCGATGTATCGATCTATTGCCATCGCCCACAAGTTCAAAGTAGAGGCGAAAAGTAGAAAGTTGTAAATTGTGATCTGTATCCTCCAGTCACACCGAAACTGAAAGGTGCAAGCGAGTCCAGTCGGTGTTGTGCACAAACCGATGAAGAAGTCCGAAACTGCCAAGGATAACACGAACCAGTTATTGGTAATACGCAGGCGCCGTTTGAAAACGATGAAATAAATGACGAGTCCATTTCCTATGGTGGCTAAAATGGCGATGATTGCTTTTATGGCCCAATACCAAGCGTCCTGAGGCTCGAGTAAAGCGAGAGTGAAACTGCTCGAATGGTTACTTCTGTTACTTGTAGTATTTGACATATCATGCGCCTCTTGGTTTTTCCAAAGGCAGTGTAGGTGCCGATCTTTATGTATCCCTTTCGATACGTCTTAGCGAAGGATGCTTTAGATCTAATCAGCCTTACAGAGTTTACCTGGCTTCTAACTTTCTTGTTTTGCCTACCAACTTAAAAAGTTACAATGATTTTGTTGTGGGGGTGTGCATATCAAAGAATTTAATAACAACAAATCTTTCCGGAAACAGTCTGATTGTGTCATTGACTAATATTGGCATCTGCGCGTAAAAATATTTTTTATCTTGTTCACCGTCATCAGCCATTCAGTTTACAATTTCAGGAAGTGGTGCGCTTCCTCTGTCTCCAAATCTAACAACACTTTCATTGTATAACTGGGTAGAACATGACACAAACCCGTTGTGGAAATGGACAGCAGCGTGGGTAGCCCACGCTACTGGGTTACCTGGAGTGTATAGATCAAGTTAAAATAGATAAAACAGTTGCCCGTACTCCTCACTGATTAGTTATAATATTTTGTTTGCTAAACAGATGAAGGCAATTAAATTAGTTAAATCAATGAAATTTTATGACTAGACGAAGTAAAAACGGTCGAAAGTGTAATCTCACAATGCTCCGCTTTTGCGCGTAATTCCCCTTCTGTCCAATTTCCAGAAACTGACTTTGTTAGTAGCTGATTTCCGACTTCTCGTAAAAAAATGGGTTGCAAGAATTGAAATAAAGTACAGAGTTTCTTGGTGACGTAATTTTCCTATTTCCGGTCACGCAGTCATTTTGCGACGGTTCTTAATATTTCCTGTTTGATATATTATTCCTGTCCTGCTCCCTTATTTTAAGCTGATTCCACTGGCCGCACCAAATATACAGCACCTTCAAAAAAGCAAAGTCAAAAAGGAAGTGTTGCTTTACCCTAAAAGATATGACGAAGGATAAAATGTTCTGAGGATAACATGGGAGGATAATACGCTTAGTTGATAGAAGTGTGTTAGACGATTTGACGTCATCTTGATAAAGTGTTTTTTAATGAACATACATGTCAAGTGATTACTAAGACAAATTTAAATTATCCTCTTTTCTTTCAATTTTCCTTGACAATGTTTTCTACTTTTGCTTATGTTCCCATAATCTAAAAGTACTGGTCCGTTGCAGTGTAGCACATGTACACTTATTTACAGCTAGGTTAAGGAAAACTCCCTAGACTGGGTAATATCCATAGAATTGCCACATCGACATAAGCGTCTCAGTTCCAGGCGAATGTCATTTTTCATCAGTGCATATACAGCAAAGTTTACTGCAGAATTACAATGTACCAGTAGCAAAGAGATAATACTGACAAGAGGATGTACAGAGCAAAGCTTAAAGTTAGAGCAAAATGAAACATAAATACTTATACTATAACAAAGTACAAACAACAGAACCACTGATCCGAGAACCCTTGCTGATGAATTTCGTCGTGACTGTCTGTGACATTTTTGGACATCTGGCGCCGCATGGTTATAATTGACGTCCTTCTCTTGCGTAGCCGTTTGTCTGGCAAGTTTTCGAGTGATAAACAGAATGCGAAGATAAATAAACAACAGTACCACACACGAGAAAACACCTAATAAAAGATCAATGGCAACACGATAGTATTTCTCTATTGTTTTTCTACGCTGGCTGTCATACAACCAAAAAAGGCGGACAAATGCTGCAAGAAATGAGATGCCCCAGGACATGGCCACCATTGAAATCACTCGCGTGGTTGTCATGAGTGACGTGTACCGCAAAGAATATACAATCCCGAGATATCTGTCTATTGCCATTGCCCACAAGTTTAAGGTAGAGGCCAAAAGCAGAAAGTTATAGAAGGTGATCTGTATCCTCCAGTCACACCGAAACTGGAAGGTGCAAGCGAGTCCAGTCGGTGTTGTGAACAGACCGATGCAGAAGTCTGATATTGCCAAGGATAACACGAACCAGTTGTTGGTAACATGCAGGCGCCGTTTGAAAACTATGAAGTAAACGACGAGCCCATTACCCGCGATTGTTAAAATTGCGATGATTCCCCTGATGATCCAGTACCAAGTGTCTATTGGCTCAAGCAAAAAATGATTGGAACTAAGGGAATTATTATTTGTAATATTTGGCATGTCGTATTTTGTCTATACTTCCTGTGAAATAAAATAAAAAGAATAATATTAAACGTCAAGTCTCTCTAAAAAGGAAACACACCTGTCAGCTGTGTTTCTTTTTAATAATTTGGTTCGCAGAAGTTGTTTAAGAGTAGTAAATAGCTTTTGGTTTCTCTGCCTCCTACGTTAGAGATGTTCCCAGTTCTCTAAGCTTCTTAGATCCAGTTGTAACGAAATGTTTGGATGCGGTTTTATAGCGTATTAGTCAAGGAATACTGAATTCCCGACAACAACGATGCAAGTAAAATAGCATTACTGACCTCAATTTGTCCTGCGGGTGTAGCGTGTATTAAACTCAGTGTAGATTGCAATGAATCGTACCACTCGTGATCTTGATCCTGATCTTTATAGTCGCTTGTTTTAAATAAGATTTTTTTTTTCAAAGCTTTTTAAAGCAGCAGTGGTTAGTCCGGACGCATAAGAAGACTAACTGTATATGAGTCGGTGATCGAATGATACGCATTATTAAAGATTTGAAATTAAAGAAAAAATGGTTCTTTCTGATTCAACAATATGACGGAAACTGAAATTAAGTTTATTTTTCTATTTCGTTTCCAACATTATGTGCCTTCTGATTGGTCAGCGGATCAGGGATTGAATTACTTTGAGAGAAGCTTATGCGTGCAGGACAAAGTGCGACTTTCTTGATTCAAGTTTTCCTACGTCATTCAAAAGAACAATAAAAGCAATCTTTTCTTATCTTATCTAGCGTCGTTTGTCCACAAACCTCATTCGAATTTAATCAATTGGTACTGAACTAATTCTTAAGGTTGTGAAAGAAAATGAAGCGGAAAGCTTAAGATTTCAAGTGCTCCCGATATTACCTTCAAATTAAACACGGAAAATAAATCTTTTGTCAGAAAAACTGCTCTGTTCTGTTTTTTTTGGTCAGTTAGTTTAATTTTTGTCTTGTTCTTTTTTTTCTTTAAATGTGAAGAGGCAAAATTTGATTCCCTAATCGCAACGTGCAGCGTGCCCCGACATCCGGGTGAAGCCTCAAAATAGTATTAATAATACATAGCTGGAGTAGTGCAGGATTTTTCAAAGTAAATTTGTGAAATGAATAATAAAGGTACAGGGAGCGCCGTAATCCCATTCTTTTCTGTTGATGTTTTCTTCACAGGGGAATGATTTGCATAAGAAAATTATATATTTACTTCATGTCCTATTGGACTTTTTACTCTAATCTCATTCTCACAATGGACGATGACAATTAAGTTTCGTTCTTTTGACAAAGAAGCGGAAAATATGAAGTACTTATTTATTAACTATTTCAACGAGTAAGGAAGCGGATGCTTGCTTTTTAAAAACGTGCAGGTTTTTTAGCGTCTAGTGGGAGTTTCTATCTTTACATCTTCAAACAGAATAAAACCATTTTGTCATTAAGCGCGCGTCAAATATCATCTTCTGCTTGACCTGATGTCAGTGAATAATCCACTTTAGATTCGATGCACGTTTTATGTTCCACCTGAACTGTGCACAACTTTAGCACACCAAATTTGAAAGCAGTTTTGTGGCCAACTACATCATAATTTTTTTTTTATCGTCAATCAAACACTAAAAGGTTTCGAAGAAATCTGGCAAACAATAATTAAAAAAAAAATACTGTCTTTAAATTTTGGTCAAATCTTAGGGCAAAATACATTTAATAAAAACAAAGTGAAAATAGAAAGGAAAAACTAATTAAAAACAGTCAAGGGTTTTAAAATTCTAACATTAAAACAAAAGCAAGATGAAAGGTTCAGAATTTGAAACAAAAGGGTAATAAAAGGGTATAGTTAGCAAAATCTATTTTTTAGTTAATTAAATAAGACTGGGCTGAAAAGATATTAAAGAGTCGTTTGATGTTTCCCGAGGCGGAAGCGTCCTTTCAGTTTTTTTCGCACATGCAGTGAAATTTTGTATTTGTCTTTCATTCAGGAACAAAATGTTATTTGATGATTCACGCAGCTGGCATGTTCTCACAACTAAAAGGAGTGCAAAGCTTGATGCGATAATTTCCTTTCTTTGTAAACTAAGCCAGTAATTTGATGCACAAAGAAACAAAAAAAACAACAACAACAATATTTGCTTGCAAGTTGAATCTTGACAAAGACAAAGCTAGCAGAAACGAAAGCTGTTAATCAAATGCTGAACATTTTTGTTGGGTTGTCTCTCAATTTGGAAATAATGGGTCACCTTTTGCTTTGCATTTGTGACACTTACACTGCTTCTGTTTGCTTCAGCTGCGTACATGGCAATCGCACCAAGATAGATCAGACTATATGCATACTCAGATTACTTTCACCAAGTCTGAGATAGTAGCTTCTATAGTGTGATGTTGGCAGTTACATTTGCCATTTTCCGAATGCCTGTATTTGGGCTTGCCACTGCATTTTACGCCGCAAAACACAAAGTGCTATCGAACATGCGCAGTAGGTGCGCAGTGGAAATCTCGTACTCCTAGTCGTAGTCGGATCTGAAGGTCCCTGATATTACGAGTCCTCCCTAACTCAAATAAATTGCAAACTGACCCTAAACTTATTGCAAGGGTGATTAAGTGCAGAACTTGACGCCCGCTATCGAAGATTAACCTAAGTCCCCGGCTTGCAAGAATTCACTCAGTCAGCGGCAACATAATATCAGAGAGAGCTGCAGGGTACATCTTCGACCAAAAAGTAAATCTCGTTTAACTCGGTCAAGGAAATATTGACCCAAATTGACGCAAAAGTTGATCCAACATGCACTTCGTTTTTGTAAGGTTAATTTTCGTCGCTGTCTTCTTTCAGTTCCCTTGCCATTTATTTAGTGTGCCTGTTTCGCTTAGGCTATTCTGACTACCGTTTGCGTTTTAGTCCTCGCCAACTCGAATACAAATACGTTGTAAGCTGCTAAACCGTTACTGACGAGGCATGGTTAAAAAGATCTAGAATACCGAATAGAGCGCCACAATTTATCACGTGAAGTGAAACCATGGATTTATTACAAGATCAGACTCGCCCACGGTCTATCTCCTTCAAATTCCGTCTCCTTCATTTAGGAGAGCACGGGCCTGGGTTATATGAAATCCCATGTCTTGATAAATTTTAATTAATAACACTCAAAGTCTTGTATTTTCTATTTTCAATAACCGTTTCAATTCCAACTGGTTTTGGTTGATTTGGTTAGTTTAAGAACACCCTTTGCAACCGTTTTTGGTTGAAACGGCTGATAACCGTTCGGCGGTGTTCTACTTGATCGGTTTGTTGGATTAGTTGGGACTTGACCATTTTCGGTTGACAGGATTGCTTTATGATGATCAACTGTTTTAACCCAAAAGTTTTCTGTTGGGAATTTTCAACCAGGTTAACCGTTTCGACATAGTTTGATGCTGGTCGGAAGTTGATAAACAAAAACCAATCGAAAAAGGTTTTTCCAAGCCTACTTGCAGTGTACTTATAAAACGATTGATCTCAATAGAACTCCAACTAAAAGAACTTCAGTAGACTAGGCATCCAAACAGGTTTTCATTTCAATGAAGTATTCACATAACAATAAGAAAAATGTAATTAAGAAAACGAACCTTTTCCCAGTTTTACTGATAACATACCCTTACATTCAGTTTATGGTAATGTCGAACTGCGAGGTCGAAGCAGATAATCATAGGCCTACTTGCAGTGTACTTATAAAACGATTGATCTCAATAGAACTCCAACTAAAAGAACTTCAGTAGACTAGGCATCCAAACAGGTTTTCATTTCAATGAAGTTTATTCACATAACAATAAAAAAAATGTAATTAAGAAAACGAACCTTTTCCCAGTTTTACTGATAATATACCCTTACATTCAGTTTATGGTAATGTCGAACTGCGAGGTCGAAGCAGATAATCATAGTGACGGTTTTAAAGAGTACAAAAAGTCAGCTATTATTTTGCTTTATTTATTTTTCACGCGTCCTGGTTATCTTCCTCTGCTCTCCAAGTAAATTATAATGGATCGAATGATTCAGAATTGACAGTGTACCTTAAATTTGAATTTAATTTTCAAGTAAACGAAATAGGGAAACGCATAAGAAACGAAGTATGTAAATATATCTAAATTGTTCACATTACCAAACCAATGCAATTCTGTCACTTAACATCAGAGCTATTTTACAGTGTAACCCCAATTTCTTGTACCCCCGGTTTCTCTAGTCCCGCCATAACTTGAACCATGCAAAAGTCGTTTCTCTTGGATTTCCTTCATTTAGTCGAACTTTACAATTTTTTTCCTCAGATTTCTAGTACTCCCTATTCCTCGGACCAATTTTCGTTTCCCTTGAAGTTTCGTGAAATTGGGTTTTCACTGTTAAGTTCCTGGCTAACTTTTTCCTTCCTCCTGATCTGATAAAGATGAAGGATATAATATAAATATTTTTGGACGAGGATGTGAGGTAAACTTTAAAAGTATTAAATAAATAGGCATCCACCGCAATAATTATTTGAGTCAACTTTAACTTGAAGGGGGTTTGGTAATACTACAGCTATATTCCGTGGTTAATATTGCAATTTACCAAAATTTCTAACAAAAAGTTGTTTATGATCACTTATACGTTTCTTATACATGTAATGAAACCTTGTATTTTCTCTTATAAGCGCTCAAGAACATCGCCAACAGCTGAAAATTAAAGAAAGAAGCATATCAGAAGATTTATTTATATATTAGATGAAGTAAACTAACGTACTACCAAGTCCTCATTGAAGTGCTCATTGTGACACGTCACTCTTCAGTCCCTGTTCTGTACGTTATGATGATAATTAATCCGGACTTTGCTTTTCATCGCGATAAAAAAATATCGAAGCTGAGGAGTTGCATTAATTAACACTGCAATGTTATGCCAGTAGGTCATTTACGGTCCCTGTTGATAGCAATGTCCCCCCCCCCCCCCCCACCCCTAAGCCCCCAACACCCTTCTGCATCCTTAGGATTGCATGGGTAATTAAAGCAATGAAGGACTGTCATCGCTCCTACTTTCCCTGGTGGATTGACTGTCTTTTCATCACAAGGTATACACTTCATTTAAGGTTTCTCCTTTGTTCCCAATAAATAAACGGCTCCTTACTGATGCTACTAAGGTGCCATCAAAATGGTAAAATATCTCTTACTTCTGTCTTTCAGTTGAGGTTGGAATTAAAGTGTCTTTCATACCTTTCACGCATGTTTTTTCTTCGTTGTTGTCTTCCTGAGCTAGGTAATCTCGAGGACAATGCCAAACACAATAAACTCTTCCATCGCGTACAAGCTTAATTAGACCCGTCCTACACCTTTGGCACTCCCCATAATTAAAGCATTCTTGGCAGTTGTACGGGCAACCTTAACATGAAACACACATGTAAATAAACGGCTCATCGTCGGTGTGAGAACCTGTGAGACTCACCGGTGACGTGAAACAAACAACGACCAAGACAACAAAGAACCTTAAACAATATTGAGTAGAAAAACAGTAACTCTAAAACAAAGGAAATTACCACAGGTTTTCACACCGAGATAAACCCAAATAACCACCTGTACTTTTTTTATGAAACCTAAATGATGTAAATCAATACGAGCACCAAACATGAAAATATGTCTAATGTCTAAAAATATGTTCTTTATCTTACGGAAGCCATGATCCCGAGACTGTTTGGTTCACCAAATATGCAGCTCGTCAGTGATGATTGGCAAATCGGACTTCTGTTTTCCCACCGGAAACGTGGGGAGGCAGGCTTTTTTTTTTCAGGCATCACCCCGCCCCAATCTTCCCTTATCGTGTTTGCAATGTATGTATATACTTACGGGCACAAATCTTCAGCATCCCAGCACGTTCGACCCCAAAATATCCTGTTGGGCACTCCTTACGACAGTGATAGGCCTTCCTGATACGAATTCGGTACCATCCCTCCTGGCATCGAGAACAACCGTCATTCAGGCAGCCATGTTTATCTGATAACAAGCAAGAAATAGGTGGCTTAATGTGCCTAATAATAAATGCCTAAATAAATAACGACAGTGATAGGCCTTCCTGATACGAATTCGGTACCATCCCTCCTCGCATAGAGAACAACCGTCATCCAGGCAGCCATGTTTATCTGATAACAAGCAAGAAATAGTTGGCTTAATGTGCCTAATAATAAATGTCTTTACAAAATGTTATCGTTTTTTCTTTGCTGAAAAGATGTTTGTATTTAATTTCATACAGGTGTCCGTATTATAGAGATAAAGACCATGTCAAATTCTGGTTCCTGTGGGGCGGGGGCGGGGGGATAGACAGTCGGTACTTTTCTTTGAAGACACAGCAATGCCGGGCAACAGTGCGAATCGTGTATCAATTAAGTCGTTACTAAAAAAAACGTTTTTTTTCTCGAAAATGTTTTTCTATTACTGCATGCATGCGTGTGAAATGTAAACAAAGACAAATTTTGCGCCTGATGTTTCACGCCGCCGAGATATATTTCCGTTTTCAGCTGGATTTCTCACCCGATGTTTCACGTCGCGTCGTGCATTGAGAAATATCTTGGTGGTGTGGAATATCAAGCAAGCCATCTGGGAATCATTGGGATTCTTTTACTTAGCACAATTCGCAAGGCCTTACTAACGCCACACCGGTAGCCGTGATTACTGTTTTCCCCTTTCCTTTAGCATGGTTGATATAGGAAAATGGTTATGACGCGCGGCAAACTTCAAATGGGCAGGCAAACAAGAAGCAAAGATTTGTCTTGGAGTGCGCACGGCCATGCAGAATCTTTTGTTTTGCGATTAACAGACGTTCCAGTTATTGGTTAGTTGCATGTTCAGACAGAAGTAAACAGCTATTGTGTTTTGTAACAAATACAATAAGAATCTGCAATATCACAGCGACAAACCGATGAGTGCTGCCGGATCTCTTGAAGACCTTGGATCAGTAACTACTGTAACTTAGTTAAAACGGAAAATATAGACGGGAAACTGATCTTGACGGGTGAAGCGGTCAAATATAAACAAAGTGGATAAAACAACTGCAACGTATTGAAAACAATTTTGCTCTTTGCCTTATTACCTTTTGTGCTGGTCAAGGCCAGAACATGTGAACTAAACAAAGAACTTCCTCGAGCTTCATAACCATTCATCTCTATTCACTATGCCCGGCACTCCGCCACCACCCCCCACCCCCTCCCCCCCACCGCCACCACCACTGTTTGGGACTAAGCGAATTTTCCACAATGCTATGGAGGTGTAAATAAGAAGAGTTTTGAGTGTACTTACTTTTTACATGAAGGTTTTGACCTAAGATCTTCGACTCTTTGACATGTTAGAGAATATGAATCAGAAGAATTGAACTTACCTATCTTGCAAACCTTTCCCGAGAACTGACTATTGTCAGCAAGATATCCAGCAGGACATCTCTGTAGGCACTTGGAGAAAACGCCTTTGTAAAGGAAGAAGTCGTCTTCACACACGTCGCAGTTGTACGAGTCTTGACAGCTCTTGCAATTCGCTCGGCACACTGAAAACATGTAGTTCTATCTCTTAGCTGTAAGTTAACTATTATTTTTATTTATTCAGTTTATTTATTTCTTCACAATTTACTTTCAACTTTTTTCTTTTCATGGTTTATGAAACTCATAATATGTGAGAAAATAGAAAATAAGTGACGTTGCTTTCATGTTACGTTATCAACAAAGTTTTGCTATACAGTACGTACCCATCGGAAACGTGCGCAGTTCAAATGTGGTTTGTCCGATGAAAGAAACATGAAACATGAAAACATGAAAACTTTAAACATGAAGCATGTTCCTTGCAAACTTCCTCCCAGCACCAATCTGGATAGTTTCAAAAGTTTCGTCGATGCCCATTTCTACTGCAGGGTGTAGTGGGGCATGTAGAAGCAAGGTGTGTATTGTCCAAAAATGGGCCCTGCCAGAATATTATTACGGAATGCTCGATCCAGAATTCACGCGTTGAAAATTAAAACTTTACGCAGCATCTCCAGTATTCGTTTACATAGCAAATGCTACTTACTGTCACAGTACGATTGATCGCTGAACAAATCTTCTCTTCTATAGAACCCGGATGGACAGTTGGAGAGACACTTGGTTCCTCCTTTGTATTGTAGGACCCAGTCTCCTTTACAGCGTGAGCAAAAGAAATCTTCGCACATTTCTGTAATTGTTAGAAGTAAAAGGGATAGTTATGCACAACTACTGGGTGATCCTAGGATAAGGAAGTTTGGACAAACGTCCTGTAACCATTAAACAGCATGCACTTGGTATGATCAGGATGGGAGTGATTATTGGGTGAAAATGTCGAATTCTCTTCCCAAAACGGCAGCAGCAACAACAACAACAACAAACAAATACGCATATGCACAAAACTTGGGAATACAAGTCGCTAAAATTTAAAGAAAAACACACCACCTAAAATACTCTTAATATGCCTCTATGATCAAATATATTTTTTTATTTTTTTTATTTTTTACATTTTCGTGTACAATTACTTTTTTATTCGTTTTTCCAAACAAGATGAGTAAGTTCATTTCTGAGAATTTACGGCCGCCATTAATCAACCTTGTTCCAAGCCTTGGTCGCGAATTGGAGAAAGTGACGTCAAGGTTGATTAATTCTTGGAAATAAATGTTAAAATCAAACGACTTTTGATGTCCGTAATGGATTGAATTTTGACAAGATGTCTAAGAAAGTACACGAAAATGTAAAAAAACAAAAATCAAAAATTTGATCCTAGGGGCACTTTAAATGTGCTTTTGACTATTACATGACATGATATCCAAAAAGATAAAGAAATGTATAGGCAAACGCATTTTAGAAGGCAAAAGGTCGCAGTAGTCACATTCTCCTCACGTTTAAATAGAGAGAGGACGCGAGTAGGTGTCTCTTGCATGTTGGCTTGGTTAACATGCTTATTGAAATGCCACCGCATGGAAAAGGGAAATTCTATCTTCGGACTCCGTAGTATGAAGCAAATATTACTTGATTTTTCCGTACTTCTTCTTGGATGAATGCTTGTCTGTTAAATGGCTAACCCCAGCATTTAATTTATCAGTAGTCATTTATACACCCGTAGGTGGAGAGAAGAGGTTTGAGAGTAAGGTGTCTCTCTCAAGAAAACAACAGGATGACCCTGTAAAGGGCTCGAACCAGGACTACTCGATCCCTACATAACACAGTGAACTAATCATTAGGTCATCGCGTCTAACGCATGGAGCATATTTCTCACCTTGCCGGCATCTTGTACCGTGCTTGACGAACCCCGCAGGACAAGAAGTAACACATTGAACCTCGGCACCAGTGCCTCGCTGCAAGAGCAGGAACCCATCTTCACATTTGTCACAAATGTTGCCAAACTTCTCCTCACACTGAGAACATTTAGGTATCCTACTGCATCCTGTAAATGAACAAGGAATAGACAGATATGTGCAGTTGGATCATATATAAAGAAAACAGTTTCTTTTTCTTAAAAGTCAACGACACCATGAACATGCAATGACAGTACATACGATCCCGTCCATGATGCAAATGAACAAAGTAGTGTCCCTTGAATCCAGTCAGTAGATTAAAATCTGAGTTAAAGGGACACTGTCTATCTCCCCCTATACAATACCTTAAAAGTAATGAATTGCTAGGTGCAGAAACTTTTCTAGTCATTTAACATTTAGACGCTGCCTCCGAATAGCGTGACTCTTTCGTCCCAAGAGCAATCGTATTATCGGCAAAAAGCAAATACCTTTACTGTTTTTGCATACTAATCCATATCCGTCTGTTTGTACTTGTTCAAAACTGTCGGGACAGCTAGCCACACATAGCGCGCCCCAGTAGCTGTCAAGTAAAAGAAAGCCTTCCTGACATCTCTGACATGTTCTGTGGTCGAGGCACTCTTCACAGTGTGGAATGTTTTTACGGCAACTGACTAAAGTAAAGATCAATACAATATAATGTTAAATAATGCTAACCAGTTATATTTCTCCAGTAACAGATAAGCTTAATTTGCACTTGTAACGTGCGTGCCTTAGCTTTTAGTATAATTTTAGATATTTCCTGTGTTTTTAACCGCTTTTACTTCACAATGATTTTCCGCGTAGCTGCCACGTGACCTTAGCTTTAATATCGCAAACACATGTAAAAGTCTCATAAGGCTCACAGAAATTCAACAGGTAACTTCAGTTACACCAGAGAAACCTCAGAGCGTTCGCCCCAACACGTCCAACCATACAGGAACGCTGTAACAGTTGGCACAATAAACTTCAGCATTGTGGAATCTGCGAGTCGTTCAGCTAATTAATTTCACAGTTCTCTCCGCCATCGGAGCTGACGCCGCTACAGTACTCTAGTTTGGTGTAAAGATAAATTTTCGCAACTTAAGCGCGCTTCTTCGTCGATTCTTCGGCCCTCTCGGCCCTTTAATTTGTTTGTTATGTTAGCTAACGGTGGCCTCTGAAATTAATATTCCGGCTAAAATTATAAAGTGTTCTAAGCCCTCCACATAACAGGCAGCGTCAGATTTCTGAAAAAAAAAAAAACTGTCGAACGAGCAATTTATTCAAGATAAAACAGAGGAGAATTAGCAAGGCTGATTGAGGTAGTGCTGGAAACCCACAAAAGAAATATTTTGCGTGGGATGAAGTGATAAAAATGTATATTGTTTAAATTTTAATTTGCAGCTGCTTCTGTACTGGGACACACAAGCTATCGACAACCAAATCAAAAAGCAAAAGCCGGGTCCTTCTGACTTTAACGAATAGGTCTTTATATATATATTTTTTCTTCTGCTAAATAAAAGATACGAAAAATCTGACCATATTTATGACATGGATGCAGCGTATGACTCACAGACGGAAGACGGAAGTGATGAAAGCTTCTTCTAAACTAGACCCTTTAATTAAGGACACTCAAGAGGTTAAATGTTATGATTTTGCGAAGAAAAAAACTCGAAAATATACATGGTTTTTCATAGCAAACAAATTTCAAGAAAAACAATTCGATTCACAGCAATTCGATGCCTGTTGGGCAGAAGACCTTCGGAGTACTGATAAACATAAAAATTTCCGAATGTTCCCTCTGCCGAGAGAAGAGAAAGAAAATACTAGTAACACGATGTGATTCAAGGCTCTTAGATCGAGGTCACCAAACGTGATTAGTTCTTATATCTGTTTACCTTTACCACTCGAAAGCACGCTTGGAAGACTTGTTTCTCTGGAATCTTTTACGGAGACATCCACAGTTGCTGCCTGTTTGCTTGCAAAGACAGCTACGAGCCATATGACAAGGAAAAGGACAGTTCTTCCTTCCATGTTGATGCTGTAAATACCTAGATCACGATTTCTTTCTTCACAGAATGTATCTTGCTTTCCCACCTGCACTACTGGTAATGCAAATTTACCACACGGACGACTCTTAAATAGAATAGATACTTCTACTCAGATACTGTACGTGCTTATCACATCCTCATATCAAAGGTGGGGAATTGGGTGTCAATGTGGTTAATTAAAACCGGCGTCACAAGAAGAAATTTTTAAAAGAAATTGTGATTCCTGAAAACGAACCTATTTGAGGTACTTTACGGTAATAAATTATAAAATGGATTTTGCATTTTCACGTACAATGGTATTTCTCTTTCGCCTGCACCAAGCAGATGAGTCTAGTATATCAGATTCTGATTTTCTTCTCTCTGACTTTTGACGTCAAATAAACAAGTTGAGTGTGAAGATATATCAGCGACGCTTATCAGATCTGAATATATCATAGTTGACGGAAACAGAAAATATTGCTTTGAGCCCGGCATTGGATATCTGTTTATTATCTAAAATGGTGATTATTATTTAAAGCACTCAATCAACTGTTCTTACATGTTTCCTACTACTTAGGGACCAGTGGCAATCTTAAAGCCACACAGTATAAATAAGTAAAATTTCGAGAAAGTGCTTTCTACGGGGTATATTCTAGCTAGTAATTTCTAACGTGTCTTTCAGCAGTTGTTAAGCAGAAGTTGTATTATAACACCTATAAATATATTATTCCAAAACTCCTCTCGTCTGTTACATGACGTGCGAGGGACGTGACAAGCAGCACCCAATACCATAATCCAAAATGCGATTATGTGTTAATTCTTCCATGTCTAATCTTGTTCTATGCTCGTGCAGATTATTTTAAAAGTATGTTATCTTTTTTTCTACATTTGGCTTATCGAGGTCTTCAATAAGTAAAATCAACGAAATATTCAGCTGGCGCCTGGCATTTTCGGTTATATACCTTTATTATAAATCTTAACACAATATCAACCGGCAAGGGATTAGTTACTTTCAAAGAAAACGATCGACTTAACTCAGAGTAAGGCCGAATAGTTAATGGGACCCGCTTCACGTACTATTTTCTCCCGGGTTCCCGCTACAGTCGAAGCTCTCGTAAGCGGACACCCTCGGGACGCGAAAAAGGTGTCCGCAACTGAAGCTGGCCGCTTACGAGAATGGTTCTCGTAAGCGGCCACTAGAGGTGTAGGGGGTAGATGGCCGCTTACGGGAGCTTACCCAGTTAACAATAAATACCGTATTGAGGGGGACATTAGGGGTTGCTGAACACCGCATTACCGCAAAGAAAATCGACAAATACCGCAATACCGCAAAATAAATCGGAAAATACCGCAATTTTATAGTAAGCCTGAAAAACTAGTGGATTAGTTGACGCGAGGGCAAAAACAGAGGCAAAAACAAGCGGTGGGACAGTGGAAACAATGGCACGGCCTTAAACGGGTTGTTTAAACAGTCAAATTGTAGATTACAATGCGTGACAAAACAAGGCTGTTTCAGGTTGCTTCAGAAACGGCTAAAAATACTCGTTAAAAAGTGAAGAATACGTTTTTGAACCGAAAATCGTCGACCAAAACGTAAAGAAAACGCATCCCGCAGGTTTTGAGAATACCGCAATACCGCAATTCAAGATTAAAATTACCGAAATACCGCATGAAAAATTGGCCAATACCGCAATACCGCAAACCCCAATGTCCCCCGCCGTATTGTAACTGGACGCGGATGACGAAAAAACAAACACTGAAATGTGGTACTGTAATAACTGTAAAACCATTGTGACGAACGGCGATGTGAAGTTGATTGATAAAAACAAGATACAGAGGTTATTAATAGGATTTTCTTTCGGGTGCCCGCTTACGGAAAGTGTCCGCGGCCGCTTACGGGAATGTCCGCTTACAAGAATGTAAAAATGCAGAGTTCGTATGGGAGTTAAAATGGAGTTTCAAACAAGGCGGCCGTAAGTAGAGTTGTCCGCTTACGAGAGTGTCCGTTAAGAGGGCTTCGACTGTATCTTCTTCGTGGCCGGTCCCCGCCTCTTTGCGCTATTTCTATTGTAAACTATCACGCAATGCTACAAAATTTTTCACAATTTTTCGCAGTTCGGAACATCCCGTCACCTTAGGATTACCACTTCCTGCCCTCTTTTCTCCCCCTTCCCTTGCCCCCTCCACCCCTTCATTTCGGGCTACCGCCCCCTTTCCCCCACTAGTCATTGTTTTGCCAATTATTTGGAGATTACATTTTTTTTTTCTAGGGATGAATCCACTTTGATCTAGTTTCGAAATACTTTTGGATTAAGAGACCGCCCAAGATAAGCTAATCAGTAGATTAAAAATTCTTCATATCACCAATTGTAGCTCAATCAAAATAGGCATTTTGACCTTTTAGTACCACAGTTGGGTCTCGCTAACTCTCAAAAACTCGAACCTCACGCTTTTTCGAACCTTTTTCGATTCCCTTAAAGGTCATTTCCTTACTAATTTTACCCATATTAACTCTAAACTCGAATTATCAGGATTCAACTGTAGTTAGTATATACCACACAAGTGAATATTGCTTTCCGCGCGCGCTGATTGGTCAACTCGGAGGTGATTATCAAAGTACTATTCACCACTGAGCAGCCGAAGGGAAACAAAATGGCTTCGCGCGTCGCTTTGGATACCGAAGTAATGCTTTGGTCAGCTAGTTATTCAACTTGCGTGGTACATAGTAAAACAATTATTCGCCTCAGTGTCGTTGAAAGTTGTGGATATTTACCTCCACTTCGGTGAATAATTATAACGTATTGTCTGGTAATTCTGATTATTCACTGAACTTCAACGTTCCTCATCAACCTTGTTTAAATTTAGAACCCAGTGCTTTCACAAAACGCGTGCTGGTGGCTGCTAGTTTAATTGTAATATTTACTCGCGTTCGTGTCTACTCCAATTTGACTTTATTTTTTTTAACCTCGTATTACGTGTTTAGACACGTTACATAAACAATAGCCTCCATTTGGCGCAAAAATATGCACAGATATTTGTCCGCGGACATTATCTGTTCCGAGAAGCGAACAGTTTTCCGAGAGCGAAGCTCGAGGAAAACTGTGAGCTTCGAGGAACAGATAATGCCCAAGGACAAATATCTGTGCATATTTTTGAAGCCAAATGGATGCTATTGTGTTTATTATCCTTCAAATATTTTATTTTACAAGGCCGCGTTTTGGGAGACCTTTTCTCAAAGCTTTTTAAACGCCAAAGAAATTCTGTCAGCGCTCAAAATATTATTAGTCTGTTCAAAGTGTTTAGTTTTATTCATTTTTACAATTTACTCGGGATACAAGCTAAACGTGCGAACGTAAATCGCAAAGTTCGAAAACTGAGGAATATCACTTGGGGAATATCATCTGATATTCCCCAGTTTTGGCTGCATTACGTGGCGTGTTTAGACCAATCGCGCGCGCGAAAAATATTTGATGGATTATAAACGATGATACACTTCTAGGGACTTTGTGCATTCTTTGCAATCCGTAATGTAAAATTTCCAGCGTGTAAGGACTCTTGGCATTCCAGGACTGTAAGATTGAATTAATATTCTGACTAATGTCAGGCTTCAAATTTGGCAGCAAATGACAGGTGGTTCGAGATATTGAGAGGATTTAGGTAAAAAACAGGCCCGCGTTAACGTTCTTGCAATGACATTAAGGGCCTTCAGATAGGAGTACGAGTGCGAGATCGAGTACGAGTACGAGTAGGTCCTTTGAATATAAACCCAGTTACGTACCCAGAACCCTCCCTCCTCCTTGTTGCTAAAGAGTTGAATAGGACACTATGGGTGCTTACCATTTAAGCAAAAATCACGAAAATTTCAGAAAAACATTAACCAGGAAACTAAATTTTTAATGGTAAGCGCCATCGCTTTCGGTCGGTTTCTGTTTTTGGAAATACACAGTATCCATTATTCAACGGTCGTTCCAACCGGTTTATTCCACCAAATGGTGAAAACTCTATAGGTATCAGACTGGTGTGAAATGTGATAATCAAAAAGGTAGGCATGGCTTTGCACTGAACAGCTGTACTCGTATTCTGATCGGAAGGTCCCTATGACAGTAACAGTGACAATGAAAGTGACAGAGTAACAGCGGCAGTCACAGCGACAGCTACAGTGACAGTGATCGTCGCATTGACAGGGACAGTGGCAGTAACAGTGACCAAAACAGAAATAGTGACAGTCACAATGATAGTGGCAGTGACATTGACAGTGATGTGACAGTGACAGTAATATTGTTTACAGTAACAATACTGAGTGGCATTTGCAATGAAAGTCAGTGTCACTGATACTGTTAACTATCACTATTGCCACTATCACTATCACTATTACCGTCACTATCACTGTCAAGCTCACTATCAATGAAACTGTCACTCACTATTACTGTAACTGCTACTACTTCTATCACTACCACTTCCACTATCACTGTCACTGCCACGATCAGTAACTGTCTGTCACTGTTATTGTTTATGTTACTGTCACTGCCACTTTCTTTACCAATACATGTATTTATATTGATGCAAAGTAGTGCAGTATACATCACTATCACTTTCAATTTCAGGCTTCACTCTCACTGCTACTGTTACTGTCACTGTCGCTTTCACTTTACCATATATCACTATCACTGTCAATATGACAGTCATTGCCACTGTCACTACCGCTGTCGCTGTCATTGCTAAGGTGACTGCTACTGTTACTTTCACTTGTAGTGTCGCGTATATCGCCATCACTTTCAATATATTTATATGTATATAGTCACTGTCACTATTACGATGACTGTCACGGTCAAGGTCACTCTCACTCTCTCTGCCACGACCGCTGACACTATCACTGTCAGTGATACCGTGAAAGCAAACCCTTAATTCGCATCAACGAGAAAAAAAAGCGATTCGCTAATTAAGTTAATTTGTGCACGTGCAAATTAGTCGCCCAGTTGTTAGCTGTGAATGGAGAATACTGCTCGGTTAGGTTCACAAAAGAAAAGTATAATTTTAAATGAGCACACAAAAATTAAAATTGTACATTATTCAAATATTTTATCAAGGTATTTACAATTTACAGCATGACTTTATACTGCCCTTCAATTGGACTACATGTAGTTAAAAATACATTGCCCAACGTCATGATCGTGCATATTTTCGCTTTCTGCTCGCTTTTCTAAGTGTATTTTCCTTTCTTCTTTTTTTTAACACAACTATCGATGAAATAAAAAAAATGCATCTAAATTCTTAACAGGAATCCAGATGCTGAATTATCATAACTATCCCCTTCTTTCTCCATCTTCTTGGCTGCATGTGTGAAAAATAGGAACGCTTTATTACTTCTTTCTTTCAGTGATAAGTTATACATGTACACCAAACAAACTCCTGAGAAATTCTGCTTTCCCAGTGTCCTTTGCACGCGCTGTTGTTGTTATACATCACATGATGATATCATTGAAATGACGATAGACATAACATGAAACAGTTAACAGTTAAATATCAAAGAACTATTTTCACATTCTGCAGCTATTGAATGCTAAAAGCATGATAACGTATTCTGTTGCTCGGTATCTTGAAAAATAAATTCATTATCGCACTCTGGAGCAAAGGGAAATAAAAATCAAACTGGTTGAAAACCTTCAAAGCAAAGATGAATATAAACCGCAAAATATACATTAGTTTTTTACAGAGAGGCGTTTGGTTAAAGTTACCACTAACTGTAGCACAAACTGAGTATTTTAAGATAAATGAGTAGCGAAACTGATTAGAAAGACTCTGTGGGTTATGTAACCGACAATATCAGCTTTCATCGTGAATTTTGTTCTCACTTTACTGCTTAGAGGAAACTATCATGTCGACAAACCATATTCAGGCAGTCCTCAAATCTTGCTGCTGTGACTCTGATGATCATTAAAGAGAGAGCAAAGCTGAGTGGAAGGGGTGTGCTGTTATCCGGTCAGTTTGGCTCTCATTTCCTCAGCTGTTGTCAGACTCACTCATCCGGGGTCTCACTTGTGAACTCAACTCGATGAACTAGAATGACAAACAAGTTGTTTGCCTCTTAATTGGTTGATACATCTTTTCTCTCTGTTAGTTCTTTGAAATTCACTGGAAAGCCATTCAGTGAATGAACTCCAATACGTTAACTTATATTTATACAGATAAAAATAGTAATTCAAACACATTCTGAATTATTCGGCGCCATTGAGCTGGCCATGCAGTCGTGTTCATTTCTTTATCCACATCGTCAACACAGTTACGTGAACCTGAAGAGAGAGAAAGGAAAAAAGAGTATTTTTTTTTTACCACAGCTCTATATCACAACTTAAGTTTAACAAACAAACATAAAATTTTTCGATTAGTTCCAAAATGTTAACTTTCCATAGTAGGTAGTATAGCAGGCATTGGTTATGTACGCACTATTCGACAAAAAGAAGTTTTGTGGTATCAAATGCAAGCTTAACGAACTGCCCGACCTGGAGCATCGTTTTTAAGTGAACATTTTTGTCTATTGTTTAGAACCGACAAAAACGGAAAGAGGTGAGGAAGAGGACGAAGACATCATTGATCCAAAACAAAGCAATAACCTGTCAAACTGGTTATACCAGCCAGGATAAAAATAGATCATGGCCTTGTTAAAGAACCCGTCAAACAGGTTATACTTAATGTCTACCGCAGATTTCTCCGCATTATGACGTCATCGACGTTAATGTATTCTGTTGCACGCTAATGAGATTCCACCGCAAAAAAACGGGATTAACCATTGCCTACTATACTACTATAGTATTTATGACTTGTTGTTATTTCCAGGTCATAACATTTTTTCTGTACCCAGGAACGGCTTCGGTTTGCATGAACATTTGATGCCAAACTCTTGAAGTTTTTAAATCGCACGTCTTAAGGGATGAATCACAAATCATAAAAACGTTTCTTGAAGCGATTATACCTGACCACAGAGCATAACCCATACCCTATTTCAGACCATAATTGTCAAAATCTATATCCTATTTGTGATAAGAATAACTTGAAAACCGTACCCTTTGGCGCCGCACGTACCTGTATAACCTATAACAATTATCAAGCGAAATCGCGCAGAATATCGCCTGATACTTAGCCGACGAGGCTGTAGGCCGAGTTGGCTAAAATTAGATGATATTCAGCAAGATTGAGCAGGATAATTGTTTTATTATTCAACAAATTGTCAACGAAAAGTATTTTATAGCTAAAAATACTGTGGTTATGCAGCGTTTTGTGATACTTCAAGCAGGATATTTGTTATGTACGGATAATGGATAACAAGGACGTCCAGACCATATATGGGCATCGCGCGAACTTGTTGGATAATAAAAGGGAGTATTCGCCTCTCCCGGAGGGAAGGGTTTCATGTTTTAGGAGAATACAACAAATATACTTCAAATATACTTAGTGCTACTGAGAAAGTTCTGACCTCAACAACCCTTCTCCCACGCCCAGAGTTGCGTCATTTTACTAACCTGTTAAGGACACAGACTGCTCCCGTTTTTGCGTTTCCATGGCTAGTGTAACCAAACGGACAGCTTTTCACGCAAGATGTATGAAGTCCCTGGACAAGTTTGGAGGTTCCTGGCTCACAATTGCTGCAGTCATAACCATTAACGCATTCCTCGCAGCTGGCTAAGCATCCTGCAAAATAGCAGTGCACATTATTTATGACAACAGAAGGCCAAACTGACTGTGTACTATAGAGCTTGAAAGACGTTAGGAATACTTTAGCCCCTTTTAGCTGCGTTTTTTCACCTGTCCGCCGCCGCAAATAAAAAAGAACGCCTGATCCCAGTTTACCATTAGCCTCCATGCTTCTCGTTACAGATAGGATATGAGTAAATCTGCGGTTAGCCTCAATGCCAAGTTACACCAGGATGAACAATTCCCGCCCCAAGTCCTGGTGACTTAGGAGGTGAAAACCTACTGTAAGGTTTCTCATTGACGTATTCACGAAGCAGCAAATATTAAAAGAATACCAGTACTTTTTCAATTCCAAAGGCCTGAAAAGAAGCACATGTTATGCACAAATTACATAAATGCGTGACAATTACTGCGTCAGGTTGTCAAAAACGTTATGAGCCTTTATCTAGAGACGTACAAAGAAAACTCAATGTCTGGTCTCTTCATACTGGTTTTGTAACTTACTCAGACAGAATTTTTGTTTGTCACCAAGAGTAAAGAAACCTCTGGGACACTTCCGCTGACAATGCCTCTTATCGTAGTTGACTCGATACCAGCCCTCCTTGCACGTCAAACAATATTCGTCAAAACAACCAACTAAAAGAAATAGAGAATCGACAACAGCATCTTTAAATGCACTGATATCATTAAGTGTGTCAGATAAAAAGTTCAAGTTGCTGCCTTTGCCAAGCTATAAGAAGTAGATATTGTTATATTGAAGATCACCGTAGCGTTGCCACTTGGTAAAGTTTTGGATTGATTACTTTTGAACAACATTTGACATTTCTTGACAACGTCCTGATGGGTTAACATGGCTAAGGTGACAGAACACAGTTTTAAAAGATCTGAGTACCTGTACTTCATCATGACGTCACATTTTAATGTTAACAACTGATGAGCAAGATAACTAACTACATAACTAAATAGCTTGGCATACAAAACATATAATACCTCTGAAGTCAATTTGTGAAGTTGGTTTTTGTAAAGTGGGCCGTTTTATTCCATTTTGCGGAAAATCCACTCATTAGATTTTTATTTAAATTGCACACATATAGAAGTGGCCGCGATATCTTTATGGCAGGACTTTCACGCGATTCTGACGGGCAGCTTTTTATATATTTCCAAAAATAATGCTCTGCTTAATTCGGAGCCATATTACTGATTTCCTCTGTCAGTTTTTTTTTTTTTCTTTTTTTTTGGTTCAGGTGCCTGAGTCGTAATATTGTTCAAAACATGCAAAAATGTATCAATTTCTAATGACTGGATATATTTATTTTTTTTTTTTTTGGAAAAAAATTTGTTTACCGAATGAAGCGCTCGCAATTTTCAAACATACAGTTACGTCAACTGCAAATCAAGATGCAAGAAGTTGAATTTGTATCGGCCATTTGACAGGAAAGCCATCAGAGCTGCCAGAAGCTACCAAAAGTTAACAATAACTTATCAAAAAAAGGATTGAAAAAGGTACGGCGATCTTGGAAAGAATGAAAAGCACTTTCAAGGCTGCTGCCTAACGGGCGCCCGGTCGCCTGGGGCGCCTAAGTTACGAGTGCGGGCGACTAAATTTTTGTTCAAGGAGCCCGCATGGGCGCCTAAGCATCGATTTTCCATTCTCATCTAATGTAAATGACTTCAATTTCCTTGTAACTTTGTTCCACTGGCATAAGATATATCCCGTTGAAAACAATAAGTGCTTCATTTCAAAACGGAAATACTAAAATTGTCCACAATCGAGATAATTTTAGCGTATAAAAACGTAACGTGCCTTCGCAAAATTCGGCAACTTCGAAAACCATTTATTTTCGACTGTTTAGGACTGGGACTGACTCCCAAATATGGAATGAAGAATGAATGGTATTATGGGCTGCTTCACGTTTCGTTCGCTACGTTGATGGTTTGTTTTGGAGGAGTTTGTAGTGAATTTGAAGTACATGTAAACATTTACGGATACAAAAGTGAAAACAATCTCCAGGCTATCCATGCATCAGGTCTGATCATGACAATTTTAACCTATAAAAGCTTGATACAAAAAACCTTTTCAACAAGCCTAAAATAATGTGCAGAATGTTTTGATGTTACACTTACGAATTACTGTTATTAATCTTATTATTTAACCCAAACTTTTATTTTTTCACTTTTGATCTGAGAATGCTTAATTTCATAACAACAGAAAATATGTGCCTTTTCTATGACATTCGTATCAGCTAGCGCTTTTTGTGGATCAAGTTCGAACTGTTTCGGGTTTTATCTCGGTCATTGAACCGTGACAAGGAGAACAGTACTCTTGAAAATAATAATGTGCTAAAAAACTTTGCTGAAAACAGTTTGAATAACATGAATTGTGTTTAAACCTCCTGAAATCTATTGTATAAGCAACTCATTTGATAAGCCTAGAAACTGTTTTTTTTTTCACAACTTAATTTTTCAGGTCTATTTTTGACAACTGATTATGAAATGTAGATAAGATCATAATTTAATTAAAGTGCTTACACAGGTGTTTTGACTTTTTATTACCTTTGCCTTAACCTTCAAATAGGCCTGCTAAATTGTAATCTTGGTTCTGTTAAACCTTAATTACTAACAATAATTCAAGTTCTTTAGTGAGCTTGCTGTACAAAAGTGAAATTAATTTTGCTGCTTCATGCTTCATTGATTTTGCTTCAAAACTTTGGATGTTCAAAACTCCTTTTAAACAATGTTTTATTTTGCTTTACACATTTTTAACTTACTTTATCCAACATTCACCACAGCACAATATACTGGTTGGATTTTCAAACTCATTTTAAGCCTACAGAAACTTTCTAATATAGGTACACACTCCTGTTCATGTCACCCAATCAGTGTAAAAAGGGTTTTATCAAAGGAGAGGCTCGGCTAAATAAGCTTTCAAGTTAAGAAAGCTAGAATTTCTGACACAACTATTTGAGGGAGGTTACCCTCAGAAGCTCTCAGAAAAAAAATCTTGGCCGAAGGAGTTTTCTGTTCACGTACAAAGGCTCTACTGACAAAGCAAAATGTGTGTGCATGTGGGAGGGGGTGGGGGGGGGGGGGGGCTGCTCCCCAGGCCCCTCCCCTAGATTTGTTTTTTTTTCTCCTACCCCACCCCCCTCCCCCGAGGTCGACCATGGCAACTTTTAGGCTGGGCTCCTAAAGTAATGGCTTGGGCTCCTAACTTTTGATGTTAGGAGCCCGAAGGGCTCCTTAGAAATTTCCTTAGGCAGCAGCCTTGACTTTCGAATATTTCTGCACACAAAATGTGGTTCCCTACCCTGACTTTGATAAGAAAAAGAGGCAAAGTTAGGTAAGCCAGGTGAGACACAATGTGGTTTCGTCTGCTAAGGGATTGTGATTTCAGTTCTTTTGTTAGAACTGAGGTATACAACCAACATTCGTCAAGCTTGAGACAAGGAGTGGAGTGAAGAGACTCACGATGGTACAGCTCCAAATAGTTATAGTGACTTACTTAGTTTTAAATTCCGAATTATCCGTTAACATATCTAGTACAGTAGGATTTGCTAGCAGTTTCTACATTCATTTATAGTCTTTAGTGTTTTGTCTACTGCCATTAAGTTACCTTCTGTAATCCGTTGGCATCTCCTTCCTTTCCTTGCAAACCCAGGAGGACATGAGGAAACGCACGTCGAGTTTGCAAAAGCCGATTTTTTGAGTTTGAAATATCTTGGCCTGCATCTTCGACAGTTTATCTTGTCAGGACATCTCTCGCAGTGTAAAACAGATTGGCATTCTTTTCACCAGAAAAAATAAAGAAAAACAAGACAAATTAACTTGGCCCGGTAAACAGGTGAAGCTCGTAAAGCTTGATAGTTAAATTTAGCCCCAGGGGAGAGAAATTGATCTTATTTATAAGTGAACTTGAGTATCAGCATAGAGCATTGAGCAATTGTTGTTGTACACTACATGTGTAAAAGTCAGAAATATAATTTTAATTTTCGTCACATTAAATAATTGTTCTTCAAAGAAGCTAAGAAAACATGATTGTTGTTGCAAAAAACCACGGCTGGTAATTCCATTTTTTTCTATGACTGAATTGAAATAGGCCATTTTACAGTTGTCTTCTCAGTGACCTGGCCTTTGAATGGTAGCGAGGCTGGAGTTGACCTTGTTTTGATACAGACCTTACTGCTTTTGTTTTGTAAATCAAGTTGTTCTGATGCTAACTAGTTTGCATTTACATGATAAAGCAGAGAGGTTTGTATCAATGCAAGGTCACCTCCAGCCTCGCTACCATTCAAATGCCAGGCCACTGAGCAGACAACTGTAAAATGGCCTATTACAGTCCTTCTCTGACATCTTCTTGCGGTAAACTATGACATGTCAACCCTTTTACGTTCTTACCTACAAGTGTCTTCTTGCAGTATTTTCCAAAGTAACTTGAGTTGGCGGCGATAAGGCCTCTTGGACATTTTCGAACACAAACCATGCCAGATTTGTTGAAAAAGGCGTGTAAGTCGCTTCTGCATTTTCGACATCGAAAGCTATCGAGGCACTTGGCACAGTTGGGTACAATGGATTGGCATTCTGCGACAATGTTAAATGAATAATGCCAGCAGGTTATTGTATTAATCACCTTATCAATCTGTATATTAGTAGAATGGAACTCTGATCGGCACTCCGATCGAGGATTGTTTAACTCTAACAACTAATAAATAAGACAGTAAATTTCTCTGCTCATTTTCATTAGATCACTGTTAGTAAGTAGTCTATATGGTAAAAGAACATGAAATAAAACAGAAGTAAAAGTCAATTTCCCATGTGACGTGGAATGGGGAATTAGTAGAATTACTGTCCAATTACTGTTGACGGACTTAACACGAGTCTTACAGCCAATAACATTACGGCTTAACTGACCAATCAGTTACAACGGACCAGACTTATAACATCACCGACTGACAACAACTTTTCACTTGACTCTGAAGATGACTTCCGCACAGGTTGTCGAAACGTCAGTCACCAACAACAGTTCTTCTGAGAACTACTCTCATCCGGACGATCACAATATACGAACTACTGATACTCCTGGGTTCAAACCATTTACTATTTTACAATAGGGAATTAATTGTAATATTTATTGAGATATTTAGGTCTGGAAGGAAAAGGGATATCGAAGGCGCTAACGGAGCACAGCGACCTAAACTGTCGTTAAGAACGAACACTCTCGTTTCATTTTCCCTGAGTACCTGACCAGGACAAACAAACAAACAAACAAAGCAAGTAAACAAGAATAAACAACGATGACGATTACCAATTGATATCATAATAACATTACTTGATTGCGTGTCTTTGCAGATCTTTTTGCCATCATTCTTCACGGTAGGCGTGAAGCCAGTTGGGCACTGTCTTACGCATTTCACATTTCCCATGATCCTTTTTTGGAGTGAGTAATATCCTAGTGAGCAGTTTGCGCAGCTGACTGGGTTGTGAGGGAAACAATCGTCACAGTTTCGTGCAGCACAACCTACGTAAACGAGCGAAACAGTCAGTCTTTCAATCATAATAATATGAGCTTATGTATTAGCGTCATGGATGGCCAGTGAATAAGTGAAATCCATGTCTTCAATAACGGAACATTTTGATTTCGTGAACTGGTCATTTTTCCCTGCTAGCATGACATTATTGGACAGTACTTTTGGACAGAAACGAACCTCGCGCGACAATGGCGTCCTTTGCACTCGTCCTGTTTAACGTCGTTTCACAGATCTCCGATGGGACCAAGGCAGAACGCTAATGTGTGGATGGCACAAATAGGAAAAGGGTGATAAAAATAGCAAGTTGCCAATGATGAGGCCATTAATGATTTTAAAGAAGACCAGCTCTCATGGCCGTTTAAAGGTGAGGAATCTGCTTTTGATCGAAATCCAAGACGACCTTTGCCGGTGTCAAAGGCGTGGCAAAGATATGGCAAAGACGAACTTTAGCACCTTTACTCCAAGTCAAAGGAACTAAGGCGATTTGTCTTGCAGTCATTATGCTCAAAGTAGGTTATATTAAAGTGATAGACAGTTTTCCCCCAAGGGAAAACTAGAGATATATATTATCAAACTATGAGTTCCGGTTCGGTCGTTTAATAAACTACCAAAGTAACAATGGCTTTATGAGGCTCCTGGTTAATAGACAAGTGAATGATATGGTACACGCTTGGTGTCGCAATGATTATGCTCGGCGCAATTAATAATACCCCTCGTTTTGCCTTTTTGATGTATACCGTTATTTTTGTTGGTGGCCAATTTCCTTACATTTTCTACAGAAGGGAATTGAGAATACTTTGCCTGGATCTCCCTCCCAAAATGCGGAAACCAATTGCGAACTTAGTGGCGGATGAAGGCCCCTGGAGGACCGATGCCCTCGTCCAGCCTTTTCTCTTTTAAAATATATACCTTCCTCCTCCCCCCTCCCCATCCTCTCTGTCTTCCCGCCACTTGAAAAAAGGAAAAGGCAACCTCGCTATTAGCAACTCTGAATCGCCCCTGCAACTTACCAAGCTGTGTTCTCACACATATCTTGGGATATGCCGTTGTAGATGTGATATTATAGCCCATAGGACACGAGCGAATGCATCTTATGATTGTCTTTTTGGTCCTTTCGTACTCGACTGGAATGAAGACATTCTTGCATTTCTTGCAAATGAGTCCATCACTGCATTTTTCACATCCAGGGATAAAGCCACACCCTAAATTTGGCCCAGGAAAATTAGAAAAAACACACGTATATAAATAAGCCCTTATTAAATACCTACAAACTCAATGGAGATGTCATTCCATCATTAAATGTAAATATGTAGTGCAACTAACATGGAATTCACAAGGTTGCATGAAAAATATGATTGCGAGACAGGCTTTGTCCACCCTTCTTTCTTTAAGAAAATCGTGGCACATTTATCGGAAAGTTAACCAAAACAACTAAACAACTGATTTTCCAAACATACCTTAGTTCCGTTTTGTCATTAGTTTAAGCACCCAATAACATATGAGCTCTAAACGTGATAATTATTTTGGTGGTTGTCAAAAATAAACAGGTTTGTTTACCTTGTTAATAAGATATTTGTATTGTGGCTACATCTTATAAAAGGAAAGTTATGACATCGAATATGACTGAGCATTATTAATTGGTAAGAATTAATTTTAGCTTTACATAGCCCTCTCTAGCCCTTGAGGTAGCCCTCATATAATATTTATGTTTTCTCTCGCGCGCTTTCTTTTTCCATTCCAGCTAAAATCAAACAAACACTGCAGACTGATTTTCAAAGTGTTTCCAAAGACGGTAATCAACCAAGTTTCCATGTTGTGACAACTGGATTTCCCGTGTACGATAAATTTGATTCAAGTTTTTAAATGGATACTTATTTTCATTTGCCGTACGAAACCGCAAAAATTCCTAAATCTCGTAATGACTCAAAGCACTGCTTTCTGCTTTGCTTTATTCCAAGAAGAATTTAAACCACATGAGGAGGATCTGTTATACAATTTCCTCCACATCATTATCTTTGTACATTCTTTAAAGGCTTTTTCAGCCAGTATAAAGAGATAATGTGATATTAAATGGTCAATCCTGTCTAGCTCCGCTTACTTTGTACAAAAGACATTCTTTAATAAAGGGCCATTCTATTGCACCAAATGCCTAAGGATCTTTTCAATTTAAAATCTGTCTTGTAGCATAAAAGGCGAGAACAAAGTTGACATGATGAGGAAAAACATTCACAGGCCCGTAGGCTGTTTTTTTTTTCTTTTAGCCCAGGTGGTGCAGTTCGAACATTTTGCTTATTAAAGGTTGGGTTTCACTGGGTATAAGCACAAGCTAAGCGCATAAGAAAAACGAACACTCATTCTTAGCTGGTCTCCTTATATCTCTTACATGTTGTCCTCACCAAGATTCGCCGTGGCATTTCTCCGAAGCACTTCTTTTACATTTGCAAGACGTGACGATACGTCATTTAGTATACCCCCCTTACTTCCAGACGTGACTCAAACTATTTTATTTTAATTCACGCCGACAGGAATTGGAGATAGTCTGGTGTGTTAAAAGAATTATTTGCGAGAAGAACATATGCTGTTTTAATGGGATCGTTTCCCAGCTACCCTAGGTTAGTGTACTTGACTCATGAAATGAGTAGTGCTACCAGTTTCATTAAGCTCGATTTCAAGGAATTCGATCAAGCGCCCATTAAAGAGCCTATCATTTGAATACAGCCCATCACCGAGACTATCATTTTCCTCTGCTCTGAAAACGCCGACAGGAATTGGACAACTTAAACCAGGGCCCAATCCGAGGGCCCAATCAAACGCGCGTGTATTCGTAAAAGTTTGTGCATAGAACCACGATTAATTCTGACGCGATTTGTCTTGCACGTGAATACGTCTGAACTCAGCGCTTTCCTCCTCCAGCACTAATTTGATACAGCAGTGCTTCTAAAAGTCTCCACTCTCGGGAGCATTCCTGAAAGCCTCCGTTTGTGATGAAACGACCTGCTTTTCAATCGTTTCGAATAGTAAAGGAAAACGTGTAATGAGGAATAGAAAGGAGTGTTCTGATCACGGTACTTTTAAGCGTTCTCTGCGTATAAAATACGCACTCTCATCTGTAATAACCAACTAGACCTAACAATATATGAACCCTACATAACTTTTTTTTTCGATTTTTTTCGTGTTCCTTGCGTCCACAAATCAATGCTTTTATACCCAAATACTCAGCTGAATACTTTAGCTTTCATCTAGCAAGCTAACTAATTGACCTACTCAGGTCAAATAAACTTCCGTCGTTTAATTTTGGCACGTAATTGCTCATAAAAAGCAAATAATGTATCAACGAAACATGTTGTTATATACATTATTTATATATTACACACACAACTGACGATATGATGGGAACTAAGATCTCGAGTCTGCAATTTCCGGAGATGCTCAGTCAACATTAACGAAGTTGTTTAACTTAACGGACTTCTGTTGACAAAAATAACAATTACATTTTCCTTTTCAACTTATCTGTGGTTTTATTTGGGTTAAAATGACATTCTTGAACTGCCTAAAATTCATGTCAATATTTTTACTTGGGTTTGTTTCCTAGGCTTAAAATGCCGATAAAGAAACCTCACTTTACTGCCGTCTTGTGGTTATGTGTGCACGTACGTATTCTTTAGATAACTTAACTTAACGCCGTAAATGATTTGAGAAGCCTTCGACTTAAAGTTCATTTTGACAATGCTGGTACTTGAAGTGATATGTCCTTTATTCGTCTTTATAGAAGGCACTTAGACCCTGGTTATCACATTTACGGCAGAATCTGTGGTGATATTGTCTTTCGCTCTTAAACAGCTTCGAAGGGGAAGCGGAAGGGTCTGAATCATTTAGAACCTTCTAGCGTTTCTGGACGTGAGTTTTCCTCCTCATTTGTCTCTGTAGAAGACATTTAGCCCTATTTATCACAAGAAAGAATGCATGGCGATAAAATCCTTCCTAAAAAAGATATGTCACGATATTATGGCATGTTTTACGACGTATAAAATTACCTTGGGTAGTTAGATATGGCAGAAAAACACCAAAAAGGAAAAATAAACAAACATGGAACAAGGATGCGTAAGATTTGGGACGACTGAGACGGATTAAGAACGACTGAACTTGAAAAATTCAAGCTAAATTTCTCAAGATGCTGTTAAGCAGTTTCGCGAGCTTGAAGCGGAAGAGGCATAATTCGGCACATTCTAGCGGTTGCGCGCGCCTGAAGAAGTTCCTAATCATATATAATCGGCTTTCACGAGTAGTTATTAATTGCATAATCGAGAAACCGACTGGCTTAACCCTTTCACTCCAAGTGCCAAGTTCAGACTTTACAAAAAATCTCACATATCATCATGATTTTGCAAAATATTAAAGCTGGAACAGCTAGCGCCACATCAAGGTACATATTGCTTAATAGCCCTCGATTTGAATGGTTAAAAAAAGTTTCATCCACAGAGTTATGAAGTTCCATTTAATAAATTAACTTGAAAATTGAATTGCCTCTGGAAGAGGAGGATTATACTAAAGATAACCCAAAAAGGTAATGGTGGAATCCTTAAGGAATGAATCCTAAAATACTAGGTTTTGACCCTTAGTGTCATTGTTTAATAAAGTGGATAATATAAGCAATTGCGCGTGCCACGGCCAAGGAAAATTGTATGTCTCGTTTTTCCAATTATTACTAATTGAATTCGAGACTCTCTGGAAACGGTTCCAAAGCCGGAATTCATGATCATTTTGATTGATTCGTTGAGCCGAGTTCCAGGCAAATGACCTAACCACGTTAAATCGATCTATAAAAGCCGATTTCTTTATAACAAAAAAAAAAAAAAAAAAAAAAAACAGAAATCCGCTTAATTAAACCAAAAAAAAAATGTTGACGATCTATTTTGGAAATTGTTTTCCTACGCAACAAATATTCTTTTGTCCCAACTCGGAGTTCCCAAAAGGATGGAATTTGACAAAAGGATGGAATTTGATTTAGGGAATTGCAATAAGAGTGTATCAGAGGAATAATAAGATTCATGTACGTATTTAACACAGTCATGCTTACGCCCTTTAACTTATGCATGTTCAATTCTTTTCCCCCAAGTATAAAATGATTTGCGCGACCATAGCTAATAGTTTGCATGATTTTTATCGTAAATGGCAGTAGCCTCGTCAAAGATATTTGGTATACAAACATTTTGGTATATCACATGATAGCCAATGCAATGAGGTCCCTCTAAATCTTCCTGAATGTTTTACAAAATACTTGCTGGGCACTAAAAACACTGAGTATAGTGGACACTCCAACGGTTGGACATGTATAACTTCCAACTTCGACAAATAGGCAAAAGTGAAGGTCTTCTTAGGGCGTAAGGGCCTTGATACATGTACCAAAACGTAGTAAGACTGACGACATTCTTCGCATACGTTTCTGTTTCCCCAATAACCGGATTTCGATAAAAGCACAGCAGAAAGCATGATCAAAATGGCGGATGCGGTGAAAATATACCTTAAAATAATAAGAACTCACCTCAAACGCGATTTCGCTACGTTTCCCATGCACGGTGATGACTACTAATCACAACGAGCTAGTTTAAGCTTAAGTTAGAAAAGCTCATATCTTGAGTATTTGAACGGCTGCGATGTTGACACTGTTTAGGCGAAGAATAAACTAGAAAATTTTAAATTACGATACCGAAGAAGTCTGAAAGCAAGAGAATTAACCTCACCCGGCCAGAGCCATCGCTTTGTTCTGTGCGTTTGTACATCAGTGTTTTGCGACGAATGATCCAGAATCCCCTCTCCATAAACAGCTGGATGTCGAAGACAGCTTAATTCAGCGACAACAAACAAAAGGATAATTTGAAACAGTTGCATGGCTTACAGTAACTCAGTTCTGCACTTATTCATCAAGCAACCTTTGGCCTATCAAAACACGGAAAACTCGTGGATAATTCAACGCCCTTTTCCTTTCTGCCTCTACGCGTGGATTCTGGTTTGCCTGATGAATTCCAGGTGAAAATCACTATCTTGACAAGTTTCAGTCTGCTTAGTCTTAAGTACCTTGTGAGACACAAATTAACGATAAGCCTTTGAAAGCTCGAATGACTGATGGGTTCTATGAAGAAACAACGAAACGACAAATCCTGTCGAAACTTAAAATAACGAACAGAATGGTAAAAGACCACCTCTATTTTAAATAAACAGCTACAAAAAAGAACTTTAAAACAAAACTTTAGACGGAGCTGTTTCCGTTAACGCTTTCACAGTCTTGGAAAAAGTCTGTGCATTGCCACAAAGCACAAGAAAACAACGACACGGAAAAGGGCGTGATCTGATAATCTAGTTTAAACAAACAAAATGGATAATCAGAACTAAGAATTCGGATGAGAGCCACTCAAGTAATGTCGGAACGCTTTATGTCTATAGAGTTAAAACGATTTCAATTAGTACGTGTTTGTTTTAAAGTAGAGCAAGAAGCACGGAAAAACAATCTTAAGTAAAGAGTGTGATATAATCTAATTTAAAAAAAATAAAACACAGCCAAATCGTCTTCTCGTTGGCAACGAAAACAAGACATTTAGCAAGGTAGCAGATGACATGAAACGTGCTAAAGATATACTTAGAAAATCACATAGGAAATGAGATTAAATTTTTATTTCATCAGCAATATAGGTCAATATAAGCTAATACCAATTGTTTGACTCCTGAGTTCCACGCTGATTAAAGTTCTCAATATCGACAAACTGATATCACACTCGCTTCTGTTAGGAAGTAAAATATGTTAGAGCTTAACAACAAAGAATTTAGGAAACATTATGACTTAAGATTAACTACCATTCTAATGACTTTCAGCAAAGTTAATAATTTAACCATTCGTTTTCTATTCTCCCCGCATGGAGAGCAAGCTGCTCGTTGGTTACACCATAAATCTATACATGGCATTAGCGTGATTCTGAAAGTAGTCGCAAATGTTTCGATTTCGAGAGTAAATATCCGGATATCGCATACTTCCAAGTGCTTTTAGTCGCACTTATTGCACGTCACGTCAATTTTAAAAAAAGCTGTCAGTAAACTGTCATAAGTATAGAAGTTATATATAACTTCTCCCTTTGATAATCACTGTAAAAAAATAGAAATACTCAGTGTATATTTTTCCGCTTTCACTGCTTTTAAAAATTGATATGTGTAAGTTCTTGCATACATGGGTTTGATAATTTCTCTTTCTGTTTTGTCTTCTTTTGATGTTTTTCTTTACAATTCTTCAATTCGGATTACGTGTACGTTCGCGCGACGTTGTTCATTAAACTAACAACGAAAAAAAACGTATAAAGCAATGTCTCATCTAGCCTTTGGCTTCGCCGCAAAAATTAATAAAAAGGAAAATGAGGGGTGAGTGTTTTTGCACCCAAAGGAACCGCGATGTAAAAATAACAGTTGCAAGCCAATTATTGCCTTGGCTCCTGGTAATTACACAGTTTGACACGCGCTATAGCTATTTTTAGTTAATAAGCTAATCCCAGAAGGAATCTTTCACATGAACAACTGTGCTGACGAAAATCATAATCAGCCTCTATTTAATAATCAGAATTCCCCTTTACGTCTTTTACGCAAACACGCAAAACGTCGACACGTTATTACACTGTAGTCGGCCCCATGAGTGTAGTGGAATAACAATTCCCTTTAGGTGGTTTAAAACGCCCTACAAAGTCTCCTTTGTTAATAGCTTTTCTTGTGAGGATACAGAATACATAATGATTGTGCTTTTTATTAAATTCGTATTTTTTTTGTAGTACTTGAGAAATAAAACAAACTGAAACTGAGAGTTCTAAGTCATGAGATCGTGAGTAATTATTCTACAATTGTGACATATGATCAGTTTCTCGAAATGGCTATATTAGGATATTTTTCAAAGTTTTAATATTTCCACGAAATTATGATAATGGCTTCAAATGCTTTGCCTTCTCATACTGATCAGTAGTGTCTTATGAGAAAGATATGACGTCATAACGATACAGATATGACGTCATGGAAAAGAGACTTGGTGCGAAATACGAAGTGTTTTATCGGAAGTTACACACATGTTGTAGGCTAAATTGGTTTTCACGTTAAATCTGTTTCCAATCCAGTTAAATCTGTTTATACCTGAGGATAATTTATTGCACTTCTTTTTAATGAATTCAAGTTATTTTATGTCATTGTAAAAGTGTTATCTTCAGCTTAAAGCTGATTAATATAGGTTGGAAAGAGATTTAACCTGAAAACCAATTTAACCTACAACTGATATATTCAAACTGTATAATTGTACATTTTGACGGTTTTGAAAATGTGGTGGGCTAAATTGTAGTTTCGCGTAATTTCAGAAACTTCCTTTTATCTAATAAATGTATATTTGTTATGCAATCGTCAATTCACTAAAAACAACTAAGTAGTGCCTAAGTACAATCATGGATATGATCAGCTTCTCGGAAAAATGCTCACTTGCCAAAAAATAATCTCTTCACATGATATTGGGATGTTATTCAAAGGTTAAACATTTCCACGAAATTGTGACAATGGTTTGAAAGTTTTGCTCATCATAATGATCAGTAATCAGTTTTATGAGAAATATATGACGTCATAACAAGATAGATATGACGTCATGGGAACAGACTTGGTGCGAAATATGGAGTGTTTTATCCGAAGTTACCCTGTATAATTGTACATTCTGACGGTTTTGAAAATGTGGTGGGCTAAATTGTAGTTTCGCGTAAGTTCAGAAACTAGTAAATGTGTATTTGTTATACAATCGTCAATTCACTAAAAATAACTTAGTAGTGCCTTAGTTTAACAGAACACGTTGAAAAATGACAAACGCAATGAAACCAACATGCACCTCAAAATTTACTTTTCAGCCTATTAATTCTGGTAAGACCTCTTGATTTCAGAATGGGGTCAAGGAGAGGTTTAATTGACAGAAAAAAATTTCTTAACGTTCATCCTATTAAATAATAGAAAGAGACGTTACGGAAATGGCCTTTTCATCAGACTGTGATGAGTGAGGTGTCTCGAGCTACTGCTGTTGTTCTTGTTGTTGATGTTCTTGTGAAACGAGATTAGCTTCTGGGATGTGCCAGCAGTTATTCTAAGATGGGCAATACGATTACTTAACAGACCACAACAACAACTTCCACGCGTTTAAATAATTTATTTCTTTCAAATATTGTTTTAATAATTGTCGGAGTAAGTTTGGCTTCAGTATTCTTCGCCTTCACCTTCCTCTCCTTCGTCAACAGAATCCACCCCGACTTCTTCATAATCCTTCTCCAATGCGGCTAGATCTTCACGTGCCTCAGAGAACTCTCCTTCCTCCATACCCTCGCCTACATACCAGTGTACAAACGCGCGCTTGGCGTACATTAGGTCAAACTTATGATCCAGTCGAGCCCAGGCCTCGGCGATAGCTGTTGTGTTGCTCAACATGCAAACTGCGCGTTGTACTTTGGCCAGATCACCGCCTGGGACAACCGTGGGAGGCTGGTAATTGATTCCAACCTGGAAGCAATTTATTGTAAAAGTAAAGAACGGTGAGAAGACTTCGTAAAATTTGCGTAACAAGGCAAAGAATGTCTGCCTAGGAGACCATGTGTATAAAATAGAGCACATACACTAGAGATGATCAAGACGCAAGCCATATATAACTGACGCTGATGTAAGTTCCTGACCTCATTGTCTATAGTTTAAATAATCAGGCAGTGTACCCAATCGGCATGAATTAATTTGTCAATAATAACAATTTAGCTAATTAGAATATAACAACATATATTTGGTAAAATTTAGTTACTATGGCAAATCTTCGCCAAACTGCACTTATAAAATTCCCGTTTTTTAATTATTCAATCAAAAAATAGCGTGAGCACTGGAGAGTAGTACTCCGAAAGTTCTTATGACGTCATCGCGCGGGGGCTCAGGCGGGTCTCGAAGACCGAAATTCGCAATTTGCTGGTACTTGCTAGTCCCAATCCGCTATAAGAGGGAAAGAGAATGCACCATGCTTTTTCATCAATGCATTCAAAACAAATAACATTCTCAAACGTTGGTGCGGTAGTATAGCTGCAGCCAGAATATCAAACGTCTGCAAATATGACAATCTTTTTTATTATTATTTTAAAGGCTGGTTTTCACTAGCGCATAAGCATAAGCATAAACATAAGAAATTAAGAAGCAAGTGAGAACATCAGGACATAAGCATAAGAGCATAGGCAGGCGCAGTAATAACAAAATTCCTCGATACCAACTTTCCTCAACTACAATCAAGATGGCGGATTATAACCCTTATGCTTATGCTTATTTCACTCGCGTTCGCACTACGACATAAGCATAACATAAGCATAACATAAGCACAAGAAGAACGAACAATGTTGCTAAGTCATGTGCATGTATGCTATATCATGTTGTCTTTGCTAAGTTACCAAAAAATCTCCTAAACAGTTCGCATGCAGTGACTCATATTTGGAGGTACCTTAAACCCAGTAGGACACCAGTCCACAAACTGTATCGTCCTTTTGGTTTTAATAGTGCCTATAGAGGCGTTCACATCTTTCGGCACCACGTCTCCGCGGAACAACAGACAGCACGCCATATACTTGCCGTGACGTGGATCGCACTTTACCATCTGATTGGCTGGTTCAAAACAGGCGTTCGTGATCTCGGCGACATTCAGCTGCTCGTGGTACGCTTTCTCAGCTGATATAACTGGCGCATATGTGGCGAGAGGGAAATGGATACGAGGATACGGCACCAAGTTGGTCTGTTAAACATGACATGTACCGGTTAGTCAACTACTTAGCTCTGAAGAATAAACCTTCCTACGGTTTGTGGAAGGATCTATGGTGAACGTTTCTGCGCGATCTTGACTGGGGTGGAGCGGGGGGTGGGGGGGGTGGGGGGAGGGGTTGGAGCCAACTTTGCCAAGATTTCGGTAAATATATGGGGTTTTACCTACTTTGCACCTTTGTTACTCCGCTCGAGTTTATCAGGTTTTCAAACTAAAAATTTGTTTTTAAAGAAATCCTTCATTGATCAGTATCATTTCCTCGCTATTGCATTTGGCTCGACTAGAAGGGCTGGTATGAAGTTTTATAACTTGTTTACAGATGTTACCGTCTGAATCTGTATTTGGGTCAAATAATCTCTGGCTCAACACTTTTTAAAAGGACACAATTGCTATCGAAATGCGATGCATTTACACGGAGTTATAAAACGTTGGTTAAAATTCCATCCATTTATATTGATGTCGCCAGAGGGGTACGTCTACTGGCTTTGTGGCGAAAGTTTACTAAGGAGCCAGTGTCACCAGGTATCGCTCGACATACTACCACGTGAGATGTTATGTAAATCCTGGTGTGTATTAGCCTAATCCTTTCTTCAGTGAGAGGCGAGTTGACTCATTAATTCCACGTTAAATTTCAGCAAACACCTAAATTGTGTTTTGTCTTTTTTGATTATTTGTCTTTTATCGATAAGAATATAGAATTGGAGGAAATGGATGTTTCTGCAGTGAACTATTTAACTCACCTGAAATTCTGTCAGATCAACGTTCAGCGCTCCATCAAACCTCAGAGATGCAGTTATGGAGGACACGATCTGGCCAATGAGTCGGTTGAGATTGGTGTAAGTCGGCCTTTCAATATCTAGATTTCGTCGACAGATGTCATAAATCGCCTCGTTGTCGACCATGAACGCGCAATCAGAATGCTCCAGGGTGGTGTGAGTAGTAAGAATCGAGTTGTACGGCTCAACTACCGCTGTCGCTATCAGTGGGGAGGGGTAGACGGAAAACTCTAGCTTGGATTTTTTGCCGTAGTCAACTGAAAGGCGCTCCATGAGAAGAGACGTGAAGCCAGAGCCTGTTCCTCCCCCAAAAGAATGGAAGATAAGAAAGCCTTGAAGACCGGTACATTGGTCTGACTGTGCATGCAAAATAAAGCAGTGGAACATTGATGGAAGTATTTCGTATGTATTCAAACCCCAGCAAATGTGATTCGTACCAGTTATGTCAGAATGCTTCTTTTTCCACATTTTAGTGTTTCCTGTAGTAATTACAGTTTAGAATCCAAATGCAGGATATTACATGAAAAGCATGAAGTTTTGCCTACCACCTTGGCAGGTGTGGGCTTTCAAGCCAACTGGGTAACACGATTCACTCACAAAGGTGCGTAACCATGGTTGCGCAAATGTGACTTTGAATCCGTTTTAAAAATAAAATTATCGTAAACCTCAAGCGCCTTGATTGTCATAATAGATCTTTACTACAAAGTCAGCTAAGAGGCTGGCGTGATAGAAAATGGCAAAGATACAAACCATCGTTTATATGCAGCTTACCAGTTTTCTGATTCTGTCAAGAACGAGGTCGATTTGCTCTTTTCCAACGGTGTAGTGCCCGCGAGCATAGTTATTAGCAGCGTCCTCTTTACCGCTTATCAACTGCTCAGGGTGAAATAAGCAGCGGTATGTACCGGTACGGACTTCATCTGTGCAAAAATATGTAAAATAATGACGGAAGATTAAAAGGACATCATGAAATAAATTTTTACCCCGGCAAAGCTATAGGGAAAAGAAACTTGAATACGTTAAATGAAACCAAATCTTTGAATCGATGAAATCTTGTCATAACAATCCCGACAGTGTACGTGCTTTACAAAATAATGAGCTAGTGGTAACCACAGGTTAGAAAGTGCGGGCCTAAATGCACTTTCAGGGCCTTAAGTTGAAGATGTAGGCAATCGACAGCCTTATTTTCACAGCAATAATTCAAAGAGATCGCGAGAACTTCTAAGACAACGTCGATATCACAGCAAATCTTCTCAAAAGCAGGGCTTGAACAACAGTGCATCGTCGATAAATCATAGCAAATCTTCTAAAATGAAAGCAGCGCTTGAACTAGCCTGTTCTTTTTCACTTCGCTCGCGCTCGGTCCACTGACCGAGAGCCTGAAACAGGCAACGCTTGAACAACAGACAACGTCAATAAATCATGGCAATCTTCTCAAAAGGAAAGAACGTCTGCAAATCGTCACGCAATCTTCGATGTGACAGAAGCCTCGATCGTATGTAACAAACTGTTTTGATTGACACATAATTCGCATTCTAATCGTTCGTGGTGGAAGACGAGATTTTCAACTTTTCAACGGTTTGGGGTCCCCGTTATGAACGTGACGCGCACGCGTGATATGCAATCCGCTGGTCACTGTCAAGATTAGTGTTGCGGACCTCTCTTGGGCCCTCAATAAATCCATAACTGAAAATAAGACACCGTGAAATTGCACGGTCATTCTAAAAGTGACACTTTTTTCTTCGCAAAACAAAAAAACACCAGCTTTACACAATGTAGATGCGAGGGAGCAAAAGAAAGAGAAAATAAGATTTAGTTTCAATTTTTCTTTTTTTAATTAAAGAAACTCTTGAAACACAAGCTGCGTTTTCTTTTTCTTTCCAATGTTTGCATTTCCTGGAGAAATTCAATCAACACAGGAAACACCTGTTCTGTGTAAACAATCCATTACAAAAGCTATCATTTCGATAATTTCTCCAATATTTTCGTTGAAACATCAAATAAATATTACCGTGCGCTTTTCTAAACCAATAGCTGGTTAAACGGAACAACTTGACTATCATTGCAATAAAGAAACACCCTTCGATGGGCGAAGTAGGCAATTTGTTCGCTTGGATTATCAATTTTAGTTGAGTTATATTGTCATGGTCAACTAGCTTTGTAATAAGAATAAAAAAGACTGATATGTAAATGTGAAAGAAAAACTAGCAGACACTAAACAAAAATGAAATCTCTCACAAGTAGCGACGCACGAAGCATTACATTTCAAGAAAACAAAATTGTTTCAACATTCATACATTATTTTCCCTTTTAACAAAAAATATATACGACGCGTTTATTTTATTCCACGTTTTCTTCTCCATGGACGGAGTATTATCTCAAATACACAATGACAAGATAGATGCTTTGCACTTCACGAAAAAACTCATAAAATTCCCTAGTATGTACTAAAAGTAAGATCGTGAGCTAAGCTTCTGCGACTTAAAACACCAAAACAAACTAAACCACAATAACACAAGCAGGTTCATTTTAATATTAATCAACGTAAAAGAACAATAAACTTCTTTTTCGTACATACCAACAACAGTTGGTTCCAAGTCGACCATTACTGCTCGAGGGACGTGCTTTCCAGCTCCAGTCTCGCTGAAGAATGTGTTGAAGGAATCGTCCCCTCCGCCGATAGTTTTATCGCTGGGCATTTGGCCATCAGGCTGAATTCCATGCTCCAGGCAGTACAGCTCCCAACAAGCGTTCCCAATTTGAACGCCTGCTTGTCCAATATGAACAGAAATACACTCTCGCTGTAAACAGAGAGCGGAAACCATTTCGATTCACACATTATATAGGCAAGATATCAGGGGTTTTTTTTAATGCTATTCGAAGAAAAAAAAACAGCCACAGGCAAGGAACTGGCCGACAGTTGTTCGAGTAAAGTTAAACTTTCTAGTAATGTAGAACCGAAATAATTAAATTTAGGTTCATGACGGTTTAGGTTTCAAAGTTACAAACTGAGGTAACTTAAAGTAACCGTAGAAGCTTTGTGTCGCCACTCGGCTAACGGAAGTACAGTAATTCCTTTTTCGTTAATTTCGTCGATTGGCGCTTCGTTTTCCGTACGTTGAGAGAAAGTCCTACTGAAACCTCTAAATTGAAATCAGCTCCGTTCCGTAAGTTTTTGCTTCAATAAACGGATAAACTAAGACCTACGAGCTTTCAGTGGTTTTCCAAAAAAAAAATCCACAATCAATCCTCTGGGCCAATGTCAGATTTAAGAAAACCAGTGCTTGGCCGAAAATAAAGGACTCAAAACCATATTAAAATCTTCGTTTCATATAATTTGAATGGTACCTAAACAGTCTCCATTCGTAGGATATTGGAAGGTTCCTAACGGATCAGAAAAACCTAGAAGCAGTTTTGGACACATTCTACACAGAGATTTGCTACCCGCGGTCAAAACATGTCGAACCCAAAGCCGTGATACATTAACACAAGTAATTTTAGTACTTACCATTTTGACAGGTTAAATTCTCCGCTGACAACAAAACCCAAGGCGATCTTGTAATTGAACCGCAAACTAAGTGACGCTCGCTCGGCGATAAAACGATTATCTTCGAGATTTTCCACTTAAGCGGGATAATATTGCACCTGCGAACTTGACAAGGCACGAAACAATGACACTACGTGTTGAAACGATCGCGAATTATGATTTGTCTACGAGCGCTTAATTATTAATTCACAGCGCTTCCCCCAAAATTATTTTGACTAAGAAAGCTGCTTCCAAATGCTTATTCTATTTTATGTTTGTTTGAATGGCTTTTTGTGGAACCCAATTATTTCAAAGTTTCGTTTATTAAAGTTCTCGTTTACTGTAGTTCAATAATTGCCCGGCAATCAATATGCCAAGTTAACAAAAAACTTGTTTGTGTCACCGGCCGCTCCCGTAATATATAAAGTAAACAATCCCTTTATTAAGGAAATGACAATTCTTGTTAAATGCACAAAAATATATATTAATAAAAAGCTAAGCTGAAATCACAGGCATTCCATCCCTAATTCTCTTTTTCATTCTTGCGATTGCTTGTTAACCGTTGTTAATGTAAGTATATTGCACGACCATTAAATAAGACTGATTTACTCGACTGTACGCTTCTTTACACAAGTGTTAATATGAACTTTGCGCGCTATTTACTCTGGTTGTGTTTCATTGTCTTTTTTACAGGTATTGTTTCTTTAAGCTTCGCGAAATCTGTTAAAATTAGATGAGTGCATTTAAATGATATTTTTTTAAAGTTACAAGTTAAATTCGCGTTGAACAACTGAAATACGTGAAATTTACGTTTTCACCAGGCTCTTATCAATAAATGGATGTCCGACCCAGGCATGCACCATGCCGCCCTCTTGTCCTCCTACATACATGAGACCTGGGGCTTTCTGTCCTATAAGGTGACCTTTCCAGCGCAGCCTCGATGTATTCAACTCTGAATTAACATGGGGACAAAATCTATTTTCTCTTTCCAAAATCAACGAACTGTCAGGTGCTAAGGGACGAGAATTAAAGAAAATCGTCAAGGAAATCCGCGCCAGCCGGTAAAGAGAGCGAATTGTTCGAATTTGGAAATAAATACATTCAACAACCTTAAACCACAAGGAGGGTCGAGGGGAAATTAAACAAAACAGAGCAACACATTAAGGGCCGAACATGACGGAAAGCAAATGTGTCTTGTTCTATGGCTGACGAAAATGAAACTGCCAACATCTCAGTCATTTAATTACAACATACGAATCAAATCTGTCATTTCTAACCGCTAACAGAACTAAAAAGTAAAACGAAACTTACTTCGAAATTGATAAATTCCACTTAAGTACCGTTATACCGTAATAACGAGACACTCCCAACAGCCAACCGAGTTTGTCAACTTAACTGGAAACACCATTTATAAATTAAACAGTTTACAGAGAAGGGGCATTAGTTCAGTAAATGGTACTCTCACCATGGAAAGCCCACAAACACATTTATTCCAACTAAATAAATGTAATGGATTCTAGATTCTAATGTTCTAACAATACGACAGTTTACAACACCGAACAAAATAATACCTTTTAGAAACATTAAGAAAATCGACGAGAGTCTGCTTTTTTAGCGACGCTCCTTACTAGTTTCGCTTTCTTAACTTAGCGATTCGAAAGCAGATTTCACTCTGACTAAACAGAAACGAACACAGTCCTTCACAAATAGTTTTTAGATCTGTTTCTACATCTATTTCTTTTCACTGATCAACTGAAGAAGTATTTTCTTGTAATTTCCGCGTGTGTCGTCCTGAAAACAGAAAAAGAAGTTTTCTTCAGTTTTGGAGTTGACTTTTGGTAGAGAGTGTGTTCATAACACCATAGCCACTTTCCTAACTAAAGAAAAAACTCTCCAAACCACGGTCCAATGAAATAGATTTCATTTTGCAAAAAGAACAGTCACGGCTTAACTCTTTTACTTCCAAGAGTGTCCATTTAACAGAATATTTGAAAATCAGAATAACGTACTGCTCGATAGCTTTCATTTGAATGATCACAAACGAGGGTTTTATACACACTAGACTGCAAACATGCAAACCCAGAACGCCATAAACGATTCGCAGCATGTGCATCTTAGACGTAACTTAGGATTTAAATTCTGCGCGTTGTAAATAAAATAAAACAACAACAAACAAACTTACCAAAACAAACCAGCGATATGAGATGAAAAACTTACCGATATAAATTTGGCCAGCGAGCAATGATATAGTTTGGCAAACTCGTCTCTTATGTCCAGTAGATCCACCTCAGATCGTGTCACAATGATGCGAATAAGCGTCGTGTCGTCAGTTCCAAGACCCTACATAAAGCGCGGGAAAAAAACACAAGCGTAAGCAAAAGCTGAGTAATTTTGTACGAGGTTAATGTGTTCTGTGATACTCGAGAAATTATCTGAGTGTGTTTAATATGTGTAACGTAGACATTGCTTAAATTACAGTGTTTCGAAGATAGGTAAAATTGCCAAATATTTTAATCTTCGAGTGAGGTATGTTGTCCCATCATGTGCATGAGCTTGTAAATTACACTTACCCGCCTCCGCATAGTGCCCACCGTAAGTCAACGAAATCGCGCTCCCGCCAAAAAAATAATATTCCACGATAGGGATCTAACATTAAACGGTTATCTTACCTTCATGCTTTTATACAGCTTCACTGCAAAGAATGCCGGCGCATTTCTCACAATTCGAACTAAAACAGAGCACGAAAAGAAAAACGTTATTCAAGACAATACGTCCTTTGTCTTGATTCCAGTACTAAAAGGTGGCGTGAAAAGGCCAGCAAAATAAAGACTTTAAAATAAACAAATTAACGCACTCATGCACGCGTTTTGTTTACATCAGTGAGACGTCAGTTGATACCAAGGCGTTGATTATGTTTAGTTATATGACTCTCAATATCAGCTCTAAGAATTCGGTGGCATACCAAGTCAATATCCCGAGGTTATAACTTTAAACCGCGTTCACACTTGCAACTGTATAACTTTTCATGGGTTACTTTATTACTATAATTTTTTTACCTATAGAGGTCATTCCATCTCGTAGATCTCCCGACATTTCTCTCTTAATTGATTCTTCGATGTCATATTTGCTTATCTGAAAGTGCACGAGAATTAACTTTAAAAGACATGCTGCGTCTGCTGAAGGAAAGTAACTTATACAAGTGCCTTTATACATTGCAATGTACCGCCAGAACAACAACACCCACCTTAGAGTACTCATCAAAAGTTGCTTTAAGCTGAGGGAAACTTCGTGAGACAAGGATGGTGTTAAATCTAGAAAGAACACAATTATTAATTCAACAAAAAAACATGTCAGATGCATCCCACCAACTCACGTTAATTTTTTTGCACGAGAAGAATAAAAGAAAAACTCACTTCGATTCATCTGTACCCCATCTGCCTTCCCCTGCTTGATACAAAATCTGTAATTAAAGGGAAAACTAGGCGTCATTCATTTTATTGTAAGAGAGGATGATATTGAATGTTGTCATGAATGCATGAGTGTCCATTAAGTTTTCTTCAATTACACTTCCAAGCGATATCACAAGTGTAACTGCGCGCTACATGAGGAAAGGACAGGAAACTCAAACGGCTCTGAGATTATCATTTAGAAAAAGTGACGAAGCAAAAAGGACATTCTTCACATTTTAGCAACCCTCCAAGTTTATTTTTTTCCTTAGTGGCCATTTGGCCACCGACTGCTCAAGTTTGGTCGCCAGTGAAAAATTTTAGTCGCTAAATTAAGCTCATGCTTTCAATCCTGACTTCTCAATTTTAGTCGCCAGGCTGGCGACTTCGGTTCCAATTTAGTCGCCATGGCGACTAAAATGGTCTTAACTTGGAGGGTTGTTTAGTCCAGTAAGATTTCATTTACAAATACTGGCATTACTTGTACCTTTGCATCTGCTTCAGCCTTTGCCAAGTCTACTGTCTGGCTTTCGTCCCTGTAAGCCTACAAAAATGAGAACGTAACCGCTGGTTAGTCGCTGGCCAACCTGGCTAACACATCCTCGCCATCAGTAACAAACAAACAAAACAAAAACCAAAAAACCGCCATTGGGTGGGCTCCCACACCAGCCCCAGCCCGCTGCTCAAAACACATAAAGTTCAGTGCCCAATGCTACCATTGCTGCAGGAATCAATCATCAAACGGGCCCTTTTCCCTTCACCGCATGTGGAAGTGCCTGCACTTAAATATAGCTGTTCAGTGGTCACACGTGAACGAACGCATAACCATTTCATTTCGGTAAACAAAGAACCGTACCTGAAGAAGAGAAATGAGAAATTTCTTGAAGTGGCCAGAGGTGTCTGCTGAAATATCCTTCTCCAAGTCTCGGCTGAACACTTGAGGAGCAAAAAAAAAAAAAAACACAAACACTAAGAAATTCAGACCTATCCTGAAAACAAACATCACAAGGTACATGAACTTTTCACACAATGTTAAATTAAACATAAACAATGCTGCTCAAGTTAGCAGAGTTCAAAACGGTCTGCAAGTGGGATGAACGGGTCCCCAGCCAGTCAGGAGGGATGTCACTTTTTAGTATGCACTTTGAGGAACGAGATGGTCACCACAATTTAACTAATGTACAAAATTTTGGCTAACTTAAAATGTTCACGTACATTTATTAAATAAATCGATTAACCTCTATTTTTTAGAGATGTATTTACAATGTCTATAATTATCTAAATTGAAAAACCACCATTCAATGTACAATAAAGCTAACTTATAACATTTACATAAGGGTGGTGGCAAACGAGGACACATTGTTGCGGACACATCGTTGCTCATGATGTTTCTGGGGTGGGCAAACGAGCGGGACACAAAACATTTGTTTTGTGTCCGTGCCGCGCAAACGGGGAAAAATTTGTTGCGGATACAAAATGTTTCTGACAAAAATCAGAAACATTTCTTGTGTCCGCAACAAATGTTGCGTGCGCGGGCAAACGGGGAAACATTTGTGTCCGCAACAATGTGTCCTAATCTGCCACCACCTTAAAGAACAGAAAGATCATTTAATTGCTCGACAGAATTAGCGACAACTCACGCCTTTGGTAGGACTGCTTGATTGCAATGATCTCTGCATTGGTCCTTGTACTCAATATTTCAATCAATACACCTTCATCTGTGCCGAGACCCTTCAGTAATAACAACATATTGAACAAAACATGTTATTTCCAATAATACAGGTAGGTCACTCCCAAGTTACAGTTTAGCCCTGGTTTCAAAATGAGTCAGCAGGAATTCCAATTCAGAGGTTTTTTCACTTCTCAGAAATGAACGTCAGTTTCTAAATTTATGGGTTATGATACATACATTCGATTTACTGTAACTGTTAGAACTGTGTTTAAAAATATTCTCAACTCTTTGACTGTAGAGTAATATGAATTTGTGCTACTGTCGACTACATGTATGCACAGGCGTGGCCTGCGAACAGGCTCACCAGGTTTGCTAGTGCCCCGGCACACATTGCTCGTTGACTCGTTTTCTGGCTTTGTTGCTCACGCGTGTGGTGTGGCCCAAGGGTGAGCCTGCTTGCTGGCTAAATGACACCAGAAAGTGACAAGAACAAAAGTCATGCCACTCAAGCCATACACTTCTTTGTTGCTGTCATGTTTCGACATCATTCACGCCTTATAAGAGAACACAAACACAGCCAAATAGAATCTGCTCGTTAAATCAAACTCAATCTCATAGTCAATCCTCTCTTGTCATAGTAAAAGTTAATAAGATAGGTACCGCATGACAGCAAGTAAGGAGGAATTGCATGCTTAGATTACTAAAATATCAGTACCCACCTTAATGGCTTTCCTCAGCGAAGTTGCATCATAGTCTGCTGCAGGCATCATTAGAGCAATGACTATGTCCTCAAAATGACCTCCCAGTTCATACTTGAGATCCTTTAAAAGATCCTATATTGTAAAAGCCACAAGTTTAACAGCATGTAATGAAAGGAATCATCTACATATTGATAAGCAAGGTCTACAGAGAGCCACTATTTTATTTTTGTGAATAGTACAGTGTGTTTTAGCAATGCCAGGCAACACTATTTAGTAGAGTTCCAATTAATACCAACACCTTCATTGGATTTTCAAGTAGCACTAAGTCTTGGCTGCATAATTCAAAGTCTTACCCTGCCATACATTGTCTTGTATTCCAGTTCAATCTTCAGTCTCTGGGCATTTGTTCTTGAACACAACAGATTAATGATGGCTTTGTTATCACAACCTAAAGAAAAATTCAGTAGAGATAATATTACCACTCAGTGTGACTGCAAATAACATTCAGTCATGGTTCAATGGCTGACCACAATTTACCAAAGTGTTGCAAAATCCCAACCATAGTCATCCCACAGTTAAATTTACTTGTAAATCTACCTTTAGCAAGATTGTAATTTGATTATGTGCTTTATGTGCGTGAATGTACTTTTATGTTGTGGCAATTTTGTGTCAAAAATAAAGTTCAACGAAATGTCATGTCCGATCAAAATACATACAGTGTAATTTTGTGCTTACCATTAGTCAGAACTCGCCAGCCTGTACGGTGATTTTGAACGTGACATGGGCCTTTTAGCATTCAAGATTTTCGCACAAATACACCCCAACAGTACATATTATTTATTTGTCCATTGACTGATTTGACAGAACAAATCTGACTAACAAAGGAATTCTGTTCTCAGATATACTGGTCTGGCCGGCCAGTTGTGACTAACGGACCAAGCACCCTTAATCCTGGACAAAATGTCCTTTCAGCAAAAAGTAATAATTTGCATCCTTGCCACTATGTACAACAGTATTTTAATTCATCAATAGAACATAATTATTGTTTAAGTGGATATCATTTTTCTTTAACTATATGCCAAATAAGTAAATATAATTGTAAGAAATTGCTCATTGCCATTTACACTATTTCACTCTTTTTAGAATAATTTTTCCTAAATTAGTATTTGTATGTCATAAAAATTAATGCTGCTTATAAGCAACCCCCTCCCCAGGTATAGGTCCATCTACCTGTACACCAAAAAATGCCCCCCCCCCCCCCCCCCCCGTCTAGTTTAATTTTGTTCTTAAAATTGAAATGAATTTGATTTACATGTGTTACGATGTTCTATGATGTATTTCAATCGACACAGCTGTGACTCATTTCTAAATGTTTTTTTTATTCTGCTTATAAGTCCCCCGAATATAAGCCTTGCGTCCATTTATAAGCCCACCCAAAACCCCTTCCCAAAGTTATATAAGCCCAGGGCTTATAAGCGTCAGTTTAGGGTATGTGGATGACCAAGTAAATGTGAGATTGTTCAAATATTTATAATAAGTAACTATTCTGGTTCATTAATAAGTAGACAGAAACTATTTACCTAAGCCTTTCATTGCATTTCTTAATAGTTCAGCATCTTTCTGTGCATCAAATTTGTCATGATGTTTGACAGAAGCTCGTCTTGTTGACTGCTGCCAATAAGAAAATAACATGTATTGTAAAATTTAATATTGTACTTTCAGTATTGTAATGTAATTAAAAGCTTAGTACCGGTAGTTAAAGTTTTGTAACTAGTTAACAAAATAAATGTTGCATTAAACAAATAATAACAAGTCATAGAAAACTTCTGAAATCGTGAAAATCGAAAATTGGAGTCATAAGCAGGGTCAAAAACTGAATGGAATTGGAGTGGGAAGGATCAGAATGTTTCTGGAGTCAAACAAGTGCAATCAGAAATTGTTCTATTTATTATTACTACTCCATCAGTTTGATTTTCACCAGATCTTAATGCCCTGCATTTCTGATGACGGCTCAACCTCTGCCTCTGTCCCTAGAGAAAACTATGATTTACTTCAATCTGAACAAAAACCATATTAATATATACCTTTTGGCTTGAGCCAGAACTCCTAGTAGATGAAGAGTGAGATGAATATGATGACGAGTGCGAAGATGATGATGACGAGTATGACGACACTGTTGCTGAAGTACCCGTTGCGGCAGGAGGTGGTGCACTTGGCATGGCAGGCATATGGGATGATGGAGGGAAACTTGGCTGTGGACCCTAAAATTGTAATCAGTATACAATATAAAATACAATAAAAGAATCCTTGCAGAATATTATTACAAAATAATAATTAAACCTATTCAAATAATAATAATAATAATAATAATAATAACTTTATTAACGTGTCAAAAGGAGTAGCTGAGGGGAAAAGTCCCCTCTACTAATTGTGGGCACCTAAATAACTTATTAAAACCATTCACTTATTATGAATACTACAAAAACTGGCACATATATTAACTTAACTAAAAGCTACAAATATATTAAAATTGTGTATCCTAAACTACATTAAAAATATTAAAATTATGTAAATCATTTGTAAAAATTATCTATAAACGGCCAAATATGTTAAAAATTGTGTATCTCAAAACTACATTAAAAATATTAAAATTAGTCAAATCATTAGATATATACATTTTACATAGGAATAATAAATTAAAGTACAAGATTTTTGCAGAGTTTTATCTGATCTATAACATGCACTGAGATAACTGCAGACAACTTCCAGTCTTAAACTCTCTGTTTCTAATTCATTCTAATTCTAGCTGCTGGGCATAAACTGACCACAATATATTCAACGTTCGGTGAATTTTACACATACAGTGTATAAACAGCACATGTAATACTGTAGGAAGGCAGTGATTTCCAGTATCAAGTGCAAATAGACATGCCAATGTACTGTACATGTCTAATGTGCATAATGTATAGCAAAGGAGTTGTTGGTAATGGGCTGCTACTGCTCCTGCAGCAGTTCAGAAATGCTTCTGTACATGTATGATAAGTGTGTAGTAGAGGACAGTCAGGTAACAGCCCTAGACAGGGTATGCAGCATGCAGAATTCTTAGCCCGTCACTTTACTGTCTCAGTGACTATCTCCTGCCAAGAGTACAAATGGGTACTGACAGGCAAACAGCTACAGTTACTGTCAGTAGTTATAATTATTTCACATGCTACAGAATTTGATGTCGAACGCTGGCATTGATGAGCTTAATCCAGCACCTCTCAATAGCCATGACTGGATCATGTACTATGCTGGACAGACTGACCTAACTGTCTTGTGACCTCAAGCTGAAGAAGAAAATCACTCCTGACCTGTCACTGACCAACAGCTGACTCATCACCTGATTCAACTGGCAGTTTAACTGAGTTAACTTCCAAGCAATATGAGCCCAACCACCACCTGACAACCCAGTTACAGTAACAATAACACCTAAAATACAGCCTGCAGGAATGACAACTGTGAGGGATTTCTTTTGGCTGTGACATGCAAATCATTCTAAAGGAAGACTTCAGTTGGCTCAGATCAACCTGCGAAGCCTGGATTTTACGGGGCATTAAGCAAAAGTGCAACCAAGAAAAGGCATAAGCACAGGTGTATAAAAAGAACAAACATCCATTCTTTTGTCTTCACTAAGAATAACCACACATCAAGCACAAAAAGAACATTTGTTTTATCAGGGCTGCAAATAACTGTCAGTCATCGCACATTGGCTGACCAAAATTTGCTCATGTCCAACAAAATCTCAAGTGTGGTCGAACATGATGACCAGACAATTTTTTTTTTATAAATCATTTTACGGCAACAATGAATAAAAATCTGCCATGAGTAGATCGGACGATCTTAATTAATTCACGGCTTTCGTAAGTCACTATTTAAAACAAGATTGACCAGGGTAATGAAGTTTTCTTTTACATTAGCGTAGTAAAATTCACCTTTTGTTTTTGGTGATGTCCGACCACAATTTTGTTTTGTCCGACCAAGATGGTGTCTTAGTAGGACATATGTCCTTTTCAGGTGAAAAAAATTATTTGCAGCCCTGTTTATTGTGCTTACATGTTTGCTTATGCCATGTGAGATGCGAGAACACTTAAAAAGTGGATTAATTAAAAGAATGTGTGTTTGCTCTTTTTCATTGCACTTTTAAAAGTGCTTGTGCTTGCATCCAATGAGACCTGGCCTTAACTTTACAAAACATAATCCAACATTAGACTTTTAGTGTACTGACAGTCCAAGAATAGGACAAAAAAGATTCAGCAAAATGCCATCAGTCATTCAGACAGTTAGTGATAGAATTCTCACCATCATTGACAAATTAGGTTGAGGCTGAGGTGGACCAACTTGACTCCTGTTGAAGTGAGCTGGAAATGACGCAGTGGCCATGGCCGCAGCCTAAAAATATTGTATTTAACAGTATAATAAAAACAAATAGGTAATTGTTACAGTAGTGTAATGAGGCTTGATGTCCAAAAGACTTCTCAATCTTTATTTTAGCCATCCCTTATTGGTACATGGTTGTATATATGCATCTGACTTGTCACCAGCCATCTTCCCACAGTGGCAAGGCAACATGGGGGAGCAAAAATCTCACCTTGATGCTTCTGTGCCATACATACACTGTATGAAAATGACTGGGGACGAGTCAGTTAAATATGCATTATACTGCACTAAATTTAAATGATCAATAACAACCCCATTATCCCATTACAAGGATTTACTAAGAGTATTAAAATGCTCACCCCAAAGGACAAATTCCCAGAAGGAAAACCTCCACCAGGCTGTGCATGTGGCATAGACGGCGCAGCACCATATAAACCAGCTGCATTTGGTGGGGGTGGCATGCCGACATGAGCGTTAGGCATGGGCATACCTAATGTTAGTGGGCAAAGAAAAGGACAACAATCAAAGTTACTGTAGTTAGGAATTAAATTAGTTTTGAGCCATTTCTGGTTACTTGAACAACGTGTTATGTTACTTCAGCTTTGGCATGGCTCACGCTTACATCTTTCATCCCTGATTGGTCTAGCAAGACTGCATGCTAACAAATTATGATAAGTGAATTTTATTAATTCATGTCTACAGCCCCGAATAAGTGACTAAAAATAATATTGGCTTTCTGTCCTGAATACCCCAAGTGAGCCCCCCCCCCCCCCCCCCCCATAAGGTTAAATAATAAGAGCCCAATGCCCAATATCATACATAAGAACAATACTGTACTGCAAATGCAACAGTAGTAAATAATTAACAATTATTCACCAATGAAAGTGGAGGTGAATAGTGGTGGATATTTACCGAGCCGCAAAGCACCGAGGTCAATATCCACCACTGTCACCAACACTGAGGTGAATAATTGTTTTAATTAGTACATGTATGTACTGGCACACAAGCAAGACCAAGAAATGAGATCATTGTAAAAACCAAGTTTTGGTTTATTGAAAGAAATTTGTTAGTTTTAAAGATCATATTCTTAATGCAGTTTATAACAACTTCAAGGTAATTGATTATAATTACAATTGGTCACAATTAGCGTGAACTCCTGGAAGCCTTTCATATTAAGAATCTCAAGCCTAGCATTAATGAAGGACTCAAAGCCTCCAGACTTTACAGCTATTTCTCTGATTACCAATATTTTTATACTTTTATTATTACATAACTTTAACATGCCTTAGATATTTAAATTTCCTCTTGTAAAATTAACTTCACAAGACTATGACTCTGAAATAGTGCCGAAATATTGTATTTTAATATCAATTTCTTGTTAGAAATAAACCAAAACTTGGTTTTTACAATGATCTCATTTCTTGGCCTTGCCTTCTTTCTCTTCTTTTCCAAATTATCAGATGGCTCTGGATTTTGTACTAAATGATACTGTCTATGAGTTGTATCAATGGTAAATAATACAGCAGGGTCCATGGATGCTATGCAGGTGCTACCTGGAGTTTGTGGAGCTTTTTTTATAATGACAGAACACACCTGATGGCACGGCTCGCGGCATTTGACCTGGCATCCCTGGTGGCATTTGGCTTGACATCCCTGGCGGCATTTGGCTTGACATCCCAGGATACATAGCAGGTCCTCCAGGGTTTGGCATGGGCATAGATGGCCCAGCAGGTGGGTACTGTGTGTAAAATGCACAAAGTGTTCTAAGCATGAAAATCATTACATCACTAGCACAGTGCCTCTATACCTGCATTAGACAACCAAACCACCCTAAGTGGTTGTTAATTCACAGGTTGCGAAACTTTGGAAAACCCAAAAGTTAGTGAAGTTTAGAGTGAGTTTTCGAAGGTTTTCCAACAACATAAATTTCATGTAACAAACAAGACATATGGTCCTTGGTTTCTTATACTTACCCCAGGGGTACCCATTGGAGGCTGGCTGGCTAAGTTATCAAATCCTAGTGCTGGACCCCCATGAGGGGGTGCTGGATACTGGGCTCCTCCTCCTGGCATTGGAGGGCCCCCATACATTGGAAAGCCCCCTGGTGGTGGTGGATAGCTCATTTCTTGTGACTAGCTTTTTGTAGAAAGATCAGAAGAGAATACTATGAGAATAAGCTAAACTCAAAAATGGTGACAAAATATTAAAATAATAAGGATGGCTTTTCTAACCAAAAGGTTTATTTGTTTTATTAGTTTATGTTAGCCTGATTTCAGTATAGTTTGGTATGGTAAAGAGAAAGCCAGAGAGCCCTTATACCTGAATGCATCAAAGCTTGTTTCGCCTGACTGACTTGTTTATTCAAAAAATCTACTATAAACTACAAGCTAACATTTTACATCAACCTGCTTTCCGGAGACCGAGGATCTTCTGATCTTGCGACTTCTTTAGAGAACACAGCCACAAGTGCGAGAAAAGATCTGAGAACAATAGATTATGGACTTTAATAAAGCGTTGTCGCGTATGAACACTGATCATTTGATCGGGAAATAATCTGATTTTAATAAACCGTCCGCCACAAAACTGATCAATCGGATGTGTATTTTAGAAAATGCACTTGCACAGTCTCCTAACATAAGCCTTTATATTATATTCCTAACTTATCATATCACTCACCTGCAATAGAACGTAAAGTGCTTTCTACGAAGTCAAGAGTTCTCTATTAAAATTTAATCGTGGGATTGAGCACAAGCTGCAAGATCGAATCCCCTGAACTGAACAAAGGTGGCAAAAACGCGAATAATGTGTTGACACTCGACTTCTTGATAAACAGTTCACTTTTTATATTCCATAGCTACCACTTGGCGGCTCATTTAGCTTGAAACGCGAAGCCGAAGATATACAAAATATTGATAACTTGGCAATATACGAAGTCGTCACCGCTTCAAATACATTTCAAACCAATTTCAAACCTGCTCGAAAAGCAGGGGAGGACTGGTAATTAGTTCCCGTCCCGCGGTTTCCCGATTCCCGCGCGGTACACTGACGAGCCGACGGGCACGTTTTAGTCCCACGTCAATGTGCTGAATAAATTGAGAATTCTGGCTAGCCTAATTTTAAAAAAATACCGACATACCGTCAACTACATCTTGGTTCCTCTGCTTAGTCCATGAAATAAATCAGGTAGTGGGGGTTGCGGGGAAGGATGGGGGGACACGTAACAGAGCTGGGGGGGGGGGGGGGGAAGGGGTTCGGGGGCATGCTCCAAGGGAAATTTTGAATTTGAATTACTCTCGGATACCGGGAAGTACAAACGTTCAGCGTTTTAGCCAGACCTATAGTTTAATTATCGATTTGTTGTCTCGAACGATAAAAGCGACTTGGTTAGGAGCCTACCCGATCCGCCTCAATCTTAGGACAGCCGTCCCGCAAAGTTTGTAACGGTCAAGCATGCTCGTTTGGCAAAATAATCATGATTGTGTGTGTAATTTCAGCCAGAACAGTCTCCACGCGAGTTTTATCAGTTAAAAAACTGTTTATACGCTGTATCTGTCGGCTGGTAAAGGAAGTGGCCAACCAGGACACATTGCTGCTGCGAACACAGTATTGCTCATGATTGTTTCCATGCTGCAGAACCGGGAAACATTTGTGTCCCCAACATCGTGTCCTCGCGCGTTTGCCATCATCTTAAGTGAAATACTTGTACTTGTAAAAGGACACATTTCCAGTTGTCTGTTCACGGAGTTTATTCCAGTCTTTTCCGTTTTTCTCAGAAATGCCAGTTTCGATTAAAAACTCTTAGTCGTTCGAGTTACATTGATACGATACTTGCTAACTTTCTACAAACTTATAACCTCACTCTTACCTACTGACAACGAAGTAAATCGCAAAAATTGCGCGGCACAAACTTTTCGGTAATTAAAACAAAATTCGCACACATTTTTCTAATACAATAATGAAGATAATGCCCACCCAAAATATCCACTACATATCAAATACGTTGAAAGCTGGGTTCACGCAAAGAAAATTCAATCCAATGCAAAACGTTTCAAGCATCTAAGATTGCAGAAAATCCCACGTCTTTAAAAAAATCCTTGGCTAATACTTCTTGATAGTGTGCAAATTTTGTTTGATAAAAAAAATAGGGACAACAAGATCTAAATACACAAAAGGTAATATAAATAATAACAGTATTAATGACCGAGAAGTTAACTTGATCACTGATAAATGCCCATATGACTTGTTTGATTGTTTCCGTTTTTGCAGTGACGAATCACCGCAGCACCTAACCTTGAATATTTAAACAAAACAAACACTATCATTTACACTGTAATTTTAAAAAAATGACAATCGCCTTATTTTTTTTTATACTTAAATAATGCTATAATTTAAAGACTAAGACTTAACTACTTATGAAACTACATGGACATTTATCAGTAACCAACAACAGCGATATGGAAATGGGTGGTTTAACGTAACTAACATTCTCCGGCTATTTTCTTCCCGCGGGATATGTAATCTGAATCCCGCATCCCACATGATCCACTAAAAGACCTGACATGCACCTCTTGTGCTGAGGAATCAGCACCTTCGATCCTTTGAACATGGTAAAATAATATTCTTATAGCACATAGCGCGCATTTCCCCCAGATCGCAATAATTTAACATGTAAACTTGTCCACAAATTTCCATCCTGTGTGTACAATATATACCAGGGTAGGTTAACCTACCAAGTCATCTTAAACGCGTGTTTTAGCTCTCATGGAACAATATTAATACACTGCAATATCGATGCAATAATCCAACACACGGAAATGTTGTGCTTTAACTGAAGGAAGACGCAAATGGACAAGTTACTGACATTTGAAAACCTGCGCCTGAGACCTCAAAACTAATGAAAGATGGATGCATCATCTCTTACAAGTAAAAGTCAAAAAATAAAACGTCTGATATATTACGTTCCTCTGATGGAACAAATGAAAATTTCATCAAGGCGATGAAACAAGAAGTTGGTCAATATGTTGAGCGTTTACCCGTGATAATTTCCACCACTCATTTTTGCCAAAAAAAAATTCCATTTACACTCGTAATGTTGTAAGTATCACAATAACTAACTACATCCTAATAAAAAAGACAGATCTGCTACACATAAATAATGAGATAAAAACGCTTTACAATGCAATCCCCATGATATTTGTGCAAATTAAATTACATTTTTGAAATTAAATCCATTCCAACCATGTGGAGCAAACCGTCGATTTGAAATTATCAGACGCTTTCTGGGAAAATAAGCCTGCACTCCTTGTAACAAGTGCTCTGATTGGATAGCAGTCAAACACGAGTACTACGTCACGCAAATGGCCCCACAGTTGATGTTTACAAGGCTGGATTCTGCACGAATGAGTTTCAGAGAAGTCTAAAATCCTCGTGTAAACCCATGCAGGTTCACACAAAACGTCTAGGCTATGTTCGAATCATCTTTCTTTTCGTGGGGCAAGGTTCACGTCAAACGGCCTTATTTCTGTTTGCACCACATGACTGGCAAATTCGTTGGCAAATCTAGAATGTACTCCATGCAACACACTATGTAACAAACTTCTACACCTCTTAAAATTCTACAACTCTACAAATGAAAATTCTTAATCTAGCGTTTAACTATAGCTGCAGTTTAAGTGTGGAGGGCGTTGAATATTTCTTGGCTGAAGAAAAAAAACATAGACAACGTGCGACGGTTGTCTCTTTCGCAGCCGTTGTTTGGGCTCGTCAGGCAACGCTCTGCGTTACGAGCCCAGACAACGGCTGTGAAGGAGACTAGTGCGAAGGCCAAGCGAAGAGAAGCAAACTTTGAGAAATTTAAACGCGTCGACTTTCGATTTCTCCGTTCTTTTTAGCACACCATGCAAGGAAGGTTTATACAACGACCGAAGCCATCCGACTTTATCTCTCAGACGAGAACGCACTTTGAGCTCTTAGGGGAAGATGGCTGCAGCAATTGCGAGGCAATGCTCTGAGTCTACACTGTGAACCATCAAAGCTTAGGATGCTGTTTTAAGTTTTGCAACTACATTGCTTATAGAGAAAAAAAACTTCCCCTCCAAAAAATGTTCCATACTCAAAATATACAACGCCAACTACACAACTGGGAACTACTAACTATTCAACAAAACAAAACAAAAATGAAACGTTCAGATGCCTTAGCCATGACGAAGAAAAGGAGAAAATAAATGCAATGACCGAGATTAACAACTCGTTCTAATCCTTTGTAGCTACATAAATGTTGCAGTTTGATGATTTGTCAGATGGAAGGCATTGTTTCAAGCAGGTTGGTTGCACTCCACCCATACACGTGCTGAGATGGACTTAAGAGATAAATGCGTTTCTGTACGTACAACAAGGCGTGCTGCTACAATCATTCATGCATGTAAGTACATTGTAAAATGCCACTGTTACAATGTAGTAGTACTAAACACCACTGAAATGATTTCCATACAAGTTTCAGTAAAATATTATCATTGTTCAACGTTTTGCCCGTTTTGAATTTTGAAGACAGGAGTTGCGTTAGTGACATTTTAACTCTAGATGTATGTTGGGTTTGACTGGAGTACACTGACTTTTGTCTGCTTTACGAAAATTAAATATCTTTACTACTTATTGCACTTGTACAGACAGCTATATGAAGTCAAAAAAAAAAAGAATTCTACTACAAACATAACATTAAAATTAACAATAACTTCCTATCTGTCAACCAACTGCTGAAACATCAAGACAGCCGCTATTCTCCCTTTAACATGCTTATAAAACTGAATGAGGGGGAAAAATGCCTCCACTGGCCGACTGGTCTGCCAGATTGAATACAAAACAAGTCTTCCGACTAGATCCTTAAAAATGGCTTCCTTAAAGTCAGCCTTTTTACATCTTTGTTACAAATTTACAATAATATTGATGTGCGAACTGCATGTAACACTACCTGGGATGGTGTGAGCCGGGCATATACCCATAAACCGGCACCCCGTTGCTAAAGCTCAGTGCCTCAAATTCTACGAGCAGCGACTGGTGATCTGAGGGGAAGTGAGGGTGTGGCCAGCCGATGACCTTGTTTTCCTTGATGTAATCTTGACTGACAGAGCCGAGCACCCCAACAGGAACGAGCAGGTCAGACGTGTAATAAATATAATCAATGACTCCAGTGAATGAGTATGTAAGGTTGCTGTAGGACATTTGCTCCTCGGAGTAGGCACGATTGAGTTTGAAACAGTGAGTTAGATCTCCACACTTCTCGCCATTCTTACTGTTGCTGAGACGTGAGAGGAATCCATCATACTTCATGTCCAAGAAGTCACCGTGGTCGATCCGCACTCTACCATTTTCCAGGAATTCAACCACGCCTGAGTTTGGTAGTGAGTTAAGATCACCACAGCACACCAATGGAATGGACTTGCTTGGCGGTGTGCCATTTTTACCTGGACACAGTGGAAAAAATGAGCTTAATGGCTTTGCTACATACACATATAACTTGGTACCCAAATGTTCAGGCCTTAAAATAATGCAGTACGTAGTTCAAGCTTGCCCACCACAGACTAATTCAGGCTCTAGGAATGCCTATCCCTGTACATTGTTGATTAGGAAAAGAGATGTTTTCTAAGCAAACTGTTGTTACTAGTACCCCCATCGAGTGATATACTGAAAAGTTCCAAATGTCTCAACCCCCCAAAAGTACAGTGTACAGTGTAGTAACCCTATGAAAGTAGCAACACTTTATAGTTTTTAGCAAATATGCCAACATCAGGGATGTGCTGAAAGTATGTTGTTTAATGATACTCCAAAAGAAGTGGCATTAAACATGACTCGTTATTCAAAAGTCAAACAGAAAATTTCTTTTGTATAACTTTAAAAAATAAATGATCTCTTTGGCAAATCCTAATACAAAACATCTCTACTATTCATTTTTCCAATGGATTGGCCCACAATAATGATAAGAATTTTAGCCGCCTAAAAGAAGGGACCCCCCTCCCCCTGAAAGTTGTGACCCTATGTGAATATTGATAGGAAGAGCTTCTACATGTACGTTCAAAAGCAACAAGAATAGTTACTTTTAGAACTTTAAGGTAGAAGTTACCAACTTGGATCTAGTTATTTGGAGCCAAACTAAATATAATTACAAACCCCTGAGAATAACGTACCTCCCTGGACCATGAACCCTGGATTGATTTCTTGCATGATGTTCATCAACTCATGCATAAGCATCACTGTTTGAATCAATTTCACATCCTTGAACTCAGGATCCCAGTGGATGTGAACATTGGACACAAGCACCTGCTGCCGTGGCATGTTAACCTCGTTGCCATAGTTAAGATAGCCCTCTTTGAGCTCCAGCAATGCTGCGATACCAATGTTGTCTTTGGTCATGACTCTATTAAGCATGTCATCAGCACCCGAGGCATTTGCCATTGCTAGTTGATTGAACTCTATGAGGTACTCTTTGACAAAGCTGAATCTGAATGGGAATAAACAACCAATGGATAAATATATTCATTGTACGTGCATATGTTGTACATGTAGGTCATCTTAGCTTTCAGTTTAAATCTGTTTCCTAACTTAGGTCAATCTGTTTCATCCTGAATATAACACTTGTTCAATCACCTAAAACAATTTTGAATTTATTTGTTGGGTCTGATATCTTTTTTATGAATTCAAAATGTTAAATGTCATTGTGGAAGTGTTATCTTCAGGCTAAAACAGATAAACCTACTTAGAAACAAATTGAACCAGAAAACCATACTGCTACATCTCTGAAAAAACTCAAGTTAAATTTTCGCAGAAATGTATTCTTAGAAGGGCTGAGATCTATGTGAGTACACATTGTAAAGTCAGTTCAAACCCTGATTCTTACTTATAATTTCTGTAGCAGGAAGCAACCACAAGGGTTGCTGAGTGCTAGTCTATCCCTCATCTCAGAAATTTGACAGGTTGCCATTATAACACTTGTGGCAGTCAGTTGCCCATATCATTTACAAATTGTACATGTTGTGGTTCAACTTTATCCTAGGTTCAAATTTTAATTTTCTTTGTTCCTGGGTATGGTTATGTATGATAATGAGTTTAACACAAAGGAAAATAAAATTTGAACCAAGGATGAAATTGAACCACAACATATACTTTTTAGACTACAAGCAGCCCCTATTTTTTCGCAGTCCGTCAAGCGTGAAGTGAAAAAAAAAATGACCACGCAAAAATTGGGGACGCAGTCCATCAAACATGAAGGCCATGCACGAAAAAATGAAAGTTTTTGCGCGTCACCTCCGCCAGCTCGATGGACTGCGAAATAATAGGTGCTGCTCATAGTCTACAGACGTATATACTCCTGGGTGGAGAGGTTCAAGTACTGTGAGTTAAAGTGCAACATTGAGACAGAGAATACAGACATACCTACTCAGTCAAGGCCAAACAAAACAAGAAAAGAACAAGGCCAATATCCAGCCTTGCTGACCAAACAATATTGGTCAATAAAGGATTTTACAGTGTATCATAAATCATGCCATAACAAAGACCATTTTTAACTATTTTTTTCTCGTAGGACACAGCAGGTAATCACAAGCAGACAAGATAGCCCACCCGGGTAGCCGATCACAGTGTAGCCGATCACAGTGTAGGATTTGGTTCATCTTCCCAAATTTTGCAGAACTACATGTAGTCAACGAATAATGAAAATAATGTGCACAATGCAATGACCCTGGGCAACAATCAAGGAACTTGTGTTACGTTGTCAATAATTGAATAAAGTCTCAAATACATGTAATTTTTGTGACTTACTTTGATGTCCTATAAAATATTGCACAGCCATCAACATATTTGCGATCTTCTTCTGTCATTGTCCTCGCTCTGGATTTTGGACTGAAAATGCCATTATAGCCATGTTGTTGGAGCTCCGGAAGAAAAAAGTTAAAGAACTGCTCTGTTTCAATTTCCTGCAATAAGAAATCAGCAAAAAGTTACATGTAATAACCAGACATTTTTCTTAAGTCTTAAGCTACCATAAATAAGATTGGCGAGATTCTGTAAAAAAAATACATGTACATATATTTAAAGTTTAGAGGTCACTTGCCTTCAAAGAAATCATAGTTCATAAATACATATATATCTACACCATAAATTAATGTTTTGGACAATAAACATTTTACAGAGTACAAAACCAGTGCATATTCATGCATGATACCATGGCCTTGGCCCTAGCCAAAGTAATGCTTTGCAAAACAGTTATAAGACTAGATTTTTATCACACAAGCACTTTTCAGGGCCAATAACTAATATCAACCAATCACAGTGCTTTTTTGCCAGGCCGATATTTTGTAAGTATTGGACCTGGTAAAGTAAACTCTTACAGGCCAGCTCTTTTTTTAATAATCAAATTATGTAATAGATCATTTATTAACTGAGCTTGTTCAAGATTAAACTAGAGAATATTAAATTGGTACTTGGTTTATCGAGACCTACACTGAAGGACTTATATTTACCAAGAACGGCCCTTCTGCTTGGTTTTAAAAATAAGATATATAATATATGTATTGGTCGTCACCAACAACTGAGGAAAATAAAGACATTTCTACAAATGAAGCGTTTCCGCATTACCTGTAAGCTAAGAATGTCGGCCCCATAATGAAGAATTTCCTTTAAAATTGCCGTTTTCCTGTATTCCCAATCTAATGCCCATGATGGGCAGTAGCCATATATTTGTCTTGTGCAGTATTTGTCACAAAGAACGTTATAGCACATGACACTAAATGTGACTACATAAAGAAGAGAGAAAACAGAAAAATGTAAGCCAATGCAAACAGCACTGTGTACAATATACTGACATGTACGCCTTATCCTTGGTACCGTTTGGTATGTTCCGTTTGTTCTGATGTATGGTAATATATGATAATGAATATAAAACAAAGGAAAATACCAAATAATTGTACGAAAGGTAAAATTGAGCCACAACACATGCAATTCAAGATCAAGTTTTATTAACACATTCTAAAATATTACAATGTACCATCATGATGTAACATTATACATTGTATTGACATAGGTACCGGCATGTATAATGTAAAATGATCAGATCTAAGGGGCCTAAATCTACTGGATTTCATACCTTAAAAATATCAATAAGTGGGTCATGATTGCCATGATTTCATAAAGTTATAATTTGGCCGGCAGATTGACCACCTGTGAAAATGGCTTTGCCCAGCTGTTTTCAACATCTCAACCGACTGCAGTTTACCAAAGAGCAAGGGCCTTGCTAATAATTGGCCTGGGTGCAGAGGCCTGATGCCCACCTGCTCCAAACCTTAATGAATCCCCTGCCAATACATGGTACAGGTGTTAGCTGCAGTCCGCAAAACACAAATATTACTACTCAAAAGCAGCAATGAACCCTCCAAAAGAGGTGATCAAAGGAAAAGGTTGCAGGCACATGTGAAGCTGATGTCCAGTCCGTACCGTGCAGTTTTGGGTTTGGTTTCATTTTTGCTTTGAATTTGTTGATAATTGTCTCTCAAACTTCACTCATAGCATACCAATACATGAAGCTTTTGAGACTGCTGTTTCATCCAGTTATGCTCAATGCATTGAGATGTGGGTTTGGAATAATGTCACAGTTCTTCTACTAGTAATTATTGCTTTGCAAGGACATCTTGTGTTAATAATGTAACTGGAAAATCATGTTAAGGGAGGGTTGCTCAACATATTTCTGGCACTTAACAGTATCACTACAGGAGATGAAGCACATTTTTAACATCAGGGGTTTCAAAATGTTTTGAAGTACATGTAGGTGTCAACAACTGGAAGAATAAGTGGCTGTGATAAGTTAGGTTGTTTATTGCAAGGTGATTGCTATGACCAAAGTAACCGGTGACATGTAATCGAGAAGCCGGCTGGCAGAATTCAAGCAGTCACCGGCTTGTTTTCAAAACCATGAATATTGCAATAGATTTTGAGTTACTAATTATATATTGAACTAAGACAATTAACAAAAATAGTAACATTCAGTCAACTCACGGGAAGGATTTCTAGATCTGTCTGGTTGTAGTGAAATCCACTGTCTATCTGGTGGTCGAGGGCAAACTGAAATATAAAACAAAAAATCAAAAAATTAAAACGATCCTGGATTGATGAGTCAACAACAATATTGGTGTCAACCCACCATTGCCCTCCTCTTCCACCACTATAAATTTGAAATGTTCCTGAGAGGAAGGAGGAAAATAGGTCTACCATGCATAGTACATGTGTCTAGTGCTGGGTAATTGAGCTTTATGCATTATTGCTGGCAAGCCCTAGCAAGGCAGCAGACTATTCTTTACAAAAGCGAGAAAGAGCCAAAATTTGTTGGATGTAAGATCGTAGACATGCGCAGCGCTTAACTGGGCAAGATATGGTAACATTTTAATATTGATTCATTGAAGAGCAATATTTCCTTTTGTTGTTAATTTTCATACTTTCTATTACATTGAAATGGCCTTGATTGTGCAACTGAATTCCTCATTTGGTGAAGAAATTTAACCAGCATGCGTCTGTTGAAAGTATGCCGCAAAAATCGTCACTCTCTCTTAAAAAGGCACACCAACCCTTGCTTAATTTCCCATCTATTACAAATCGTGTTATCAGTATTTCCTTCCAGCTCTAACGCCAGCACCCACTTTCACATTGAAACTCCTAGTTGTATTGCACAGTCATGGTATCACATTAATTAAGATTTAGTTGGCATAGTCTACTAGAGGTGTAAAGGAAGGTTCAAAATATCAAGCTTCAAAAGTGTTGCACAGAAATACTGGTAGCAACAATAAACAGGTGCAAGGTGATCTACAGTAGGAAGGCTATCTGTACATATTTTTTTGAAGCACAACCTAAGTAAAGCACACGCTCTGATTAGTTAATTCAGCTTATGAACACTGACTTTGCTTTCTTGTGACAGTGCAAGCGTGCGCTTATGGCGAAGACACCTTTTTCGTTAATTGATTTAACGCATGTGCTGTCTGTTAACGGCATTTTTTACCCTTATGAAGAGACAAAAGTTTCAAAATGTCCACGAAGTTATAATTGTTTTTTAGTGCATCAACAATACTTTCATTTATCTGTATGCGAATGTCGTGGGAGCACATTCTGCTGATGGTCGTTGGCATAGTTAACGCCTTAAAATTTTAACTTCTCTCAAATTAGATTCATTCCCTTTGTTATACGTTGTCATCGGGTGTTTGCTTCGGCTAACCCAGGAAAATCAAGTGATAATCAATTACTATTACCCAGAGAAGAATACTGCAAAATACTTCATATACGCTGTCACATATGAGAAACCTCTAGTCAGTGGAACTTGGCTACCGGTAGTTTGATGTCATATAGTTTGCCATATATGAAGCACTAACCCAAATTTTTTAGCGTAATAGGATCGTGTCTGTGCTTTACACTAGATGCAAAAAACCACCTTCCCGCAAGAGTAGCAACCTACAAAAGTAGCGATAAAATTTCGCAGTTGTTGACAAATCCCAAAAGCAGCAACCCTATGAAAGTAACGACACTCCAAATGTAGCAACCTCAATCAACGTTGACTCATTGATAAGAAACAATGGAAAAACACCAAACTACAGCCAAACCTCTCCTCACGAACACCTCTCTATTAATCAAGGACAGTTCACCTCCTCCGAAAGTGAAAAAAGAATCATTTGCACTCTACCTCTGTAATATGGACACCTCTATAACACAGACACGCTTCCCTGGTGTCCATTAAGCAGGTTCGACTGTACACATACATATATGATCAGGTGAAAGAGAAAAATTAAATCTTCAGCGTAATAAGATCTGGTCCCAAACACTAATTGGTGGAATGATGACATGAGTCACAATCAACAAAATCCATTCCATCAAAGCTTAATTTTATAAACAAGTTCTTGGTTATTAAAGTAAACGTCTGCATACATGTCAGTCACAAAATATTAAAACTGCCACTGCCATGAGCATTGCGCAGATATGTTTACTGATTTATACCTGGCCAGCATTCATTTCCTTTAAATAAATCTTTTCCCATCTTGAAATTTACATGTACATGAAAGTAACAATGTTTTTATTTCCCAGATGTGGCCCTACAGGTTGCACTGGAAATTTTCATTGCACAAAAATTTCTTCCTTTATAATTTATTATAAATATTTTTGTCACACGTATCAGTACATTTACATGTAGGTGCATATTGTAGCTAAGCAAACAAACATTAAGATAATACTCTTTAATTAATGAGGTGCTGATGGCTTGCTTTGCCATTAAACCTTGCCGAAAACCATAACTTAGAAAATTGTCAAAACAGTTGGCATTTTGTCACCTTTATCCCTACAAAGGCACATACATGTACAGTGCCACATAAAAATAACATATACATATATATATTATTTTACAATTAGAGAGCAGTTATGTAGCAAAACATTTAAACGATTATCAATGTGATAATGAAATTAATGACATATTAAAATTAACTGTTTTTAAGGTTATTTTGTGCAAACTTATATATCCTTTAGCTTGTAGTAGTGGACTGATTAAAAATATAAAATTATGGTACCTAATGTAGCAGTAAAGGGAAACTCATTTTTTTCCTTTTTTCGCCTCAACCGAAGAGACTTTGCCAGCCCAAATTAATTCAGCTCGTCATTACGTGCAGTAATATTTTCAAAAGCAATTTTGCACAAATTTCGAGGAGCACTTTGATTTTCTTTATCGCTGAACGATCAAGTAAAATACTCAAATGCTAACGCGTTTTTAATTCAAAAAGCCATTAACTTGAACCGAACAGTAATCTTTGAAGAAAATAGAAAGCGAAACGAAGTGAATACAATTAGCACCGAATTCACTTCCGGACTGCAGTTCATGAACTACAGAACACAAAAACTCACGCTTCAAAATTAAAGAAGAAAATCCTTTGATTGTATCAGTTCAGCTACTGATAGCTTAAACAGCTTTTACAATGCAATTCTCCGTGTTTAAATGCACTGTCGAAATAAAAATGGCGGTTTGAAACGGTTATTGTTCGCTGAGCTGAAAGAGCCTTTTTTCCATCTCGTTGAATACAAAATGATTTTGACGCAAGTAGCACGATTATTGCAAGGTTAACTCTAGATTTCACTCTCACTTTGTTTAAAAATGAGGCAGTAGATTGATTTGCGTGTAGTAAAATATTGATCGAGAAAGAAGCAGGGGCGAGCTAAATTCTCAGCTAATCTTGATCAATATGACATGTAGGATTCGACGCCTCGTGAACTCAATTATGCGAACGAACCTCGTGCAAAACACACAAAGAAAAACATCGCTCGTAAGCAAACAATTCAGTGCTATCTCATAGACAATATGGTTCAAGACAAACATTCGAGAACATTTCCAAAGTGGATATAAATCGAGAACTGGGACCTTTTGGCCATGATCGAGGATCGTACCTCTTATTGACAATGATAAATTTAGAATTGACACCACAAACTTTTCGGTTGCCTGTTTACACTTGACTTACTTACCAGTTAAATTGTCCAGCATGAAGCTCAGAAGTTTAGCTGTTCCATTCTGTTCAGCATTTATATTTAACACATCCTGAGGCAAGGGATTTCCTTGCAATCCAAGGGTTTGTAACTGGAAAAGTTTTCCAAGTTCGTTTGGTAAAACTCTCAGACTATTGTTGCACAAAAGTAGCTCACGTAATGTGACCAGATCTCCAAGTTCGCTGGGCAAACTTCGCAGCTTATTCGACGACAAATCCAAGTGCTTGAGTTGAGCAAGCTTGGAGATCTCTGGAGGAATCTTTGTTAGATTATTGTCGTTTAGAAACAACGCAGTCAAAAAATCCAGCTGCCATAGTGTCGGGCTCAAATTACGAATCGGAGCCGTAATTTCCAGTTCTGTCCATTTCGACTTCTTGCCGTTGGCTACATCCTCGGCACTCATTAGGGTATAAGTTCTTCGAAGATCATTATTTTCATGCTTATCCTTCGGCATTTCGAACGAATCATGACACTCTTTTCCTGAAAAAATACTCCACAAAGATGGCGTACAACATGGCCACCAATTTAGACCCTCGAACAAGGCTTCGGATCATTTGCCCGTGACGTCATTAACTTTCTCGAATAATTAACATATATTATAAACACGGGATCACCCGCATAACAACCCGCTGTCCAACCCGCCAATTAAATTTACTGTTTGATCCCGCTAAACGACTTACGGCCAAAACCGAAAACACATAAAAGTGAAAGATAGGTTTTTCTTCCTTTTTTATTTCTCACGTTTTCAGGAGATTGATGCAAGACCCGGGATGCGCGGCACCTCACTCCCTAGTCAAAATGGATACCCCAAAAGCAGAAATCCGTTGGGAGACTGAAACCCATTTCTGCATATTCTGCTAACCCCACTAAGAAATGAAAGTTAACCGCAAGCAAACCAGAGTGCCACTAACTGGAGGATCTCCCAGCGGATTTCTGATTTTGGAGTATCAATTTTGGTCACGACCATTTTTGTTAGTCGCCGCTGTCCTTAAACGCGCAGGCTCTGGGATTCCCCTGGATAGTTGGTCAAACTCTTTCGTAATCGTGTTTCGGCCTTTTGCTTTTTTGGTTTACAGTAATGCACACGTACACGCAGTCTATTTGGCTTCATTTCAAGAAATAACTTACAATCGGGAATACTGAACACATGATACTCTGCTAGAGAACAGCAATCAATCCAAAAGAGGGAATGGACAAGAAAGAGTTCACCGTCAGACCTGGCCAGTGTAAAGATTGACGATACCGGGAGTTGCAATGGAAAACGAGTCAAGCTGTGACAGAGGAGGAGAGAACAACTTGGAAACAGTTTTTACATCGCAGTCATTGTACCCAATCATTGGAGAAAGGAATACACAACGCCAATTCTCTTACAAGCATAGGGGTAAACATTCAATAGAAGATGAATGTCATGAACGGAAATCTTCGCTTCGATGTTGTCACATTCTTGCTTCGAGTAAGCTATTTAGGCTCATAACTAAAGCAACAGGCTTATGGAACCCAAGAAAAAAGTACTATGCTTTACTTTGTATCTTTTTTGTTGCGCTGAATGTTTTATCCCTGCTGGCAGAAATAATAATCCCAAGCATGTGTGGCCCCTTTGTCGATCGTTGCGTGACATTTTCCAAGAGCGTGACAAATGGGACAACTCAATCAACAGTGGACCCTCTTGTCGCCGAAGTATACGAAACAACTTTGGCGTTCGATGCATGGAATGCGTTCTCCGATACCATGACTTACGTTCTCTTAATTTACACGTTGTGGCGCGTGGAAGAACGGTTGCCTTCTTTCTCTCTCGCATCTGCACAGGCCAAAGTTAGCTCACGTGAGTGGCTATTGATAAATACGATGTTTATCTTGTGCTCGCTTGTCATCATCGCTGCGAGCGCGTTTCGAATATCCGTGGTTGATTACAGCAAAATGAAATTTTACGGTACATTCGGGCTGGGAGTACTTATCGTTTATTTGACAGCGTTCGTATGTTGCTGCGTTTTCGCTGTTGTTTCATGCGCATTAGGCAGCTTACCAGACTTGTGTTTGCAGGAAATATCTTACATGGGTGAAGGGACCCTTAATGATGTCACCGATGCACATCAAAAATTGTGCAAAAACCTCTCGGCCGCTTCACAATCGTTTAAATTGTGGTTTCTTGTCCATTGGTTAATGTTCGACGCAAACTGCCTTGCCGTATTCGCATTTGACTCGATGCATTTCTCGTTATTGTCTCAACATTTTAACGGGGCGCCTACCGCTTTCATGGCGGTAGCATTTGGGCTTAATTTCTCGATCTTTCTCGTTCCGTGTGTTTATGCCTCCAGAGTGACTTGGAAATGTGACGATGTGCTGTCCAAGGTTAACAACGTGAGTTCAGGAGACTGGAACGAGGGACACCCTTTCCGTGAACGCGCCACAGTAAACCAATTTATTTACTACGCAGAACGGAGTAAATGTGGCTTCAGGATTGGTAATGTCACGTTTGGGTCCAGTGGTACTTGGATCTCTGTGCTATTAGGTCTTCTTGGTTTGGGTGCTAGACTATTTGCCTACATCAAATAACTTGGAATACTGGAGTTGATAAGTGTATCTGAACAGGTGGCATGGCGTAACTTTTGAAAAAACGTACCGTTTGTAACAAGGATTCACCTCCAGTCAGTTTCTCGATATCTTGGGGGCATTTTCAGCTGTTGATTCGCTAGCCGTGATATTCGCTTAACAAACAAGAGTTAAGATAGTAAACTAAGTGAACAGCTAAATAAATTGATTGATATGAGATATGACAATTATTTTTAAGACTTTAGATATTTTTGATTATTTTTTCTTAAAACAAGAATGGGGAATTAGTGGATTTTAAATACGAGAAAAAATAAGATTTAACCGGAAGATTTAAAATTAACAAAGCTACCTTATTATAGGGAATTAACGCTCGTGTTAATTAAGGTATTGGAAATTAACGCGACTTAAATTAGCGCGAAGCGAGTAAAAAATTACTTTCCAATAAGGGAAATTAACGCGATCGCGCAAAGAAACGGAACTTGTACAGACAAAAGGAACAAATTTATTGTAACACACTGTTAACAAGTTACCAAATTCAAAATTCCAAACGAATCTCGCTACTTTCAGCGTTTTCTTCACCGCCAACGATACCGGTGGATCTCCACCCAGCTGATAGAACAATGCTAACTGAAAAAAATCCAAATTAACGCTTCACTTAATTAAGGGCGAGGAAATAAACGCTCCACTAAATTAAGGGCGCGGATATTAACGCTCACAAAAATTAACGCGACTTAAATTAACGCGAATTTGGAAAATTCGCGTTCATTTCATGAAGCGTTAATTTCCTATAATAAGGTAGATTAGGGTAGTCCGCCTGGCTTTGTGTATTCTTTTTTCCTGTCAGTTATTACTCTTTTTATTCCTTTCATTCCATTCCACAAATATCAATTGTATTTATCCTTTAATTAGTGCATGAATACGCATACTCTTTCAGTTTTTAGAGCTTTTGATCATCATCATATTGCCAACACGGTGATGACAATCAAAAGCCCGTTGGGCTCCGTGTCTCGTATCACAATAAATGAAGAAGATTATGGCTTTTGGATTCTATGTCCAATTGTTTCAAAGAAACGGATCCTTTGCTTCCGAACAATAATCTTTTCCATCTGTTGTCGTAAGAGTGCAGGATCCACAAATCCACATTAAAAGGGGGCGTTTATTAGAACGGGGGGCGGAGGCACTTATTAGAAGGAGGGCGCTAAATAGAATCATTGCGTACGAAATGACTTTGGACAGCATAACAAACCTTGACATTTTATTCAACATGCAGACAACTTGCTGAATTCAAAATTACAACATGGAAAGAAAAACAAAAGATGGACCCTATAACGGTCCCTAAAAAAAAAGGTTGAGTAGAGATAAAAGGTCAAATCGAAAGGCTATGTACAAAATATAACACACTGTAACGAAAATAACACCGTACGTGCTTAGTTCTTGCATTCCTTTTCGAACTGCTGACAAGAAAATAGCCAGGAGATTGAAGACAATTAATTTTTACTTCAGTTAATCTCAAAGGCATTTAAAGTAGATTTTGAACCACTGTTATAAGCAATTTGCTTTGCTTCACCAGTTCATAACAATGAAGGAAAATGCAAATGAACCGGATGACATTATAGTTTACAATTCATCAAGAATGTAAATGTAATCTAGCTACAATCTTGGGACTGGTTTTGTCCAAGATTTTAGATGCATGTATGAGCCGCCCAGGTAAAGCACATGAAACTGATGGCAAATATGAAACGAACACTTCATTCTCACGAGCCTTGAATGTTTTGAAGCGAAATTTTTCTAGTCTACTTTCGGTCGCTATGCCTTTTTTACCAAACTGTTCAATAACACATTCCACTGATGAAGGGACAGTAGTCCCGAAACGTCTGGAAATTATTTGAACATTTCAACGCCAGATGACAAAAACCTTTTTACACAGAGACTACCTAAAGGCGCTACACAGTTGTAACCATATCGTGTTCAATAACAGTACGCCTTAAGATTAACCTGCGTTTTTACTAAAAGCAAGTAGCTTAAGAACCAACCCGGTAATACCCACGAGGACAGAAAACCATGCTCCTTTGGTGTCGAAAGTGAAATTTCCCACTCTAAAGCCACACTCACTTCTCTCAGCGTACAGGATAAAGTTACTCAGAGTAGCTCTCTCACAAAATGGATGTCGCTCGTCCCAGTCTTCCAACCTCCTGTTGTTGATTTTATACAATAGCTCTTTACATTTCCATGTGACCCTTGACGCACAAACGCAGGGAACGACAAATATGGTTATGGTTAAAACAAGTACGACCAATCCAAGTCCGACTGTCTTATCAATATAAAGCATAATAGAATACTGGATAGAGTAGAAGACTATAAGAGAAAGACAGTTTGCTCCGTACATGACCCAGTGAACTAAAAACCAAGCTTGAAAAACCCCGCTTATGCTGAACAAGTTTTCACGTAGTTGCTGATGTAGGGCTATGATGGTATTCAAATTTCCATCAACAGCTTTCAAAATATTCTCAAAACACTCAGTGATTAAGCTGTTCATGGCACAAGACACTACTACAAATACGCTACAACAAAAAATTCCTGTCCAATAAGTAATGAAAATTGCGAAACCGAAACTCGAATAAGTAATCAGCCTTCCATCGTGCACATGAAGTGACACAGAATATCCAATTGCTGCTATTAAACCATGGACGCAAAATATAAGCATCACGTTTATGGACAACCATTCCTTTTTGCTAACTCTACTTTGCGCAGTGTCGATGGACATGAAGGGAACCTTCTCTTGTAGTTTCAGTAGAGAATGAATCAATAAAATCAAAGCTAAAGTAGATGCAAGGCCATTCCAAATGTAAATTGCCTCCGCCGTTATAAGAAACCTTCGAAACTCTGTCATATTATTATGATCTAAATGTGTTCTTTCTGTAAAGTTCAAAGACACACATTTTTTGCCACGAGGACCGCAAAATGTTAAAATGAATGTTTCTGTTGCAACAGAGAGAACGTTGAGCACAATAAACAGCACATGCAATACTCTGTAACATTTGCAATGCACGTTCCACAAGCCTGAACCCTTCGCCAAGATTCGAAACAGTTTTCCTGTTGTAAATACAAGGGTAGAGCCTTCGTTATTTGCTGTGGCAATGACACAATCAGAATTTCCTGCCACTTCCAACAAGTGTGTTGGACTTGAGTTGACATTTCTGGTGGCATTGAATGGTTCAATGGAATCTTCCTCCATCGTTCGCAGCTTTCGTTTTCGGGAAAAATAATGAAGTCACATGCATATCACCTTTTCAAGTCTATGACCTTGTCAGAAGTAAAAATTAAAAGTAACATGCGCCTTCTGAACGAATTTTGACAACCTCGCCCCCAGTGCTTGCTCGACATCTCGAGCCGCCCGCGCACGAGGGTCTGAGATCGAAATCATAAAACTGTAAATACTGAGCGTATACGTAAGCAGGTAAGGCGTTATTTTTTCCTCGTTGTCGGCAGTACCCTTTTGCTATTGCCTTTCTTTTTCAGGGCGCAGCCGTTCCAGTTTACACAGATGCCTTTGAGCAATATTCAAGAGCATTTACATTATTATAATTTATTTTTGTATCCACAGTAAAATGGTTACGTATGAAGATAGGTGTTCTGACACACTTACAGAGTTCATCTCGAGCACGCTGCCTGTTTCACTGGCAATAAATTGCAAATCTACATTTTCTTATACAAGAAAGTTATTGTCATATCCTAATAATTAAATTTCCTCCGTTTTGACTTCGTTCGGTAGTCAGTCATCGACATATAGTCCAGGGCTCCGGCGATATCACGTTTTTAGTTTATAATCTATCAGTGACACCTCATGAAGGTAGCTTTTACGTAAGTGGTGCATCAGCTAGAATCATTGGCCATGGTCAACGTAAACATGTTTCAAGGGATTTGGCCAACACTCACAGTAGAAATGTGATGAGGAGAAAAACCCACTGTTCGCTTATTTGTATGGAACATGAATAATTAATGGTATTTCATTCCAGAGTGCCTTTTTCCGCTGGAGTATTTATTCAAAGTACTAAGGGACGGACCATTATTTTTCTGGAGGGTGGGGGGGGGGGGGGGGGGGGGATGAAAAATATTGAAAAAAATTGTTTGCAGGGCCTAAAAAGACAAAATAAATTGTTTGCAAACATCATATGTATTAAAAAAATAGTTTACATAGAAGTCAGAGAAACTCTTTTTTAATCGTTTAACGAAGACTAGTGAGCAGCACAAGGAAAGACTTCTTGTAGTTGTAAGCTTGTCCTTTATTTCCGACGCGTTTCGTCTCTAACTGAGACTTCTTCAGGGAATGAATACAACTAACAAAGAACAGCATATATAGCACATTCGCGTGCCTAGCTACAACTTCCCATGGAAGTGAATAATAACTAAAATATGCTGTAAACGGACGTTATAAAAAAACGCCTTAATACATATGTTATTGCGTGTTGTTATATTTTGGGGGTCATACGATTAGCGCTAATCGTATGCCCCCCAAAATATATAAATACAGATGACTTTCAGAATTACAAGCAAAATAACGCAGAAAAGGTCTAACAGAGTACTAATAGAATTTAGGTAGTTGCTTGTTTGTTACCCTTTTATGCATTATCTGTAAGTTAAGAAAATGAACAGGGCATTCGAGCCTTTTTCGAAACAGGCTGATTCGTTAGGGGACCTCTACATAGGTCTACATAGGGTCGAATAGGGATAATTTAAAGGTCCACCTTTTCAAATATATTATTGCCCCCCGCAGGGTTTTGGATTGGCCTAGAGGCCAAACCCCGAGGGGGGGGGGGGGGGGGGGGCATCTTTGGAGTCCCGGCGTAGTAATTTTCGTATGTTCGTATGTAAAGAAATCTCGATTTGCAAATTAGCACGCAAATATGATATGTTGAAGCAAAAATTCTGAAAACAGTTGGTCTCAATTGGTAGTTTTAAAACGTTTGGCAAATTACTTAAGTTTATCCTCACTGAGATTACTCATTACAGCAAAAAAAGGCAAAATGATCTCAGGAAGTTGGGGACTGCCGTTCGTGTAATTAAATTTACGTGATCATTTATCATTCAGAATTTTTGCATAATTTGGCTTTGCCGTTTGCTTATCCACTTGGCTTCAACAATTCAACCTGAAAGTTTTGTTTGAAATAACAAGTCCTCGTCATTGATCTTGAAAAAGAGAAGGCCAGGACCATGCGATACTTTGTGAGCGCAACACGAAAAAAATTAGAGTGTTTTCTTGCGAGTTATCGCAGAAGTATGTTCCAAACGAAAACTGATTTTCAATCACTTTATGAAATAAAAGGGCCAGAATATCGATCAAGCGAAAAAATTGACTGTAGTGACGGATGCGCGGAGAAAAAAATTAATAACACTGTGCGAGGGCAGCTGTAGTGTTAACTTTCCCTAGTGCATATTTGATGTATTTGGATAAATTAAGTAATATTGGCATTGAAGGGATTTCAGTAGCGACAACTGAACACAACGAGCACAAGCACAGGAGAAATAACACACTTTATTGCCATCAAACATGGTGAGTATATTTAGCAACCTCACTGATGTATCCTTTTATCATCCCCTTTCACAACAGTTATGATCACAGGTTTTTTGTGGTTCGCCTTGATCCATGCAAAAATTCCAACATTATTCCTCATTAGCGCACGTATCATTGTTTAGTCCAGGGTACTTCGGACGAAACCATATCTTAAAAATATGGACTTGCAACAAAATAATGGTTTAACCCGTCAAACGTGCTTACATTTATTATGATTTTTTATAATCGTACTAATTACATAATAATGAAAATTTTTGCTTTTACCAATAAAAAATAATTATAATCTTCCTGTTATGACTGAAAAGTTTCCAATCCGGTTTGGCCGCGAGTGGGCAAATAAAAATTAATTTTAAATTTACAATTAAGTACGATTACTGGAGTGCAAAAGACCCGACGATTACCAAGGATCACTTTAAGTCTTCTGAAGAATAACAGACATTTTCATTTTATTTCAAAATTTAGACCTTTGAAGATTTCCAAAGATATCCTAAAGACTTCAAAAGATGGTTTAAGATATCCACAGATTTAGAAAGATAATTTGAATACATCTAGACACTTTCGAAGATAGCCTAGTAACTTCCAAAATTTTTAAGGAAAACTCAAATGCTTCTGAAGAAAAAAACAATAAACACCTAAATTGAGTATTTTAACACCTTTGTCTTTGTCTGTTTTTTTTTTTTTAATTTTAAACAATACCTGATCCTTTGTAACGGTTTAGTCTATATTTTGCTGTGATTTTCATTATCGCCTTACCATATGATCACCATTTCTATTTTTGTATTTGTAAGCTACCTGTATTTTTAGGTCTTATGTATGATTATTCTCAATAAACTGAAGACGGCATAAGTCATGCCATGTCTTTAAAAAGTTGTATCCTGTTGTATCATGTTATATAAAGTTGTATGCTGAAGATTTTTTGTTAAAGACGTCCCAAAAATTTGGAACTGGCTTTCAAGTATTTCTGGAAATCTTCCAAAGACCATAAGAATGTTTTAAAGGTAGATGCTTCTTTTAGTCTGCATACGATACTCTTGTAGTCATTTGCACTCATACTATTACCAATGCCAATTTCATAAATATCATAATTATAAAATACCTAAAATAAGAATATTACAATGTCATTAAAGATGTGAATATTGTTCATCGTGGTGTAAGATAGGAATGAACGTTTATTCGTTTGTCTCACGATAGAATCGCTTTGAGATGTTGATCGCGACGTTTCGACTGCAATACTGCTAGTCTTCATCAGGCGATGAGGTCGATTGTTTTCGCGTCGCTATTTATGCACGTTGGCTCGCTGTGATTGGTGCATTTCGATCCTCATTATTATTCCGACTAACAGATGATGTTCCCTCAGAGGTCCGCTTTGTAGTTGAACGGCTGTTATGCTTTCTGATCGTAGGTATCCATGCTTCAGGAATTTCCATTCCGCTGTCTCTATTGATGTTATTAGAATGAAGTCTTATTTGGATAGCCTCTTTGACCCTGCGTGTGTATCGGTGGGGGTCACGATCGATAAACTTGACTTGGTTCCATAAAGGAAGATGCCCCGTTTCGTTTGCGTGCTCCGAAACTGCGGAGGTTTGCGTATGAGCAAGCCGTATGTCTCTGTTGTGTTCTTTTATCCTGTCTTGCATCGCTCTCCCTGTTTCCCCTATATATACTTTGCCGCATTCACATGGAATTTTGTATACAACACCTTCTTGTTTGCCTGGTTCTAGGGCGTCTTTCGGTCGTACTAAGTAAGACCGAAGAGTTGTGTCAGATTTAAAGACGGTGCGAACGCCTTGTTGTTGTAGGCAGCGGCGAAGAACCTCTGATACACCTTTAATATAGGGTAAAACCGCAGTGGATTTAAATTCCTGCGTGGGTTCGTTGTTGGCTGTTGGTCTTGTAGTTTTAGTAAGTTTTCGTATGAACGAAGAAGGATAACCGTTAGAAACAAGTACCGACGATAAATGTTTCTTTTCTTTAGAGATAACTGATGGTTTTGTTATGAGGTGTTTGGCTCGGTCATATAGACACTTAACAATACCACGCTTCACTGACTGAGGATGGTGTGAGTCATAGGCTAAGTATTGATCAGTGTGTGTGGGCTTTCTGTACACACTGGTAGTGAGAAGGCCGTTTGAGTCCCTTATAACTGACGTATCGAGAAAGGGAATGCTGTTATCTTTCTCGGTTTCCATGGTAAAACGAATAGTGGGCTGTTGGTTATTAAGATGTTGTAAAAAGCCGTCTACTTGGTCTCGATCTAATATAGCAAAAGTGTCATCTACATATCGCTTCCAGATCTTAGGTTTGTAGATCGCACTTGCTATCGCACGCTCCTCAAAATCTTCCATGAAGATGTTGGCTGTAACCGCGGAGACAGGGCTCCCCATAGCGGCTCCGTCCTTTTGTTCGTAAATTGAACCATTGTACTGGAAATACGTGGATCGTAAAACAAAGTTTAAAAGGTCGGCAATTTGTGTAGGTGTTAGGTTTGTACGGTCGGCAAGACTAGGATCGTTTTCTAGTTTGCGAAGTGCGGCCTTAACGGCATCTTCGATCGACACGTTCGTAAATAAAGATTCTACGTCAAATGATACCATGATTTCCTTTTCTTGTATTCTTTCATGGTTGATGGTATTCACGAAATGAGTAGAGTTGGTAACTGCGTACTCTGATTTGCCTGTCAGTGGGGACAGAATGTCAGCTAAATGAGCCGACAAATCATAAGCAAAGGTGTTTATACACGATACAATAGGTCTCAATGGTACATTTGGTTTGTGTATCTTAGGCTGACCGTAGATCCTAGGTGGTTGTTTGTGTTTGGGCCTGATCTTGTTGTATACGCTTTCTGATAGATGCCCACTTCGTTTTAAGCTGAGAAGCTTCTCAGTGAGTTTACGACTGAGTCGATCCGTGGGGTCTTTATTAAGGAGTTGATATGGACCCGTTTCGATTAGTGTCTTCATTTTATCATGGTAGGTGTTAGTGTCTAGAACTACACTTGCGCGACCTTTGTCGGCTGGTAGTATCATAATAGAGTCGTCTTGTTTTAAGTTGTTAAGGGCTTCATGCATTTCCTTCGTGATGTTAGGCTTTGGTGGCTCAGCCTGTTGAAGGACGCTATTAACGGTTCTCCTTATTGTGTCAGCTTGTTCTGAGTCAAGCGTTCTTATGGCTGTTTCAACTTTAGCGACTATTTCAGTGGCTGTAATGGTGGTTGGTGTTACTGCGAAATTTAACCCTTTCTCTAGTAATGATACCTCAGCATCAGTGAGAGGCCGTGATGATAAGTTAATCACCCACTTGTTTTTGTCGACTCGTGGTGTTGGGTTAATGTGAGGTGAAACAGAGGCCTGTTTCTCCTGTACAAGTTTCAAGAACTTGCGTTGTTGTCGATCTTTGGTGGCATTGAATACTCTTTGGGTATTAACTTTGATCTTTTCAAGTATCTCACTAGCTTCGTTTGCCATAAGGGTGGCTGTTATTCCCTCGACAGTGGATTCAGTTTCTCTTTTCGCATCTCCCTTAGCTTTCTGAGTTAGTCGTATTCTTTCCCTCAAGAATCTCTTAGAGGCTAGTTCGGCTACTCTGCGAGCGCCTTTAGTTGGAACCGGTGGCTGGACCCGAAGGTCTCGTGGAATAATGTGGCTCTTAATACACCTTGTAAGAAAGGTGAGATGGTTGCTAAAACGTGCGAGCTTGCGAGCATTCCTAAGAATATTACAGTAGTTATATTGTGTTATCAATAATTAATAACTATAATTCATTTCATCCATTCACTAAAACCAAGTCTCAACAATTAAATAAAACGTTTTTGATTTCTACTACTGTCATCCACACCCATATATTAACAGTTTTCTATCAATTTATCTATTTATTGTTCAGTCAATCGGATCAATCGATTTATTGATTGATTTTGTTTTGCCACTGAGTGATCTTGATTGAATGCCAGAGAAAACAAATCAACTTTGTTTCCTCAAGCGGTGTAAATCAAATTTGATACTTAAAAAAACTGGACAGCAATATTACTTGCTTGAGCTCAAACTACTTTGCATTTCAACCATTTTGCCTAATTTTCCTTATTATCTATAAATAGTTTCCTAATACCTTTCTATCACTTGTACGTCTGTGTTTATACTGTCACAAGTGTACATTAACAATAAAGAAACTTTAAGAAATAGTTCATTATACATTAAAAGTGTGGTTTTATAATTTAACACTATTGACCTTCAATTGCACCACAGTTTAGAAGGCAGGATAATGAAAGTTTGCATCCAACATATATTTTAGCCTGCGAATACAGCCGCCTCTCCACGCTCCGACCCGCTTGCTGCTGCGTTCGGAGGGGAGAGACGACATCTCTCCCCTCCGAATGCAGCAAGCAGGTCGGAGCATGGAGAGGCAGCTGTATTCGCAGGCTACATATATTTGCACCTAACATAAAAATAACAAAACTAGTAATTTTCATAGACTGTAATGGTCTCTCAGTGCTACAAGTAAAAAAACGCAGAGACTTTATAGATTATGCATTATATACATAATTATCATTAGCACTATTTCATGATCATAAAATGTTTAGAAGAATAAATTATCTAACTTCTAACTGTTTATATTTGTAAGGTTCGTTTTCATTTTTGGTTCTAAAAGTTCTTATAAGGTACAGTAATGCTGTTAAATCCAGTAGAATCCCAGCAATTAATGCTTGCCAGAACTCCTTAGGATGCAGGTAGCACATGATAGATAAGGACGCATACAACAGTGATTTCTTCCAGTTGTCGACAGCCATTATATACTTCCATAGTGAGTAACCACAGCTCTCTTCCCTGAGAAAGAAAGCAGGAAAGTTATGTAAATTATGTTCAGTACTAAATAGAATGTTTGCTGTCTGCCTTCTATTGATATAAACTAATGTACCAACAGCCTGATCATTAAATCAGACATCATGTGCATCTAATTTAACAAGGCCACATCTGATCCTGTTGCTTAAAGTTGACTCAGATACATTTGCATGTAAACCACTCTTCAATGTCATAAAAAACGTTACATAATGGTGAAGTACAATAACAATAAAGTATTATGTTTGTCTCACGATTTAGTCACTTGTGATGTCAATTGCGATGTTTTGACTGAATACTGCTAGTCTTCATTGGGCGACAAGGTCGACTGGTTAAGCATAACCTTATAAAGCACAATGTATTGTGCCATCGCAACAAATACTGACATAATATGGAAATGAATATTGCTACATTACCTACAACAAATGCACTTGTTCAGAATAAATGTTATCTCAAAAAATGTGACAGCAAATCCACATATCCTGAAAAAAAGGACAAGCATTACATTCTACTTGGAAACATTTTGCAAACTTTTGATTTTACACATAATGCACTAGGCTTTAATGTACAGTAGGACTAAAAACATTGTATCTGCAAACACCTTACCTCTCACAAAGTCCACAGATGGAATAATGATAAATCCTTTTTAAGTGCTTTTGATCAGTATATGCCATAATAGCAGAAACCCATAAGGTAATAGAGTGAAATGGTTATGAAACCCGGAAAACATCAAAGGAGCAAACAAAGAGGCCAAGATTTGTTGGAAGGTCCACGACCCTGCACATGTATTGTTTTGCGCTCATACACTATGCATGAATTATGAAATCTCAATACTTCTTAATGAACACACATAACCACCTAGTATTGTATTTTGTCAGGTTTTGTACAGGGTCAACCCCCAAAATAGCAAAAAAACATACAACAAAGAACTTTGCCGGGCTTCATAACCATTTCCTTCTATTAACTATGGTATACTCAAGATAAAGCTTTTTAAAAGCCCTTCAATAAAGTATACTATCTGAACAAGATTATGATAACAGAATAATTTTATCTCACTTACATAAGGTATGCAGCTATTCTTTTATCATCCTTGTCAGCCAGAAACACACCTGTCCACCATAGACCTGGTAAAAGATTACAACTTAAAATTAATTTAAAATAATGCCACCATCAATCAGGCAACATAATTATTCATTTTATGAATGGTGAAAACTGATTTGGGTCAATTTAGATGGTACACTTTTGTCACATGTGCTTTAATATAAGTAGCATGCTCTATTTGAATACAACTTTCTCATAAATAACATTGTCTCAGCCTAAAATTGTTGAGGGGGTTTTAAAATAGTTCCAAAATCGTGTGACACTTTTCACATCATACATGAAGATAACAAGCAAGTTGTAGCTAGCAGTTGTAGCTGAATGGGCTCACCCATTAAAAGAGCATGAAAGAAAAATTAAATAGTCGGATAAATGCACGTACATATACATGAAAGCAGAAAGTGCCGGAAACACTTCATTATCAGGCCCGTGCACAAAACTGACATACATAACTTTGATAACAATAATTGTACAAACAGACTAAATTTGAAAGAACTTTCCTCACCTACATTTTATAAAATTCAACATTGCAGCCGCACAAAACGATATTAAAATTTGCAAATCAGAACGAAAATCCACAATACACGATACACGATATGCCAAATTAATTATTGATAAAACATTTCCAATGTAGTATTCTTAAATAAATCTTAACTCAGTAAATATCGAATAGGATAAGAGTTATTATACTAGTGTTACTTTACCTAATTTAACTGCATTTAAACATAAGATTTTACGGCGCCTGCCAACAATCTTGCAGTTGAAATTTAGGAAACATAAAATTAACTTTACCTGCACTGGTAAACAAGCCCGTGACTCGAGTTATAGAAGTGAAATGTTTGATGATAAAAGGTCGCTCCTCTCTGACTTGCATGTCTGAAAACATTCAGAAGCTTATCTTGTTTTAGAAGAACCAGAAACACAGCACCTTCCAACTGTTAACCCTTCTCAAAATATTCCAAACGCGATCACATTTGGTAAGGAAATGAGCAACAAACTAGAATTGTTTTCGTGGCAGTCAATTTACAACAAGGCGTTCTTTCCTGAGCGGGTGACCTGGGTACTAGTGTTTATCGTGTTTATTTTCTCCCAGTCCCCTCCACTGGACTTCTCAACAATCAGGAAACTATCCGGCTTAGTGAGCATGCTTGACCAATGATCGATTGGCAGCGCTTTTGTTAATCTCCAAAAGGAATATGTCCCGCGATCAAAAGTGGAATCTTTAAGGCGGTGGCAAACGAGGACACAATGTTGCGGACACATTGTTGCGGACACAAATGTTTCCCTGTTTGCCCCCGCGCGCAACATTTGTTGCGGACACAAAAATTTGCGTCCGAGACACAAAATTGTTTCTGATTATATTTCTTTCAGAAACATTTTTTGTCCCCAATAAATGTTTCCCCGTTTGCTCGCCCAAGAAAACATCATGAGCAACAATGTGATCAACATGATGGCAGGTAGGACCACGAAGTCACTACCAGCATATCCTGCTTATCGGCTAGATTTAAACGATCCAAACTATTGAAGCCCTCTTGATCATTTCAGAGATTTGTTACACCAGGGATGGTGGCAGTTCAGCGCTGTCAGTTTTCACGTACATGTCGACTCAAAGCCCTCGGCTGGCTCGGAGCCCCGTTTTGTGCTTCATGGGTGGTACTGATTTTTTCTTTTGTTTTTTTCTTCCTTTCCTTTTCTATCGGGCCAAAACTCAGAGAAACATTGGAAAGAGTTGACCAATGCCTCGACTTTCTCTTCTCTGCATTTTAATGTGCATTTTCCGTTGCTATGCCAACTATAACATTCACAGTGATCTCGTTTCCCCCTTTCCTATGCACATTAAAAATGTTTTCATACCAAAAAGTCGTTAGATTTTACAGCTTGTACAAGAATTGCCTCGCTTTCATGTTCGACTGTATTGTCAGCGGTCTGTTGTCCCACACAGCCAGAAACATGTTGTAATCGTTTTATTTTAGTAGTTTTCGTCGTCTGAATGAAGTAATTCCATTACCAAAGCTTCCCATAACTGAGGGTATTGTGGAGGGCAAAAATCTTGAGACATTAGTTTCAACTCTAGTATTATTGCAAACTAAGTCAGTTACACCATGTGAGTTAGCAGCAGTGCAAGGATCGAAGTGCAATTTAAACTGAATGATGCCAGCTGACAATCACGGTGGTTCTGTTATGTGGTTCTGGGTTCTTGGCTGGTTCTTCACTGTTCTGACAATTGCTGGTAATGGATTTGTTGTATATCTCATTCTTGCAACACAATCACTGCGTACAAGGTCAAACTGTTTCATTGTGTCGCTTGCGATAGCAGACACCTTCGTTGGGCTGGCATATTTTCCACCAATTTTTGTCAAAAGCTTCAAGTGCCGATCACTAGATTGTAAAGATGTAATTTTCATCACCAGACACTTCTTTCAGTACTGCTCGATCACGAATTTGTGTGCCATGATAGTAGATCGTTACATTGCCATTGTGAAACCGTTAGAACATGCCTCCATTGTAACAACGTTAAGGGTCGTCTTTATTCTCGTCGGAATATGGACTGGGCCAATGATATTCTTCGTTATTCCGCAGTCGATTGTAATATCAGATGAAAACCAAGACAATGTTTTCTCAATAATCAAAACTCTAATGTTCAATACCATCCCAATGACTGTCTTGATTGTACTGACCACGCGTGTACTCGCTATCGCACGTAATCTTGCTCGTGAATCGCGCGCTTTACGAGCACAAATTCGTTTTAACTACAGAAATGGTGCATTAAACATAACTACAGAACCTAATTCCAAGAACTTTGAAAGGGAAGGAACTGCGAAGATAATGATAATTGTCATGGTGATATTTATTCTGTGCTCTATGGCCGAACACTGGAAAGGGTTTTGTTCGCCTGACTGGAACTTGTGCGATATATCCGAGAACATCAAGCATTTGCTTGATCTTGTTTGTATTATAAATTCAGCTGCCAATCCAATAGCCTATTCCTTTCTCAAAAAGGACTTTAAAACTCAGTTAAAACGTCTCTTTCATAATATACGCTGAAACCGCCGGATAAAAATAGATGAGAAGAAAATGGTAATGCAGTAGACAAGATTATTGTGAAATTAAAGTCAACAGGTGAACAAACAATCCTATGTAAATTAAATAAGTCATTTATGAGTCGAGGTCATTAACACCATACATGGAAGAATTAATAACGATGCTTTATTCCACTGAAATCAACGAATTATTGTTCTTATGAAATTCCCTAGGTAATCTAAACAATTTACCATATCTTTAGTTTATAAGATTTTATTAATCAACACGGAGCGTAATTCTTTTTTCAAAACAGCAAATCAAGATGTTGCTGGTTGACGTTCAACTCAAATTAAAATCAAATATTATACTACGACTGGACAGAAAGCAATAAGCCTTAGATCTGGCCGCTGTGAAATGCCTTAATATAAAGTACAGTTTTGGGCGTTTTTAAAATAGCATCCTGAAATAAAAAGGGGAGGACATAGATTACCTTGATGAATTATCCTCAAGAACACTTCTCTCAAAAACCTGAAAGGATCATGTAGGATCTTGTACAAATTATTAAAAATCCTGTAACGGTCCTCAAGAATTAATCCTCAGAGATTTTGTTTGTATTTTATTTGTTTATTGTTTTATAAAACTTAACATACAATTTCAGCAGAAAAGAAATGTACAGCACAAAAAAAGGAAATACAGTTATTTACGGAAAAAAAGGTTACAATTTACAAGTTCACAGAATATATAACAGAACATCCTCAGATAATTATGGATAAATTGAAGTGCTTGTGAATGCGAGAGAATAAATCTTACTATAACTTAGTCTATCGACATCTCGTTTGCTTCGTGGAAGCGCTCGGTATAATCGAGTCAGTAAGGAAGGGGTCGAGGGCCTGAACTATACCCGGAAGAAATCCGTTTTGATCTACCGCGCATGTTCAACGTTTCAGGTGAAACTGAAAATGGAAATCAAAACTTTTTCAAAACAATTTCCCGAATTATGCGTTACCTGAGCAAGTCTCTCTTCTCTGGTAAATTGTTTTGGGAATCCTTGTGCTTGTATGAAAGAGATGTACTAGCCGTATTTTCGTCAAGAATTGGCTGAGTTTTCACCTTGTTTTAGATATGTGTTTGATTTGATTCATGGCTAGCTTACTTCGTTTGTTTTCGTTGACTCCAATTCATTCCCTTTGATCTTTGCTGGCCTGTTGTTTCGCAAAAAGTCGACAAAATACTTCTGACTTCGACATGTTAAATTTTTGATACGAAATATCTGGAAATTCGCATGAAAAATTAGTCATTGCGGTACTGCGCTTGAGCCATTTTTAGTTTGGTGATTCAGCCAGATATGGCCTATGTTTTGCACTAAAATGACAGAATTCGACGATGTGGGTACTATATCATGTAGAGTAATAAAACCGCACTGCAGGCTTGCGAATAACTTTTGACCATGGCTGGAGTTTGACACTAGCTCAGTATGTTCGGAATTCATTTCCAGCTCGATCTTACCAACTGACGAGCCACTAGTGAAAAAACAAATGTTAGGGAAGTGGCAAGCAATACTTTGCGCTAACCTTGTTTATTTATCTTCCTTTTCCAGCTTCTTTCCTTCCTTCCTTTTCTTCCTTCCTGGAGCTTAAGATTTCTTTGATAGGACAAATAAAACAATCAAAGGCAAAAAGACAACCCGGAATTATTTGTTAACTGAGCTCATTACCAATTCATTTAATTCTGACACTGGTTTGTTGCGATTGTGGTTGATCTTTATTCAAGTATTACTAAATACAGTTTGCTATGTCGTAAATCTCGACAGTTTTGGAAAAGGGACCGACTTAATTTCTCATCTACTGAAGAGTAAAGATGTTAGATACATCAACTCTGACATATTGCTAAACAGCCTTCTGGCAGCTGTCTGGGGAAACTAGCTCAAGGTGGATAATATAAGACTGTAAACCCGTTCTTGCGGAAATACTAGTTAACTAGAACTCGGCAAGGCCTTAACTGCACTTAACAAAAGGTTGCGAGTTTACAAAGAGAATCTTAGCGTATCAACAGGATTACACAATTGTAAAAATACAATTAAAACTACAACATGCGTGTATTTGCGCAACGTAAAATATTGTACGAAGTACATTTTTAAGCTAGTTGTCCGATAATCCTTGCGTACGGTTAGATGAAATACTTGATCTCTCTAAGGAAGGACTTAGGAAAAACTATTTCTATGATCGCTTGGCTGTATGTACACATTTGGATATTATTTTTTTTTACAATTTTTATGTTCCCCTGAATGATATGGCAATGTTTTCAGATAGTACACAGTTTTAGTTTCTTGAATTCCTTTTTGATGTCTCTCTTGTAGAGTGCATACGCAATTGGGTTTGCAGCGGAGTTTAGAAGTAAAAAAGGTATTTTATATTCGGTATCATCACAGGTTTCATAAGGATTTGAAACGCAAAGTAACGAACAACGCAAGGCAATTGCATAACACACAAGAAACAGACCTATTACAACTGCCATCATTTTAACAGAGGACTTGGCGTGAATTTCATGCAATGGCACGCGGTGGTTAAAACTCAACTGCCTTGCCATGATGGTGGCAGTCCGACGGTGCCTATAAACTAAACGCAACGTGGACAAAAAGCAGAATATCAACATCGGACATGGGAAAACGCCAAATAATAATGCAACGGACCACGAAAACACTTTAAGAAGAAGAGGAACTTTGAAAATTAGGTAGAGCAGTGGAAACAAAATGACAACCGTGGGGATTGCCCATGACAACGAAACTAGTTGTACGATCCGACGACTCGTCATCAAAGTTAAGTATTTCAGTGGTTTCACCACAGCAATGTAGCGGTCCAGTACTAAACTGCACAAGCTCATCACTGACGCAAACGCGAACGGCCATCTGATCATATGAATCCAAGGTGATCGAACTTGTGGATCGCAACCAGTTGCCAACTTGCAGAAGAACAATGACGGAACAGCGCTCATCCCGACACAGAAATCCGCCACTGCGAGTGAAACGACAAACGCGTTGGTTTTGGTGCGAAGCTGCCGTTTGCTGCAAACAAGGAAGATAACAAATCCATTTCCAGATATCGTCAGGACGGAAAGAGACCAGCCAAGAACCCAAAACCAGGCTTTCATGTTCCTGTTCAATCTTCAGAGTATTAACCTGATTGAATATCAGAATGAAATGTTTGAAATTGTGATCATATGAAAACCAGTTTTCCACAACATAAGAACTCAAAAATAAAAAACATCTGTTCCCTACCTGTTTAATTACTTTTTATTTTTATTTTGCTAACGCAATTATAATGGCATATATATAACGAATACAATAAGGAGTCGCTTTTAGGTGCAAAGCTATCTTTTTTCAATATAATTTCAAGGAAGCCACACGTCACAGTCATTTCAGGACAAAAAGAATCCAATCAATAATGTAAAATCACTTACTGTATTCCCATTTTCCTGGTTGTGGGTTCCTCCGTGAGATGAATTTAAAAACACTTTATATATCTACACCATACGGTCAGCTAATTCTTGTTTGCATTAGAACTCTCTTAAACTTATTCAAATGGCACGTTAAAAGTCTGCTTATTTTTCTATAGCCAGTTTTATTCGCTCTTTTTAGACAAGATTGCCATTAGTGTCTGAACCGATGGCAGCAGCTTTCATTATCTCGAGGGGAAAGCGGAGCTGATAAAAAGCCGTCAACAATGGGTAATTAAAACCCGGCATACCCCCTCCTTAAGTTTTACTGCCATAAAACTGCTTTAGTCGCGACCATGCACATACACGCGATCACAAAATATGTAGGGCGCACTTTGGGCTTTTACGATGCAGTCCCTTGCAACCCAATCTCAATCTTTCCGATTTTCGCCATCCATTCTCCTGTTCGTTTATTTCACTACTTCCTTGAGTGTCTTTTCTTTGTCTTAGTTTCGATCGACAAAAGCCGGGAAGAATATACTGTATAATTACATCACGGACACGAACGAAAAATGAATTTTAATGGACGACCTCCTGGATATTTATTTACCATTTATCATTTCACTAATGCACCGACTGAGCAGCTGAACAAACGGCTAGTTTGTGAGTCTACGTTTTTGTGTAAGCTATGCTAGAATTACAAAGGTGCACTCACCGATCAATAATCACAATTCACGGAAAAATAAAAAGGGCCGATCACGGGTCACGAAAATACCTTTACCACCCTCTTATTTTTGCGGGTTTTTTTTGGAAATCCGAAAAGCATCTCCACATTAAAAGCATCTCCACGAATTTAACGTTCGCCTGTCGTTTTCGCCTGTCGTTAACTTATTAACTGAAGGTGTCACCTAGTCGGGTCGTTTGTTTTTTCGTTCGCTTAATCATTTTTCTTTGATCTTGGTGGAAATATTTAATGACCCTCGAATTGGCGAAGTAATTTTAGGTAAATGCCAATCGGCCAAGGTGACTATCAATCTTAGTGAGGCAAAGGTAAGGTGTGCAGTGCCATCTGCCTCTGCACCTCGCCGCCTTTCTACTGTCTTTCTTTCGGTTTTTGTATCGTATTCGTATACATATCAGCACTAGTCGACGTTTTGAAGTGAAAAAGGGCGATGCCAGCATGAAAACCAACGCCTTTTCATTCTGATGGAGGGTGATGACAATTGATTACACTTTTAAAGGGACACTGTCACCACTTTTTAGGATAACTTTGAAAAGCCAAAAGACATTCTAATCACAGGAGACCCAAAAATACTGGTTCAGTTGCGCTTAAAACTACCCAACCAGTTCTCTGAGACTATAATTAAGTGTGTTTGGGTGCGGATCGCCAGGATGCGAATGGCTATAACTTGAAAACACCAGGCTGATTTTTTCAAGTTTATCCTTTATTTTGTGGAAAAATGGCCCGCAATGACTATGAAGAAAATCACTAGATTTCCTTCTCTTGGCGTTCTGGGAGTATTTTGTGTACGTGAAAAGCATTTCATTTCATCTTAAGCACATTTTCACCCTAAAACGTAGAAATCCCCTTGACAGTGCCCCTTTAACACTTTTGGCCATGTGCATGTACTTATGCTACAGTTATGACAATTAAAGTGATGGTTCAGTTTTAAAAAACTGACCTTGAAGTGTACCACGTGCTTTTGAGGACAACACCAAATGGACCACAAATAAGGTTAAAACCTGTGTAGTTAATCGATACAGTGGAACCTTGATTTAACGAACCTCTATATCACGCAGTCCTCGGTATAACGAACAATTCTCTTCAGCCCGACCAAAATTGCAGTAAAATGTATGGAACAGAACCTTGATATAGCGAAACCCTCTTTATAACGAACACAATCCACAAGCCCAAACGTAAAATATACCTCGATATAACGAACAAATGTTAACATGTGACGAAAGATGAATGCGTAACATTTTTTGAAAATTAATTATTAACTATATCTCAATATAACGAATATTTTGGTTGTTTTCCCAAAATTTGTTAAATCGAGGTTTTCGATATAACGAACTCTCGATATAACGAACAAATTTCCCCAGTCCCTTGGCACTTCGTTAAATCGAGGTTCCACTGTAGTTTAGCTTTATTGCATCTTAATATTTAAATCGTCATGACGAGACCGAATGCCCAATTCTCTCCACGAGACGCGCTGGTAGGATATCGTGATACCTGTATTCAGCAAATAAAATCTTGGGCATGGCAATGTTGAATAAAGCTAACATGATTCCCTGCAGGCGTGTTTCAATTGGGCACTTAGCGCTGGAATGTTGTTGTTGTTGTTGTTGTTGTTGTTGTTGTTGATGATGATGATGATGATTATGATGATGATGATGATGACGAGGAGGGGGAGGAGGAGTAAGAGGAGGAGGAGGAGGAGGAGAATGGTTGTCACATTTGCTTGCTTGCCAAGGTCCCATTTTGATTGAGCAAGAAAAACCCTTAGTTACCCCCTGCTACTTCCTTTGAACGCACTGGATCCGTCTCTATTTTGAAAATATCTTTCTGTTTATCATTGTGAAAAGATCTCGACCATTTGGACCAATAATCTACGACTTCGCCGCCAAGTATGATGGAAGGATCAGCCCTTTTGACCTCCGTAGACTCGAGAAGATATCGATAAAGGCACGAAAGTCGGAACTGGATTTAGTGTCCCTGCGAAACTGCAAGTCGCTCAATGTTTACCAGAAGTTTCTTTGTTTTTACCTACCTTCAAATACCGCCCGGCAAGACGTATACGCAATTAAGAAACATCTTTTGAAAAGCACCATCAAACAGACGATTTAAGGAGCATCGTAAGCAACTTTGCAAGAGAAACAAGTTGATGACCAGAATCTCCAGCGTCTTAAACAGTCTGGATAGCTACATTTTACGTAAGGCTGTTGCTCACAGTGTAGCTAAAGCGGCAAATCAGTTCATTAAGACTCACGAGAAGAAGCTAAAAAACCTCACAAGGAATTCTGTTCTGCCTTTCACTTCAAGCGAAGTTGTTACAAACCTGTCTTCGTCTCTTCTCACCCCAGAGCAGGTAGATGCGCTCAAATTTGGATTGACACACTCAGTATGTCCACCATCGATTAACAAGACTGACGTCTTCACGTGCTTTGAAATGATTAATCAAAGAATGATCAGAAATCTCAAAGACAGAAAGGACACTGGAAAACTAGTTACGGAACTGTCTCACCTGGCTCACACTTACGTCTCCGCATATCGTCCCACAACGGCTGACCTCAATAAGCACGGAATTCTCAAAAACTTACACAGGACGAAATGACATGTTTCCGTATTTCTGAAACGTGGCGGAAACATGCAACTCCATGTTTCCGTTACGTTTGCGTCTTGCGGAAACGTGAAAATTCAAGTCTACGTGATTCCGTCACGTTTCCGGAACGGAAATACCAAGTCACGTTTCCGTCAGCTAGCAGATGCACAAAAAGTGGTCCGGTTCCGCTGTATACGCAGCAACGGAAACGTGAGTAAACGTCACGAAACCGCTAACGGAAACACAGGTTATCCGTCGTGTTTCCGGATCGGTTTCACATGTTTCTGTCACGTTTCCGTTTACGGATTCTTGGAATTTCGTCCTGTGCTATGAAAGAACAAGGACATTGTAATTTTGCAACCATACAAAGGAAACGGCGTAGTAGTTTTAGATAGAACTGCGTATGATAGGGGTATTTTAAAAATACATCAATGATACATCAAAGTTTATACCCCTTAGCAATGACCCCACCCTAAATCGGGAAGGGAAATTACAGCGTTTTCTCAGGGATTTAAAGAAAAATTGCCATTTAGATCAAGAGGTATATGACGCTATATATCCCTAAGTGGGTCACAACCTGCGAGGATATACGGCCTACCTAAGATGCACAAACCGCGGGCAGCCAACTCTACACCTCCTTTTCGTCCGATTGTCTCTTCCATTGGAACATACAACTACAACCTGGTACGGTATTTTTAGACTTCTTATTTTGTTACTTTAGTGTGCGTGCATTTATATATTTTTACTGATTTCTATATAATTATATTAAATTAATTATTACTTACATTAGTTTCCCTTGTCTTTTAGCTCCTTTTTATTAAAGAAATAGAAAACGCATCCGAGTGCATTGTTGAGTTATATAAGCACGCGGGAATTTCTAAGAACACGAGAGAAGTGCATAGAGAAGCACGAGGCGCAGCCGAGTGCTTCTCGCACTTCTCGAGTGTTCTTAAAAATTCCCGCGTGCTTATATAACTCAACAATGCACGAGGATGAGTTTTTTATTTCTTTTATAAAATGCTAAGGAAATAGCGCGCGCTCAAACTCGTTACGTAAGCAGCGTGCATTATTAAAGAATTAAAAAACGCGCCTGAGTGCATTGTTGAGTTATATAAGCACGCGGGAATTTTTAAGAACACGAGAGAAGTGCATAGAGAAGCACGAGGCGTAGCCGAGTGCTTCTCGCACTTCTCGATTGTTCTCAAAAATTCCCAAGTGCTTATATAACTCAACAATGCACGAGGACAAGTTCTTTATTTCTTTTATAAAATGTTAAAGAAATTGCGCGCGCTAAAACTTGTGACGTAAGCAGCGTGCATTATAACTCCATAAAGCACGCGCGTGACGTAAGCAGCGTGCTTTATGGAGCTATAATGAACTCGAACTGACCAATCACAGCGCGCGCAATTACTCGAACATTTTATAATTAATTTTAAACTTATCATTGTCATGCGTTGTATACATGAACCTCTGGCTAGATTATGGAGGATCATCACACGTTATTACATTGATAAATTGATTCTATTGTTGTATCAACTAATAAGAGCAGATGCTTTTATCTGGTATTAGTTTATTTACGGTACAGCCAAAGCTTTCATTGCGATCACTCTCGTAAGCGACAAACTCTAGCCGGTTACGACCAAGAACACGACCCCCTTAATTTCTGGAAAAAATCTATAGTTTTTAAAGATGAAGGACAAGCCAAATTTTGCCTAATGAATTTATTCATGGTAGGTGTCCCCACCCCCCTCCCCCGACCTTAAGTCTCTCTCTGAATTTTGAATCAGTAATTGTTTCCAGTTACTTCTTTTCGGATCGTTTAGAGTATTTTCGCTTTTTAAAAACCAATTTTAAAATAAATGGTGCCGTTGCGACTTGCCGTAAAAATGCAATTTAGCGCCATTGAAAAATTAGTGGGCGTGTTTTCAAAAATCGTAAGGTTCGCCGCAGGCATGCAAGCGTTCCAGCAACAACAAATTTTTTGTATCCATCAGAAAGATAAATTACAAGCAGGTATAAAAAGCAAAAAATTATTATAATTTAAGGGTACCAGCACCCTGAAATAACTAAACGTAAACAGCTAAAAATGTCAGGGAGCCGGGTTAAATGGCAAATGTTTACGGCGGAGGTACAATATGGCCAATACATTACGGAACATGCATATACACTATCTGCACAGACATAATGCACACAAACATAACACTAACAATGAATAAAGCAATCTTCACTCTCCCGCTCCAACCTCCTTTCCTTGCCTTCTCTCATTTTTTTGCGCGCCCAAAATGGGGGACGCCTGTTACGCAGGCCTGTAACAAAATTCGCGAAGAAGGTCCAAATCGATTGTGGAACCCCGGGGTCCATATTTACTAGGGAATTTGCTAGGGCCCGTCTATCGCAGCTTCGCCACTAGCTTCACCCTCCAAACAAGAGAGCCTGCTAGCACACTACTGACCATGTTAAATTGCGCCTTGAAATTATTTTTTATTGAAATAAGAAATGCAATCTATGAAGCTCTCTTCAAAGAACTAGATAGTCGTTTCAGTATTCATTGCTAATTCAAGGCCTTACTTGTTATTCTAAAAGTCGAGGACAGCCTTAAAGGATTACACATATTTTCCCTACATTTTATATACCGTTTACACCAGTAAACTAAACAAAAACACTTCTTGCGTAGGCTAATAGCTTTTTAGAGTAAAACAGTCGTCTTCATTAACAGGTTCAGTTTTGTTCCGCTGTTTTCTGATGGCACGACACACACGTCTTTTGATCTCCTTCTTTATGTCCCTTTTGAAGAAAGCGTAAGCTATGGGGTTTATGGCGGAGTTCAAAACCAAAAGAGGTATTTTATGTACCAGATCATTACATGGCTTTTGATCATAGAAAATTAATACAGCACTACAGCGCAAATAGAATGCATAACAAAAAAGAAACAGACTGATGACAATCGCCATCATTATAACCGCAGATTTCTCGTGATTTTTAAATAAAACATGATGATTAAAGCGTAGCTGCTTTGCTAAGGCACGGGCAGCACGATCGTGCTTATAAACAACAAGTATCATAGATGCAAAACAGAATATCATAGTAAGACATGGCAAGAATTCAAAAAACAGCATGATCAACCACACAAAAACACGAAAGAGAAAAAAGAAAAAACGCCAAACCAGGAATAAAAGCATAAGCAACGCAACTGGGATTATCCAAGATAAGAAAATCACTTGAATGACGCGGCGGCGCTTCATAAATGTCAAGTATTTTAAAGGTTTCACAACAGCAATGTAGCGATCCAGAACCAAACTGCACATGTTCATCACGGACGCGTACACAAACGGCCACCTTACAAAATCCATGCCATCAGATAAAAATGCTCGAAAGTTGCATCCAGATGAAATCTCGCACACGAACAATGACGGAACAGCCGTCATCCCAACACAGAAATCCGCCACTGCGAGTGAAACGACAAACGCGTTGGTTTTGGTGCGAAGCTGCCGTTTTCTGCAAACAAGGAAGATAATGAATCCATTTCCAGCTGTTGTCAGGATGGAGAGAGTCCAGCCAAGAATCCAAAACCAGGCTTTCATGTTTCTGTTCAATCTGTAGGAAACCGGAAATTTGTCTGTTGAATGAAACTGAATTCTAGAATACCACGTTAAAGTTAATGCGATATGTTAACCACCCACATCTTGCGAGTTTCCCCGAACGTTACTTTAACACCACCTGGCCATCTACCTCTGCGTGCATTTTATATCCCAACATTATTTCAAGTCAGAATAAACGGCATCGGAGTGCCAGAAACGCATGCGTGCTTCGAGCTAAAATCGAATATTCACAAGTGAACAAAGAGACAACCATGAATTATTATCCTGCTTCGTTACCTTACTTTGAATTTATTTAATACTGCATTTTATCCCGACGCACGCATGTGTTATTTGAAATTCTGATATCGCTTTTTCAATCACCCACCAGCACATTGGTAGACATATTCCCAAGCCCTATACCGAGGATCACAAATTAAAGAACCATCAGTATACTTTTGGTTCAAATGAATAAATTTTTCGTTCGCAATTAAAAGAGTGACAATTCTAAATTACATCTTGTGACATATTGACAAGCTCATCAACCGATGACTTTCTCTACGTGGGGCCTTTTTTTCTTTTTTTATTGCACTTTGTCGTGTAGTCAAGCACTCATTTAAATATCCATTAAATGCCTAAATGCAGCAAGATATTGAAACGCTACCAAGCGAGCTCAAAAGGAAGATAACGAAAATATATTAACAGAATAGTCGAGATGGGACATTTTAACAGTACGGGCGATCTATTTTTCGGTTGCGTAAAATCACTTTTAAATTGAAGTTTTTAATAAGACAGAAAAACACCAAACAGGTAATAATAAATGAAAACGAAGCCAAAGATAGTTAACGAAGGAGGATGGCAAAGAATAGAAAAACAAATCCAAGTTAATGTTGTGGCTTTCTGTCTTTAAAACACCAGGGCGTCCGATTTCCTGACTGTGCAAAACTAAGTGAAAACGAATTTAGCTTTACTGTACGACGATCGCTGATCGGCAGTTGAAGGCTTTGGGAAGTTTTAACATTTTAGCCACAGATCATGTAGAGCGTTTTTTTAATACTTAGTACACTAGCTATCACTAAGAGTAAAACCAGGTGTTTGAAATAGAAGACGAGTTAAGATCACTATTTGCTCAAAGGTGGACCGATAATTTACCTGCATTGGAAGAAATTTAAATATACGAGTTCACCCCTTACATAATATTATCTCATTTCGAGCCTTCCTTATATATTGCAACTCAGATTTCCTTAATTGGAAACGAAATGTAGCCTAATTCGAGACGGTGCATAGTGTGTATACAGCCTCTAAATCGCATTCGTTTCCAGCTAAAGGCGTGTTGTAGAATTGTTACGGCTACTTTGCTATTACAAAAAAGCTTACCCAACTCATCAGATCGGGCATTTCTTGGTCCTTAGCGACAAGGGGAGTGATTCTTCCAGCCCAGTACCCTTTAAATGCCAAGAAACCATAAACAGCTGTTTCAAGAAAGGTTGTCGGAATAAAGCGCACGCGACAATCCCGAAAGGTAATCTGGGATATGATCAATAGACTGTTCCTGACACTCTAGCTGTCGAACTTACTTTCTTTGCTTTCTTTTAGCACTCGCAAACATACATCCATGGCGTCTTGTGTCATTTTTTCAGATTTCCCTGAAATGCTGAAGTCAAGGAACAGTAAACTCAAACCAACCTACAATACCTTTCGGGATTGTCACGTGCTGACAGCGTTTCTCGAAATAGCTGTATACGTTCTCTCACAAGTGACTTAGTCATTTGGGACGTATAAAGCCCTCAATATGAACGCTGGTATGTTAACAGTTCTTCGGTTATTCCTTTTGCCGCGATCGTTTAGAAGGGACTGAGAATATTTGAAGAGGAAATTCGCGATTTTATTACAAGATATGATGACGTCCCATAACGTGGAAATGGCGTCGTGATTTCTGAACATCTGCCATCTTGGATCTCCCATGTTAGTTTTTCTTATTTTCATGGCGCCAGAAAACCATCAAAACTGACTCAAAAAAAAAAATCCAGCATATCTAATTAAATGATATTAAAATGATCTAAAAAAGTCAAAGCGACTTGACGATAGTTTAACATTTTCATAGAAATTTAAATTTGGAAACACATCCCAGTCAAAATATGGCTGCAATTAACTATCATGTTTCGTGACTTGCCACATGAAAATGTTCCAAGATAAAAGTCAGACAGTTTAATGCCTTCTTTTATTAATATTAAAAAGGCATACACGTTCAAAGTCTGCGAGACAGATTAAAACATCTATTATTTTTTTTATTGACCAACAGAATACATAAAAATTATTTTACAAAAACGTTGCATACCCTTTCTAATTCCCCGACCTGCAGTTTTTATCTCTAGAAAATTCAACGCAAAATTAAAATTTGCAAAAGACTTTTATGCCTCAAGGCTGAGGGATTACAATCTTCCTTACGTTATTAATCACTTGAATTAGTTAGGAGTTTTTAAATTAACACAACATATTAGTCTTTCGATCTCTTTCCTTATGTCCCTCTTGAAGAAGGCGTAAGCTAGTGGGTTAACGGCGGAGTTTAAAACCAGCATAGGCACTTTATAGTTAATATCATTACAAAGTTTTTGCACATTAAAAACGGATAGAAAAGAACAACGCAAATGAACTGCATAACACAAAAGAAACAAACTAATTACAATGGCCATCATTTTAACCGCGGAGTTCTCCTGAGTTTTCAACACTACGCGATGGTTGAATCGTAGCTGTCTTACAAAGTTGCTGGCAGCGCGCTCATGCCTGTAAATAACGCGCAACATTGATGCAAAGCAAAATATTAACATCACACCTGGGAAAAACTCAAAAAATAACATTACCAACCAAAGAAAAATAGGAAAGAATAAAGAAATTGAAAAAATAATCGAGGCTGCTGGCAAAATATGACAAGCGACTGGAACAGCCCAAGACAAGGAAATAAGTTGAATGACGCGGCGATGCGTCATAAAAGTCAAGTATTTTAAAGGTTTCACAACGGCGATGTAGCGTTCCAGAACTAAACTGCACAAGTTCATAACGGACGCATACGAGAACAGCCACCTTATTATATGAACCCAAGATAACCAGCTCTGTGGTATATTACACCAATTTTCCATTTCGCAAAAGAACAGTGAGGGAACAACGCTCATCCCAACACAGAAATCCGCCACTGCGAGAGAAACGACAAACGCGTTGGTTTTGGTACGAAGCTGGCGTTTGCTGCAAACAAGGAAGATAATGAATCCATTTCCAGCTATCGTGAGGATGGAAAGAGACCAGCCAAGAATCCAAAACCATGCTTTCATGTTTCTGTCTGCTCAATCCGTAAGGTAATAAATTCGAATAAATCTTGTTGACTATCAATTCTGAAGCCTCGGAAACTCTGTTGCATCCATGGAGATGGTATCTACAAAATGGAAAAGCGACTGACCTCGCATCTTACCTTTTGTATTAACGAGATAGCTTACACAAAATTATGAGCTCTTCACGTTGTTCAAACATTGAAAAAGGATTGCCAAATAGGCTTCGACCAAATAATTACGCCGTCACGATATCGAGTTCAACCACTAGCAAGACAACCCACTCTGACTCGCTGCCAAGTATCATGACATCTGGTTTTTCTCAAGGTATTCCCCAAGGCTACTCCATCTCAAAGTGTTGTTAACATGCGTATACCGTGACCCTTAAAGCTAAATGACATTAATCCCTCTCTTCGATAATATTAATATCTTAATCTACTTCCTTATTCCTGTTTGTAAATTAATTCTAGAGTTATTAGCTAACGGAACGGTTAATGGTTTTTTGTTTGTTTGGGTTATGTTTTCCCATCGCAAAGACACTAAAATAAAAACAGAAATTTGAAGCCAGTCCATTTCCCAATTTAAATTGTTCTATTTATCCAGTTGACAATCAATAAAGTTGCAATAGGTTTATGTATAAATCGTATATTCCAAGAAAAATAATTAATTTAAAAGCCATCTGTCCGTTCTGCCAAAGTGAAAGTAAAATATTCTAAACTTATGCAAACGAATGAATGCATATTGCTAAAAGCGACAAGGGATGTTTATTTTAAACTGAGAACTGAACGAAAACAACTCAAAAAAGCCGGAATATGCAATTAAGGGTTGCTTTAAATAGGAATATTGAAAGTGAGTTTTTTAATGCAATCCTAAATAGTTACTCAGTGGCGCATTTCAGTTATTATTAAGCAAATTTAAGACTGACACGAATAAAATAAATGGACATAAGCAGAAATTGAATTTTATAACACGGCGTAACCTTAGCTGAAAAACTACTATTTGTAAATCTTAGTCCTAAATATTGTTGTAGACTTTTCTGTTAACCGTGGTACAATTCTAACGAACGGGGAGAGGGTGATGGAACCCCCCTGAGGTTTTCGTTCTATGAATGCACAGCAAAATTATTTTGAACTGAGTAGAAAGCTCTTAGCTTACTCTACAAAATGACTACATTTTTGTCGGCTGTGACGTCACATTACGTTTTTAGAGCCGCCATCCTGAATCTGCCATCTTGGATTTTCAGCATTTTCTGAGAAAGTAAAAAAAATTAATGAATTTGATAGAAAATCAAGGCAAAAATGATAATAGAATAAAAAAATAAACGAATCGTAAAATTTTGGTAAAAAAAATGAAGGAGTTACGTCAAAATTGCAATTTTTGACCATACCAGCATGAAATTCTGTCGTTCAGATGACAACGTCAAAAATCATGGACACAGTTAACATATCAAAATTTCTGGAAGGAGAGCTACTGGAAATTTCAGAACTATACAGTAAATCGTCTATTCAAAATTATGAACAAACCTCTAAAGGCCCGATTTTTTTCGCGCAACTCAATGCAATTTTTGTGGCGCCGAAGTCACATCAAGTTTCGAACAGGTTCGAGAAACCTGCGATATCGCGGCGATGCAAACTCGCGGCGATTTCATGGCGATTTTATCGCCGCGATATCGCAGGAGACCTCATACAACTTCGGCGCGACAAAAATTACATTGAGTTGCGCGAGAAAAATCGCCTGTGTAAACGGGCCTTAAGGAGGTGGCATCCACCCAGCCCCCACCCAAGCGAAGTGCTCCAGGTACCAAGCCTTACCTTACTGGCAGATAGAAGGAAATTTTAAGGAAATATAATCAGCCTGTCTTTGAAGTTCCTGGTTATTTGATTTGGTCTGCATGAAAGGGAAAATGGAGAAAAAGAATGGGAAAAATATTACTACATACATGCACCGTTTTTTTTTTTTTGGCCTTTTCTATTATTTTCATTCCATTCTAGAAAAAAAGTTTATTCCATTTAAACTTCGCATTACCGCGAAAGCTCTATTCAGTCCCAAGGGGTGTTAAGACCCTTCAAGGAGGGGGAGGGGGGACTTTAATAGAGAGGGTACATATATAGAGGACATCACACGGTTGCTCAAAGATATGAATTTTATGCTCGAGTGGCAGAAATGCAGCAAACGAGTGAGATATCGCTTTTACCTTTTGGGAGACCAGCTGTAGTTGAAATTGCCAATTTTTATTTCACTGTTTTCGAATAATCGAGGCAATTTTACAAATCAACGTTTGTCTTCAGAGTGAAAGTTGAGCACAAATCAAGTTTTTATTTAGAACTAGCCAATTGCAACCACAGCACAAAACAACTATCCAGCTGTGTCATCATATCATACTTTCCATTTTGATCGACGTCTTCTTGTTTTATCGTCAAATTCACGATCAACCCGTAATTGTATTGAAACACACATGAAAGCACAGATCCAAGACTTTACTACGCCTTTCTTTAACACTCGAACTCCCCTGATGCTTACTTTCTTCGCCGCCGTCGATAGTGTAAGCGTACCTCTCAGGAAACAGAAGTCTGTGATTGGTAGATTTTGATCCATTTTGCTCGTTTCTGTTTTTCAATTTTCGTTGGCTGTCGCTATTATTGTTATTGACGGAAGAAGGAGTTCGCGTGCTATTGAAAGGCCCAGCTTTTGAAGATATGTAAATAAATTCGAAGGAGCACAGCTCTGGCAGCTGAGCGATTAAAAATAAAAAGTATCATCTGAAGGGGTGTTTGGAAAATATGTCATTTGATATCGTAAACAAAACCGACATCACAACGCAATTATCGAGCAGGCTCTCTCGCTTCAGGTTGAAAAATAAATATACTATAAACTACAATAACTTGCTGCTCTTGTAGCTTACGAAGCAACTGTGTTTTACAAATAAAACGCAACGCCGCTTTCAGTGATTCGGAGGTTTCAAAAGACGAACGCCAAACTTTTTCGAGAAGTTTGTGTAAGACGCCCCTTTTTTTTCAAAAAGAGCGTGAGATAAACAAAAAGAAATGTGGTGGTGGCGAAGCTACTAACAGAGGCGTTTCACACACAGTGGGAACAAACCTTAGATGCTATCATGTCTGACAAGTAGACTCAGCAATCAAACGACTCAACAGAACTCTTCTTTTAAAACATGCATTTATTCCCTCTTTTATTAAGAGAGCGCAATATTTTCGCATTAACATGCCAACTCCAAGACAACTTAAATTGATTTCATATTTATACATATTTTTATTTTTCAAGATGCATTAATGCTTATAATGAAAAGCAGGCCTCTCTTCGCTCGAAAAAAAAATACAGTCTAGCTTTCTATAGTAAAACAATTGTCCTTATTACCAGGTTCGGTTTTGTTTCGCTGTTTTCTGATAACACAACACACACGTCTTTGAATCTCTTTCTTAATGTCTTTCTTGAAGAAAGCGTAAGCTACAGGATTAATGGCGGAGTTTAAAACTATAAGAGGTATCTTATACTCTTGATCATTACATGGTTTGCTACTATTAAAAATATATACAAAACTACAACGCAAAAGATTTGCGTAACAAACGAGAAACAGACCTATAACAATCAACAGTATTTTCACCGCAGACTTCTCCTGATTTATAAATAAAACTTGATGGTTAAAACGTAGCTGCCTTGCTAAGGTGCGGGCAGCACGTTCGTGCTTATAAACAACATACCACGTGGATGCAAGACAAAAGATTAAAATACAACATGGTAGAAACTCCAAAAATATCAGAAGTGTCCAAAAAACGACGTCAAATAGAAGAGATATTTTCAAGAAAAGCCAGTTTAGGGTAAAAAGCAACACGAACGCCGAAGGTATTGTCCAACATAAGGAAAGCATTTGAATGACGCGGCGGCGCTTCATGAAAGTTACGTATTTGAAAGGTTTCACAACAGCAATGTAGCGATCCAGTACTAAACTACACAAGTTCATAATGGACACGTACTGGAACAACCATCTTGAAAAATCTGCCCCGTCAGCTAAATAAGCTTGCGGATCACACACGGATGATATTTCGCAGAAGAAAAGGGAAGGAACAGCGCTCATCCCGACACAGAAATCCGCCACTGCGAGTGAAACTACAAACGCGTTGGTTTTGGTGCGAAGCTGCCGTTTGCTCCAAACAAGGAAGATAATAAATCCATTTCCAGTTATCGTCAGGATGGAAAGAGACCAGCCAAGAATCCAAAACCATTTTTTCATTTTAAATTAAAAGATAACAATCCCTGAAATAAGGAGTTGCACGATACCATACTGAAGTAAGTATTAGTGTGCTTGTTCCCCAATAAAATCACCTTCGCGCCATCTGGTCATCTTAAATTTAGCTCCCGGGCAAATGTTAAATTTGCACCGGGGCAATAAACTAAATTTCACTTCTAAATAGACTTTCTCAGACCCCGCGTTTTATCGCGGCTTCGTAGCTAGTGGGATTCGACTAGTGGCAAGTCTATTTTCAAATAGCGTTTGTTAAATGACAGATCTTTGAGAATGTTTGACGACTACTGACTGGAAAAACTCGTTTCGAACGTCGATAGTTAAATATATTAACACTTGTTTGACATTTCACGGCATAATTTCAGGACAGCTGCCAGAAAACCCATATATGATCAGGCTCAATTTAGCTTGTGACTTGTTTCAATGTCATGTAAAGCGGTATACAGTCGACCCCCGATAACTCGAACCTTCAAGGGAAATTGAAAAAGGTTCGAGTTATCGGGAGTTGGGAACAAATCAACGGATATAATGAAAGAAAGGTGTTGAATGTTTTTCTATTCATGCAGTGTACACGTTTTAATTAAATTTAATTACAGAATAGAGAAGTCGAGTGAAAATAAAACAATACATCTCTAATTTACTGTCTAGAACGTAACGTAGGGTAAAAAAAATATAACAAAAGAAAGCAGCAGGGAGAAAATTACTCTTTTCACTGTATAAGTGTAAAAAAAAAGGAAAAAGTTCACACGGCTGCTACAAAATAAATTTAATGTATTAACGAGATAGCTTATACAAAATTATGAGCTCTTCACATTGTTCAAACATTGAAAAAGGATTGTCAAATAGGCTTCGACCAAATAATTACGCGTCACAATATCGAGTTCAACCACTAGCAAGACATCCTACTCTGACTCGCTGCCAAGTATCATGACATCTGGTTTTTCCCACGGTATTTCCCAAGGCTACTCCATCTCAAAGTGTCGTTAACATGCGTATACCGTGATCCTTAAAGCTAAATGACATTAATCCCTCTCTTTGATAATATTATTATCTTAATTTACTTCCTTATTCCTGTTTGTAAATTAACTCTAGAGTTATTAGCCAACGGAACGATTAAGCCTGGTTTTCACTAGCGCATAAGTACAAGCATAAGCATAAGCACAAACACTCGCATAAGCAAGTGAGAACACCCACAGCATAAATGTTCGTTCTTCTTGTGCTTATGTTATGCTTATGTTATGCTTATGTCGTAGTGCGAACGCGAGTGAAATAAGCATAAGCATAAGGGTTATAATCCGCCATCTTGATTGTAGTTGAGAAAAGCTGGTATCGAGGAATTTTGTTATTACTGCGCCTGCGTATGCTCTTATGCTTATGTCCTGGTGTTCTCACTTGCTTCTTAATTTCTTATGCTTATGCTTATGCGCTAGTGAAAACCAGCCTTTAATGGTTTTTTGTTTGTTTGGGTTATATTTTCCCATCGCAAAGACACTAAAATAAAAACAGAAATTTGAAGCCAGTCCATTTCCCAATTTAAATTGTTCTATTAATCCAGTTGACAACAAATAAAGTTGCAATAGGTTTATGTATAAATCGTATATTCCAAGAAAAATAATTTATTTAAAAACCATCTGTCCGTTCTGCCAAAGTGAAAGTAAAATATTCTAAACTTATGCAAACGAATGAATGCATATTGCTAAAAGCGACAAAGGATGTTTATTTTCACTGTATTTTAAACTGAGAACTGAACGAAAACAACTCAAAGAAGCTGTATATGCAATAAAGGGTTGCTTTAAATAGGAATATTGAAAGTGAGTTTTTTAATGCAATCCTATATAGTTACTCAGTGGCGCATTTCAGTTATTATTAAGAATATTTAAGACTGACACGAATAAATAAATGGACATAAGCAGAAATTGTATTTTATAACACGGCGTAACATTAGCTGAAAAACTACTATTTTTAAATCTTAGTCCTAAAATTTGTTGTAGATTTTTCTGTTAACCGTGGTACAAAGGGACGGGGAAATTAAGAAGCAAGTGAGAACACCAGGACATAAGCATAAGAGCATACGCAGGCGCAGTAATAACAAAATTCCTCGATACCAGCTTTCCTCAACTACAATCAAGATGGCGGATTATAACCCTTATGCTTATGCTTATTTCACTCGCGTTCGCGACATCGCAGGAGACTTCATGCAACTTCGGCGCGACAAAAATGGCATTGAGTTGCGCGACAAAATTCGCCTGTGTAAACGGACCTTAAGGAGGTGGCATCCACCCAACCCCCATCCAAGCGAAGTGCTCCAGGTACCAAGCCTTACCTTACTGGCAGATAGAAGGAAATTTTAAGGAATATAATCAGCCTGTCTGAAGTTCCTGGTTATTTGATTTGGTCTGCATGAATGGGAAACTGGAGAAAAAGAATGGGAAAAATACTACTATACATTCTGCACCGTTTCTTTTTGGGCCTTTTTTATTATTTTCTTTCCATTCTAGAAAAACAAGGCTATTCCATGTAAACTTCGCATTACCGCGAAAGCTCTATTCAGTCCCAAGGGGTGTTAAGACCCTTCAAGGGGGGGGGGGGGGGGGGGGGGGGGGGAGACTTAACAGAGAGGCTCAAAGATATGAATTTTATGCTCGAGTGGCAGAAACGTAGCGAACGAGTGAGATATCGCTTTTACCTTTTGGGAGACCAGCTGTAGTTGAAATTGCCAATTTTTATTTCACTGTTTCCGAATAATCGAGGAAATTTAACAAATCACCGTTTGTCTTCAGAGTGAAAGTTGAGCACAAATCAAGTTTTTATTTAGAACTACCCAATTGCAACCACAGCACAAAACAACTATCCAGCTGTGTCATCATATCATACTTTCCATTTTGATCGACGTCTTCTTGTTTTATCGTCAAATTTACGATCAACCCGTAATTGTATTGAAACACACATGAAAGCACAGATCCAAGACTTTACTACGCCTTTCTTTAACACTCGAACTCCCCTGATGCTTACTTTCTTCGCCGCCGTCGATAGTGTAAGCGTACCTCTCAGGAAACAGAAGTCTGTGATTGGTAGATTTTGATCCATTTTGCTCGTTTCTGTTTTTCAATTTTCGTTGGTTGTCGCTATTATTGTTATTCACGGAAGAAGGAGTTCGCGTGCTATTGAAAAGCCCAGCTTTTGAAGATATGTAAATAAATTCGAAGGAGCACAGCTCTGGCAGCTGAGCGGTTAAAAATAAAAAGTATCATCTGAAGGGGTGTTTGGAAAATATGTCATTTGATATCGTAAACAAAACCGACATCACAACGCAATTATCGAGCAGGCTCTCTCGCTTCAGGTTGAAAAATAAATATACTATAAACTACAATAACTTGCTGCTATTGTAGCTTACGAAGCAACTGTGTTTCACAAATAAAACGCAACGCCGCTTTCAGTGATTCGGAGGTTTCAAAAGACGAACGCCAAACTTTTTCGAGAAGTTTGTGTAAGACACCCCTTTTTTTTCAAAAAGAGCGTGAGATAAACAAAAAGAAATGTGGTGGTGGCGAAGCTACTAACAGAGGCGTTTCACACACAGTGGGAACAAACCTTAGATGCTATCATGTCTGACAAGTAGACTCAGCAATCAAACGACTCAACAGACCTCTTCTTTTTAAACATACATTTATTCCCTCCTTTATTAAGAGAGTGCAATATTTTCGCATTAACATGCCAACTCCAAGACAACTTAAATTGATTTCATATTTATACATATTTTTATTTTTCAAGATCCATTAATGCTTATAATGAAAAGCAGGCCTCTCTTCGCTCGAAAAAAAAAATACAGTCTAGCTTTCTATAGTAAAACAATTGTCCTTATTACCAGGTTCAGTTTTGTTCCGCTGTTTTCTGATGACGCAACACACACGTCTTTGGATCTCTTTCTTAATGTCCTTCTTGAAGAAAGCGTAAGCTACAGGATTAATGGCGGAGTTTAAAACTATAAGAGGTATCTTATACTCTTGATCATTACATGGTTTGCTACTATTAAAAATATATACAAAACTACAACGCAAAAGATTTGCGTAACAAACGAGAAACAGACTTATAACAATCAACAGTATTTTCACCGCAGACTTCTCCTGATTTATAAATAAAACTTGATGGTTAAAACGTAGCTGCCTTGCTAAGGTGCGGGCAGCACGATCGTGCTTATAAACAACATGCCACGTGGATGCGAGGCAAAAGATTAAAATACAACATGGTAGAAACTCCAAAAATATCAGAAGTGTCCAAAAGACGACGTCAAATAGAAGAGATATTTTCAAGAAAAGCCAGTTTAGGGTAAAAAGCAACACGAACGCCGAAGGTACTGTCCAAGATAGGGAAAGCATTTGAATGACGCGGCGGCGCTTCATGAAAGTTACGTATTTGAAAGGTTTCACAACAGCAATGTAGCGATCCAGTACTAAACTACACAAGTTCATAACGGACACGTACTGGAACAACCATCTTGAAAAATCTGCCCCGTCAGCTAAATAAGCTTGCGGATCACACCCGGATGATATTTCGCAGAAGAAAAGGGAAGGAACAGCGCTCATCCCGACACAGAAATCCGCCACTGCGAGTGAAACTACAAACGCGTTGGCTTTGGTGCGAAGCTGCCGTTTGCTCCAAACAAGGAAGATAATAAATCCATTTCCAGTTATCGTCAGAATGGAAAGAGACCAGCCAAGAATCCAAAACCAGGTTTTCATTTTAAATTAAAAGATAACAATCCCTGAAATAAGGAGTTTCACGATACCACACTGAAGTAAGTATCAGTGTTCTTGTTCCCCAATAAAATCACCTTCACGCCATCTGGTCATCTTAAATTTAGCTCCCGGGCGAATGTTAAATTTGCATCGGGGTAATAAACTAAGTTTCACTTCTAAATAGACCTTCTCAGAGCCCGTTTTATCGCGGCTTCGTAGCTCATGAGATTCGACTTATAGCAAGTCTATTTTCAAATAGCGTTTGTTAAATGACAGATCTTTGAGACTGTTTGACGACTACTAACTGGAAAAACTCGTTTCGAACGTCGATAGTTAAATATATTTACACTTGTTTGACATTTCACGGCATAATTTCAGGACAGCTGACAGAAAAACCCATTATGACTCAATTTAGCTTGTGACTTGTTTCAATGTCATGTAAAGCGGTATACAGTCGACCCCCGATAACTCGAACCTTCAAGGGAAATTGAAAAAGGTTCGAGTTATCGGGAGTTGGGAACAAATCAACGGATATAATGAAAAAAAAGATGTTGAATGTTTTTCTGTTCATGCAGTGTACGTTTCAATTTAATTTAATTACAGAATAGAGAAGTCGAGTGAAAATAAAACAAAACATCTCTTATTTACTGTGTAAATCGGAACGTAACGAAGTGTAAAAAATATAAGAAAGGAAAGCAGCAGGGGGAAAATTACTCTTTTCACTGTAATGTAAAAGAAAGGAAAACGTTCCCACGCCTGCTTCAAAATAAATTAAATGTTTTGGACTACAGCATGCTGTTTGTTTTAACTTGTCACGTATTCAAGTGGCAGACGTGCTTCAAGTTATCGAGGGTAAAATTAAGGCAGGGACAAAAGTCGGACCGGATCAACTCGGATCGCTGATTTGAATAACAATAGCACCTATTCAAGAACGAGGAAATGCACAATAGTGCTATTGTTATTCAAATCAGCGATCCGAGTTGATCCGGTCCGACTTTTGTCCCTGCCTGGTAAAATTATATAGAAAATGACCTGAAGGGAATTGAAAATTGCTTCGAGTTAGCGTGAGGTTCGAGTTATCGAGGGTTCGAGTTACCTTGGGTAAAATTACAGTAAATGTATGACGGAAACTCAGGGGAAATCGATTTTGGTTCGAGTTAATTAGCGCGAGGGTTCGAGTTATCGGGAGTCGACTGTATAAATCTGTTCAGTTTTGTTCAGCGATTTTAGTTGAAAGTTTGAAAAAATGGTTAATCCCCTGTTTGTAATAAAAGAGAAATTGTAATCTCATTGCTAAGTTTAGCAAAATCCGTATAAATTTGAAAACGTATCTTGTTTTCTTGGCTAGGTGGCCGAACTTTATAAAAAGACGGCAAAAACCGTACGGTGCTTTTTGCTGACGTTTATTTATAACTAAATTTACTTCCTTATTATGTTTGTAAATTAACTCTAGAGTTATTAGCCAACGGCATGGTTAATGGCTTTTTCAGGTTTGTTTGGGTTTTATTCTCCCTTCGGAAAGACACTAAAATAAAAACAGAGACTTGAAGCCAGTCCATTCTCCAGTTTAAATTGTTCCATTTTATCCAGTTGACAATCAATTAAGTTGCAAAAGGCTGATGTATAAATCGTATATTCCAAGAAAAATAATTTACTGATTCGTAAAAAGCATATGTCCGTTCTGCCAACGTGAAAAGCAAAATACTCTTATGAAACGAATTAATGCATATTGCTTAAAGCGGCAAGGGATGTTTATTTTAAACTAGAAAACAACTCAAAAAGGTTATGCCATAAAGGGTTTCTTTAAATTTAAAAAGCACCTGTCCATTCTGTCAACGTGAAAAGTAGAGTAATCTTAACTTATGCAAACGAATTAACCCTTTCGCTGCTGAATTTGCCCAAGAAAATCCCTTTTTTACCATTAAACCAAATTTTTGGTGCTACGATGTTAATTTTCTCTAAAATTTGCTACTGAAGCACTTTTTCACATTGCAGCAACATTTTGATAGAAATTACATGTAACAATGTACAATATTTTACTTTGGTGCATGCGCATAAGTCAAAATTAAAATTTGGACTTTTTGCTGAAATCGTTCTAAATTTTTTTCTTGCTCCTTTTCCTTCTTTATTTCCTGCTTTCTTATGCTCGTTCCTTTTTACTCTTCACATCCTTCTTTTTGGAAGGAGAAATTTGGACGAAAACATCGGTAAACCCTGAAAAGGGGACGTTTATCAATTACAGGTGTGTTGGCCTGTTTATGCACCGATAACGGATCGTGTTTTCTTCGATTAGCTCTGTCAGAATGCAGTCGATATACAAAATGCACAGTCCTATGGAGAGATTATTCCACCCTGTGTCATTTGCTTATCTGAAGAGTTGACTAACGTGCAAACTGATGGCGTCACAAGTGGTTAAATGTCCACTCCTCCAAATGTCGATAAAACTCGACTTTGGCACCGAAAGGGTTACTGCGTATTGCTTAAAGCCACAAGGGATGTTTATTTTAAACTAAATAATAATAACGGAACAAAAATAACTAAAAAAGGCTACGCAATAAAGGGTTGTCGTAAATAAGAATATTGAAATGAGTGTTTTCATGCACTCCTATATAGTTACTCAGTGGCACGTTTGAATTATTGCAAATCAACTATAATAATTGAGTAAAAATAAATGCAAATAAATGGAAATAAGCAGAATTACATTTTTAAACACGGAGTTAAGATTAACTGAACGAAAATAGTGGCGGACTGACGGATTTGGCCAAAACATAGCACGGATCGGCGGATTTGCATACCCCTAATCACCCGCCTCTTAAATGTTAGTCCTAAAAATTTTTGTATATGTTTTCAGAACGTTAAAATATATACATAACTAAGCTAAAAGGACCAGATTCTACATGTATAATGATTCAAACGTAATTGTCTAGAGATAACGTTCTCTTCTTCGAGCTCGAGCGAAGAATCATGGACTTTCAAGAAGAGGGACTTTCGTGGCAGAAGTTGAAAGATCGATTTCATTCATTTCTTGTCCATATGTCGCTATTAGCCAGAAAACAAACCTGGTGTAGTTTTTTTCAGTCAAAAGCCCTTTTATTTTGAGAAAAATAAGAAAATCAGTTTGCACGTTCGTAGTCACAAATTTGTCAAATTTTAAACCCAAAATTACCTATTATAAACACTCCTCGCGTTCGCTTACAGAACCACACAGAGAAGTTTCGACACTTCCTATTAACAGTAAAACTCTTTCTCTTTCACTAGAAGATAATTACAGGGCTTAAGTGAGACTCGTCAAACTGAAACAATTCAAAACCGTGGAACAGGTTTTTAGAAAAACAAAAACTTGAATTTGAAAGTAATTTTCAACGGCATTACTCAACATGTGGTATAACTAAAAAAATTCCCAATCCTCGCTAAAACAGACATAAGGATATTTATTTTAAATATACCGGTAAATTAGCTTGTGTTGTTGAAAGGATCCTCTTCATCAACTCATCGAAGTTAGACAAATGTTGTGAAACCGCACCAAAATGACTTGTCTAACGGCTAATAAACGGTTACTAAACATTTCTTAGTTCCGAAAAGCAACAAAGGAACTCTTTTGCGAAATATCCTCTTGCTTCTTTTTCCTTAGCGTTTTTCGTTCATCATAGTCTTATCCTCTATAAAAAAGTGAGCACCAGAAATCCAGAACGATCGATTTCTTCCTTCAAACATTGTTGACTGCCATCGAAAATATGCAAGATATGTATTGCGTTACTACCGACGCCGTGACTGACATCGGCTACAGCGCAGACTCAGGGACGTCACAATATGATGTCACATGTTATGTCAGACTCAGTCACTAAACGGTCGAAGACCAAAGTCGTGAAGAGTTCTGCATTTGAAAATGGGCTTAAGGTGGCTCAACTGGATTTTTGACAGGCAACACCGCTCAAGTTTGAGAACTAACCATAGCGCCATTAACAATGCCATCGGAAAACGATCACCACAACTGAATTAGGTAAAGATGGAAATTTGTTATGACCAGTGTTATTTTGACATCGGAGTTGTCATAGCAACGTAATGACGTCATCACGTTTATCACTTTCGTTGGTATTGCTCGGTACCAGGAGATTGTTTTCGGAAATCGCTCAAGGGAGCACGTACTTCCTATAGCTGCCACAATGTTGGCAAAGTTTGAACAAATTCTGTAAGAGCATTTTCGAAATTTTTGGGGATGAAGTTTTGGGAGTTATAAATACAATAAAAAACATACTCAGGAGATAATTGGGCAATATCTAAAGAACACGACGCCCTTTGGGTGTGTCGTTTCATCTCATAGTAGTTTGATGTCATTTAAAATTGTTTATACAAAATTGATGGGGATTGCTACGACCGATTGCGAAAAAAACGGCTTTGATGAGCGTGCATTCAGGTGCTCTTGTTGCCACTCTTGTATATTATTTGGTCTGCATCTACAAATGTGATCGATCGTTTTGCTTGCGTCAAAAAAGTCAACAAACTCGGAGATTGTGGAGTAGGTAGAAAGGAATATATTCCCCAAACGTTAACTTGGCAGTGTTCAATGAACGTTGCAGCCAACGTTATTGGGAAAACAAAATTCGGATGAATGGGTCCGCCATATTGGTGTTCCAATTTGGTACACCAATATGCTGGCCAAAACTGTCTGCTAGAGGAAAGAAATATTTTGCAATCAAAGTTATGCGTTTCACTTTGGAATGTTTTAGTTATCATCTTTTTTTTAACTTATTAGCATATCTGAAAAGCGTTTTAAAAGTGCGGAAATATCTTTTTTTTAACATTTCAGATCACGTTGCGTTAGCCGGTCTCAAATCGTATACTCAAGTTTTAATTCCGCTGAACAATCCATAACTTAACTTGACGAAGATGAAATTAAATGCCTACAAATATGAAACTCAGTGAAACAATGATGAGATAGTTATCAGTTATGTCTAGAGCATGGGGTGCGAGCATTTTCGTATTTGAATTGTTTCAAACATTACCTAAAAAGCATTTGCTTTCACGTTGTTACAAATCAAAATGAAGGCGGGCTTCAGGCAAGCGTGGGTTTTAATAACATAATGTATGCAATGCATGAATATTGAGCAAAATAATTAATGGCAACTACTTATTAGCTTCTTTGGGGAAAAAAAGAAAGAAAAAACACGTCGAAGGGGGAAAAAGATCGTGTGCGTGCCCGCCCGTGTGTTGAACTCTCGCCCTCTCTGTTTTCTGATACAGTATACCAACGCATTGAGCAACACATTTCGCCCATTTTGACTTATAATAGCGAAGCCTGGGGTGTCTTTACTAAATCAGATTTCAAGTCTTGGGACACTTCACCAATTGAAAAAAGTCACTTACAATTTTGTAAACGTTACTTACAAGTTAATAACAAGGCATCTAATATTACATGTTGGGCTGAACTTGGTCGATTCCCTTTAATCTTTGATATAAATAAACGAATTCTTAAGTACAGAAGTTATCTTCAAAAGCTCCCTCGCCGTGCAATCAATGGTAATGTCAATAGATCTCTACTGTAATGGTAAAAATGGTTTATATTCCAATCTTATGAAGATGCTCAATTATTATAACATTTCCTTTAACTTTAATCATGACATTTTAGATGACACTAAGATAACGTACCTTGTTAGATTAAATGAAAAAGAAATATATCGCTTATTAGAAACATTCCCTTTGTAAGTCGCAAAAACTAGAATTTTATAATACTTTTAAAGACAGTTATACCCCTTCGCCATATTTAGATTTGACTAGAAAAAATCCTAATCGAAAAACGCTTGTGAAACTCAGAATAAGTAATCACAAAGTCCTGATCGAAACAGGAAGATATAACAATATATCAAGAAGTGAGAGATTTTGCAATATTTGTGGGCATAATGTTGATATTTTATTGTCCAAGATATTCATCAATAAGAGAAACATTTTTTTTAGTAAAATAGATCATATAATCCCGAATCCCAAGCAGTTACCAATTTCAACCTTGATAGTGCAATTAATGAACTTCACTGATTATTACGTTGATATGCAGTAAGTGCAGTTTATATCGTACTGTATTGAAATGAGAGACAAATTATTGTCAAATTCTTGATTACTGTCTGTTTGTTTTTTTTTGTTTTATTATTATTATTATTATTTATTATAATTATTGTTATTAATATTAATAGAATTTTTCTTCGAAATTACCTTATGCTTTTGCAATACTGTAATATTTTATGGTCATGCAAATAAAGCTCAATTGTTAGCTAGTAATAACTTTACGGATAGGTCCGCAACACGTATATGTGCTTAGAGAGTTATGTATTATTGTATTGCGGAGTCGGGGCAGCGATTTAAGTGTAATTATAAGAAGTTAGACGAGATAGAAGAAAGACGATTATTAGAGACCTTTGATTGCAAAAAGAGCGTGACGTAGACAAAAAGAAATGTTGTGGCGGCGAAGTTTCTAGCAGAGGCGTCGCACGCACAACGGGCGCCTGATTCCGAATTCATTGTTTCCAGCATAAACCATTGAAACGATAAGAGAACAAACCTTAGATGTTATCGTCTGCTGCGAAGACTCAACAATCAAACGAATGAACAGACCACTTCTTTTTAAACATGCATTAATTCCATCTTTAATTAATCGAGTGGAATATTAATATCAGAACCAAGACAAGTTAAAGTGATATACATATTTTTATTTTTCAAGATGCATTTATGCTTATAATAAATAGCAAGTCTCTCTTCGCTCGAAAAACACTTTTTACAGTCTAGCTTTCTATAATAAAACAATTGTCCTTATTAAAAGGTTCAACTTTGTTTCGCTGTTTTCTGATGACGCAACACACACGTCTTTGAATCTCTTTCTTAATGTCCTTCTTGAAGAAAGCGTAAGCTACAGGATTAATGGCGGAGTTTAAAACTATAAGAGGTATCTTGTACTCTTGATCATTACATGGTTTGCTACTATTAAAAATATATACAAAACTACATCGCAAAAGATTTGCGTAACAAACGAGAAACAGACCTATAACAATCAACAATATTCTCAGCGCAGACTTCTCCTGATTTATAAATAAAACTTGATGGTTAAAACGTAGCTGCCTTGCTAAGGTGCGGGCAGCATGATCGTGCTTATAAACAACATACCACGTGGATGCGAGGCAAAAGATTAAAATACAACATGGTAGAAACTCCAAAAATATCAGAAGTGTCCAAAAGACGATGTCAAATAGAAGAGATATTTTCAAGAAAAGCCAGTTTAGGGTAAAAAGCAACACGAACGCCGAAGGTATTGTCCAACATAAAGAAAGCATTTGAATGACGCGGCGGCGCTTCATGAAAGTTACGTATTTGAAAGGTTTCACAACAGCAATGTAGCGATCCAGTACTAAACTACACAAGCTCATCACGGACACGTACTGGAACAGCCATCTTGAAAAATCTGCCCCGTCAGCTAAATAAGCTTGCGGATCACACACGGATGATATTTCGCAGAAGAAAAGGGAAGGAACAGCGCTCATCCCGACACAGAAATCCGCCACTGCGAGTGAAACGACAAACGCGTTGGTTTTGGTGCGAAGCTGCCGTTTGCTGCAAACAAGGAAGATAATAAATCCGTTTCCAGTTATCGTGAGGATGGAAAGAGTCCAGCCAAGAATCCAAAACAAGGTTTTCATTTTAAATTAGCAGATAAAAATTTCTGAAATAGGGAGCTGCACGATACCATATTGAGGTTAGTATTAGTGTGCATGTTCCCCAATGTAATCACTTTCACGCCATCTGGTCATCTTTAATTACGCTGTCCCTTAAATAGCTCACTGGTGAATGCCAAATTTGCAACGAAGCAATAAACTAAATATCACTGTTCTAATGGCGCTTGTTAAAATGACAGATCTCTGAGACTGTTTGACGACTACTAATTGTAGCTTAAAAAAGCTCTTGTCGAGCGTTGATAGTTAAGTGTATCTACACTTGTTTGACATTTCACGGCATAATTTCAGGCCATCTGACAGTAAAACCCAGTATGATCACGTTCAATTTAGCCTGTGCTTTTTCAGTTACAATCTCACGTACTGAGCGGTAGATTTATTCAGCGATTTCAGTTGAAAGTTTGAAAAATGGTTTATCCCTAGTTTATAATAAAAGAGAAATTGTAAATTCATTGCTGGTATTAGTAAGATCCCGATAAATTTGAAAACACATCTTGTTTTCTTGGCTAAGTGGTCTTTACGTAGACGGCGAGAACATTGCTATTTGCTGAAACTTTGCTTAAAGGGGCTCGTTCATAACTACAGATCCAGAGCGGTTATTAATTGATTGTTGAAGACGATATTTTCGTGACAAGCGATTTTGGAGCATTTTATAACGCTAAATGGCGATGTTTATTTGGGTAAACGCCTGCTTTCAAAAAAATATATTTATATAATTACGCACGTGTAACTAGTGCCAGCCCTAAACCGCGCGTTAGGATTTCAAATCCCCCAAAACTTGAAAGAATCTGACGCACTGAATTACCGTTTACACGAAAAAAAAAGAAATACTACTGAAGAAAGGTATGTAAATATGGATGATTAATATTCCCCCTTATTATATGACTAGCTCCGTGAGCGGTCAAGATGAAGCGAATCTCGTGCGAATCTCTGATTGGCTACCCGAGCAGTCAAGATGGAGCCACCTTGACCGCTAGCTCGGGATCGCCCGCTGTGTTCCTGCAAGCAAAACAACTTTTACCGACGCTACTTGAAAAAGCTTTTCGTCAAATATTTTCGCTATGAAACTATTTTTCGAAATAACAAAAAGATTTCCGGTCTATTTCTAGCGAAAGGAAGTCCGACAATAAGGAAAAAGGTCTTAAAGCGAATGAGAGCAAACAAATAAACTACAAATGTTAATTGAGTTTCGTGAATTTTATTTGCCGCAAAAACCGGCTAAGAGGGTATGAATGGGGTCTAGTGTTTAGTGTTATTTGCCCACATTTTTTAGTGTTTGCTGTTATAATGGCCATTTTTTTTAATGTTTACTGTTTCCGGAAAAAATACTGTTAAGTGTTTGGAGTGTTTATTCCGTCTTATAATATTGTAAATTTTTACGTGCTTTTCAAAAATCATGACTAAAATGGGGGTTGACAGAGCTACGCAGCTCCTGCTGTGTGTCCATTGTGTTGTTCCACAGCCTTTAAAGTTTTGCTTTTACAAGCATGTCTTTAAGCGATTTTCCTTTTCTTTAAGAAATCAAGGGAGGCTCCTTGAATATCTCTCTGAGTTTTGTTTTTTCTTGTATTAAATACCATTTGTCCATTAGTATGCTTTCCAAACATTGTAATGATGGTTAAAATTGCGTCACAAAGGGTAGAAGCTTTTTGTGCGTTCTGTTTCTGTGTTAGAGCTGTTTTTCTGTCTGCATAGTTACCTTCTGAGAGGATCTTTTCCACCAATTTCTTAGGATAACCCCTAGAAATAAGGCACGTTTTGAAGGTTTTAATGTTGTCTGTAAACGTAACTCTTGAAGAGTTTGTTCTTAGAAGTGTGAGAGCTTCTCCTTTGAAAAAGCCTTTTTTAACGCCTGGTGGGTGACAGCTGTTGAAGTGAGCGCACTGAAAGGTTTCAGTTGGTTTGAAATGTGAACGCACATTAAGAATGCTTTCATTCTCGAATCGCTCTCCGTTATAGACTGTTGTGTCCAAGAATGTTGTTTCATTTTCGGAGACTTCATCGGTGAACTTGATTGTAGGGTGATAAGAATTTGATTTCTCAATGAAAAGCTGAATGTATTCTTTGTTTGTGTCCCACAAACAGAAGATATCGTCAATAAACCTTTCCCACACTAGTTGTTGTTTAGTGCTTTGCCTCAAGATCTCCTTTTCTATTTTTGCCATAAAAAATATTGGCAAAGGTTATTTTAGTGCCTATGGCTTGTTCCGTGTGTTTGGAGATAGATTTTTCCGTTAAAATGGAAGGAATTTTCTTTTAGGATTAGGCTCAGCATTTTTCTAAGATAATGCGGGATGTTTGTGTAAAGGCTAGTGACATCCATGGAGACTAGGATTGCGTTACTTGGAACCTCAGTGTTTTCAATTAAGGTAATGAAATCTGTCGTATCTTTCAGATACGAGTCTGTATTTGCGCTATAGGCTGAAGTAGTTTGTCTACAAAGGATGATAGGCGTCCTGTTGGGCCATTTCACAGCGCGATATGATAGGACGACCAACCAAAGTCGGCTTGTGAACTTTTGTAAGAGTGTGGAAAGCTGGAATTTGAGGCGGATCTGGCGTCTGATTAAACCATTTAACCCTCTTGTACGAAAGTGGCATTCCACAAAGATGCAAAAGACGATTCAGTGACTGAAAATCAAGAAGGAATCGAGCAAAATACATGTATGCCACCAGTTGCAAGAATTTCTTTAACTAAAAAATCGTATCTTTACGCTGTCGAAATATATCTTTTTCATATGTGAATATAACGACGAAAAGGTTGTGAAAAAAGTTCGGATTACTCCTCGGAAATCTTCAATATTGTTCGGATACCTTCGAGGGCCTTCGGTAGTCCCCGGTGATCATCGTTAGTCTTCGGAAATCTTCCGAAATGAAATGGAATCGTCGGAAAATGGCGGAAAACGTCTTGATATACTAAAACAATGATGTTGGCTTTTGTCAGGCCGTTTTTGTTTCTTTCTGGATAAAATTTACTGTTTCAGTGAATTTTTTACTGTTAGTGTTAAAATGCCTAAAATTTTACTGTTTTATGTTACAGAGCCTAAAAATTAAGTGTTTAGTGTTATCGAGGTACCCCCATTCAGACCCTCGGCTAATACAAAAATTAAAACGCAAAGCGGCTTGAAGACATGATATTAGCTTTGTCTGGCGGAAAAGGGAGAGACTGAAGAATAAAGTACTCTGTAAACTTGTCGTTTATGTAACATTTTCAAGAATCGAAGAAAGCGGACGGCACGGCGAACCTAACATCTTTTCACCGAAGCCACTAACGTTCATGACGAGTAAGGGTGGGTCGAGCATTTAAATTAATGATGCAGAAAAGTTCAAGCTTTTCACGTGAAGTGGTAAATCCCAAAGGCTTTCAACAGTCACAATTTCAATATTCAGCTCGTGTATATCACGGCAATTTTTGCACCACTGAAGCGCCAGAAGCGAGCAAATACTCTGCATAATAATCAAAAGCTGGCGGTCGGTTGCAATGGACATTCTTCTATTAATGCTTCAAACCCATCGTTGATTCGCAAATTTAAACCATTTCAATATCCTTTTGACGGTTAAGATGAGGTGAATTTCGTTGTTGTCGCATCGTTTTACTTCGTCTCGATTCATTCAAGAATTTGACAGTCACTCATAAACTTTTAAACTAATGAAATGATTTAGCGTGCGCCATTGATTGTGCATGCAACTGGCTTTCTTTTTATTGCTCGAAAAAAGTCATATAATAAATCCTTTATTGACCACGCTTGTTCGGTCAAGATAGCGGGATATTGGCCTCGTTCTTTTTTGCGTGTTTATGGACCTCGACTTCGTCTTGGTCCATAAACACGCAAAAAAAGAATTCGGCCAATATCCCGCCATTTTGACCTCACGCTTGGTCAATAACCCATATATATTGCGCCATTTTCAGTACCATGTAAGGTCTCGAAATCACGCAAAGTATATAGATTACACGGTGGCGAGAAGATATGAATTTTATGTTCGAGTGGCAGAAACGATATCTCACGAGTGAGCGCAGCGAACGAGTGAGATGTCGTTTTTGCCACGAGAACATAAAATTCATATCTTTGAGCCAACGTGTAATGTTCTTTTTATTATATGGACACCAGATGTAATTGAAATTGCCGATTTTATTTCCTTGTTTTTGAAAAATCGAGCAAGTTTTACAAATCACCGTTCGTCTTCACAGAAAATACAAAGCACCCGTGTCTAGGATATAGAAACACTAACTGAATTCCAATCAAACAAAATACATGAAATACTTGTCAACTACATATCGTAACACGTAAAAACTGAAAACCTTGAGACTTCAATCCGATGCAGCAATGTCTTGACGGCCGATAGCTTTCAACTGCTTTTGTTTTCTTCTTTACAACATCTTGCACTTTGTGAAATTCCTTGCGAAGAATTCTCTCCAAAAGCCTTGAAATCGTCAAGGTTTCCATTATCATGTTCTCGTCCTTGAGGTTTTCATTCTTTCTCGTCGCTTAATTGAACAAATTAAACCTGCTTGTCGATGCTTGCTCACAACAAACTAGAACGACACAAGAAACCAAGTTCATTCAACAAAGTAGAAATGGCGCGAATCGTGACGTCAATGAGCGATATGACACTCGCAAGCGTGTCATACGGAAAATACGCCACTCGGGTCCCGGATGGAGTGGCGTATGGATTCTACGAGTGGTTTAGTTCCCAGCAAAACACTCTCGTCCATATAATAAGGAACGTTATTACACCTTAGAACTGGACAAAAATACGCACGGAAGGCTGAGCGACAAAATGGCCGCACAAAACGAACCGACCTTTACATTGATTAAAAACATGAAACAAACAGCGATAATGAAAAATCGCATTTTACTAACTTGACGTTTCGTATGCTATGCCCGGGGGGGGGGGGGGGGGGGGTACTTAAAAAAGTTTTATACGGGGAGGCTCCGCCCCGAGGTCCAACCCCTTACCCTTTTATATACCATTTTTTTCAAAAAAGGCACCCCTTTCGTATACCTTTTATTGGAAAAAGGCACCCCTTTCATATACCTAACTACTGTAGTTTAATTTGTAACCACTCTCACTGGCCCGCCTTATGAATAAATCGTTAAAACAGGAAGTCTTCTTGTCATTTTTTTCACGTAGCGCGTAATAAATTAAAATGAAACAGTCATAAGTTGCGTCTGCTTGATCTGTTTTAATTCAAGGCCCTTTTTAAAACCCGAACGAAGATTTTCCTACCCTTTCATATACCTAAACTTGTGAAATCCCTACCCTTTTATATACCTGAAGACTGAAAAAGGTACCCCTTTCGGGCGGAGCCTCCCCGTATAGGCCATTATAGGGAGTACCCCCCCCCCCCCCCCCCCCGGGATGCTATGCAACATACATTTTCAAAAGTATGACCGTTACAAAATTTTGACAACACAACTATTTATATATTGTTATGAAAAGGGTCTGGAACCTAGACTAAGACAATTGATCTTCAGCAGTAACTTAATATTTACGTTTAGGTTAATAGAGCAGCAACCACTCACTGCCAACTTTGACATTTAATAATTGTAGTTCTTGAATGAATGAATGAATGAATGTATGTTGCATTGCACACGAAACGTCAAGTTAGTAAAATGCAATTTTTTGTTTCATGTTTTTAATCAAGTTACGATGGCCTAAAACCAAGAGTCTATATGAACTTTGCATTGTTTACGTCATCTGACCTTGACTTCCTAACCGACGAATTTTTTTACTGAAATAGACTTTTTAACAGAACAGACAGAAACTTCGGAAACAGTTTATGTCGCTATAATCACAGAGGAAAGACAACAAACAGACAGAAAGGGACAGCAGCTGGACGACACACGTAGACAATTTTATTGTCGAAAACAGAAACAAAAACTCAACGAAGAAGAGGCAAAGTGACCTGAACGTGTTTTACAAATAGGCGAAATCTGTAAACGAAACAAGGTCTCTTGAAAACATACCAGAACAGGAACTTAACAAAGTACTAACTCATTTTTTAAAAAGTACGGAAACAAAACGGAGACGAACATGAACCTGACACACTCACGTCAAAGCTACGCAGTCTTGGCCTAAGGACGGACCATTAGAAATAACCGGAGTGGGGGGGGGGGGGGGGGGGATTTTCATTGCAGGAATTTTTTTAAAGTCGTACTTGTCTGCAGGATTTTTTTTTTTCTGGGGCACAAGCCGTGCACGAATTTTTTTTTTCGCCTACAGATACAGGTCTTTTATATAACACATCTAAGATTTTCGCAAGAGTTTCCATTAATATCATCATTGTTTTATTTCTCAAATATGTTCTCTAAAAGACTTCTGAATTAAGCAACATTTAAGGGACAACAACGTTTGTTTAAGACATACATATCACTCAAAACTCGAAGGAAAAGTTTATACCAGAACTTTGTTAAAAAGACGAGATTGCGACACATTTAATACAACATAACTGTAATTATTATATTGTAGCGGACAGGTCACCAGTACCTCAACAACCAAAGCTGACGGCACAACACGTATTGACCGTTGTTACTGTTTCATGAACAGAATATGATGTTGTTTATTGGTGGAAATTTGCATTTTTAAAATGGTTGAAAAAAGGTTATATTTATTAAACATTTTAAAATATATTTTATACGAGGGTATAAAGGAAGGGAGGGATTTTATAGTAAAATTTGTGATAATAATATCAGGCATAACGTGTTGTGGTTTTGATTCTACTGAAAGCAAGACATTACCATTATGTTTGTTGTATAAAAAAAATATCAAACAGCTGTTGTTGCGGAATAAAAGTACTGAAGTAAAATTAAGTATTTCAATTTTCTTTCTTTACCTTATTTTTCCTTACGTTGCCCTTTAATGCTGCATGTCACTCCCGTTGCACGATTTTTTTTAGGCACAATCGCTTCCACGAATTTTGATTGGAACTACCAATCCAGGGACTAGAATTTTTGGTGTCTAGTCTAGTTGTTCAATCCAACCGTACGGTAAGCTTTTCCGCTGTTTTTCAGTTATTTGTATCCCTACATTTAGCTGATCACATCCAACAGGATTCGGTTCCTTTGTTTTGTTGAATGTAGTTGAATTTCGGCTTGATTAGGGTAAGGGTTTCATGTCAGAGTTCCAGAGGCACACCCCCACCCAAGCATTTGCAGAGTTTTCCCTCCGGAGTCCCTCCGGGGTAGGGGACGGGGTGTATACAGCCTGCATGTTTATAGTGCAGTCTTATCATTTCAAATTGTAACTTGATGCAAAACAATTTTATCAGTTGTATTAAAAGCAAAACAACTAGATACAAATGATCTTCGAGTTCCGTAACTGGAAAGCTGAAAGTGTTTCATTACCGGGATCAATTTCACTGACGCAGGCATGTTTCTGAAGCGATGATATGTTATCGACATCTCGGCACGTATCCAATTGGCAATGATAACAAATACCTGACCTGGCCTGTCAGTGAGAATGTATCAAGTAACACGTTTCAGTTCAAACAGGAACTCTTAAGCTCAACTTCGAAATTTACCTTTTGAACGATGAAGACGATTTTGCACGTTACCTTATTGCTGGTCGTTGTTCTCACTGTCAGCGCAAGGCACTCGAAGCACGGACGGAAGAAACTGAACGGTAAGCGCAGTTATTCACTGACCCAGTCACTAGTGCAGTGATTGCGTCTAAGCTTTCCTTCACGACATCATCGGTCCAATCACGACATGTTTAACACCACGTACGGCGTACAACTGCTACATGCAAGAAAGCGTATTGAAATAGGTCTGAATTCGTCTGTTGGTTAATCGGGTCCATTATTGTAAAGAATCGAAATTTCGTCCTTATCGCGTATCACCCGCACAGTAAAGCTTGAGTATAGGAATGACGCGAAATTTCGAGGAACGAAAACCAATCAGACTGAGAAACAAAAACCAAAATGCTATATGGAACTAAGGAATCCTTTCTGTTTTCGAAGACTGCCCCCATACTTCTTAATTAAAGTGGGGAATATTATTCGCTTCGATAAAAATATATGGTTAGTCATAGCTGCTTGTCAAAAATTGTGTTATCAGTAGTCTACAGCTTCTGTCAAATCTCATGTTATCGAAACAAAGGATTTTCTAGGGCCGTGTAGGTTATTTGCTTTCAATCGTCATTGCTTAAAAAGATCGGAATAAAATTGACAGAAACAAATATTGAAAAAAAATTAAGACAGAATACCGATTGTTGATGCCCCGTCTAAGGCATTTATTGTTACATAATCAAATGGGAATTAAGTTTGGCTTCAATGCCGAAGTCAAAAGAAGTCAACACTAAGAAAGAACTTGTTAAAAATTCAGCTTGTGACTAAGTTCCGTTCAAGACAAAAAAGCCTGAAAACCATACCCTATCGGGCCACACGTCCCCGTTAAGTCCTTATAGGAGAGTCCCCCCCCTCCCTCCCCCCCCCCCCCTCCGGGCTTAATCTAGTTTGTCGCATGTCAATCTTCAGCCAAGAATATAGCCTGCGAACGCAGACGTATTTCCGGCCGGAAATACGTCTGCGTTCACAGGCTACCAGGAATAAGGCACGAATGTTTTTGTATGAACGATTTCAATCAATCAGCGCTTAAGGAAAAAGTGCCAATTACTGTATGTGTTAATTGAATGTGTTTCTTCAGGACAACTCGGATTAATATTAATCGGATTAATATTAATCCTAATGATTATTATAATCCAGTAATGGATTATTATAATCCAGTAATAGATTATTATAATCCAGTAATAGATTATTATAATCTATTACTGAGGTTTGAGCCGTGCCTTAATCTATTAGGATTAATATTAATCTTATGTAAGATTAATATTAATCTGATTAATATTAATATTAATCCTACTTAAATACTAATATCAATATTAATCCTGATATATTAATCCTACATAGGATTCCTATTAATCGTACGGTATCTCCCCTGCTCCACTTTGCATCTTCAAGCACTAAGCTAGGAATAAATACAAAGCTATGACCTATGATGTCCCACCATAATTAATTGCTTGAAACAGCTGAAATAGTTTTTACGTGAACTTTAAATCATATACAATATGTTTACCATGTCAATTCCCAGATAATGTTTTCATCCACAAAAGGCGCCAAGAGACGGGAGAAATTCATGTTCATAGTTGCTATCGTGATATGCCGGCTCCGAACCTCGAAAAAGTTCGTGTCTTTGAGATTGTCGCTATTTCTACGCAGCTGGTAGTTATTCCCTTTCTCAAGGTCCCCTTTTTATATAAAAGCACATGCCCACGGCACGGATTTGCTGGCCCAGAGGTGCTTGCTCCTTTTCATTTACTTCTAGGGTCAACATCGTGGTATCTGCCAGCTCTAGCATATGCAAGTGATCGTCATGTGACTGATGTGATCAGTGTTATGTCCCGTCAGTCCTGTGTTATGTCTGCAGTGTGTCTGTCATCAAAGCTGTATATCCGAACATTCGCGGGAAATTTATCTCGATTATAATAGAGATTAATATTAATCCGGATGATATTATTAATAATAATCTAATCCTTCCAATTTTTTGCCGTGCCTTAATCTATTACTGGATTATAATAATCTATTACTGGATTATAATAATCTATTACTGGATTATAATAATCTATTACCGGATTATAATAACCCTATTATAATCTATTATTATTATAATCCACGGATTAATATTAATCCGAGTTGTCCTGTTTCTTGCTCAAATGAAAGTAGCCTGATTGCGGGAGGAAATAGGAGACGGCTGCACGCAGGCTAGAATGAAAGCGAGTTATTAGTATTTTGAAGCTGTATTTTATTTACGTTTTACCGCCAGGGTGCCAGGTACCAAATTGCAAGAAATGCCATATCAAGCCGTATTTATGTGACGAGTGTGACAATGGTTTTCACAAGGTTAAAGTACCCCTGGGTTATGCTTGTATGAGGAATCGATATCAAGGTTTGATCAAGTCAACAGATTACAAAATAATTAAGTTAAAAATCACATATGGTTAACCGCAATCAGTCACCGAAAACACTCTAGCCTGCAGTGCAGGCGTATTTCGTGAGCGCATTCGAATGCATTTTGATCGGGCGCCATCTTGGATTCTTACTCGAGAGAGGATTGGGGATAGGAAAAAAGTGTCCTAGGATAGTAGGAGTGAGGCAGAAAAGGAAGTGAGGGGGGAGGGGGAGGGGAAGGAAAAATACTCCACCCCCTCTCCCCTCTCGCTTTTCCTCGCTTCCAAGCCTCTCTCTGCCCTGGCGCCCTCATCCAACATGGCGGCGAATCTACTCGATCGCGAACTAATACTACGCGCCCCCACGGAAAACGCCTGCACTGCAGGCTAAAAACACTCAAATGATATAGATATAGGAAATATAGGATAGGAACTGCTAGCAACCGTGAAACTATGAATTAGTAGTAACCCTTGGGGAGTCGGTGTATCGGCAGTATTTTCTACTACCAGCGGTCAATCACACATAAAATATTAATGATTCAAAGTTTCACAGGTGCTACGCGGTTCCTATCAGTATATCTATATCACTTGTATACATACCGCGATTCACTATCTAAATTGCCCCAAGCTACTCTCGTCTGGCCTCGTACATAGCTTAGTCGGTAGCTAGAACGTCGGTAGATGTAATACGGAGGCGCGGGTTGAAACCCACCGGGATCAAGATTTTCTTTGCCTCGTGGTATCACTTCCAAATTTTATATATTTAATTTTTTATTTATTTAGCCATGTGGCTTATGGCTTCAGTTGCTGTTATTTTCGTGAACATGTAAATAAAAAAATATCCTTCGTTTGAGAGACCTGTCTAAGTAAACACAACCATCGTTTTCACTCAGTTACAGACTGCGTCCAGAACTGTAAGACATGTCAAAATAGGTTATCTTGCTCCGTTTGTGAAGATGGACATGCGCTTTACAAAGGCTTTGGAGGATGGGGTAACGGGCGCTGCACTAGGAAATGTCCAAAAGGTTACAAAACAGAGGTGAACCCCAGTGGTGGAAACAAATGTGTTAAGCGTAAGTACCTACGTTCGTAATCATAAGATATTGTCCTTCAGTAGCATTTTCGAAACAATATATTAAAAAATGGGGACTAAACCTAATGCGAGAATTAAAGGCTAAAATCCAAGCTTTCCCCGACAAACGGCATCATCAAGGATAGGAAAAATATTTCGCTTAGGCCAATATACAGATGTAAAGTAAAAAAGGGTAAGAAAACGCTGGTGTTCTAATTATCCTGAGACAATAATTGATCCTCCTCTAAGCCCCTCAATTCCTGTCCTCTGCCAGTAATTCGAGCCCAAAAATTCCGTGCTTAGCGACCTAATAAAGGCTTCAGGGAATCCGGGTCACGCCTTTGATAGAGCTGGGAATCATAACAAATAATTTAGAAAAGCTTATGATAACACTCATATCGTCAGTGTAACTGTCTGCTGTTTTTCCTTCTATAGAGTGCACCCCAAATTGCAAAACGTGTCAAAGTAAGTTTTCCTGCTCCGTATGTGAAGATGGACATGCACTTCGAATTCACAAAGGCTTGTGGGGATGGGGTAACGGGCGCTGCACTAGGAAGTGTCCACAAGGTTACAAAACAGAGGTGAACCCCAGTGGTGGAAACAAATGTGTTAAGCGTAAGTACCTACTGCCAATCAGTAGCATTTTTGAAGTAACAGATAAAAAGTTCAAATGAGGCCTAAACCTATTGCAAGAATAAAGGTTAAAATCCAAGCTTTCGCCGATCCACGGCATCAATATTTCGCTCAGGCCTATATACAGATGTAAAGTAAAAATGTGTAAAAATCATAAGAATGGGAAAGAATACGCTGGTGTTCTCAATTTCCTGAGACAATAATTATTCGTCATTAATAAGCCCTTAATTCCTGTCCTCTGCGATTGATTCGAGCCCAAAATTCCGTGCCTAGCGACCTAATAAAGGCTTCAGGGAATCCAGGTCACGCCTTTGATTGAGCTGGGAATCATAACAAATCAGTCAGAAAAGCTTATGATAACACTCATTGATTTAGAAAAATCACAGCCTGCATGGCATACGGGATTTCGCAGCTACATTTCTTCATTCAGAAGCTCCGCCTCCGAAATAAAACACTCGTACGCGAAATCCCCCGAATATCCTCAGTACACACCCTTATATCCTCAGTGTAACTGTACAGAATGCACCCTAAATTGTAAAACGTGTCAAAGTAAGTTTTCCTGCTTCGTATGTGAAGATGGACATGTTCAGCGTAAGTACCTAGGGTCGTGTACTGATTATCCTGAGACTTCAGTCGCTTGTCAATCCACAAAGCGCTTATTTCTGTTCCTGTGTGATTCGAGCCCGAAATTGCGTACTTGCGACATAGTAATAAATGCAAAGGGAATCTGGGTCGTGTCTTTAATCGATTGTTACTCGAGTGCAGGGAATCATAACGAAGTGACAAGCAATCAGAAACGCTAGGGACATCTCTGTGGTATTACGTCATCAGTATTGTGTTCCTTACGCACTTCAGCTCCAAGGCTTCTTTTCACTGAGGATATAGAAATGACCACGTGACAGGAGACGTCTGTTTTCAACAGTTGGAAGACAAATTGAAACTGAAACCCTATCACTGTAATTTATTTCATCAGTGCAAACTGCTTATTCGGGTGATGAACAGAGATATTGGAATAAGTGAATCTGATCGACTGATGGTTGACTTTTTACAAGTGTTCCAGCGATTCAGAAGACTTTTCTTCTTTTACCACCCAACGAGATATGTTCCAGCGTACACCCAGACAAATCCGAATTGTACATCGAACAGATCTTACAGATATATGTAGCAATAATTTTAATAAACAACCAACTGCTGAAATGTCTTCTGAGTAACTGTTTGTTGTTTTTTTTTCCCGCTGTAGCATGCACCCCCAATTGCAAGACATGTCAAGGTAGATCATGCTCCGTATGTGAAGATGGACATGCGCTTCACAAAGCCTTTGGACGATGGAGTAACGGGCAATGCGTTAAGAAATGTCCACCAGGTTACAAACCAGAGGTGAATCCCAGCGGTGGAAAAAAATGTGTTGAGCGTAAGTACCTAGGGTCGTGTACTAATTATTCTAAGACAAGAGTCGCTCGTCAATCCGGAAAGTGCTTATTTCTGTTCCTGTGTGTGATTCGAGCCCGAAAATTTAATACGTACTTGAGACAAAGTAATTAATAAATGATATTACTGTAAAGGGAATAGGGTCATGTCTTTAATCGATTGTTACTCGAGTACAGGGAGTGACAAGCAATCAGAAACGCTAGGGAGATCTCTGTGGTATTACGTCATCAGTATTGTGTTTCTTACCCACTTAAGCCAAATCCCAGGCTCCTTTCAACTTACGATATATAGGAATGACCACGGGACAGGAGACGTCTGTTTTCAACAGTAGGAAGAGCAAACTGCTTATTCAGGTGATGAACAGAGACCTTGGAATAAGTGAATCTGATCAACTGACAATATAGACTTTTTACAAGTTTTCCGGCGATTCGGAAGACATTTTAGTCTGAAATGTCAGTCGTCTTCTCTTCCTTACCCCCAGAGGAGGGGTGCGGGCAAGAAGAGGGGAAGGGGGTGGGGGGGGGGGGGGGGGGGTTCCCTCACATTTCAGACTAAAGACTTTTCTTCTTTTGCCTGGCCACCCAACGAGATATGTTTCACAGTACACCCAGAGAAATCCGAATTGAACATCGAATAGATACAGCTATTTCGAGAAAGGTTGTCGGAGAAAAGCATCAAGGTGCACGCGACAAGACCGAAAGGTGGTCTGGGTATTCACTGGAATTTTGCATATTGGCCTAGAGGAAAGATACAAGTTTGTATTTTTGCATGTGGAGAATTTGTTTTTCCTCTCAGGAGGCCTATATCTGTAGCTTTACATTTACTGTCGCATGTCTTTGAGGGAGGGAAACTCTTATAAACTTCAGAGGGGTTAAACGTACCTTGTTTCTACATGTCTGAAAAGAAAGAAATTTCTCATTAGTATTCAACACGTGCAGTAGCTCAATAGGTCTACCCATACTACCTTTCGGGATTGGCTTGTGCAGTTTTGTGCTTTTTTCCGACAACGTTTCTCGAAATAGCTGTATACACAGCAACAATCTTAAATAATAATATTAAGTTCCTGCCGTAGATCAATTGTCTCAGTTTAGGTTCCAGACCCTTTTCATAACAATATATAATAGTCGTTAAAATTTTGTAACGGTCATACTTTTGAAAATGTATGTTGCATAGCATACGAAACGTCAAGTTAGTAAAATGCGATTTTTCACAATGTTTATTACCGCTGTTTGTTTCATGTTTTTAATCAAGTTACGATGGCCTAAAACCAAGAGTCTATATGATAAAGCATTGAACTGCTAAAATATCCTCTGTTTATCCTCTACGTTTTTTCCTACAGAGTGCACCCCAAATTGCAAGACATGTCAAAATAGGTTATCTTGCTCCGTTTGTGAAGATGGGCATGCGCTACACAAAGGCTTAGGACGATGGCGTAACGGGCGCTGCCTTCGAAAATGTCCACAAGGTTACAAAACAGAGGTGAACCCCGGTAGTGGAAACAGATGTGTTCAAAGTAAGTGTCTAACGTCGTGTTCTATTTGTCCTGCGCGAGAAATCACTTGTCTGTTATCGAGCGCCTTAATTAATTCATCAAAAACTGCGTAACTTGCGACATAGCAGTAAAGGTTTCATCTCTGCTGTACTTCGCCATTCACCGGTCTGTTTAATGACCGCTTCACCAAGAAATGTCCATAAGGTTACAAAACAGAGGTGAACCCGATGGGGGAAAAAAGCATTCAACGTATTAAGTCCTCTCTAGAGTTCAATATTATTTGATTTAATTAAAGCAGCTGTTAGTTTACCTTAAATTTGGTCACTGCACAGTTTGTAGTAAAGCAAAGCTCTTTCGACTTCTTAGTAATATCAGACCAAGGCTAAATAAGACAAGTTTGAATCCTAAATTTTCGACATGATGACAGTACCCAATCTAGATCTTTTTTACTGCATCATCTTTTGTCTTCTCTTTTCTCTTAATCTGATGTAAATGTTTTCATTTTATTGTTGTTCAGAGTGTCTGGTCAAGGAGTGCGAGTCCTGTCCTATCATGTGGGTCCCACAGAAGAAGTGTACCAGGTGCAAGCCTGGCTATTACAAGCTTTCCGTCGGCAAGCCATGGCATCAACGTGACTTCTGCTTCTCCCACTGTCCAGCAGGATATGTCCCAAAGACTGTGGCGGGTGTAGCTGAATGCCAAATAAGTAAGAAAAACTGTTATGCCCTGTGCCCTCCCCCCCCCCCCCCCCCCCCCGAAAAAAAATACAGCTGTTTGACTCGTCACAGAACAATTCATCTCTTTCTTTGTGCATTAATACTCAGAGTATCAAAGATAACCGCCTCTAATCGTTCTTTGGCAGTTTGGCGTTCGAGAAGGAACGAACGCTAAACCGGCCGTAAGCAATGGCGGCTATATTTGTAGGCCAAGATGTAGGAGTGACAGACCAGGTATCCTTGATACGTATGCATACAAGTAACAAGTTATTAGTCTACCTTTGTTCTTAGTGAATGTAACAAGAGGTCTCTAGCTATCAAGCATTTTTGTTTCTTAGGTAAAGACACATTACAATAGCTTTGCCGCCATGGAAGATAATAAAAAAGGCCAAACGTTACAACGTAACAGCAGTTCTGTCATTCTTTGAGGGGTTTCGAATGGTCTTGCGAGCACAGGTTTTTCTTTGCGAGCAACGAGCATTTTGAAAAAAACACCTCCACTAAAAACTGAGCATGCGAGCACTTGTAAAAATAAGCGAGTACGAGCAAACGAAAACCACTAAAATTTTGCGAGCATTGCGAGCGGAAGCCTAATGTTTTGAGCACTGGAAAATTTTGAGGGACCATTCATGACCCCTTCTTTGCGTCAACTGGCGAGATGGAAATGAGCTGAAAGGCTGAGCTGAGTACAGCAGTTTAATTTAAACCAAGAAAATAATTTGGATCTGATTGCTTCCGTTCAGAACCTGAAACCACATCAGAAGAACCTACCGCTGAACCTGAATGGACGACTGCCGAGCCAGAGCCGATGACATCAGAAGAACCCACAACTGAACCCGACGACTCGACGACTCCCGAACCATTTACTATGCCTGAACCAAGTACTGAGCCCGAGCCGACTACAACAGAAGAGCCTAGGATCGACACCGACAGTTATACTACCGATCAAACAACCACACCAGAACCGATGACAGAGCCCGAAGCGACTACTATATTTACAGATTTTTGGCCATAGGCTATAGTCGTCGGCCGACAACGGTTTTTGCTAAGTTTCTTTTCCAAAGAAAAAGGCATAAATATATAAATGCACCAGGAAAGTGTTTTAAAATTGTGTTTTTTTTTTTTCGGGGTGTGACTTCTTTGTTTTGTGTTTTGTTTGCTCAGTTTTCTAATATATTATAACTTAGCAGTATCTTGTAGACAACCTCAAGTAGATATGTAGCTCGCTGTCTTGTTGTTTAGTTGGATTGTTTGTTGGTTGTTATTTTTTATTTGTTATTAAGGTTTTGGTTGAGGTCATGCAATAAAGTTCTTGCTTTGTTTATTTACAACTGTCGTCTTAAACCTGTCGTATTAAGGTGGGGGTAAACGTGAATTTGAGTAAAATTTTAAGAGGTTTAAAGAAGGGATAGAAGAAAGAAAATAATTTTTGGAACACCACCAGACAGTTGACCCCCACGCAAGAGGGACATCCCAGGTTGTCAGGGGACTGAGAAAAACTGTCTCTTTACAAACATCCCCAAAAATCACCCGGAAAAATTTACAAAACACCGCTAAACTTTGCTTTGTGGGATGAGCTGAGGGTTTTGGGAATGCTTGAAACGGGAGCGAGATATTCGCATTAAACCCGAGTTAAGCGGTGGAAAAACGGGCTTCAGGTGTACCCGCGCGACAATTGCCACAGTTGACCCAGGACTGGCTAATATTTCCTGCAGTATTCCAGTGTTAGGACCGGCTCCTCCACTCCCAGTGCATAGAAGAACCATTTGGATCAATATCTGGGCGGATAGTTCATCCTTTTTTTCTTTCGTGAAGTAAAACGTAGCCTGCAGAACATTCAACTTTAGTTCAGTAGTGGGGTAGAGAGCAGAGCACGAAGAAGGCCGACGTGGAGCGACGAAAAGAAATTAAAAAAATAGGCAGTCTATGACTACATGTGCCTAGTGATAGCCTAGCATATAACGACAACATTCGGTAAGAAACGCTCGTCCACGGCCAGTGATCGAGGGAAGAATCATCAACACTTTCTTCAGTTTCTTTACCGATAAAGCAAGAAAATTCTCGAAAAATCCCTTCATGCTGCTTTTAAGATCAAATTCTTTGAAAATCCACCGAAAGTTGAGCCTGGCTCTAGAAGAAAAGTAACATAAATTTATCTTTAACATAGAAAACTTACCAACGTCGTTGAAGAAACGCGCAATGTGAGCCATGAAGCGAGTAAATGGCTGAAGTCAAATTGAGCTTCCGACTGTGACGTGTTAATTAGACGCGCTCATTACCAATTACGAATTACGGACACACACGCGTGCACGATAACATAGTGCCTTGGGCTCTACGAGCCACTAGGCACAAAAATCGTCTCGCGCTCCATACTATAATGCCGGATTTGAAGCTTTTAAACAGCATATCCCGTGACACCATTTGACCTCATTGAAGAATGAAAACGGAAACGGAAACGATGGACTATTGCCAAAGCTAATCGCTCCTTTTTTATTGTTTCAGAAAAGTAGGTGACGACAGACAGGTTATCAAATCATAACCGGGCGACGCACAAACAAGATTTTGTGCCAGCGCGCGACACCCAGGTAACCTGAGTATCAGGCTTTTATACGCAGGCAATGGCACTGCCAGCTACGAAGGTCTTCCTACTGTACACTAAGAAACTGAGTATTTTACTATAACGTGTAGTTGAAGGACATTGTTTCCTCTACATTTAGCCTGATGGGCAGTATTAAAATAACTAAGCACACAATGAGAGGGCTCTGTTGTTATGGTGCTTCCGATGGCATGACTGAAAATAAAGTTATGTATCATCGCATTCTTTTATTTCGGAAAATATCTTACGTACTTGCGAGATTGATCTTTCTTTGTAGAATTAGACTGGACTGGACTGGACTGGCTGGATTTATAAAACATGTAATTGTAAAAGGTGGATTAGATGAAAATCGTGTTTGATCGATAACATGTTTTCAAATCCGGTCGAGCCAGTCCAGCCTGACGATTGCTTGTATTGTCCAAGTTCCAGACAGCCATTTATCTGAAAAAAAAACCGGTCTGACAGGTTTTGGTGGGATAAAGCTGCGTTGGATAATCATAATTTTAGTTTGGCGTTTGGATAGAACAAGACCCTTTCATCATCATGAAGAGTATTTGGTTGGTTTTACTAGTTGCTGCTGTTGAGTTGCTTGTCACAGTAGAGTCTAGAAGAAATCGCAAGCCTGGTAAAAAGATTGGGGTGGGTAAAGGTAAAGGAGACAACAGAAAGCCATATCAGAAAGGTGAGCATGCATCGTACTTGACAACTTTTATAAAATTTCTACTTAAAATTGAAAATATAAACAATTAGCACCGTAGTTATCTTCGGTTAATTTGAATGATCACACATTAGGACTTCATCCGGATTTGAAATTGGCAACCACGTTGTTGCAAACATCACTTGAGGCTTTTCATTCTGTCGCCGGGCCAAATATTTCGAGATTTCATTGTTGGGTATCGCAGTAGCAGACCAACGAAGCTTGCTTGACTTGATTGACCTTGACTAACTTGCTTAATTCATAAATCACCTCTGCATATTCATTCAGTTTAGTGTAGCCTGCGAATACAGCCGTCTCTCATTCGCTCCCGCTACTACGTTTCGTGGCTAAGTTTAGTGCAGCTACTCAATTTTCGTGTTAAGAGAAAACACCACAAAAGCTTTTACATATTTTTTTGTAATTTCCGTTCTCGCATTTTGCCAGCCTTTTTGCTTTGCAGTTATTGTACATCCATTGCATAACATGGTGGCTTCCTGAGAAGTTAGCATAGTTCCTAAAAAGTGTGCTGCATTTGTTGTTAAATACGTGACGTTTTGAAGTATAAGGATTCGGAGGTACCTTGCGAGCAGAGTCTTTTTCGATCTTCCTAGGAAGATCGAAGAAGACTCTGGTCGCAGGGTAATTCGGAGGTTGATATTTCTGTTATTTTATAAATTAATTAAATTTTAGGTATTCACAGCTTTGGTTCTTTACATTTCTCATGGTATACTTCGAAGGATGGTATTTATAATTTCCGAACATTCCGCTCCGCATGCAATATCCATGTTTGACATGGTATTGATATTTTGACATTGCAATTGATTGCTCAGATTTTTCTTATCTTAGGAGTGAATGGGATTTCTAAATCTATACACTGCTTGTGTTTTCCTGTCCTCCGCCAGAATGCCCAAGTAACTGCAGTAACTGCGGGTTAGCTGGGAGATGCCTCGAGTGCGACGATGGATTTGCCAAAATCACCTTTCTCAAACGAAAAAACAAAACCATCTGTGTACCTTGTGGTCAACAGCTATCAAACAAAAGAAAGGGCCTGGACCGAGACAGCTCCAAATGTCCTGCAGGTAAGGATAACAGAGGGTTTGTCATCAGTTTCGTGTCAAATGGTCAAGACACAAATTCCTCTTGCTTGGTCTCCATTGATTTCTTTTCATTATACCTAGGGGAATTGAAGTACAGTCTTTCTTTTGTTTTCATTATCTCCCTTGAATCACGCTTGACCTTGTTTTATTGTTGATCCGTGGTAGACATCAATGAAAACAGACTTGGCAAATTCCCTGTTATTCCAGTGACAAAAGAACAAGGTGTTTATTGACAATAATCGCGTACTTTGAAATCGCCCAATTGACAGCTGACATCTACCCTGGTTCCAGAGGTCTTCTCGTTTCTCTTTTTCATCAAACATGAAGGAAGCCATCTTATCGTCGTGCCCAAATTAACCTGGAGGGCTTGATACAGTTGTATGCCCAATTCAAACATTTCCATAGTTTCAAATACGTGACCGTGAAACGTTTATGTTACGTTTTATAATTCCCCCCCCCCCCCCCCCCCCTAAAAGCCCTCACCAGGGATGAACAATTATCATGATCAAAACGAAATTGTAAATGAAACAGAAACTGACTGTGAAAGCTCTGGTGTCATCGCGCTTGAAGTCTATTTAAAGCAGATTACTCTCGTAAGCTACGCCAATGAGTTCGTGTTTTGTGTATAGTCACACATACCGCGAGGTTCTCGTGATCACTAGTCTATCAATGTGAAATAAACTGAAACAATTTCCTTACAAAAAAAATAAAATTATATCATAAGAGCCTACGTTCGAGACAGTATCGAAATTCTAACATGACTCCAAGGCTTTCTGATTTAAAATGCAAATTTTCCAATATTTCTCTGTCTGTTAAGATACCAAAAAAACAAAATCAAGTGTATAGACGTTGGGTAGAAAGCCTCGGTGCCATGTTTGAATTTTGATGATGGCGGGCATCGGCTATTACATTTGTGAGTTACAGGCAAACAAAAGGGATAAAAATAGGCAGTGGCAAACTCGACGAATAAAAGTTGTCGTTGTCGATTTGTGTTGCTTGTTTCAGTGCCTACAACCACGTCCTGTCCTGAAAACTGCACCAGCTGTAAATATGGATTCTGCCTTGTCTGTGACAGTGGATTTGCGTTGGTTTCTCGGCGTAAACATAAAACAACTTGCGTTCCCTGTGACTTAAGAAGAACTGGCAAAAAAGTTGACAGATCACAGTGCGGCTCAGGTAAATGCTCTTGGTGATACTATCTCTTGTGATGCGACTAATTACTCTTGTCCCTTAACCAGTCAATGCAAATCCAACCATGAACTGAACAACTTCTTATGAGGGTAGTGAAAAATTAACGTTGTATGTTGTTGGTTTGCGAGATTCAGCATGGATGACTTTTTTTCAGACACTGCTCTTCTTAAAAAGTGTTAAGACTAATTGTTTTCTGATTTAAATTCCCCAGCTGTTCATTTTCTCGCTACCCTACTACAGCCATAGGTAATACATTTTTAATTAATTTAATATTGTCTTTTAGAACCTTGTGGAAAAGGCTGTATAAACTGTACAGAGGGCGGCTGTATTGAATGCAAAGACGGCTTTGAAATGATTCAAGACAAGAACAAGTGCAGAAAGAAGAAAGGCAAGTTCCAATTCATTGTAAGATGCTACATGCTAAAGATAGAATTCATGTATGTTAGCCACCTATCATTTCAGGACTGAGCCTATTGTTCTTCCCTGTGGTGTTCTTAACACCGAAAAAGATATATCGGTGACCCAAACCTCATTTGACAGTCATCTGCTGAGCAGACAAGAATACTAGACTCCGAAGGTCATCAATTTTAATACCCAAACAATTTTATTTAAAGTGGCGATCAATTCCAACTTCTCTTTACAGTGTAAAACGAAGTGTAAGAAAAAAAGAAAACGGCCTTTAGCCAAATTATCGTTATCTTTCTCTCTCTGACGTTTCCTTGTACGCTTTTTTTATATTTACTGACTACCCAGTTATTTTTATCGTTCACAGATTGTGGAAAAGGTTGTCTTAATTGCACATCAGGTGTTTGCTCCTTGTGCAAAGAAGGCTTCACTTTGAACCGCACGTCGAGAAGATGCGTTAAACCATGCACAGCCGCAGATCCTGATTTTAGAACTCCAGCTTGTGGAGGAAAAGGAAAGGGAAAAGAAGGCAAAAACAGACGAAAAGGCAAGTTCACTCATTTTCTCTTGATATTTCATATTTTCTAGAATTATGTCAGCTTCGTCAAACAAAGTTAAGGTATATGAACTAAGCAGTGTCCTGATTTTTTTTAAATTTTTGTTCAATAAACAGGACGCAAAAGAAAACCAAATCGTAAGCCGACGTCTTACCCAGCAGGACCACAGTAGCTGAGGACAACCGGCTTCAGGAACGCAACAAATTGAAACTACGAGAGCCCAATAGAACCACAGTAACCCAACCAAACCAAACTAACCCAGCATAACCACACTAACTCAAGACAGAACAAGACAAACATTACAGCCAAAATCACTTATTAATGTAACCAAGTAACACATAAGTAATGAAATCAAGGTTGTAGTCATGCTCTCATAAAAGCTGATTGGTCAAGATAGCTCCTGTTTTCCGACTGAATGCATAGCTACATAGTTTAGTACGACAGTACACTACTGAAAACTTTTGCTTTTTGCGGGGTGATTGGTACGAGTTTGATTAATTAGGTCAAAGAAACCTGGTTTTGCTTAGTTCGAGGTGACGAGAGTCTGTTGTACAAGACCTGAGAAAGTCATAACGAGGAAAAGACCGCGTACCCGCTGTATAATAGATAATTAGACAATCAAAAGGTGTGATATTTTTTATTAAAGCTTTATTGATAGTTACTGGAATCTGTTGTTATATTTCTTAGTGTGAATGTTATGCGTGTGCAAGAAAAACTGGCTGACCATATGAAAAGAGATATTAGCTTTTTCCATAATTTCAAGCGAGGATGCACACCAATACACTGTCGTCCCCTGGCTTGCGATCTTCTCCATCTTTCGCATCTTCTGCAGCGTAGCAATGTATTTTTTCTTGATTAAAATAATATCCAAGGAAAAGCACTTTTGTATGGCAATCAATGAAGCTCTAAGAACTGTCAACTGATACCGTAGCAAGAAAAGGTATAATTGACTATAACCGGTTTGCAAGTGGGAAGCCAGTGGGCCGGAGTACTCCTGGGGGTAGACGTGTCTCGAAACACTTCACTGGTCAATCCTATTTGAAAACTAAATATTCAATAATTGTATGATTTTCAAGACCCTCTACCCTTTTTAGACTTAAAGCAGTCTTGATTACAGACATTACATGTACTCCCACATAACTGACGTTTTTGGTTTCAGCCATTCAGTACTCAGTTACTCTCTTCGATTTGTTCAAAGTACAAAATAGCACGTCCCTGGAGCCAGGTCAAAAGCTCAAAATTCCAGCCCTTCCTAAGGCCAAGGTGTTCTTAATTACGTGCCAATGACGAAATTTAAAATTGTCTTTACAAACTCATATCATGTGACGTGTCGTCAAGTACCACAGACGTGTACTATACTACAGACTTTCAAGCGTGCTTTCCGGTTCCCAACGACCCCAACTAGAACGTATTTCTGAAGTCCCTACCGTTTATATACCCCTCTCAGGAGGAGATTTCCCGTCTACCCTCTCCCCTGGTAACATTTGTAAAAGGCTCCTTGTTTGATAAAGTCTGCAGAGGCTCTGCAAAAACATCCGCCACGAAGAACGAAAATGTTATAGGTCTGCTGGTCAGTCAGGGAGAGCGAGAAATCGCGCGCGCTAACAAAGCGACGGCGTTCTGCCCTCCGCCGTCGCTTTGCTCGCGCGCTGGTTTTCTCGCTCTCCCTGACTGACTAGAACGCCAAGCTACGCTGGCTATCAAAGACTTCGAGATACGTGGTGTACTTCGAAACTCCAGCCTGCTGGCCTGTAAAATTGTAACCTACGCAGTGCTCTTTAAAAAACACGCGCGCGATACTGAAACTGGCTGCCAGCCAGATTTCCTCCGGAACAATTCTCTTTTTTTCCGGTGCTAGTTATTAAAATATCCTTTCCAGGTCAAAGGGTGAAACGGCAGGAGTCACGTTTTTAAGTGTATCAAAATAACATCAGAAAACATTTAACATGCCATAAAATGGATAATTTTGGATAATTGTATGACCAAAGATTTGAGGATTTTGTACAAAATCTAGTTACCACGCATAAAGCACTCGATCATTGTGGCTAAGATGTGTGGTCATTGCCCGGGGGGGGGGGGGGGGGGGGGGGACTCCCATATGAAATGGACGGGGATGCTCGTCGTCTCGCTTGCGGGTGTAAATTTCGGATTTTGGTCTCGCTTAGGGTGCTCTGGGCAAAATGTCATTATTTTTAGCCGTCAAGGTCTCGTTTAGGGTTGCACGCGAAGAAATAACAAAAAAGAAAGAATTTTGATTCGTTATATTTACTCTTTTAGGGATCTTCATAACGTTCGGCCACACCCAGATTGGTCTCTTTTAGGGATCTGCATAACGTTCGGCCACACCCAGATTGGTCTCTTTTAGGGGTTAAATTTAAAATTTCCGACGAGCATCCCCATCCATTTCATATGGGAGTCCCCCCCCCCCCCGGGAGTCATTGTGCCCACAGCAAGAGATCACATGATTAGCACTCCTACGGGTTCAGTATGGCGCGTTCAACAAAAGTGACTTATGATGATGACTCATCATTTCGCGAAACACATGGTTTACGTATATGACGACCTGTGAAACATTGACACAAAGTACGTTTAGATTATCTTCTATCTGATAAATCAGCCGTAGGCAATATAATCAGAAACGTAAAGGGACATAATGAGGCACAAGATCATCTTTTCAAGACTGTACTGCTGCAGTGGGGGATAGTGTGAAAAACACCTTCCTTCCTGTGGTGAGAATTACATCGGGAATGTAAAATGAAGAAACGTGCCAACATTTTCGAAGGCGTTAAATCTCGCATGACATCTGTCAAGGCTATCATTCAACTAGATCATCAAATGCCCACGTTATGAGGCTTGAATAACGGATGTGACACGCTGTTTTTCACGGTGCTGAGGCAAACACCTACGTGCCCCATTGTTTCTAGACAAATCTAGAGTAAGCCCATCTCGAATAACAGTCATGAAAATTTAAGATAAAAAGGACTGTCCCATTTGCGCAATTCAGTCTTAGAAGATCTTCGAAGGTATCACGATGAAGAACGTTTTGATAGCTTTGTTGTTGGTCGCCACTGTGCTGTTTGCTGCAGCTGAACCCAGAAAGCGAGGCGGAAAAGGGCGACCCGAAAGACGGAGACCATGGCAAAATAGGTTAAAGGGTGCGTTTAAAACCAATTATGTCTCGACTTTGTGATATCAGTCGCAAATCTAGTAATTCTGATTTATTGCTTTCTATTAAATGTCCCCAATTTTCTCAAAGTTGATTTTGTTCGTTTTGTTGGTCATATAGAATGTCCCAACAACTGCTCAGACTGTCAAGAGGGGACATGCCGGGCGTGTGATGACGATTTTGCGCTGAAAACGATAACCCGTCGCCGCTTTAGTAAAACTATCTGTGTGCCTTGTGGTCTGCAACTCAAAAGGAACAATCCTGCTCTATTTCTTCGAAAGTGTGTAACTGGTAAGTTAATAGCATTTGCAGTTACAGCGAAATTCTGATGATGTTGGTACAAATCAGTGCAGTACTAGTTCTCCTGGCGTCTTCCATTGACAGTCAAGGGGCTGTATTGAAGGCAGTCCTGAGGAAGGACTTCATTCCCGGATCGTGCACCACAGGCTACTTACGAGTTAGCTCGTTTCGAACATTTCACTCATGATCGCGCCCAGTTCTGCATGTTTGGTCGTTGAGGTCACAACTGAACCTCGCTGAAGCAATAAAATATTATACTAATGTAACAGTATCTAATCAAGATATCTATCTCTGTAGTATTTAAACAATCCCCTCCGCTTTTACAGTACTCTTATTTATGTTTCTCTTAGAGTGTTCCAGAAACTGTACCGTTTGCGAGAACGGCTCCTGTACAACATGTGATGATGGTTTCTTCAGCGTTGAAGCACGACTTCTGCGAAGGAAGATATGCGTTCCTTGTGGTCCGAGAATGAAAAAAAATTGGCCGGACGTTTTTGTAAAAGAGTGCACAGAAAATGGTAACAATCTTTTAAAGTCTTACTTTTTATATATACTGATTTTTCGTAATGAGTGGTTTTAAAACTAAATAACAGTAATAATAATAGCTGAATATATTCGTGCATTTTTTTTTACCTTTGGTTTTAAATACTCGATTTAATACGCAGTGCTAACAAGTTCTTTTTTTTTTTTGGAATAACGCCTTCTTCAGTGATTGGTTGGCATGTGAATACAGTGGTGGATCCAGACCTTCAGCTAAGGAGGGGGCTCGCTTTTAAAAGATTGATTATAAATGTTTAATTCTGCGAAGATAATTCCGGCACTTCAAAGAAAATGTGCTATATCCGAAAAGGGGGGCCCGGGCCTCTGCATCCGCCACTGGAATAGGACTACATTATTGAAGAGTTTCTTTGTATTCAATCATCATCATCATCTACTTCGAAACACTTTTCATAGCAATAATAATAAATTATTAACTTGATGATCCAAAAATACTTCTGATCGGAACTAGCAAGAATTTCACGGTGTAAGCCGAAAGCGGTATTACCTGGCATAACAGGTTTGTGTTTTCATTGCAGGCTGTGGACGTAACTGTGCCAGCTGCACTGAACCCGGTCAATGCACTGAGTGCGAAGGAAACCTAACGCTTTTCACGCCACCCGGCAGTAAAATCACCAGGTGTATTAAGAAGTGTCCTCTATTTCACAAGCCCAAGAAGGGGTCATCACCTCCAAGATGCGAAGTTAAACAAGGCAGAAAACCAAACAGGAGTAAGTGTTTCCTCCAGCCGTACAAAATAGGATAGACTTGGGTATATTTGGTGCACTAAATTTAAAAATATTTGTATTCCTCTAGACCAATGTATCGGAAATAATTCTGCAACACAGGGAACTTTCCTAATAAAAGAGATACAACGGTATAACGGGGATCATAAAAATAATGTGTTTGAATATCCCTGGAAGTGGGCGAGATTAGATTTTTAGTGAATTATTCAATGTAAACCCTAGTTCTTTGTTTTATTTTGCAGAATGCGAAAAAACCTGTGCTGAATGCACAGAAGGCGTTTGTACGAAATGCTTTGAACCATTAATATTAATAAAACTAGATGGGGACCGCTCAGTGTGCAGAAAAAAATGCCCGCTCGCTTTCAAAAAGTTCGTTCACCCAAAAACGAAAGCGAAAATCTGCGAGAAACTTGGCAAGGAACAGCGCAAAGGTTAGTTCTGTAAACACAACAAACGTATGCAGGGGTGGAGATAGGGGAATTAGTATGCACTGTATTCTCTATTTCCTACAAGGTGGCACGAATTGCGGATATCATTTTTCATTGAGTTGTATCATTACCGTCCCTTCCTTCTTAACACCCCTCCTTCCTTAATCCAAGAGCGGACAGCCTGTTGGTGAAAACTGACATGATGTCACTACAACTGGGGAAATTTGTAACCCATACTAGCTGCTTTCTGCGGTACTCAGGCAATAGGCACCCCCGATGCCATGTTTCAAGTTGATACATTTACTTAACAAAATATCTCTATCGCATGGCATTGTTTCGCGATTCAATGGTTGAATAAAAACTTAACGTTACCAGTTAGCTTGTTGTGAAAAGGTTGATTTCCTCAACTGATAATAATAATAAATCACTTACGCTGTTTTTCTCTTCTTTATTATTTACAGGCCAAAAAAAGAATATGCCTGACGTCTGATGAAGTGAATTTGGGCAGTGCTTCAACAAGCAGAGCATTTTTGGCGTTTTTTCTATTTTCAATTCTTTCGTTACAGACATCAGCTTAGCTAAATAGAATCTGTGCCGTCTCCCCAACCCAGAGATCTTTACTACAATGATTGTTGATCGCCCTGGCCATGCAAGATGACCCCCCCCCCCCCCCAAAAAAAAAAAATAATAATAATAAATAAATAAATAAAAATAAAAAATAAAACAAAAAAAAAAGAAATGAGACGGCTCCTTTGGCATCCTGATAGAATTGTAGTTTGTTTAAGTCTTGAGCAGGCTTTTAAAAAGGCAAGTGACTAGGGACCCGCTGACAACTTTTATTTGTTGCTTTTACTTCAAACATTGTATTTGTGTTTCTTAGCCAGAAAAGCACTGATAAGACCTAGAGCTAGAGCCCTTGTACAAATATTAAAGGAGCTATGTCATGGGCAGCGCATCTTGAAAAAATTGGTAAATTTTTTCAAGTTTGTCATTCGTAATCCATCTTAATTTCTGTCAGTCGAAACCACCCTTGTTTATTTTTGTGTTTTTATTACTCCCCTTTATTAGTAATCTGAACAATGAATTACAATACCATGACATAGCTCCATTAACTTTACATAGTTAACTTGTAGATATTTGGTAATATTTACAATAAATCTTATAAGAGCTGAATTATTGGCTTTATTGACTTGATATATTAAGGTGGCACTGAACCTATTGGATTTACGTGGTTATATTTTTGAGTTGCACTTTTTGGCAGGAAAAATTTCACCGATTTCTTTGATTTTTGGCATCCTTAATGAAAAATGTTCGAATGCTATTTATTTTTTAGTTGGAATATGATCTTTTTAGATATGAACATATATTCAAATCCTCTTTTTTACAAAACAATGTCCATACTTTATTAATTATCCCTCGATCAGAGCTCTCAAGTTTAGAAACTATAAGTTTCATGACAATCCTGATCATGAAACTCGTTGCTCAAAATGCTGGTTAATTATTTCCTTTGCTCATGGATTTGGGCCAGCTAACGCACAAATAGCAGAACAGCACAGCCAGATTATCAGTTATCGGTCAGAAACCTACAGCAAAACACAAACAGTACATCAAGAAACACAATTTCATGATGCGTGCAAGTTGAAATTAATATTTTATATTGACATCCCAACCATTGCATATTTTCCATTTCGCTTCCCACAAAAACTCAGCATGGCAAAAACAAACATTATTTTACGGAAAACCCTTACTACTTTTCATCACTTTTTTCCACCAATCTTTCCTGCCAATGGAAAAGTGGGACTAAAAAATATAAAACAATTTTACAACAAGTTTGAGTTTTCTATGAGCTAATTAAGTCAACAAGGTTCAGCCAAGTTGACTTTTGCTCATAGAAAACAAGGGCGAGTAGTCCAATAGGCCTTATATACATGATGACGTCTTATGCTCAAAATTCACCACCAATGTTTATGTAAATTATTCTCAACCCTCTGCCACCTTCATGCAGTTTTTGCATGGGTATACTTTTCATTTTTGCTGCTTTGGGAATTCATTCATGATAAAATTACACTTCAAAAGCGAGGCTTGGTGGTGAAACTAGCCAGCATGCACAAGGGCTATTGTTTTAATAGAAACTCTAAAGGATTGCAGGCCTGCTTGAAAACCTACAATGTTCTGTGCTTATAAGCCAAAAAAAAAAAAAAAACGACAAAAATTCTCTCTTCAAAGAGCATTCTGTGTGTGTCACATTGTGTTCTATCAAGGAATAGTCAACAGTGGGAGAACCAATCAGATTCATGGATTTCCAATAGAACACAGCTGAATTTCTACTAATTGCTGATAGAACACTCTATGAAGGGAGAATTCTTCATGATTTCTGGCTTAAAAGTACATTGTAAAATTGTATAGGCTTTCGACTGCAAGTGTAAGGGTCTACTAAAACAATTAGACTACTCGCCCTTGTTTCCTGTGAGCGATAGTCAACTCAGTTGTGCCTCGTGACTATTGGCAACTATAGAAATCTCAGGCTCACAGCCTAATTGTAAATTCGAAAATGTCCAGAGTGACTGTTGGTAGGGGTTGACACATTATGCTCCTAAAATCGAGCATTATGCTTTTTGGCATTGCCCTCAAAACAAACTATTATGTTCCAAATTATGCTCGACTGTTGCTATTATGCTTGTAATTATGCAGTAAAATTTTTTTCCAGATCCCCATGAAGCGTGAAAAATTCAAACCAGGAAGGAGGAGCCTGGTATAATAAGAGTAACCAGGCCTAAAGAGCAAAACACACTTTGAGGATGCACTGGGAACAAGCCCACAGTGCTCGATAGTGACAGAAACCACATAGAACATAAAATAGCTTGAAATTTTGTAGTTTTAACTTAATAAATGGGCAATAGTAGCTCTAAAAAAAGAAATAGCTGTTATGTTGCAAAATCGCACTATTATGCCAGCAAAAAAGCACTATTATGCCGGCATTATGCTCGATGCTCCACATATAGTATTATGCTCGAAGTTATGCCGGCATAATGTGTCAACCCCTAACTGTAGGACTTGTTTTGGTTTTTTTATCGTTATGTTTAGCGAGTTTTACAATCTAGTAACCTTAACACAGTCCCTTCCAAATGGAAATCCAAAGATTTTCAAAACGCAAATGTCCAACCGAAAATGGCACTAAGATCACTCTATTGTAACATTGTTTCAATATGACAAATCTCCTGCATCTCATTTAGTTCCTATATCCTTCCATTGCTCTCCAAAATTCAGCACTGCACTGTTTTTCCAGAACCCTTTACAGCCACACCAAGTAGGGAAAAGGAATGCGTGACACCAATTTCCGACGGCAGCCATTCATTGAAACATCTAATGAACGAGTTAAGGTAAAAGATAAAATAGAGTGAAGCATCACTTAAAAAAATGTATCCGAGGTCACTTAGCTTCACTTGCGCTGGTGGAATCCATTCAATTCGGTTTGGACCACATAATTTTATGCATGGCGTCCAAGCAAGTAAGCCTCTTAAAGCCAGATCCTGCACATTACTAACCCAGCTTTCACTATAGAAATGTTATCCTGTGAATTTTTAAAACAATATTTCTCTGATTTCGCCAAAGTCATAAGAGTTTAACAGGATTCTTCTCTTCGAACAGATGATGCCTGGTGTGATCGTTGTTCAGCACTCGATTTGGCGTCCGTTCCAGTGTTGTTTTGATGTCTTTGAGCGGTTGTCTTGTACAGACCATACATACGATCCACAATGTAACGAATAAGGCAAACAGGAGTGCTGAGATATCAATTGCCGTGGCCAAATCGAGTGCGGAAGCGGACATGATTCGTGCCGATTCGTGAAATTGTCGATACGTTCACGATAGGAGCGGCTGCAAAGTTGATTCGTGATTGCGTGACTTGATTAGCTCCAATCCATCTTATTATTATTGCAAACAACATGATTTTGCACATATTTCTTTTATTTCAATGTGAAAACATGAAGAAAATGATAACAATTTACTTCTAAATAATAATAATACTAAAAAAATATATATTAAAACTCACATAAAACTAATTCCAAATCAAAAACTATCGGCAAATAGCAAATGACATCGCATCACCGTGGCAATGAAGAGTGTCACGTACGTAAACTCTGTAATGTCAACAGCAGTGATCAGAGATAATTTGTTCACGCCCTCGGTCGCTTCTTATTCAGCTTTATGTGCTTTATTTTACTGATGAAGTAAGTTGATAACCGCATCCCCAACTAGAAACTGCAGTATAAAGACAGACCTTTGGCCAATTAAGATGGAATTCGGCCATGGAGGATCTAGAACAACCGAGAAACTTGCGACGGACATTGATGCGCGACACTGTGTTCATTTTCATTGGATTCGTTTTCATCATTTTGTGCTTCGTTTTCCTGGGAATCGCACAACAACAGCAGCATATAATTGAGGAGCACTGTGAGGATTGTCATGGTTCGAATAATCCAAGAGTGTTTCGACTTCTTGCGGCGATATGTTTCATATTTGGCTTCACGATCATGACAGTATTTTGGTGGCATGTGAAAGCGATAAAAAATGCGTATGTGTTGCGCCAAAGACGCTTGGAATTGGAGAGATTGCTAGGGAATGTTGATCAGCCAGGTAGAAGAGCGAGTAGATTATCGCTTGGAAAGAGAAACAGCGGTTGATATGGACATATATCTACCCAAGTAAACCATATTTATTACATCACCATTTTGTGTAACGTAAAACTCGCAGCTGTCAATCAATTACTGTGTTATGGACCTTCAAGCGTGACTAGAATCTCCATGTGCCGACTTTGGAACATTTCTTGTGATTTCTTTTCAAGTGAAAACATGCCCATTGGTCGAGGATGTTATCGTGATCCGTGATTGACACAGAACGTATAATGACAGTTTTGTAATTTTCAACAAAACCGTGAGCCGCATACCCTGGCCAGAGGTTTTTCTTCAATCTTCTCTCGCCGTCTCTACCGCCGCAAAAGGAAGAAAGAAAACGCGATTTTCCATAATTGAATGAAAACGAGTATTTTTTTTAGTTCAGTTTGCGTAGTTTGCGATTGTGTGACCGTCTGTGGCGTGATGACATCATAAAAAAAAAGCGTGGTCCAGACGCCACTTCTCTAAGTAAGGTCGTTAAAACTTGAACAAAGTTGCCAAAAAAGGCCAAGTTAAAAAAAAGGCTGACTGCTGGTGATCATAACAAAGAAAATAATTTTCCAAGAAATATTTTCTTATATTTTCTTCAAAGGGAGCCCCAAGTTATGTATGCGAAGACAAACTAAAAATATATTAGGATTTTTTTGTTAGCTGCTGATTTTTGTAAGGGAAAATACTGAAATAAATTGTACTAAGCTCAAGAGTGCCATGATCAGATGGGCCTTCTTTTTGTACCATGTGGCCGGTTCACCGTGCGGTTGCAAAAGTGATTGTCAGCACAGTGCCATTGTCGTGAAGCTGGCGAAACGTAATTGACTGAGGAAGGATAAAACAAGGGAGGACTTCACGGCCTTTCGTTTGTGCGGAACTTCAGATCTCAATAAAGTGGCACAAAAACTGGCAAGGATGTATTCGAGGGCAGGATAAGCCCGTATGACAGATGGATGTTCGTTGGTAAAGAGAACGGGTATAATTTCAATGCATATAATATGTATTTTCCCCTTTTGAAGCTCATTTTTATATAATTACATAGTTGAATTAGTAAACTGAAGACATGTCATACAAACGGTAATACTATAACTACAAATGTGAAAATTTAGAATTGGTTGGACACCCGAAGAAGCAAGGACCAAAACAACCCCTAAAACGCACAAGGAGGATTCCTGTAAGCACGATACAAGGGTTCTTTCTCACTCCCCACCTCCCCACCCTGGAATGCCCAGGACTTCATCTTATCAGCATGTAAGCAATAGTGCCATCCTCAATTTGGTTTCATTTACATTTCATTAACGTCTTTCCAGGTGCATTTCTAAAGCAAGACATCCAGCTGCAAACAATTTGAACGCATTTTTCTACACTTTGTACGTGAGTTCTTTGCATTTTAAAGTGATTTTGTAACGGATTTTTAACAGATTTTTGAACAGCCAAAATGTAAATGGTGGAAATCTTAAACAATAGTCCAGTTTTATTAACAATTGCTATAATAGAGCACTGAAACCCGGCGCTAACAAGTGTCTTTGGCTGCGGATGGCTAGAATGGAAATGGTTACAACTTGAAAAAATAAAGCTAAACTTTTCAAGTTGTTTCCGCGTGTCTTCCACAAATTGATATTTATAGCCGCAGTTTGATTTCTCTCCGCAAATTAATGTTATACACTCTTTTTTCTATAAGAATATATTTTATAAGAATTTCGAGGCTGAAATTTGCGAAATTTTAAGAATTTTGAGATTTTGAGAAGGATGTAATTTTGTGTTGAAAAGATGTAAATAAGTGCAACTTTCTTTCTCAAAACAGAAAAATTAGCCAATAAAATGATAAAAACCCATACTAGCCCCCACAGTTCGATGCCAAAATAATTCAATAAACGGTACATGAAATACATATGTAACGTACACAGTACAAAAGACATGAACTTAACTGTAAAAAGTATCATGGTAAATTCTTAATCTAAAAATGTTCTAAGAATATATTCAGCCTGAAATCAGCAGAAAAATAAGAATATTGAGCCTGGCCCAGAAAAACAATATTCTTATAAAAAAGGGTGTATCTTCCTTTAGATGTTCAAACTGAGATAACGTTTTTCATGGGCTAAGTTACCTATCACTAATTTCAGAACAGTTTGGACGAAAAGTCCGCAAACTGAACCCCCGTGACGTAGCTCCTTTAACCTTGGCTGTTATTTTATGTAATTAAATATTAAAGTTCTGAACAGGTCGATCACTCACTGTGGAAATTCAACAAAATGATTGTTTCTCTCAGACGGACATGTTTTTAAATCAGCATTCAAAAACCAGTACTGTAATTTTATAGCATGTGGTTATTTGGGTCATCGCGCCAGGAGACATCAGTATTTAGGCGACTTTGAAACAATTAGACCACTGATATATAGATTTTCTTGCCATTTATTCTCAATACGTAATAACTTGTCACAAGATGCAAATTGTAGAACGGAAGAGATCTTGTTGCTTTTCCTCTCTTTCTTTCATCACTTAGGAAACATCAGTTTCTGAGGATTTATGTCAGTCAATAAAATTAGTTTTACGCTCAGCCCAGCCTGTGAGCACATCTCCTGCACGCGTACGCCCAATGCGTCAAAATATACAGCGTGCGAACACGCGCGCATCTCGCGTGATTACAATCTTTCGCCTCCGGTCAAGCGCGAAATGAAAAAAAACACACGTTTAAAATTTCACTTTGAAACGCGCCAGACAGGGTTTGATTCAGTGAGCGCGTTCTCGTGCTTTCCATAATTTGCCATCGCCTTTTGTGTACGCCAAAGTCATCATTCGCTAGTGGCCAATTTTTAAGCTAATGGAATCGCTCCAATGATTTCCTAAAATACTATAAAACTACTACAGGCGCTCGAAACATCTTCAAGGGTGGATGTATGGAAATGTGTGATCAGTGTTTGTAAATTATCAACGAGAAGCGATCGACCGCAAAAGTAGCGTGAACATTTCATCTTGAAGATGATTCTGGCTGATGATTTATTAGCCATCTACATTTCTGCCGGCTTGGCTGGATTTCTTTTACTGTTGTGGTGCTGCGCCATGATCGTGTGTAAAGGACCATGCCGATCGTTTGAGGAGCCAGTGAAATCGCCATTTGATATGTACATGGATCCAGCGTCGAGAAACACGGCTTTACGAAACAAGTACGATGTATATCAGTATCACCTTATGGTAAGTCACGAAGTTTGGCTATTTTGTCGCTTATTGGCCCTAAAACACAAACGCCTTTTGCCATGTCTCAACTTTACCTGCGGTCATATACTATAGATTAAGAACATGAAATGTCTATTTCACGTTAATAAAGTCGCTTTCAATCTGATAACATTTGGAATTTTTCGCTCAACATGCTGTTACTTTAGACGGCATTTTCATACAAGAAAATGCAAATTTGTGGTGAAGAGAAGGCGCTGTCAAATTTTTTCCGGAGGAAATATTAAAACGATAACTACAAAACAACGTTATGGGAAAATCACGCATACAGACGAAAATCGTATGGAAATGCACCCGTAAAAATTCGACTGAAAATTGAAATTTGTGATCATGCAGACATACCGGAAGCCGTTCATGTTTTTATATTACGATCCAAGCGTAACATCGCTCGAAAGATTGTTTGCATTAAAATGCAAATGAGCTATATGTGGAGAGCAGAAGGCTCACCGACAGTTTGCCCGAGACAGTAGAGTTCAACAACAAATGTCATTCTAAAACGTGTGCTCCATCGTTTACCCTGATGTAAGAATTAGGTTACCTAACCAGTTTCATCTGTAAATCGTGCTCCAATTTAAAAGAATGACAAGTTATGTTTATTTAGGAATGGTCGTATTTAGTCAAATAAAATGAAGTCCCGCGGAAATCAACATATTGACCCATATTGTCTTTTTTTTTTCGAAAGATATCTGGGAGACTTCGCTGGTCTCGGTGGAATAATGACAATAACGTAGCATGTAATATGTTTAAACATAAACATTTAAAGTCATTCAATACTATTCTTTTTATCATCCCCAAACCTATTTTTCTATTTCAGTGATTCTGAAGTGACGGTTTATAACCTTTGTTTTGCTTGCAGTTTCCTGTAATCGAACTATACCATTTTTTACCCTTTTCACTCACTGAGTTGCTTTCAGTGATGATTTCATTTATAATTTTTTAAAGTCATGTTTTCAATGCCTTATTAAGGTTGTTTTTTAAAAAAACATTATTAAATAACAGTCAGACAAGAAACTCTGCTACTTCTCGTTGTCATCGCGACTTTAAAGTCTGTACTAACAGCTGGAAGGCGAGACAATGTCATTCAACAAACAAACAAACAAACAAACAAACAATCAAACCCCAAGTGGTCTACTGTTATTCCAAGACTTCCAAGAGCCGTAAAGGATTATTACTGATTTATAACTGACACCAGAACAGTCAATTCTTCCTTGTAACTTTTGTGAATGATGGTAAGCACTTGTTCATCATGAGCAATACCGCCCTTTCCCAAAGCACGCCACCACGTCGATGTTAATGACTTAGATCCCGTTGTTTATATCACCCGAGGCTCGCCTCCAACGCACTTTCATTTTGCTTGCAAGTGAGAATATCCTCTCTGGCACATCGAGTTTGGATTCGAGTTCGAGTTCGAGCTCGAGTTGGACTTCGAGTTGGACTTCGACTTCGACTTCGAGTTAAAAAAAAAAAAAAATGATAAAAAACCTTATTAAAAAAGAACAGAAACATCACACACAAAAAAACCGAAACAACAACAAACAAGTGCAAGACTCCTTATCAAAAGCAAAGGGGAAAGAGGGGCATCCCCAACACCGGGGATAGCACAAACGAAGGAAGGCATGTGAAGGATTACTTTTCTACAGATCTTGCTTGATAAGCTAACCATAATCCAACAATGATTCATGAAAAAAGGGTGCACAACTAAAGTAAACAGTTACCACGGTGACCTCTGTTGAGAAAGTGCCGAAACGACAGTGCGAGTGGCGTGACGCGTGACGCAGACGTAGTCGGGTAACACACTAAGCCCAACTCGAAGTCCAACTCGCACTATTAAAATAACTCGAAGTCCAACTCGAACTTTGACTCGAAGTCCAACTCGAAATTCAACTCGAAGTCCAACCCGAACTCGAAACCAAACTCGAGGGCTAACTACTCCCCTCTGGCATCAAGTCACTCTTCACCTGTTTATGAAAGCTGAGGAAAATTTCAACCACAATTTTTCTTTAGACACCAAGAACACCAATTGAGCGTCACAAAGTGACGGTGCCCACACCGCCGACCCAGCCAAACGCACCAGTTGCCGCATCACCCGCTGCGTTTGATTTTGGAGCTGTGTTGAGAATGCAAGCTGAGGAAAGGGCACATGCTCAAGGAAGGGATCGTCAGGCCAGAGATCCGCTATTAAAGAAAGAACAAGGAGATTCTTCGTCTGATACAAACAGTGGCGAACCAAAGAAAGTGAACAGGATTACGGTGGACATTGAAAGCACTGACCAGCCTCTGATACATGACAGTAGCGTTTAATTTTAACACTAAAAGAAGACCAGCGTGGCAAGACACCTATAGGACGAAAGTTTCTTTGATCAATGCTTGCAGTCAAGAATTAAAATTGCGCCGACCAGCGATAAAGCTGCAAGGGAAGACAAAAAGTACGTTCAAAATGAGGAGAGCAACCAGCTTAAAATTGAATAAAATATGACTTCCAAGTGTTTTGATCACTGGAAGGGACCTTTTGTTTTACAAGCTATGGCTTCCCATTGTAGAAAATAACAACAGTGACTGTCTTTCATCAACTAAAAGTCGATAAAAGCCTTTTAGATCCCCCCCCCCCCCCCCCCCCCCGCTAAGTTGATAAAACGTTCTATTCATTTATTCATTTAGTAACTGGTTCAAAACTGTATTGCCATAGAACCTAGCCATAATATGCCAAGTGGGGACTTGCTGTTTTTGTATAAGGCCTGTTGCAAACGTCGTGCTACTACCTTCTACCGTGCCGAACTCAAATGAATTTGGCCTGGCGGTGGCATGGCGCAGTGGTTTCAAACATCGAATTCAATGCAGTCAGGCCAAATTCAAATTATATCAGAAACAACAAAAACAAACTGCAAGCTGCAAAATAGCTTAAAATACATTAAAATAATTTATGAATTTAGTTGGGCACAACAAGAGCACGCCGTTTGGAACCAAGTCGCGCTACTACCGTGCGACAAAGCGAGCCCTACCGTGCTAAACCACAAAGCTGCAAACAAGTTGTAAAGAGCAAGAGGGTAGAAGTCATAAATGCTGTTCAGAATAAAAGGGGGACTTGATTTGAGTCATACCCAAGAAAGACACCCTGTATATGATAAAATCTCATGTAAGTATATCATCAAAAGAAAAACTGCAAGGGATTTCGTGAAATAATACATGGCTAGTTGGATGAAAATCTTCCGGATGTTTCCACCTAATTTTTTTCTCGCTTTCCACTTTTTACACTCCTCCACTCCACCCCTAGAAGGGAAAGCCCTGGTTAGCTTTACCCCACAAAGGGGTTGGGCCAAGCCTAGCCTACGTCAAGCCGTACACCCCCCCCCGGGGAGGGGGGGTACGGCTACACGTAAGCTAGGCCAAGCCAAGGTTTAGATTTCCATGCCTTGGAAAATGATAACGTTCGACATGTGGCCATCGTCGTAGGTCTCAAGAGTGTGAATTCTACGAGTAATAAGTACCTTGTTGGTACTTATTTTCGCGGGAACTTAATTTCTCGAAAATGAAACGGGCATATTTATTCGCAGGACTTCAATTTCGCGATTTGGCCAAAAAATACGTTAAAAGGATCTTAATTTCGCGAAAATTAACAAAAGGTTGGCTCAGAATTGGCACAACAGAGTTTAATTTTCCATATAGCAATACCTTCTAATGACAGTGAACAAAACAATATAACAAACTGAATATGAAAACAATTCGACATGTTCCTTTGCAAAAAAGCAGAACTGTACACCAGGGGAGGGGGGGGGGGGGATACTCCCATATATATGGGCTGTATAGGTATGAGGTGCGTGATAGGGTATGGTTTTTGAGGTTCTCGGTCATTAAATAGGGTATCATTATTTCTCCTTTTGGCATTCTCTTGTCCTTAGATATGGTACCTAAATTCTATCAGCTAAAATAAACGCCCAGGTAAACGCAAAAAAGGTCTTTTTAAAATGACCAATCAGTTCAAGTACTAGTAAAGCGATTTTTATAAAGATTTGTGTTTTCTCGTGCGCGGTTAGCCGTTATTTTGGCCGTCACGTAACGCTTCTCCTCCCCTTGAATACGGTGTCATTTTTTTGGGTTTGAGCCTTCAATGAAAGGGTATCAATTTTCGTTTCTAAGAATCTTCGCCGCAAACCCCTATCCGAAATTTATGGGGGTCCCCTCCCCGGGCGGGGGGACTGTATAAGAAAACATGACACCTTACAGCTGAAGGACATTGTAGAGGTATTCCTTGTAGAGGGAGCTTCTAAGAAGCAGGTTAGGTATCTTGTAGAGTGGCCCTAGCATTTCGAAATACGTTTGACATTAGGCGTCACCTACATTCTATTTACATTTAATCTTGAAGAAACTAATAAATCAAGTGACAGGTTTTATGGAATTTAATTTGTTTCGTTTCGCTCGTGCTGCATAAAATAACATGTGAGACTATAGCTATGTTTAGAGTTAATATGTAAGAGCATCCACCGAAAGCTCGACTGTTTTGGACGGACAGTCTGTTTCGGTATGCTTATCTATCTCGTGACAGCTGTAACTATGGCGCCTGTCTACTTGTTCAGTTCTCAGATCCTGCAAGCCTTATAAACAGCTCGAGTCCCTTTGGGTGGGTTGTCAACATTGGTTCCGCTTTAACCTTACATCCGGGAACCTCACTGAAAGAGAACGTCTTCAACAAAGTCGCCAACAACACTTTGGTCTCCATCGTTGCAAACTTGTTACCAATACATGTACGCGAGCCAACCCCAAACGGAATGTACGAGAAAGGTTGCACACTTGTACGGCCATCTATAACATTAGGAGAAAGTAAGATTATCTCCTAGGTTGGCATAACGCAAAAAGTGGAGAAGCACCAACTTTTCCCGCCCATCGCGAGGCCCTGTTTCTCTCTTAAAGGACAGTGTGTTAATTAAGACGCCCAGCTGAACGAAAAGAAATTGTCTGTTAAAACTGAAATTTCCTTTCGACCCTTCTCCTCCCCTTGAATAGGGTGTCATTTTTTCGGGTTTGGGCCTTGAAAAGGTTGCACACTTGTACGGCCATCTATAACATCATGAGAAAGTAACATTAACTTTCAGGTTGGCATAACGCAAAAAGTGGAGAAGCCATAACCCATCCGGCCCATCCCGAGGCCCTGTTTCTTTCTAGGGGGACTCTGCGGGCACTAAGATTCAGAACAATGCCCTTTTGGTAGCTTGACTGAAACAAGTGAAACTGGACAAAATCATGTATTTCGTTTTTTGTACATGGCAAAATGGCAAAATCACACCATAGTTTCTGTTTCGCCACCTTCGCAATATTCCTTCTGCCTCCACAGACGTCAAGCTTCACAGTTCCCCCCGCCTTTTAATTACGCTCTGCCGTCTGGTTTTATTCACAAGTTTCTTGACCAATTATCCGGCTCAACAGACATTTGTAACTATTGTACCGCTATTGTACTACTGGCCAAGCTAAATTTACTCCATCGCGATCGTTGTTTTCGCTAACCAAACCAAAAGAATCCGGGGGGGGGGGGGGGGGGGTAGCAGTTATTTGGGTCTTCACGTAACGCTTCTTCTCCCCTTGAGTAGGGTGTCATTTTTCAGGTTCGGGCCTTACAAAGGGTATCAATTTTCGTTTTCTTCATCTTTGAATAGAGTCAGGGTTTAGGAATCTTCGCGGCACACACCGTCCGAAATTTACGAGAGTGTCTCCCCCCCCCCTCCAGTGATAGAAATAATACCTATTTCCTCAAATCTTCCAGGATCATAGTCGTCAGGATTTGGCCAATGTTGAGAAACATGCTGCAATGAATCGATGGGCAATAAAATATTTGTGCCCTTTGGGATAAGATATCCCCCAATGATTTCATCAGAGATTGGAGCACGGCCAGTCACGTGAGCCGGGGGATGGAGTCGCAGAGATTCCTTGATGACATTTTCAAGGTACTTGAGCCCTTCAACTGTATTCCAGGTCAATTCCTGGCCATCACAGAGCACTTTGTTTATTTCTGCTCTCGCCTTTGCCTGGATGTGAGGATTCTTTGCCAATTCATAGAGAGTCCAGGAGAGAGCTGTACTGGTGGTCTCATGGCCGGCCACCATGAAAGTGAACACCTAAAACGATGCAATTAAACACCAACCAGTTGCAATAACCACCTTGCTTAATGGACAACTATATAATTATATGATATCTACAAATATAGTCTTATTAGTGTCCTACTACCCAGTTTGCAAACTTAGTCAAGCCAAATGCTACTTAAACATGAGTTGTTAACTGGCTTATAAAATTGACTAGCATTAGCATCCCTGGCATCCAATGGAAGTAGCAATATTCCTCATAGTAATTTCATTCTAAGGAAACTAGGATAAGCTCTGGTAGTGTTATAGTCACATAAAGGCTAGAATAAAGAATTCATCGCTCCTCAGTTATGAATGTTTTACATACAAAGTACAGTACCTGAGCTCTTAGTTCCTCATCGTCCATTTTGGAATCTGTTTCCTCGTCATATATGTCCATCAGGAGATCAAGAAGATCTTTCTTTTCTTTTACAACTCCAGTCTTTCTCTCTTTACGGCGCTCTTGGATTACCTTAATAGGAACATAAATAATATCTAAATTACCTTGTATATATTGTAAATTACTGCCAGCATTATTGTCTATCTAATATTTATCATAACATCTAACATTAACCAAGTTTCAAATATTTACTGTTTTTCCACAATTGTGATAAAAAACTATACAAAACATTTTTGATGTTGTAACTGGCTAATCATTCACTTATTAAATTATTTTTTTTATAATTTTGAGATTTTTAATTTTCACACATGCAGCCATAGTCAATGAAATGGAATAACTGCTAGCTTTCTGCCAGATTTAATGCATTTTTATGCCTAAGAAACATCATCTCTTATATTTTCTGTGTGCCTTGTGAAACAGATCATACATACTTCAAATACTGTGTTGTCCGCTATTTCTCTAGCCTCCTTGATTCTTCTATTTTCTGCAATTGGCAGCGACTCAAAAAAAGGAATCATGAACTTGCATATCACATATCTAATACTCATTCCACCCATAACAACATTGACTGCTTCAGAGACTTTGCTCTCTCCCGCCAGCACAGTGTTAAAGTTGTAGCCAAATGCAGATTGGCCAATGACATCGAGAGTAAGGTGTGTTAAGTCAGTTTGAACTGCCACAGGATCCTGTAGCTTACCTGACCACACCTACAATATAAGAGGAAAATGTAATTAATTTAACTCAACATTAATGTTTGCAAAGAACTTGATTGAAAACACCTCGTGGTCGTATGGTATTTAAGGTTACCGTATACCTTCAGATCGACAATTTTTCCCGAAATCGGATTTTTACATCCAAGTAATAGTCCAAGTGTGATCTTTCATTTAAAAAAAAAAGTTTTGAAAAAGAGTGAATATCGGCGGAGAAATGAGCATATTTCGTTTTTGACCGGAAGTAAAAATTCTTCTTTAGAGTGACACCCATATGACGTGTACGCACTCAACCGAGACGGTTTTCACAGGAAGTGTCACGAGAGCCGCCATTCTCGTGTACTGATTGGCCTTGTTATTCGAGAAGGTGTTGCAAGTTTCATGTGGGCGGCATTTGTTTGCATTGCAAGATATTTTTTTGAGCGCTGTTTTCTGAAATCAACTTTTCGCTTTGAACGCGACACTTCAAAGAACTACAACTCCAAAGGAATTTGCCCCTTCTACGTCAAATTTGGCGAGCAGCTAGTTTAACATGTTAATAACAAAAATGTGTCGGCGATTTTTTTATTTTTGTATACTTTTTATACTGGAGCGATTTTTGTATGATCACTCCCGTGTGTTTTGGCCCTATTTGCGAAATGTCTTGTATCTTTTTATTGCAATTGAATATGACAAAACGCCGACACGTTTTCTTAGCGCTTGGGGTCCGGAAACCAAGGAACAAATCAAATTAGCAAAATACTAAATGCGCTTTGACTTGTAGCCTTCAAAAGGTGACTCAGGCGCTCGTGTTTCGAGGTTCCTAAAAGATTGACATTTCATTCTACTACAAAATGGTTTTTATAGATTGAAAGCCAGCTCAATAAGCTTTAATTTGATATAGGGTTTTAGCTGCCTACAATTTATTCCGACTGCACTATATCGTTTAGACCCGAGACACCCCCAAAGGTATACGGTAACCTTAATAATGTTAGAAAACGCTCATAACAATTGCTAGTGGGCAAAGTGTCCCACACCATGAAAAATGAATACAGTTATGATAATTAAATCATGTGATCAGACATCTACATTTTGACAAACATTGTGCACAATTAATGTGAGTGTTGCCAACTTCAGTAATACTTAAGGGCTTGTTCTAATGTTATTATGTGAAGTTAGAAATATGAAAAAATTAATAGTTAATTAACATTCATTGTGCGTTCAAACTGTTAAAAATCATAGGTCAAAAGAAAGTGACAGCTTTCTTTTGGCCATCTTGACTCATGTGGTGTGAAATCTTGGAAATTAAAACGAGTCTACTTTGAAAACCAAGGATGCACTACCATATATGAGCTATATAGGTATGGTAGGGTATGGTGTTCAAGCAGTTTTGTCTGGGATAGAGTAGAGAAATCAGAGATTTTTGGTCTAGAACAGGGTATCATTGCCTGATCAGTGGTATGAGAAATTAAGTCCAGAATAGGAATAGAAAGAGAAAGAGGCTTTCCTAAAAGTAAATAAAATCCTCACGGCAATGTTTTGGACAGATGGCTTTCCATTAAAAACACTTATAGTGATACAGTTCTAAAAAGAGCAAGTCTGGGATAGGGTAGGGATTTTCTGTGTCTATTCTAGCTATAGTATAGGATTCCAAAATCAGCTGAACATGGTCTGGTATAGCGTAAGGGTTTCAGAGTCCCAGCGGCACACCCCACCCAAAAATATACAGAGTACCTCCCCCGATGATGAAGACAAAAATTGAGGAGACCATTCAATTTTTAAACGAATTTTGCTTTCAACAAAATTAACTTAATTACCTTTACAAGATTCTGAACATTTTCTGTAAAGATTCCAAAAAATCCCTTTAAGTTCTTTGTGGTAAATGCAGGGCCAATCATCCTTTTCTGACGGGCATGTGCTTTGCCATTTGAAGCAAACAAGCCATTGCCAATACTTGGAATGTTTCTTTTAACAAAGTCTGGTCTGTCAAACTTGTGCCCATTGATTGCCACATATCTGACTAACTCAGGATCTGCCAGATACACTGTATAACCACCTAAAAAAATAAGCAAGTATTTAAGTTTCACGTGATTTGATTTGTATTTGTCTTAATTAAGGATATGGTAACATGTAAATCTGAAAGAAAGGAAAATTAAGACAAATCAAACCACTATAAAAGCTCATGTATTAAGTCGCACCTTTTTGCTCTCATTTTGGGCTCCAAATCATGGGTGTGGCTTATCTACAAGACCACTGGGTGTAAACTGCAATCTTGTTCTTGCATTGGGGGGTGTGGCTTATCTAAAAGTGCAACTTATACACAAGTTTTTACAGTAGTTTAAAATCATTTTGTAATTGCTGCACTCAATCGAACATAATCAAACTCACAATAAAATTTTGCCAATCGAACACAATCAAACGTCCGATTACTGAAAGATTGGTAATCAAACTCAGTCAAACGTTCAATTACCAAACTCTTGTTCGATAGGACAATTTTCACATCACATGATAGGCACATGGTCTGTGAAATCACTGCTAGCTTTCCCCTTACCTTTTGACCCAGCTTTCAGTAATGCATCAGTCAATTCCAGCAGTGCCCATCCCCCCCCCTCCCGGGCAACCCCGGGGCATTTCCTAATGTTGCCTGTCCCGGGGGTGGGGCATTTGCGTACCTCGGGTTGACCCCTGGGCATTTGACACGTGGTTTCAAAACCGTGGAGTGAGTCGCGTATTCGTGATGGAGGCGTTTATAGGCCAAGACGTGGACTACGTTGCAGATTAGCTAGTCCATGAAGGACTAGAGAAGCTCGTGGATGTTCATGGATGTTTTTAAAGGTATATTTTCTGAATTTTAGATATTTCTTCATTGCCAAGAAGCAACAACTTGTATTATATTCTTTTATCACCTATCGAGAGATTGAAAACAATCAACCTGGGAGCGGGGCATTTGCCCGGTTCCCTCATCCCCACCCGGGGGAATTTACCAAAGAAATGCTAATGCCCAGGGGTTAGCCCGGGGGGGGGGGATGGGCACTACTGGAATTGACTGATGCATAAACATGTCGAAAACGTCAAGATAATGACTATACCCTCATGTTTTACTAGTTTCCAGCGCCAAGAGATACCGTCCGAACAAAATTACATCGGGTTACAGGCCCGTAGGGAGGGGGGTGCGATGGGTGCGTCCTCACGGACCCGTTCCCCACCCCCCCTCACCCCATGATTCTTGGAAGTCCGCTTATTGTGAAAAACATTATCAAAATAAATAAATAAATAAAGGGAAATTGTATTTCTGTGCTTTGACTATTTACATTCAATGGGTTGTTCCAGAAAAAATCCACACCCGCTTCCCCCCCCCCCCCCCCCCCCGAAGGATGGGATTCTGGAAATTCTCGTGGGAGGGGGGGGGGGGTAAAAGGCTCTGGAAATCCACACAGGAGGGGGGTGTGAACTTCAAAAAGTCTTCCGCAGGGGTCATTTCAACCAATAATTCAAGTGCTTTGAATGTTTAATTCAGTAACACTTCAGCGCTTTCAGACCCTGAAAAAAGTAGAAATATTTTTGTTCAAATATTTATCACCTGACATAAATGATAAGCTAAGTTCCTTCACAGGTCCTTGTATAGCAGAAAGCGCGAAAACAAGATACAAAATTAAAGAGGAACCCGTCACAACGTAGCACGCGATAGATGATGCTTTCAAAATTAATCACCAACATCTTCTAGACGTGATTGTGCATATTTTCTATTAAAATTCAATTCAATTTAAGCCTAATAATTTTTTTTCCGGAAATCCAGGTGGGAGGAGTCTTTTGTCTTGGAAATCCAGACAGGAGGGGGTTCTTGTGCTTCAGGAAATCCAGGTGAGAGGGGGGGTTAAAAAACAACCCCATCCTTCAGGGGGGGGTGTGGATTTTTTTCTGGAACAACCCAATAAGGTCCTTTGGGTTGAGCGTCCACCATTTGTAGATTCGTGTGGTATATTTTGGACCAAATTTTGTGATTCTAGGTTAACTTCAATGATACATTCTTCCTAATGTCCTTCACTTTTACCTGCCTTGTTTCCAAACATGTCTTCAAAACGCATGAAATGCTGTCCAAGTAGCCTGTGTACAGCTGTCCCGCTCCCCTAAAACAAATCGCGGAGGTAATGTCTGTGTTATGGTGGTGTTAATCATGTTCCGCGGTGGGTGGTTTCCCCGGAATGTGTGGTTAATGATCTGATTGGCTTTCGCTTAAACTATTTTAATTTATATTTCTGCATAATACCAAAACCGTGTTTTGATTGGCAAAAGTGTTCGCGTATTAGCTGGAGTAATTCCAAATTATTCCAGCGAGCGCGCAAGTCAACATGCCATGATGAGTTCATCTTTAATTATTTGGGTGCTCTGCAGAAATTGTTTAGTCAATAAGTGTGACAAAAATTTGGTAGATGCTCGCAAGAGTACAGCATTCAACGCAAGGCAAGAAATATTATCGTTGGACGTCAAAGTAGAGATAAACTCTGCCCACATTTGATTTGCAGAAATTGTCTCACCCTGCTGAAGATACGGTGTAATGGGGGTTGACAGGCCTGCAGGACTCCTACGTTCGTGCATGCATACATTAATTTTGTAGTTTGCCGTATATTCTGAAATTTGGTCTTTCAACCTTTTAGCTTCTCGCTTGTTTCTGAAGGGCACTATATGTTGTATCATTTGGAGGCAGTATAAGTTGAGTAGAGCCGTAAGTCTGTGGTCTAGCAAATGTCTTGAAAAAGGTCTGCACAGTTTCCAGTTTTTAAAATTTGACAACTCTAGCTCTGTAATTTGCCACACGTTAATGTGGTTTATTTTAGCTCATTTCTATTTGCAAGATCTGCTACAAGCTCTCAACGTGTTCACTCTGGAAGGACAAGGTTTGAAATTTCCATGAAAATGTTGATTACTTGCATTTATACTTGCGGTGTTTAAATTGATACTGTTACAAGATGTACTGATCTTATCACAGATGACATTTATCTTTGTCCGGCCTCGCCAGAGACTGTTGCAGCTTTACTTTGAGAACGCTTTTAATCTTTTTTTTTTTATTTTACAGAGGCATTCTCTGTTGTGAAGGTTATGCTACGTGCATTGATTTGATTGAGCATTTTGTCTCTTGAGGCCGATGATTAGTTTCAACCTTGCTTGTTCGTTGTGTTACGTTCACCACGATTAGATTCAAATGAAGATTTGAAATCTCACACACGGATACCCGATATGATAATTTATGTGAAATTTAAATCGAGAACAGCAGGATACTGGAACACAATTAACGCCGCCATAACACAGACATTCCCTACCCGATTTTTTAGAGGGGAGCAGGACGGCTGTACACAGGCTACTGTCCAAGATAACCTATTTTTCACAGTTTTCTGGGGGAGGATACCCCCACTCCCCCATATGTTCTCGCACCTGCGGTGCTCGGGATTAAGTGCCAGAGGCACTCATGCGTACCCCCCCCCCCCCACCCCCCATGCAAAATCCTGGCTACGGGCCTGGGTTAGTTCTATTTTGTTTGATTGGTTCAATGGGTTCCAAAATCGCACAGCAAAATTATGTATGTTCGATTTTGTTTGATTGCCGAACCCAGTCGAACATCAACCGTTCGATTGGAATTTTGTTTGATTTTGTTCGATTAGATAGATACCTCGGATACCTTAATTAGATAGATACCTCGGATTATTTACAAAGTGTGGACATGTACAGACACTCAGGAGTTGAATTTGGGACCACTGAACACAAATCCATCTAGTGGCAGGGAAGAGGATTTGAACCCGGGACCTCCGGATTACAAGTCCAGCGCCCTAACCATAACCTCAGGTTATTAATTAGCCTGTTTACGGTTAGCTCCTAATGGATTTTGCTTGTTTCGGTGATTTTGTTTCGCGTTCTGCGTTCAGCATTCTCCGTTCGGCAAACTACCTCGCCGTGAGGCTAGTTTTATAAAATATCCTCTTGAAGATAAAACTCTTCTGCTCACCTATTCCTATCCCAAATCCGGCATGATACATAAAAATCGGTGCATACTGCTCACTCCAAGAGCGTAGCTGCTCCAGAAGATCAACGCGAAGGAAAGTGAAAAGATGGCCGATCAAAGGCCAGGCGCCAGGCGGGACCGGAATCTTCTGCAGCGGTGACAACTTTTCTTCTACAAGTTTATACAAAAGCCACAGAATGATTAACGCCAACAACGACAGGAAAATAAATCTAGCACTGAAGATATCGTCCATAATGAATCCCGGGCAACACCCGCCGCGAGAAGTCACGAAAGGGCAGGCCACTTCAAAGCCGGGCTGCAAAGGCCAGGGACGGAGGGTGGGGTCGAGATTTGCAAAGGCTTGCAAGCCTTGAGCTCCAAAATAAGTATTTTTGCGCTATAGTAGTTGTCTCAGAATTTCAAATTTAAACTATTTTATGAGTTAAGTTTCAATGAAAAGTATTCTCTTTATTTTACATTAACCTCTAAGGTATTCTTCCTCGATAATAATAACCTCACCGTCCCCTACTGAGGAAAGAGACCTTGCTGAAGCCTACCTCCCAGGGCCATCTCCGCTAAGGGGGCGAGGTTACAAAAGTTTGCGTGACTGTGAAGAAATCATCATTTTAACTAATAGTAATACTTTTTACTTTTAAAAGATAGCTTAGCCCTCGAAAATGATCATGTTTATTCTGGCAGTTCCTCTTTTCGTCCTTTTCTTGTGGCTGGCGTACAAATTTTTTAAAGACGAATTTTCCTTGCGAAAAATTCCAAAACCTGACGGATCTCTTCCCCTTGTTGGTCATGCGAGGATTTTTCTACGCGAAAAAAACCATTCGAAGTTGCTACAGGAGTGGAGCGAAAAGTACGGACCAATCTTCCGTTACAATCGTGGTGTTGGTAAGTTCAACATTTTAACAAAACCTTCACGACCACCCATCTTAACCACATGGGAGGGTCCAGTATTTTTCTTACGAGGGGTGCACATGTTAATCAGCTGTGTTAACGCAGGATTTTTCTAACGAGGGAGTGCACATAGTTTTTTTTGTAGAATACCGCCTGGTCATCTCAGTGAGGTCGGGGTGCTAATATTTTATCACTGTATATAATGTAAACCTGTTACCACTTATGGTCTCAACTCTTTTCGTTACTTTGCATCTAAGACCTGGGAAAAGATCCCTACCTAATGATGTAAGACCTGAACCTACTTAACTGGTTTTAGAAGACTCCTTAAAGTATTTATTATCTCCTTTCAGATATAATGGTATATTGAACATTTTTCATGTAAATAAATTTTTAATGTAAATAGATTTTTCCTTTTTTTCCATTTTTAAACTATTTATGTTCTCGAAGATATTAGCATTTTCAGGCTACTCTATAATTCGAGTATAAATACAGTTCAATTTTGATGTACTCAGTTTGTCATCTCTATTATTTAAGCCATTCCCCTTCCTGATTTTCGAACAGGAAAGCAGTTGTTTGAACAGAGTTATGCACTGTAGTATAACCTATATTTGTGTAAATGACTTCGAAACACTGAATCCATGTCATCACTTTTCATGGTCGCTCTTGACCTCCTTAATTAATTTGCAGCAAAAGATGGCCTGCTGCCACACCGACGAAAAGCTGCTGACTAGGATATGAATTAATAAAAATGTGAAAACATAGTTATTTGGTCCCAAAACCCATGTCGCATTGAGCTAGATTAGGAATTTAGCAATGTTATACAAACAATAATGTCAATTATTATAATGTCAAGTTTCAAAAAATTAGTTCATGT